>CM054164.1:20226854-20286940 GCA_028751875.1 Rapana venosa
AAACCCTAAGACAACTTTTACATCCCCGACACTTTTGCGCACCAAAAGTTAAAGCCTGTTTCACATAACATTTCTCTTATTTTTGAAATCAGCAATATTTACCACTGCTGTCTAGTTCTAGCTGCATGCAGTAAGCTTGATATGGTATTCTACTTTGATCCATTTGCAATAGTTTGAACCAATACTTGATGGTGCTTGTACAGGAGTTGACATAAAGTGGATATCTGCCTAAATTGCTATGAACCATCTTATTAGGTGTTCTTACAGGTACTCCTAAAAATCTTTTGCATCCCAACAAATGAATTTTCTCAATATGCTCTAGTCTGTTTGTTCCCCATATTTCCGATGAAAACAACGATATTGGCTGAATCTTAGTGTCGAAAATCTTGAGAAAAGTACTAACGTTCATTTCTTTATACCTATGAAAGACTTTGTTCAACTGAACCACTGCCTTCTTTCCATTAGTGACTAAATGTTCTGTACCCAACTTACAGCTCATCTTTGTTGTAAAGTAAAACCTAGATAGCAATACTGATTCACAATTCTAACCTAATATCATTGTAATACCATTGTTCCTGTTTTGAAAGAAATCCCCCTTTCCTAAATCCCATTACTTTAGTTTTATTGATATTAACATGTAACTGAAGATCAATACAGCAGTCTTTCAAATAATAATAATAATAATAATAAATGGATTTATATAGCGCTATATCTTGTAAAAAAAAAAAGCAAATCAAAGCGCTTGCATCCATTCCACTCCTACACATGCAACCAACAATGATTAATAGTTTAACAAGTTCAAATACACACAAAAACACGCGCGCACACGCGCGCACGCACGCACACACACACACACGCACGCACACACACACACACACACACACACACACACACACACACACACACACAACACACACAGATGTTACATGCTTCAGCAGGGTGATAGGAATTTAGGCCACTGAAGGCAAGGACAGATAATTATGAGATGAAACTGTAGGGGGAGGTCTTAGGTTTGAAATAGGTATGTCTTGAGGCTGGATTTAAAAGTGTTGTAAGTAGGCTTTTCGCGAAGGGAGAAAGGGATGTCATTCCAGATCACTGGACCAGAAACAGAGAAAGAGCGACGGCCAACGGTGGACTGGTTGAATCTAGGTATTTGTAAGCACAGGGTATCTGCAGCAGAGCGGAGGGAACGAGAAGGAGTGTACAGGTGAAGGCATTCATAGATGTAGAAAGGTGCTGTTTTATGGAGACATTTGTAACAGAGGGTACAGATCTTGTACTTTACTCTCTGTGGAACAGGCAACCAGTGGAGAGATCGCAAGAGGGGAGTAGTATGCTCAGACTTTTTCTTTTTGCGAACAAGTCGAGCAGCAGAGTTTTGAATGTGTTGAAGGGAGTAGATAGATGATGCTGGCAGACCAGCCAAAAGAGAATTGCAATAGTCCAGACGTGAAAGAATGAGAGATGTGACAAGTTTGGATGTTTGCATCAGTGGACAGGTACTTTCGAAATGCACTAATTCGTCGTAATTAATAGTAGCATGACTGACAGGTCCTGGGTGATGAATGTTTGCATAGAAAGCGTGTTGTCGATAACAACACCAAGAGTACTTGAATGTGGTGGATAGAGGAACTGTTATATTGCCAAATTCTATTGAAGCTGTTGTCATGGAAGAGAGTTTGTGTTTGGTCCCTACAATCATGGCTTCCGTTTTATCTGCGTTTAGCTGTAATTTGTTTTGTATCATCCAGTTTTGAATATCTTGGAGGCAGTGTGACATATTTGTCAAGAGAGAAGGCAGATTTTCAGGAGTATCACTGCTTTGAATCTGAGAGTCATCAGCGTAGAAATGATGGTTGATCTGGTGACGGTTTATTATATGTCACAGTGGAGCAGTGTAGAGAGTGAAAAGAACAGGGCCCAGAACTGATCCCTGGGGGACTCCGCATTTCAGTTTGGCAGGTATTGATTGAATCTTGTTTATTGCAACCGTCTGGAATCGGTCTGTGAGGTATGAGCGAAACCAGGTGATGGCTGCCCCTTATAATACCGAACGTTTTTTGGAGACGGGCTAGAAGAATAGAGTGATCTATAGTGTCAAATGCTGCAGATAAGTCGAGAGAGTGAAAAGAGAGACTTTCCTGTGTCAGAAGGCGTGTAGAAGCATGTTTAACGTGTGGACTAGGATGGTTTCAGTGCTGTGGTTGACACGATAGGCAGACTGAAATGCGGGGAAGGAGACTATTTGCATGAAGATGGCTGTTGAGTTGTTTTCAGAACGACTTTTTCAAGGACCTTGAAGATGAAAGGTGGGTTTTAGAAACAGGCCTGTAATTCTTCAGAATGTTAGGGTCGAGGTCGTGCTTTTTGAGTAGAGGTGTAATAATTGCAGTTTTAAGAGCTGATGGAAACATTCCTGAAAGAAGAGATGAGTTTACTATTTTTGTGATAGTTGGTATCAGCTGCGGAAGGCACTGTGTGAAAAGAGAAGCAGGTACAGGATCGAGATCGCATGATTTCATGGTCATTTCATTAAAAATTTCGGATTTACTTCGTCGCTTGTTGGCTGAAAGGAAAGGAGAGGGAAATGCTAGTGAATTGGGGATCAGGAGGCACAGGTTGGAGAGGAGCCTGATCCAGTCTGAAGCGAATGTTACGGACTTTGTCAGAAAAGAACGAGGAAAATATATCAGGAAGTTCAGAGTGACTGTGGATAGTAGGCAGAGGACTTGTCTTTGCAGATCCAAGAAGAGTTGAGGTGAGGGAAAAAAGAGATTTCACGGACGTGGCATCAAGAACTTGAGCAGAGTAGTAGTTTGTCTTTGCTGAGTGGATTAAGGTTTTGACTTTGTTGGTTTGTTTTCGAAAGAGCTGTTTGTTTATTTCAGTTTTAGTTTTTCGCCATTGCCGTTCTGGTTGTCGGGCGTTTGCGCTTTGCCACCAAGATATCATGGGTTTGTACCATGGGGAAAAGGGCCTATCGGGAAGAAAATGGTCAGTGGGAGGTACGTGCTCATCAAGCAGTTGGCTGAGAACAGTGTTAATATGTTTTGAGGGGTCAGTAAGGTCAGGGATTTGTGATAGGCGTTTCAGCAGCTTTTGAGGAGAACGTATTAATGTCTATGGCATTGAGGTTTCGACGGGTAATGCACTTCTTTTTTCTGATAGGTTTTGTGATATTAAGGATGAAAAGAATAGCGGAATGATCATCAAATTGCTTAATTGATGTTGCAAACCTCCCAGGGTTGTTGAAAATAGGGGCAACATCATCTGCAAACAACAGTATAAAAATATCCCCAATATTAGGTAGTAGCTGTACTCCATGTTTGCCTTTTTCGTTCACATCATTTGCTAGCTGGTTAATGAATATTGAAAACAATGTAGGACTTAGAACACAACCTTGTCTGACTCCTAATGGACATTCAAAAAAAAATCTGATAATTGGTTATTATTCGTATACATGAAAGTAATGACTTATACATGGTTGATAATGAAACAAAGAATTTTCTTTTACCCCTGGCTTTTGATTACAGCTCAAAAGTTTTTCATGTCTAACCGAGTCAAAGGCTTTTTTGAAGTCCACAAAGCAACATACAGTTTTTGTCCTTTCTTGGGCATGCATTTTGGACAATTGAATATAGATTAAATATTTGATCTACTGTAGAATACCCTTTTCTAAATCCTGCTTGGTTTTCACAGATCATGTGATTACTTTTAGCCATGAACAAAATTAGTGTTTAATAAGACGTATAGCATTTAGATAAGATGCTCAGTAATGAGACCCCTCTATAGTTATCTACAAGCCCCGGATCCCCTTTTTTAAAATATTGGAATAATAATGGCTTTGGACCAAAGCGTGGATATACACCTTTATTAAAGATGCATTAAACAGTTTGATTTACACTGTCTGACTTCACTGCTTCCATTTTGTAGCATTTCTGCAGTGATTCCATCAATTCCACATGCCTTGCCAGACTTCAGTTTATAAATTGCTGTATTTATTTCTTCTTCTGTGATCTCTCCGTTTAATTCATGGTCATTTTCTTCTAACATATTTACTTCTGTGTGCATGCAGTTATTAGATACATTTTCATTGCTTTGAAAAACCTCCTTGAAATAGTCAACCCACTCTGTAGATTTTATGCTGCTTGTCATTCTATCTTTATTAACACATCCCATACTTCTAAGAGAGAGGGAAATTGAAATTGAAATTGAAATTGAAATTGAAATTGAAAACGAAGTTTATTCAGTATAGGCCACAGCCCCTTCTGAATGGGGGTACAGGTAAACATCACACAAGTAACACAAAAACATAATAATCACAAAATATTACATAAAAGGATTTTACAAACATCACTTCCTATTCACTATAAAGAAACTATAGATGGATCAAGTATTAGTCATTCCTAACACTCTCAGAAGTCTTCTAAAAACTTTATACAGATATATGCACAGATTTTTGAGTAAATCTTCATTTTGATTGACAAAAGCAAAACTGCTCGAAATGGGACATGGATTCGAATAAATTTTAGACGGAATGTATCTTTGCCTGAGATCAAAAATAGCTGGACAGCAGAGCAAAATATGAACTTCGTCTTCGTTATCATTTTTTACACAAGGGGACATATCAAATTGTTATCTTTATTCTTTTTATAACGGTTAGAATGTAGTGCCATATCTGAAATGCAAATCTAAACATCGTTAAATAACGCTTTACATGTCTATCAATACCCAGTGACAAATAGAGTTCACACTTTGTAGAAGTTTTAAATGATCTATATAATGAAAATTCTTTCACTTTGGAGGACGTGACTACCCCAGATTGCCATCTACAATCAATAAGTCTTTGACGAAATTCACGTAAAAAGCCCTTAACATCTGTACACCTTGATTCAACCATACAAATCCAAACCCATTCAGGCACAATACTTCACGAATATTAGCCACCCAAGGTGTGTTTTCCATTTTGATCAAGATTTAACAACATTTTATACGCTTGAAGTGGCAGTCTATTTGTATCATCAGTAGTATTTTAAGCCAATAACTAACACAAACGTACTTGAGCAGCAATCCAAATGGGTATCGACCAGTTTCCACCATAAACAAGATCATTCGGAGTTTTTCAGTTTACCCAAAACCCCTTTTAAGTGCATACAATTGAACACTCTCAATACAAAAAGCAGCTTTATCTAGTCCATATTTCAGCACCATATAATGTAATAGGCACAACCTGTGTGTCAAAAATTTCAAAAGGATTTGCAAAGAATTGTTATTTATCACTAATTTTCCTTAAAAAATAAATAATAAAGCATTTTTTGCTCTGCTGGCAAGATCTTCACAAGCTGCAGTAAAACTAAGCCTTGTAGAAAATTTTTTCCCAAGATACTTTTAACAGTTTACAATAGTCATTTCCTCCCCATTAAACAACCATCTTTCCCTTGCTGCAAGATCCCCACCCTTTCTAAGACTACAATATTGCTCTTATTCATATTTACCTTAAGTGAAGTTGGCTGCTGTTTACTAAGATTGTTCAACTGAGTTTAAAGACCGATTGGTGTTTCGATACGAGAGCTATATCATCAGTAGTACAAGATGCACAATTCTGAAATATCAGGGGTGAGTGTTGCACCATGTCTTCCACCATTTATTTACTTTAGCTAGTTTCTTTAAATAAATAAGGAGAGAGGACAGGACTACGGGTCACCTTGTTTAACTCCTCTTGTACAAGTGATATAATCAGTAAAGTTAGCACCACTTCTGCCCTTTTTCCCTTTACATTTTTACAATTTAACATACTTTTATACATCTAAACAGTTTCCCTTAATTCCGGGAATTTTGCAAGATTGGCCTTTAGTAAATTTTTTTGAAACAGAGTCGAATGCTTTTTTCAAAGTCTATGAAAGCTACATTAATTTTCGATTTAATGTAAAATTTGTTTCTGTATTACTGCCATAAGTGAAAAACATGTGATCAACTGTAGAGTAACCTTTCTTAAAACCTGCTTGATGCTCACCAGTAATGTTATTTTGCTCAAACCCATTCTTGTTCCTCCCATTAATTATCGAACTATACAACTTACTACTAACGTCACACAATAAAATGCCTCTATAATTCCCAGGGTCATTTATCGAACCTTTCTTAAACAACGGCAATATAATTGGAATCTGTCCATAACTGGGGAAATATTCCTTTATCAAAAAGTGCATTAAAAAATTCAAGAAAAAATTACAACAGTATCTCCTGAGTTCT
Source organism: Rapana venosa (assembly GCA_028751875.1). Lineage (NCBI taxonomy): Eukaryota > Metazoa > Mollusca > Gastropoda > Neogastropoda > Muricidae > Rapana > Rapana venosa. The sequence continues at coordinate 20,233,107 of CM054164.1, forward strand.
TAATAGTTCCCTATTATCCCATCTGGTCCTGCGGACTTGTTATTCTTTAATTTTTCTCATTACTAACGATATTTCTTCTCTTGTGTTTAGGACGATCAAAGAGACTTGTTTCATCAGGGATTTCATAAACTTCACTTTCTTTGCATAATCATCTATTCTATGGTGTCTGTCTCGAGCAAATATCTAAAATGTTGAAACCATTCATAACTGAAATACTTTTAGCTGCAATTGATTTCTTCCGCGATATCTTGCGCACATTTTTCCAGAATTCTGTGATTATTTACAGAACAACAAGAGAGTTTACAAGATTTTCATTATATGCTTCTTTTTGCTTTTCATTATGCATTTATACTCTTTTCGTGCTTTGCAGTATTTACTACAATCTTCCTCTGTTAAGGTTTTTCGATATTTCTTAATAATTTTCTAGCATCTCTTTTAGAATTAGTACATTCTTGGTCTTTACCAATCATCATTTTTACATTTATCTTTATCTTAATCCTTTTCTTCAATGGTTCAGCTTTCTTTTTAAAGCAAGAGTTGAACATTTCTAAAACAGCTCTATGTCTTCTTCGATGAGACTAATAGCACGATGCAGTGTCTGTAACACAACTTCATGTTCTTTTGCTGAGAAAAAACACTAGCATACTCTTCATTACCACTGAAATTTTTCTATAACTTCTATGGTTCTTTTCTACATTGTTTCTGCTTCCACAAAATCTTCTTCTTTCTTATTTTGTGTCAAATAATGCTTAAAATTCCCGCGGGAGATGATCTGATTCCACACGCTCATTACATAAAGACTACATGACTTATGGATAGCAGCAAACAAGTCAGAAGAAGCTAAAAAGTAATCGTTTACACTCTTACCTGTCTCTGATATATATGTGAAATGCCCCTTGCTGATCACCAGCACAAACCCCATTTAGAATACACAAATCTAATGTTTGAAACAATATTCACCAACATTTTGCCATAACTATTCCAAAATTTATCTTCAGAGCACCTTCTGAAAACTATTCTACATTATAATTTAAGTGAAAAATATCATCTTGATCAGACACATCTTGAGACACATCTGATATCTACTGTTCAAATCCCAGCTAAACTACTTGAACATCATCCAGATCCATCAGTACATCAATCAGACAGTTCTCAAGTTCCCTGATACCATTATCAGTGTCAAAAAAGGGATAGTAAGGTGAGTTCTCTGGGGGAACATAAGCACACACGTTTCAATATATCTTTTTGATAAAAAAAAGAGGTCTCTGGTTTTTAAGAAAAACAAGAACATTTCTATAGCCAGTGTTATCCTGTATGCTTGGCAAAAGCTCTTTCTTTATCAAACATATAATCCCCCCGAACGCCTTCCTTGCTTGTAAATCGGATTGCTGGCTTACAAAAACATTTATAATCTTAAAAAACTGACAAATCTAAGTTTTCAACAAAAGTCTCTGCAAGAGACACAAAATCAAAGGATGTACATAGAAACGAAATCTTTATCACATATTTTTGAGAGCAAACCATTCACATTCCAGTGCAAAAAAAATGCAAGTTTTCCTTTTCCGTAGAGACGTCCACATCACAATCGATTAACATTCACATCATCGTTTACACTATAGGTTCCACTTTGATGTGCAGCACTTCCTTCAAAATTCTCTGATCTTAAGTGGTAATGAATTGACAAGGAAAAAAGGACATTCAGCGTTTGTTCAAAGTTTTTTCACAAACAAAAGTATCTACATCATCATCCCTTTATTTCAGCATCAACTTTATTTAAGCATTTATCAAAAATCCACAGTGTTAACACAAATATTTAAAAGCAGCATTCTGTGCACAGTCTTCAATCTGTCGTCATGTGCCTGTACACTGGTTTTTCAAAAAAAGCATCTTTATTTCCCACTCTGCTACTTCCAGATGTAAAAATATCTAGGGTTAGCGGGAACATCAACATTAAAAAAGCACTGGCCTGTGCAACCGTTCATGCCTTGCACTGTGCTACCCGAGCTTGAGTTGGTTTTTTTAACGCGGTGCGTGCGGTGACCGACTCTTTTTTGTTCCCTCTGTAACAAAACAGTCCCACGGACATTTTCATGTGTTGTTGATGCTACAGTCTCTGTGCTAGGCCGGCCCACTACCTAGGTTGCCATCTTTAGATTTTTTTTGATGGTCCAGAAAGAATTTCTGACCCTCGATAATTAGATGGTCATACACCATCGACACCTTCTTTTGGGCTTTTCTTGCTGCTTTCATTGTGAGGCACAAGCTGTTTTCTTATTTCCCTTACTCTGGAGGAAAAGTCTTCATTGATAAAAACATTGGTTCCTTTAAGCTTGTGCCTGACACTGAGCAGTTTCTCCTTTCCTTATAAAAAGTACAACATCCAATTATGGGTGAAACTGGTTTGCCATTCATTCTGTGCAGTCGGTTAAACTGTATGTTGTGAGGCTAGTTCCGTGTGTCAGTCAACATGTCCCGTACTAGTCCTCACACTCCTGTTGGTTTCATTTTTTTTACGTGGTATGCCATGAATGATCACATTATTTCGTTTTTGAACGACTCTCTAAGTCGTCTGTCTTTCGTTCTAATTGTTGAACCTTTTTCATCAACATGTCGTTTCGTTCTTTCAAACTTTCGTTTTCTCGTTTAAGTTCATTAACTTTTTGCCTCATTGACAACAAATCTTCACGCAACCCGTAAGTGTTTCATTTTGTCTTTTTCATTTCTTCTTGCATGCCCTCAAATTTACCTTCAAATTTACAGTCAATTTTGTGGGAGAAATTTCCCTCATATCAGACATGGAAGAATCAGCAGAGGCCCGTGAGGAAGGAGACTTGGCTCAGTAGGTGTCTTGCTGGGAGTGCCCGTCTGGTTGGCGCAGGTTGTCCCCTTTGGTGCCCTGTGAAGGTGCAGGTCCAGGATTCAACTCCACATCACCGCATCTTTGGAGCAAAATTCCGTGGGCAAAAAGCGAGGGGTCAGTCCCACCGTAACACCGCCTTGCCAGTTTTTCACCGTCAATGTCCGGTAGAATGTTGACATTTTCTTCAACACTCGTCTATGCATGAAGGCTCCAAAAGTCCATAGAAAACTGCCACACACCGACCGAAACGACAAGGGTACAGCAGGCATGATGTCGACTGCAAGGTGTCAGGTCCCACACAAGTCTTGAACCACAGGAATTGGCCTTTGAAGAGAGAGCAATTTTCAATCGTTGTTTACACCTTGCTAGGCGGAAACAGCCCCCCTAAGAGAGAGGGAGATAGAGAGAGAGAGAACACTGGAACACTGAACACTGAAAAGTTTTATTGTACGTTGGCTTTATGTTTGGGACATGGGCTAGGTAGACATTATAGCAGTAACCGTTATATACATTTCGCATTTCCACTTCTGCAAGCATGCAGGATCACACTCAATAACTTCTAGTTACCATCATCCCCATCATCATCATCTTCAGCATCTAAATAATCATCGCTATCAGCACCTTCATTATCTATAGCAGCAGATGTAGCAAGTATATCAACATAACCATCACTACTTTCATAATCTACGTCGTCATTATCAACACCATTTTCATCATCTACGTTATTATCGTCTTCTTGGACCTGTATAATTATTATTATCACGATCATCCTCTTCATTATCTACATCATGGTCATGAGCATCATCTTCATCATCCACATCATCGTTTCCATTGTTTTCTTCAGCATATACATCATTGTCAACATCGTTATCTTTAACATCTTCATCATTGTCACCATCACCACCATCATGTTCAACATCTACACCATCGATACCATCATCACCTTCGATATCCACATCATCAGCAACAGCATCAGCATCACCTTCAGCACCTTCATCAACACCACCTTCAGCATTTCGATCATCATCGTCTTCACCTTTCTGAACATCATATAATAATCATTAATAGCTATACGGTCTTCACGCCACCTTGTAACATATGCATCATATGTGCTATTATGTTCAGTATCTAAATCGTCATAATCATAAACATTCTCTCTCTCTCTCTATCTCTCTCTCTTATTGACCTTGATCTTTTCCCATTTTTAGAATGCTACTTTAGATAGGGAGTGCAGTAAAATGAATCAAAAATGGATAGCTCTACATTGTATTTGCTGTTGTCTTTTGTAAAGTCTGCCTTATGAATTGGCATTCTGACTTTTTTTCAAGACGGGTTTGACTCTAATGTTGCATACACGTGATGCAATCAGTTTTTCACATCTCCCAACTTCTGTTTCAAAATAAAGAACATACTATAAGACATAAACGTCAAGGTGCTTAGTTATTGTCATATTTTGAAACCCTTCTTTTTGAGTGAGAATCACAATAACGAACTAGGATAAACAATCTTTGTCCTCTCTACTGTGAAGTCATTGCTACACTATGCAATCTTGGATAAGCATCAGAGAGCTGAGACTGAGTAGATACAGTGGTGTTTTTGCAGAGGAAGATGGTTTGGAGAATATAGTGTAGGAAAATACGGTATAGGAGAAAAGGGGAATAGGGTATAGGAGAATAGGGTATAGGAGAATATGGTGTAGGAGAATACGGTATAGGAGAATATGGTGTAGGAGAATACGGTATAGGAACAGTAGTATCCACCACCACAATAATAAAGTTTACCCTGTTTGTCAGGATGAAATGTGTCATCTATGTAAGTCTCCCATTTCTCCTTCTTTCTTTATTGGCAGTTAAAACTGCTGCAGCTGCAGAGCTGTATAATGCGACATTAAAAGGAAATCAATAGCACACTTAGAAAGGTTGGGCGCTTACAGGGACTCTGTACTTCTTTTTCCTGGCATGTCATCCACACCGCTTCTCCTGGCAAATGTCTTGGGCCTCAGATTATGCAGCTCTCTCTCTCTCTCTCTCTCTCTCTCTCTCTCTCTCTCTCTCTCTCTCTCTCCTCTCTCTCTCTTTTCTCTCTCTCTCTCTCTCTAACAGAGCCACTTGCCAGAGGATGGTCACTTCACTATTTCAAGTTTACTTGTGTGCGTGCGTGCGTGCGTGCGTGGGGTGCGTGCGTGCGTGCGTGTGTGTGTGTGAGGGGTGTGTGTGTGTGTATGTGTGTGTCTCTAAAAATGGAGTCTGTGCAAAACTTTGCTCTAAGTATATCTTTCTTCGCTATTGTCTCTCACTTCTATTTTTCTTGCAGCTAGGGACTGGGTTTGCACCACATAGGATACATCTGATTGTTTTTTTGTAAGGACCACCCAGCATGTATCCCCTGATTTGGTAACTCAGGTGAGGGTGAAATCACCTGTGAAACAGGATTATAGTCATTAGCTAAGTTTTTACATGGGTCTCGTCGAATGCAGGTTCAATGAATTAATTATTTAATTATAATTATCATATTCATCATCATTTCATCATCATTAATCATCATCATCATCATCATCTTATTATTCATAAATGGACTTATTAGACGCTATATCTTACTGAGAACAAATCTAAGCGCATGCCATTAAACCTAAATCACTTTAACCTGTCATACAACCAATGAAACATAATCATTAGTCAAACAATATTACAAAAACTTGGTACGCTGCAGACCAAATCTCTGAATGAAAATGCAATAGTCTAATGTTTTTTCATAAGCACATACACACATACAGTGCATATACTTTTATTCAGGGTAATTGGACATGGGTTAGTGAAGGATGGATAGCTTGATATGAAATCAGGAGGGGGACAATCTTAGGTTTTGATAATTAATACATGTCTTGAGGCTGGATTTAAAGGTGTATTAGCTTGGCTTCTGGCGAAGAGAGTGAGGCAGCTCATTCCACGGTCGATTAGACCCGAAATAGAGTAACGAGGCGGCGCGTCAAGGCATGTTTGGTTAAATATAGGTATTCGTTAGGACAGGGGATATCTGCAGCAGAACGGAGGGAAGGTGAAGGAAGTGTTCAGGTTCAAGACATTCCCGAGGTAGGATGTTGTGCAGTTTTGTGGGATTTTGTAAAAAGGGTACTGATCTTTTAATCTACTCTCTGTGGAATCAGGCAGTCCAGTGGAGAGATTCGCTAGTGGGGTGGGGTAAATGTGCTCGATTTTTTTTCTTTCTAGGTACTAGCTCGAGCTGGGTGAGTTTTGTATACGTTGATAATAGGAGTCGGATGCTGGCCAGACAGACAAAAGAGAATTCGCAATAGTCCAGACGTGAAAGAATGAGTGAGTGACAAGTTTGGCTGTTGCACGGTGGACAGGTACTTACGATTCGCATATATTCGCGGTTAATAATAATAATAATATACTTGATGTATTCATTATTAGCGTGAATATTGTAAATAAACAAACAAATCGAGACGTTGGGCTCAATCATTTGAAGGCATGCTCAAAACTCCTCCTTATACTAATGAACAAACAGATTTCAAAAACCTATGCGCGCCGCACGTATGCACGCATGCACGAATCACGCACAGCGCCGCACGCACCCACAACTCACACACACACACAACACCACAACACACACTCACACACACCAAACTCGGATACAACACCTTAGACGGTGAAAGATCCCTGTGAAAATTAGGGACATATATTTTTTCGGGGGCAAGTTCTCAGGTAGAAATAAGTGTGTTTTGAGGCTGGATTTTGAATTATATCAAGTGAAGGCCTTTTGGCGAAGTGAAAGAGGGAGGTCATTCCAATGTGACATGGGACCAGAAAACAGAGAAGGGGGAACGACGGCATCAGTGGTTTGTGTGAATCTGGGTGTTCGAAAAAACACAATGTATCTGCGGTCTCTGAAAGAAGGAGAAAGGGATGGAGTGTACAGATGAAGACTGTTAACGAGATAGAGGGTTCCGATATGTGAGACATTTGGTGAAAACAGTTGGGTATTGATTTTGTAATCCAGTTCTTTGTGAGACAGGCAGCCCAGTGACAGAGATCGCCCAGGAATTGGCAGTGATGTGTTCAGATTTTTCGTTCTTAGACAGTTCGAGCTGCCGAGATTTGTATGTGTTGTAAGAGTGTGGATATATGAATGCTGCGTTGGCCAGCCAAAGAGAATTACAGAGTCTTTAAAAGTTGGGAAAGAATGAGAAATGTGACATGCTTGAAATTGCATCAGTGGACAGATACTGCGAATCGCGCTTTCTGCGCGTAATTGATTGTAGCAGACTTGGCAGGTTGGGTGATGAATTTTTTCATTGAGAGTGTGTTGTCAAGAGCTAATCCTCAATTACTTTACGGTTGGACAAAGGCAATGACGTATGTCGAATTTATTGCAGCTTTTTTTGATAGAGGAAGTTTATGTGGGGTCCCTAATCGAGCATGGCTTCGGTGTTATCGGCTTAAGTAGTAACTTGTTCATGAGTCATCCTAATTTTGGATTTGTCTTGCAACGGCTAGTAGGAATATATTTGTCATGACGGAAGGAACGTTTTCAACAGTATCACTGCACTGAAGTGAGTATAATGTTCATGAAATTTGTTCTGAGATCAATCGTGGTGGTTGTTTATTAAGTGTGGATGTGGGCAGTGTAGAGAGTAAGAGATACAAGGCAGGGTATTCATCCCTGCGGACTCCACATTCCATTTTGGACAGGTTTTGATTGAATTTTGTTTACATTAACTTTCTGGAACTGCTGTTCTGAAGGTAAGAAGTAAACCAGGTTGAGGCCTGTGCTATTAATTACAAACGTATTTGGGGCGCAGAAGAAGAATTGAGTGACTATGGTATCATAAGGCTGCAGATTAGTCAGAAGAGTGTGGACGGGACTTATTTTTCGCCTTCAGAAGCACGTAAGAAGTGTTATCTATAGTGTTGGACTAGGTGGTTTCGGTGCTGTGGTTAGGGCTCGTAGGAGATTGCCCCCCTTTGAAATAGTGGAAGGAGATCATTGAATGAAGGCTAGCTGTGGAGCTGTTTTGGAACGATTTTTTCTAGTACTTTAGAGGACAAAGGGTACGTTTTGAGACAGGCTATAATTTTGCAGTATGTTGTGGACTCGAGGTGTTGCTTTTTCAGTAGAGGTCGTGACTATTGCTGTTTTAAGAGCTGATGGAAAATTTCTGACACAAGAGATGAATTTACTATTTTAGTGATAATAGGTACAAGTTGTGAAGGCATTGTGGGAGGAAAACAGGGCAGGACTATTGGTCAAGATCGCATGATTTTATATCAGTCTTTTTCCTTCAGAATGTCTGGATTTCTTTTTACCTTGTGGGATGGGAAGGAAAAAAGAGAGGAGTTGCAGTGAATCTGGGGGTGTTCTGAGGCGCAGGCTGGAATTTGTGTCTGATCCAGTATGGAGGGTTTTGTTTCGAACTTTGTCTGAAAGAAGCCGAAAATTTGGATTGTAGTTCAGACTGGCTGTGGGTTTTTAGGCAGCAAGAGTTGTTTTTGCAACTCCAAGGAGATTTGAGGTGAGGGAAAAAAAGAGATTTTATGGATGTTAGCACAGAGAATTGGGAAAGAGTAGTAGGATCTGTCTTGCTGAATGGATTAAGAGTTTAGCCTTTGTTTATTTGTTTTCGGAAACAATTGTTGGTTGATGTCCGGTTTTTGACTTCGCCACTGCCGTTTCTAGTTGCCGGGATCTGGCGTTTTGCGCTTTGTTGTTGATTGTTGCCTTCAATTTAATCGTCTGTTCACTCTTAAAAGTGATATTAGACAAGGCTTCGCTATCTAGGACTGTCTTGGGTATGACATGACGCCACCAGGTCGGTAGGGAGGCGGATATGGTCAGTAGTCTAAGGTGCATGCTCATCAAGCAGTTGGCGGAGAATTGTGTTATTAGGGATCAGAGAGTGTCAGTGTGGTCAGAGGTGTGTGATAAACGTTCGGAAGCTTGTGAAGTGAAGGTATGAATGTCCTAAGGCTTAAAGATTGCGACGGATAACATATTTTCTTCTTTCTGACAGGTTTTGTGTGCTTTGAGATGGGAAAAGAATGGGCGGATTGATCAGAATGCAGTTCGTTGGTGACGGAAACAGAATTGACAACAGATTGAATGGAGCTATAAGTAGATAAGCCAGTATAAAATATGACCAGATCTGTGCGTTGCTTGTTTTCCAGTTGAGTGAGGAGAATGGTTGACAGAGAATGAGGAAAGGACGTTTGACATCTGGAGAAGGGGGGGAGGGACTGGTTGTCGAATGGAGTTGAAGTACCAAGAATTTTAAGTTTTAGTGGCGAGAGAGGCTGTTACGTCGTTTAATTTCAAAGAGCGTTTCCGCCAGCGACCTTCGATCTCTCACCATTTCGGGGTTGACTGGACTTCTATGTTGAAAAATGAGAAGATGTTAGGTTGTTTTTTACGGGGGGCGGCGGGGGGACTGGAGGTGGTGGACGGTAAAGAGCAAGATAGTTATGCAGAGTGGCCAGGTAGGCGTAGGTTGAGACTTTATTTCGCAAACTTCGACACGATTTCATATCTAGTAGAATTGAAGGTTGTTGACTGAAAGAAAGAGACGGTTCCAATCATTCTTTGAGAAATAATGGCAATCCCACCTCCTCGAGAGAGGTCGTGAGGGAGAGATAAGAAATCAGTTTATATCAAGGAGGTGTCAGGTGTTATTTTTCGGTTCTTTGGCCATGAGGTTTATAGCCAATTTTGGTGAGGAAGGATTAAGCCATGTTTTTTTTTAGAGATGAAATCAGAAATGTAGTCTGCTTTTCCATATTGGACAGACAGAACTGCACAATTGTAACAACAAATTGAAAGGTGATCTGAAGGATTGGTGGGAGAGGTTGTAGATGAAGTGGTGAGTTTGGACATGCCATAGAGAGAGGAAGAGGACGAAGGCGATGTGGAGTGGGCTGCGGAAGAACAGGACTATAGTTTGGTTGGTGAAGCAGGAGTTGAAGATGGTGAAAGGAACTTGGTTTATTCAGGGGTATTCTGTGTTTTGAAACACTCATTGTTATACCTCTATCATCGAGAAAACAAAATTAATTATCAGAATCACAAACGCAACAGAACAGTGAACAGCTCAAGGGGCGGTGTGGACGGCTGGATCATGGGGGATGAAGGTTGTCAGGGTAACTGATAGTGACGTCTGAGGGTGAGGGGGGAGGGGACAGGGAGAGGGAGGGAATCCCAGCCACTGGCAATGGAGTCGGCCCTGCCCGTTGTGTTTTGTACCTTTTTTCTTTTATATTTCTTTCCTGTCATGGTTTTTTGCTCGGCAATGAATGCCTAAGTGTGTTAGTAGGCTGTTTTCTTAAGTCAGGAGCAAGAGTTGTACTGTTTTGACAAAAATTCACGGTGCCAGCATAACTCTAATGTCCGCGGATCTCTCAGCCATCTGGTAGAGAACAACACCCACACTAGACTTGATTGATGGGTGTGGTTGTTGGTGTCAGTTCGTGAATCACGTGCTCTATTAGTTGAAGGGGCAGTAGGGTCATGATTAATATGGGTCACAAAGACCGCAGCTCACGTAGGGTTAACACAATTCTATAGACGACCGATATATTTTGAGAGACAATTCAAATCAAGATGAAAAATTCATAAATCTAAAATCCTAAAAGGTAGATAATAACAACGAAAAATGTTCTGACCAATAATCAGCGGTGAAACACTAAACAAGATGATGTAAAAAAATTCTGGGAAGGAAGCAGAAAAAAAACACACTCATCAGCATTCAAACATAGCAGCTCACACACTGTTGCTGCGGACAGGCGCAAAGGCAGATAAATCTGATACGTAACTGATTGTAGCACGACCTGACAGGTCATACGGTGATGAATTTTTGCATAGAGAGTGTGTTGTCAAATAACAACAACCTTGATACCTCTCGCAAGTGGATTGAGTGTCTGAGAATTGCCGAGTTCTATGAAGATTTTGTATGGAGAAGAGTGTTTGTGTTTGTCCTTTCGTGCATGAGCTCTTGGTTTTACTCTTGCATTTTGCTGTAATTTGTTCTGTCATCCAGTTTCTATATCTTCAAAGCGTGGGCCAATATTTGCCAGGAAGAGAAGGCAGATTTTCAGGAGTAGCACAAGGCTTTGTATCTGAGAGTCATCTGCTGTAAAAATGTGGGTTGGTTTGATGGGGGGAAACGTTTTATTACATGTGACAGTGGGGCAGTGTAAAGAGGTGAACAGAACAGGGCCAGAAACTGATCCTGTGGGACTACGCATTTCTGTTTGGCAAAGTATGATTGTATCTTGGCTTTACTGCAACTGTTGAATTTGGTCAGTTAGGTATAAATTAAACAAGGTGTTGAGGGAGGTGCTAGTAATGACCAATCGTATTTCGATGACGGGAGAGAAGAATTGAGTGAGTCTATAGCGTCGAAGGCTGCCGATCGATAAGTCGAGTTGTAGAGTGAGAAGGCGATTTTTCCACCGAGTCAGAAGCGAGTAGAAGGCGTGTTTACAAATTGATAGTACTAGGGTGGTTTCTGTTGTTGTGGTTGACGCGCATGAGGCCAAACTGATAACTCAGGAAAAAGGATTGCTGGAGTGAGAAGGTGGTTGTTGAGCTGTTTGAGAACTACTTTTTCAAGGACTTTAGAATATAAAAGGTAGTCTGGAAACAGGTCTATAAATTCTTCCGTTTTTTAGGGTCAAGGTCATGCTCTTTTAGGTGTAGAGGTGTGACTATAGCAGTTTTGAGAGCGGATGGAAAAAAAACCCTTTTTTGAAACAAGAGATGAGTTTCACTATTTTGTGTGTAGTGGGTATATGTCTGTGGTTAGGCACTTGTGTGAAAAGGGCAAGGAAGGTATCCGGGATCAAGATCAATGATTTTATAGTCATTTCTTTCCTGAATTATCGTGTTTTTACTTTCGCACTTGATCGGATGAAAGAAAAGGAGAGGAGTGCCAGAGTATTGGGTATCAGGCATAAAGTGCAGGCTGAAAGGAGCTCTTGATCCAGTGTTTGGAGCAAATGTTATGGACACGCTTTTTCAATAATACGAATGCAGAAAATATAAGAAGAATAGTTCGAGACTTGGTTGTGGATGGAAGCAGAGGGCTTGCCGTAACAGATCCAGAAGAGTAGATGTGAGAGTAAAGAGAGATTTTCATTGACGTAGGCATCAAGAAATTGAGAGAGTTAATACTTTGTTTTTTCTGAAGCAATTAATGACTTGAATCTTGTCTTACTTGTTTTCGGAAAAAGAGCTCTTATCATTAATTTCCGTTTTGCTTTTCGCCACTGCCGCTCTAGTTGCTTGCGTTTGCGCTTTTGCAACCGCAGGCATTGTCATGGGTTGTTCCATGGCGCAAAGGCCTATCACGCAGGTGACGGTCAGTGGGAGGTGCATAGACTCACCAAGGCAGTTGGCTTTGAGGAACAATCATTGTTGTGTTTAGATGGCGTTATGTGTTAGTCAGAGGTTTGTGATAGCGTAAGCAAGCTTGTGCAGAGAAAGTTTGAATATACTAGGCATTGAGGTTGCGACGGGTAACATACTATTTATCTTTCTGATAGAATTGTTAGCTAAGTGTTTAGAGAGAAATAAGACAGCGGAGATGATCAGAAAGTAGTTCAAATCAGTGATAGATACTGATGTGATCAGATCTTGGGGAAACATCGTAATTAGCCAGTCCTATAATATGTCATCTGATCTGTGAGTGCTTCTATTTACCTGCTGAGAAAGGCGAAGTGGTTTGAAAAGAATGAGAAAAGTCGTTTGACGTCGGAAAACGTTTGAGTTTATCAAGTTGGTAGAAGTTAAAGTCACGAGATTGAAAGCGCTTTTGGTAGACCGAGAGGCTGTAACGACTCCAGGGAAGTGCACTGAACTTTTGATGGAAGATGGAGGATAGTCAGATTATTCTTAGGCTTGGAGTGTGGACGAGTAAAGACAGCAGAAAGTAATAGATGGCTCAGGTGTATTGAAGTTGAGTTCACAGAATTCGAAAGATTCAGTTGAAAAGAAAAAGCGGTACGAGAGGATTAACTTCTCTTTATTAGGTCAAATATCCCGACAAGTATTTGAAGCTGTTTGCGTAGTTTGCTGTCAGTGACTAGATTGTAAAGTGCAGGTTCGAGTGGTACTTATAATAACGATGCAATGCCACATCCGCGGGGGGGTCGGGGAAGAGAAAGAGTTTATAACCAGGGATGTCACGTTGTTTTTATTTTCGCTTCATGACCGTGTGTCTTTTAACCAGGTTTCTGTGGAGAGTGGGAGAGGAGACTAAAGTTTGGATTCAGTTCTGGTGTAGACAGCTGCGTGTAAAGAACTAGGCAAGATTGCGGGATTTACAGTTTCATCAACATCGCGATAAAATAACTTATCAGAACACGTTTTTTCAAAGTCATTGGCTCAGGATGAGCAGGATTGTTTCCGAGGGACAGGAAGCGGAAGTTGGCTTGGTTACAGTGGCATAGCGTGTGACGTCAGAGGAGGAGAGAGAGGATGTAGGGGGCACAGGGGAGGACGTCTGCCGGACGGGTTTCGTCTAGTTTTCGGACGGTTGTTTCCTAAGATTGATATTTGTGTTTTCTTAAGTCTGTTTAGGTTTGTGTACAATCCCATGTGAGAGCAAGGCTCTCAAGTTCTTCAGCAGTTAGTGTTCATTTCGGTGGAATGACAGGAACACTATGTAGTTGTAGGTGGGGGATTCTTAGTTAGTGTTTCACGTGCAATCTTTCAAGGGCAGCAGGGTTAGAGTAAATTGCGGTCCACAAGGAACCAGCAATCTCATTGAACCCAACTTCATAAAGTCAGTTGAAACTTCGAAAATTTATCAGAAAATGAAAATTTTATATTTAAAGTATTCCACATGTAAATGATATTTAAGGAAAACTTAGCTGACCAGTCAGTGCACGGTGTAGCCACAAACAAGTAGATTAAATTTGATGAAACAGAGTATAATGCACACAAAAACAACACACAAACACAATGAAACACAACTGCTGCCATGTCAAGCTCCAAAACACATGCTTAAGGGCACGCGTGGGACACTATACATACCATTCTTCGGTAAGTTACTTTTGTTTCCATTTTTCTTTTGGTGTAAATCTTGTACCCTTTATCCTAACTATGTGTCTGCAGGACTAGGAACAGCTAGCCTCTACTGTTCAATCTGACTGCTTTGTGCGACTGTTCTCTTAACACTTAGCATTCTCCATTGTACGGGATCCACTGTATTATTAGAGAAGAAAGACTGCTTGGCGTTGCTGCGGTGGTTTTGTTGTAGTTGATTGTTGTTGTTGGTTTTGTTGATATTGATGTTGTTTTGAATGTTGCGGTGCCGTGCTGATCTTGTGGTTGTTTCTGAGCGTTCTCTAGCTAACACTCCAGGTGGGCACCTGGAGAGCATTCTGGAACTCTTCATTATAAAAGCAGCAATTGTGTCAGATCCTAAATCCACACTTGGTATGATGTGCCTGCCATTGCTGCTGTTAGCTGTGCTGCTGCTCTTGTTTTACTGCTGCTGCTGCTCTGATGCAACTACTACTATGAGTACTATTAGTCAATACTATTACTACTAATTATTACTTACCACTTTCAACTACAACAACTACTACTATACTTACTTTACTAATACTACTACTATCCTGCTGCTGCTGCTGCTACTGCTACTGCTACTGCTACTACCACTTCTTACTCTTACATACCTTCTACTATACTATACTTACTATACCATGGCACACCCTACCCTCAGAAGCAGTTAGCTTACAGGTCAGGCCTAGAGGCCAGCGAAAAGACGGGTTCGTAGTTTTTATGTATATACAAAATGAATTTAGTTATTTGATATTTTGATTAAAAAAAAAATCATAAAGAAGGAGAAGAAAATAAAAGAGGTTTTATACGAAAAGTAAGAAAAAGCAACTCCATTCATGGCAATGATGTTCCACGGTCTGCCTTGCTATCCACTCTGTACAAATAGTGGTGTTAGGATAGGGTATTAGTTGTGGGCAGCTGGGGGCAGTTGGGTGTATGTTGTGTGGTGTCTCTCTCTCTCTCTCTCTCTCTCCATTCTCTCTCTCTCTCTCTACTCTTCGTGAGTGTTGTATGTGAGTGTGGTGTGTCGGGGCGCGGCGCTAGGTTTGTGAATCTTATGTCGTGTGTGTGTGTGTGTGTGTAGTGTGTGTTTTTAAGGACAGTATTCAATGCAATTGCCATTTAAACAACCAATGACAGGTTTTGCAAGGCACGTCCAAGGTGGCGATGAAGAAAAGAGGCAGAACAAGGGAAGACGCTGGGAGGATAACATCAGCTGAATTGGACAGGCCTAGAAACTCAACAATAACCATGAGAAAGGCACGCATGAACAGAGAGAGGATGGATGAGGAACTGGTTGCTGAGTTTTGAGGGTGCCCCACGGTCGTCCGACTAACGGGACATGAATAGATAGATCAGATGCCAGGTTGGTGTGGGCATGAATTAAATTCAGTTCTTTAGTCCAGACTATAAGTCAGTGTGTATGTGCATGTCGTGCATAGACTGGGAGAGTAGGAAAATGAATCAGAATTAGAGCGCAGAAGCTCAGCGGGGAGTTGAATGGGAAGAATGCTACAAGCTTCAGATGATGACAGAATGCTGAATAGCTACAGAGTGTGATACAGAATGCTTCAAATACAAATGGTAACAGATGCTACATGCTACAGCATGTGACAGATTTTTTCAACAGGTACACATGTGCAAGGGATGTAAAATACAGATGGTGACAGAATGCTACGAGCTTACAGATGGTAAACAGAAGCTAACAGCTAAGATGGTGAGATTGCTCCAAGCTGCAGATGGTGACTAGATTGCTACAAGCTTCAGATGATGACATATTGTACAATCTAAAGTTGTCGACAGGAATGTACAAGCTACAGATAGATGACAGAATGCCTTCTAGCTACTAGTTGATGACAGTAATGCTACAACTAAGATAGTGGCAGAGTGCTACGCACAAGCTACAGTGATGGACAGAATGCTTCAAAGCTACAGTTGGTGGCAGATTGCTACAAGTACAGATGGACAGATTGCTTGTCACGCTACTGATGGTGACCGATTGCTACAAGCTACAGATGAGGACATATTGCTTCTAAGGTACAGATGTACGCGACAGAATTTGCTAAAAGCTCAAAGATGATGACATAAGCTTCCAAGACTACAGATGACGAATCTTGCTACAAGCTACAGATGATGTCAGCGGATGCAACAAGATACAGATGGTGAAAGGATGCTACATGCTACAGTGATGACTGGATGCTACAAGCCACTCAGTTGGTGGAAAGGATGTCTACACGCTACAGATGGTGACAGCAGTACAACACTCAGTTGGTGACAGAATGCTACAAACTACAAATGGTGTCAGAGTGTACTAAGCTTACAGATGGTGACAGAATTCTAACAACTGCAGATGGTGACAGAATGCTTACAAACTACAAATGGGGACAGAAGTGCTAAAGCTATATGTTTGGTGACAGTATGCTGACTTGCTAAGATGGTGACAGAACTGATACAAAACTGATGATGGTGACAGAATGGATACAACTATCAAATGGTGACAGAGTGCATACAATCTACATATGGGACAGATTGACTATCAAAGCTACTGATGGTGACAGAATTGTACAAGTGCTACAGATGTGACAGATTGCTACAGCTACAGATGGTGACAGGATGCTTCAAGCTACTGATGATGACAGACAGAATGTACAAAACTACAAAATGGTGGACAGAGTGCTACAGAAGCTACAGATGGTGGACTGGATGCTTACAAGCTACAGATGGTGACAGATTGCTACATGCATAACAGATGGTGACAGGTTTGCTACAAGCCTACATATGGTGACAAGAGTTGTACAAAGATTCAGATGGTTGACTGATGCTACAAGATAAGATGGTGACAGTTTGCTTACAAGGTACAATGGTAAGGATGTACAAGTACAGGGATAAAATGTCCTACAACAGCCGTTGCTAAGCGCAAGTACCCAGTCTCTGGCATCACTCCATGTGTCTGTCTGCACCATGTTGCACCCATTTACACTTGTGGGTCTGCCAACTGTCAGCTAAGGTCGCACAGGTGTTGTTATGCTGCAGAATGTCCTGTTGCGAATGTCTTCAGCAATAACAAACTCTGAACATGACATCTTCATTATTCTTTAAAGAAGAAGCACCCTTGACAGTTTGGTAATGGCATGCCTATATGTGTTGAGGTTCTGTAAACAGTCATACACGACAAACCCTTATTCGGTGTTGTCACTTCCTGTCTCACAGCATGTCTCATGGTGGGATGGTTGAGTCATGTGCGCGTAAAGGTTGGTAGATTTCTCAGGGTGTTAAGTTGGGGAGGAACGCTCAGAGCTCAACCAAAAATGAAAGGCTTCAAGCTTGCTTTTTAACCTTCCTGTCCCTTTATCAAATGTAAACATTAATGATGCTAAGTATTTAGTTTCTGTTTTCTTCAGTCATGACATCATGTCGATATCTTTGCTCTGTGTGTTTTATGAGGACAAACAAGCAAAGACATTTTCATTAGTGCTTGATTCGACATCTGGCATTTAAATTTGTCAACCAATCATTCAATCAAACAAAATTGGTCTAGACATCTCGGGCAGAAAGATAGAATTGAAACATCCATGAGTGCAAGCAAACAACAAATTTAAACCAAACCGTCATCCTTGTATAGAGTTTAATTCAAATGCCGTGGTGTGATTTTCCCCCCATTTTTTGTGCATGTTTAATTTCCCCAGTATGACACGGCCATTTTCAGCAAATGGTAGAGAGACAGACCTGACACTATCATCGTTCTGCACTTGCCCTGCTCTGACAACCAGAAGATCCATGTTTCTCTACATTAACTCCTCTCCCTTTAAACTCGTCTCCCTTCCTCCCCTCCCTCCCTTTCCTTCCTCCCTTCCCTCCCCTTCCTCCTTCTCCTTCCTCACCTCCTCTTCTTCCTCCCTTCCCTCCCCTTCCTCCTTCTCCTTCCTCCCCTCCCTTCTTCCTCCCTTCCCTCCCCTTCCTCCTTCCCTTCCTCCCTCCCTCTCCTTCCTCCCCTTCCAAATGGAGAGGAAAAACGACCAGAGAAAACAGTTCATTTGCAAAGATGAATTTCACGCCCACCTGAACAGAGAACGACACTGAAACAGGGAATTTTAAGAGGAAAGGTGGGTGACATTAAATCATGGCCTATTAAGAAGGGAGAAAGGTGACATTACATCATGGCCTATTAAGAGGGGAGACAGGCGACATTACATCATGGCTTATTAAGAGGGGAGACAGGTGACATTACATATGGCCTATTAAGACGGGAGACAGGTGACATTACATCAAGGCCTATTAAGAGGGAAGACAGGTGACATTACATATGGCCTATTAAGAGGGGAGACAGGTGACATTACATCATGGCCAATTAAGAGGGGAAACAGGTGACATTACATCATGGACTGTCAAGAGATCGGGCTGGTAACATTATATCACGGTCTTTTAAGAAGGGAAGGCCAGAGGCAGTAATGCATGGCCTTTTAAGAGGTAAGGCCAGTGACAGTAACGCTTGGCCTTTTAAGAGGTAAGGCCAGTGACAGTAACGCTTGGCCTTTTAAGAGGGAAGGCCAGTGACAGTAACACTTGGCCTTTTAAGAGGGAAGGCCAGTGGCAGTAACGCATGGCGTTTTAAGAGTGTGTGTATGGATGAGGGTGTAGAGCTGTGTCACATTCTGACCATCTTCAAGGGGTCATACAAATTGGAAGGGCAATCGTTGATTGATGACGGACGACCACGACTGAACGATTTAGCAGCAATGCAGATCTCTTCTGGCTGGTTGTCTACAATGGCCTAGCATTGCTGAGCTGCCTGTGAACTTGTGACCTAGAGAACGTGACCTGACGAGGGGTGAACATGAGTTGTGTATGAACAGCAGTAAAGGGAGTTACAGAAGATGGTGCTGCATAGAAAAAATGTTTTGCCTACAGCCATCATATCTATTCAGAGAAGTGTCAGTCAATAATATCCATAATTTGTAGAACACGGGAGTGTTTGTCTAAGTTTTGTGTTGTATTAATGTTCCTTATGTTTGTTTAAAGAAAGAACACATCAACATGTATTTTGCATAAAGATATACACGTAGATAGACAACAACAAAGACATTTGGAATAATATAAAACCTGTTTATATAAACAATAACTATTCATTGTAAAATTAAGCAGCTAGACACAAACATTGAACAAGACCCCTCTTAGACTTATCACAACATTTTTTTATGTTGCTGTAAAGTAAAAAGGACGATCATTGTTCTTTAGTCTTTCTTAGGGCATGTTTCAATCCGTTTTCTCCCCTGAGCAAACCAGGGATCACAGACCTCACTTTGGAAGCTGGAGAAACGCACACAGACCGAACAGCGGAATCCATACAGTGCAGTGTGAGGTGTTCCTGTGGCACAGCAGTGAGGACAATAGATACCGAGTATTTGACTAATGCAAACATGCAGTTTGCTGGTGAAATAGAGAGAGGAGGGGGGGGGGAGAGAGAGGGGGTGGGAGAGACGGGGGGGAGGGAGGCAGACAGACAAACAGATAAACAGACAGACAGACACACAAACAGACAGACAGAGCTTCTAAGAGGGTTACAATACATCACGCTATCAAACTCATGTTTATATTCATCATATACCATAGTTAGCCCTTCCAAACACCTTACTATACAACCAGGATTGATGTCATTTCCTTTCAAACGATTGGCATGTTGCTGTGTTGTGCCTTGCTTCATGGAGGATGGTCTGGTACATCTGTGTTATTCCTGGCGTTTACACGTTTAGAATATTGATTCGATTTAAAGAGTCCGCCAATAGAAACACATAATCATATGAATGAGTAAAAGCTTATTTAACATTGACAATCTATACAGCATGGATTCCCTTTTATCTCCACTAGTTTCTAACCCAAGGTGGAATGCTCTAAAAAACAACAGCCCTCTCTTTTATGCCATGATCAGGCCTGTGCACGTCTCTATCAATAACACAGTGTTTGCCTGGATGCTTTTGTTGATGGCAGTACATATACATATATATATATATATATATATATATATATATATATATATAGATATATATATATATATATATAGATAGATAGATAGATAGATAGATAGATAGATAGGTAGAGAGAGAGGAGGTATAGATATAGATATGTAAAGAAAGCAAGAGAATAAAAGAGAGAGCAGTTGGATGGATTGATATCTGGATATATGGATTGATTCAGCGCTGTATGAATTCCACATATTATTAAATCTATTTCTTCCCGACTTGTGTTGTCTCGTTCTATCTATCGTGATATAAAGACAATGTGCTAAGCAGTGTAAAAAGTTATTTCTGGTTACTTAAGGACCGGGCTTGCACAGCTGAACATATTGAGCCAGCAAACAAGTTGACGACGTCACAGACATGAGAACCACTTAATGACATCACAGACATGAGAATCACCTAATGACATCACAGACATGAGAATCACTTAATGACATCACAGACATGAGAATCACTTAATGATATCACAAACATGAGAATCACTTAATGACATCACAGACATGAGAATCACTTAATGACATCACAGACATGAGAATCACTTAATGACACCACAGACATGAGAATAATAATAATAATAATAATAATATATGAAATTTATATAGCGCTGAATCTTGTAAAAAACAAACAAATCGAAGCGCTTGCACTCAATCATTTACAGGCATTCAACTCTCCTTAAACATAATGAGCAACATATTTCAAATCCATGCGCGCGCACTACGCACGCACACGCACGCCACCACACACACCACACCACACACCACACACACACACACACAACACACAAAAAAACACACCAAAAACCAACACACACACATACCACGGAACAACACTTAGAAGGGAAAGATGCGTAGAAAATTGGGGGAAGATATGTGGGGGGAAGTCTCGGGTAGAAAAAAGCGGTTTTGAGGCTGGTTTTTGAAGAATAAAGTAAAGGTTTTTTGCAAAAATTTTAAAGGGGGGGTCATTCCGGGTGGAGGCCCAAAGAAACAAGAAGGAGCGACGGCCAACTGGTTTGTTTAAATCGGGGTGTTCGAAAGCCAAAGAAACTGCGGCTAACAAGGGAACGGGATGGGGGTTACAGGTGAAGACAGTTACAGAATAATGGGGTGCGATTTGTGGAGACATTTGAAACAGGGTTTTGATTTTATCTCCATCTTTGTGAGACAGGGAACCCGTGAAGTGTCGCAAAGAGAGTGATGGTTTTAGATTTTTTCTTTCTTAGGGCCATCGAGCGCAGAGTTTGTATGCGTTTAAGAGATGGGTAGATGATCTGGAGGCCACCAAAAGGAATACAGTAGTCAAAAAAGTGAAGAAGGGATGTACAACTTGGAATTGCATCAGTGGACAATACTTGCGATCGCGTTATGCCCGTGTTGAAGTAGCAAGCGCAGGTCTGGGTGAAGAATGTTTTTTAGAATGTGTTGTCAAGAACATCCCAAATACTTCACAGGTTGGGCAAAGGAACGGGGTTTTCCAATTTTTATTGAAGTTTTTTTGTAAGGGAAAAATTTTGTTGGGGCCCCATGGGTTTTCTTCGGTTTTTTTGGCATTAATTGTAAAATTTTTCTGATCATCCAGTTTTGAAAGTCTTTAAGGCATAGGGCATATTTTTAGGAGGGAAGAATTTTCAAAAGTATCGTGCACTGAAGTTGAGATCCGCATAGAAATGTGTCAATTTTGGTGGTTGTTTATTTAGGGGGGTGGAGCAGGTAAAGTAAAAAGAAAGGGCCCCAAATGATCCCGCGGGATCCACATTCCATTTTGAAGGGTTTTTTTTGAATTTTGTTTTCAATAATTTTCTGGGAACCTCTGTGAGGTATGAAAATAAACCGTGAGGGTTTGGGCCATTAAAACCAACGTATTTTGGAGGGGAGAAAAAAGAATTCAGTGATCTATGGTATCAAAGGCTGCAGATAAGTCAAGAAGAGTGAGGAGGATGATTTTTCCTGCATCAGAAGCAAGTAGAAGTGTATCTAAAGTTGACTAGGGTGGTTTCGGTGCTGTGGTTGGGTCGATAGCAGACTGAAAAGTGGGAAGAAGATCATTGGAATGAAGGTGACTGTTGAGCTGTTTGAGAACAACTTTTCTAGTACTTTAGAGACAAAGGGTAAGTTTGAGACAGGCCTATATTTCTTCAGAATGTTGGGATCGAGGTCGTGCTTTTTCAGTAGAGGTGTGACTATTGCTGTTTTAAGAGCTGATGGAAAATTTCCTGACTGAAGAGATGAGTTTACTATTTTAGTGATAATAGGCACAAGTTGTGGAAGGCATTGTGAGAAAACAGGAGCAAGGTCGCATGATTTTATAGTCATTTCCTTCAGAATTGTCATGATTTCTTTTTCACTTGTGGGATGGAAGGAAAAGAGAGGAGTGCCAGTGAACTGGGGATCAGGAGGCGCAGGCTGGAATTGAGTTTGATCAAGTCTGGAGCGTATGTTTCGAACTTTGTCTGAAAAGAAGGCAGAAAATATGGATGGAAGTTCAGACAGGCTGTGGGTGTTAGGCAGAGGAGTTGTTTTTGCAGATCCAAGGAGATTTGAGGTGAGGGAAAAAAGAGATTTTATGGATGTAGCACAGAGAATTTGGGAAGAGTAGTAGTCTGTCTTTGCTGAATGGATTAAGAGTTTGACTTTGTTTATTTGTTTTCGGAAAAGCTGTTTGTTGATTTCGGTTTTTGACTTCCGCCACTGCCGTTCTAGTTGCCGGCGTTTGCGCTTCGCTATCAAGATTGCTTGGGTATACCATGGCGCACAGGGTCTTGTCAGGGAGGAGATGATCAGTAGGAGGTCATGCTCATCAAGCAGTTGGCGGAGAATAGTGTTATAGTGATCAGAGAGGTCAGTGTGGTCAGAGGTTGTGAAAAACGTTCGGAAGCTTGGGAAGAGAAGGTATGAATGTCTAAGGCCTTAAGATTGCGAGAGTAACATATTTCTTCTTTCTGACAGGTTTTGTGATGTTGAGATGGAAAAGAATGGCGGAATGATCAGAATGCAGTTCGTCGGTGACAGAAACAGATGTGACAAGATTGAATGAGCATTAGTAATCAGCCAGTCTAAAATATGACCAGATCTGTGCGTTGCTTCGTTTACCAGTTGAGAGAGAATGGTTGGACAGAGAAAGAGAAAGACGTTTGACATCTGGAGAAGACTGGTTGTCGAAATGGAAGTTGAAGTCACCAAGAATTATAAGTTTAGTGGGAGAGAGGCTGTAGTGGTCGAGGAGTGACTGGAATTCTTGGTGAAAAAGAGAAGATGTTAGGTTGTTTTTACGGCTGGGAGTGGACGGTAAAGGCAGCAGATAGTAATAGAGTGGCCAGGTAGGTTGAGATTGATTTTGCAAACTTCAAAAGATTCATGCTAGAATTGAAGGTTGTGACTGAAAGAAAGAGATGGTTCCAATATGTCTTTGAGAATGATGGCAATCCCACCTCCTCGAGAGAGTCGGGGGAAAGAAATGGTTTTATATCCAGGAGGAGTCAGCTGTTTTATTTTTGGCTCATGCCATGTGGGTTTAAGCCAATTTCGGTGAGGAAGGTTAAGTCATGTTTTTTTCAGAGATGAAATCAGATATGTAGTCGCTTTTCCATTTGGACAGACAGAACTGCACATTGAACAAACAAACTTGAAGGAGATCTGAAGGAGTGGAGAGGTTGAAGATAAAGTGGTGAGTTTGGACAAGCATCAGAGGAAGAGGACGAAGGCGATGGTGGAGATGCGGCTAGCGAAGAACAGACAGAGTTTGGATGGTGAATCAGGAGTAGAAGATGGTGAAAGAAACTGTGCTAATCAGGGATTCGGTTTTTGAAACACATCATGAATACATCATAATCATCAGAACAAAAAACATTATCAGGGTTACAAACAACAGAACAATCAAAAGCTGAAGGGGCGGGTGGACGGCAGCATGGGGAAGAAGCGTTGTCAGGGGTGACAGAAGTGACGTCAGAGGTGAGGGGGGAGACACGGGAGAGGGAAGCCAGTGACGTCGGCCTGCCCGTGTTCCCGTCTGGTTTTGCAGCGATGAATGCCTAAGTGTGTTATTCGCTGCTTAATATCAGGAGCAAGCGTGTACTGTTTGTGACAGTTCTCAGGTGCGAGCATAGCTCTAATGTCCGCGGCTCTCACTGCCATGGTAGCAGAACAAACACACAACTAGACTTGATGATGGGGGTGGTGTCAGTTCGTGAATCACGTGCAATTTGTTGAACGGCAGTAGGGTCAGATTAAAATGGGTCCACGAAGACCAGCACAGTCAGGTAAACACAATTCATAAGCCCGAATCAAAATTTTGAATAATTCAAACAAAGATGAAAATTATACATCGAAATATCTCAAAAGTAGATAATAACAAAGAAAAATGTTCTGACCAAATAACTCAGGTGAAAAACACGAACAAGAGAGATTAAAAAATTTTGGAAAGGAACCAGAAAAACACACACATCCAGCATTCAAACACAGAGCTACACACAGTGCTGCCGACAGGCGCAAAGGCAGATCACTCACTTAATGAGTAAGACATAAATCATTCAATGACATTCACTGACATGTAGAAACACTTAAACAAAAACAGACATGAGAATCACTTAATACATCACAGACATGAGAATCACTTAAATTCTGACATTGAAACAATTATATGCCCAATACATGAGAAACGATTTATGATATAGCAGACAAAGGAAATCACACACAGACCCTACCATGACTAGACAGCTTCATCTATCACAATCTAACTGAAGCCATGTGTCCAGAGAATAGACTTGAACCTCCTTCTTCTGTAATGTGGCATGTTTTTCCGTGAGAAAGAAACCTCTAGTTCGCTCTGTATGATGGCACATGTTATCATGAGACAAACAACCTCTATTCTCTCTTAATAGAGAATGCACCATGTTTAACGTGAGAAAGACAAAAGTATGGCCATGTATTCACGTGAAGAAATAAGAAACCTCCTTTTCTGTAATTTGAATGCATGTATAATATGAAAGACAACTCTTTCTTACTACTGAAGCACCCAAAAGAAAAAAACAAATAACATGTTTCCATGTTGAAGACAACATCCTTCTCTCTGTACTGAAGAGCCAGGTTTCCACTGTAAGACAAATCTACCTTTCTCTATGACTGAGGCCAGTTATGTAAAGACAACATCTTTTCTCTATGTGACTGTAGCCAGTTTCAATGTTGAAGACAATCTCCTTTCTCTGAAGCATCTGTACTGAAGGCCAGGTTTTCCACGTGAGACAACTTCTTTCTCTCTGTGTATCTACAAGGCATTGTTTCCACGTGAAGTACATCCTTTCTCTCTGTCTGAAGGCCAGGTTACTCACGTGAAAGACAACTCCTTGTCTCTTGTACTGAATGGCAGGTTTCACGGATGACAATCTCTGGGTTCTCTTGTACGTGAAGGCAGGTTTCCAACGGAAGACACTGCTTTCACTCTGTCTGAAGGCCATGGTTTCCAGTGAAGACATTTCTTACTGTACTGAGAACCAGGTTTCCGATTTGAAGAGGCCACACCACCGTTAAAGGACTCCATATCGTTCTCTATAGCCATCTTTTTATGTCTAATGTTACATCTGCTGTTTACGGAGATGTGTGTGGTGTTGTGTGTAGTTGTGTGTGTGTAGTGTGTTGTGCCTCTATCTGTGTTGGTGTGTATATGTGGTTGTGTGTGTTGTGTGAGTGTTTGTCTTTTCACTCAGTTTCAAATAAGTATTTTAAAACCACATTTTCTTGAGATATGTGGTATGTTTGCTCTTAATGCTGAAATAGCCGATTTTTGTCAGAGTTAGATTTTTTCAAAACAAATGAACTTGTATCAACACTTAGGATGCAAACCCTTTCAAAAGTTACCCAAATGCAGAAAAGGGAATAATAACTCTGCCGTATTACATCTTTTCTTTTACAGCAGGCATTAGAATGTGTGTTTACCTGTAAAAGACATCTATAAGGAAAAAGTGGGGAACTGAGCTGTATTGACAGTTATATGTTGGCAAATTGAAACACTACCCTTGTAGTTTAAATAACTAAAAAGACAGAATATAGACAGACAGCAGACAGAAGGACAAAGGGAGGCA
Organism: Rapana venosa; assembly: GCA_028751875.1. Taxonomy (NCBI): domain Eukaryota; kingdom Metazoa; phylum Mollusca; class Gastropoda; order Neogastropoda; family Muricidae; genus Rapana; species Rapana venosa. The sequence continues at coordinate 20,259,133 of CM054164.1, forward strand.
ACAGACAGAGACAGTAAAGCGACCAACATACAGAAAACCAGAGCAATCCCAAAGAAAAGAACAATATTTAATTTTAGCTTCCCGCATAACCACCCCCCCCTCCCCCACTTCTAGTCCACGTCCCATTTTGATGACTGAACTCTGCAATCGCATTTTGTCAACCATTAAGGTTTAAAGTAGGCAAGTTCTGAATTGGTTAAATTTTGGAATGACCCCAGTGCTAGATTGTTTCAACATAGAGTTCAGAAGAAACGAAGGTGAAAGAAGGAGTTGTTGGGTGCAGAAACAAAAGGAGAGGATGTGTCAGATCGATGGGTTTGGAAATTGAGAAGGAATTGATGATAAAATGTCATAAAATCTGTGCAGAGTTCTTCATATGTTTGAGTTCAGATGTAGGATGGGATGACGCTGAGCGTTAGGAAGCTCATGGGCCCAAGAGGAAAATTTAAAAAATGTTGTCGAAAGAAGTAGAAAAAAAGTGACCCTGTAGTATATTGTGGTTTGAACAACTAAATGAAAGGCAGCTCAGAAAACTGAACAGGTCGTTAGAAAATGATTTGGGATTAGACACGCAAAAGTTTGCCCTTTCAACGAAAAAAGGGTAAAAATATTTAACGCTTTGTGTATGGTGAATTGTTTCATTGAAAATTATACCCCTGAACCCAAAAGAGCCCTGTCCGGACACCACCATCCCCCATCCGAGGCGGGAATACTAGCAGGGAGCATAGGTCGACACCTACACACGGTGCTGGACAGTCAAAAAACTAAACCACGACCAAATTGGGCAGAAATTTGAAATCAGAAAAGAGAAATGGATGGCAGACTGAAGACAACAGAGACAGTACCTGAAAGAAAAACGACAATGACGTTCAAATAATTTCAAATGAACAATGCAGACAGATACTGGACCCCAAAACAATCAAAAAGACAAAAAGAATTGGTAGGCCAATACCCAAAGGAACAAATCAGAACCACAAGAAAATTAAAGATGACCATTTTACCAAAACGGGACAAGAAACGACACACAAAGATACACTGCTTGGGATGGAAACGGACGACAATGGAGAAGACGACACCATGGAGACAGAAAGGGAAAAACCCAGACACACGACCGGGACTGACAAGGGGCTCAGGGTACAAAAAACGTCAACAAAAAAGGACCAAAAAGGGATGAGAGGTGACGGGGAAGGGGTGTGAAGGGACTGGACGAGCAACAGGGGCACTACAACACTGCGGGAAGTACGACCATGACGACAGAAAGGGGGAAGATAACTGACGTGGAGACCACAAGGCTATACCACGCTAGACGGGAAAAAAACTGGAGACCTACAACCCAGACTGGAAAAACAAAAATGAAAGTGTAATCAAAGACGGGCACATACAGATTTTAAGATAACAAAACATCTATCCGTACATATTACAAAAATGGAAACATGAATAGACAACTCCCCCCCCCCCCCCCCCCCCCCCCCCCCATTCCCCCTTCCAATACACTACATGCCCCCCCCTCATGATAACACATTTACACACACTAGGAACCTACCCACACTAATACAATATATTAACGCACGCAGCGCACTACAACACAAACGCGCCGAAACATCCGCACAGGGGCATTCAAAACACCACCCACTTGACCCAGATCAAAAAACAACAATGTGACCAATGACACTACGTTTTTTTCCAAAAAAAAAAAAAATTTTTCAATTGTTAAAAAAGACTTACCCTTACACTTCGAGGGCAAAAATAGATCTACATTTTGTATAGAATAAACATGTCCAAGAGTGGTGAAATAAAAAGTATGGGTTACACACACACCAAACACACACACCACACACCACGCACCACCCCGCACCACACACACACACACACAACACCAAACAAAAACACAACACAAACACCATCTCTTACAAGATTTTAACCCAAAAAAAAGTCGTCCATTTTAAAGTTTTTTTAAAACAAAAAAGTTTTCTTTAAATATACTATTAATTTTGTTTTTCGGATAAAAAGGATGGTTTTGGGGTTTTTTTAAATTTAAAATATTAAAAAATTATGAATACATCTTAAGGAAAATTTGTCTCTTGATTAGAAAAATTTTTTATGATTATATAATTTTTTGCCTTTGTTGTTTTCCTATCGTAGACATTAAACAATAAAAGAAGGAAAGCATTTCATTTAGAAAATTTTATAACGGAAAAGAAACAACTACAATTCATTAAATGATAGCACAGGGTTTGTTTTCACTTGAAAAGTTCGGTTTTCCAATGATATTTAACAAATGGAAAACGAGAATATTACGTGGAATTTAGAGTATCTATGGAAAATGGATGGATTAAAGTAAAAAATAAATGCGTACACATAAAAGAAAATTTTTGATAAAACGATGTAAAATTTTCAAGAAACACATTTAGATAAAAAATCTGTGAAAAAACTCTACAGGATATATTCAGTGCAACTGCAGACCAAAAAAGAAAAGATCTGTCGTCTTCGGGGGTTTTTCAGTTTTCTTTAAGGAAATTATGGAAAAAGTAAAAAATTTTTTACCAAAAATAGCAAAGATTTTGGAGCAAATGACCGGAAAATCTTTAAAGCTCAAACAAAAAATTTTTTTATATTTTTTTACAATATTCCCCCCAATTTTCTTTTTTTAAAAAAGTTCAACACAGAAAATATGGGAAAATTAAAACAAGACATAAAAAGTTTGTCTAAAAAGAGGTAATAATCTGGCGGAATCTAAATCGCGCAGGAAGACTGACGACTTTATAAAATAGATCCGAACCAATTAACTACAATTTACCTGAAGAAAATAATATGCCCAAATGTTATCAAAGGCTCAATGGATAGAATTGTAAAAAAAAGGGAAGACTTTATTTAAATATTTGTAAGACAATCATTATATATATTAAAGGGCCGAACATTGTTTGGGGGGTAGTTTACATGTTTTAAACCTAAAGGGTTCTAGTGTTGGGGAATTATTCATTTGTTCAAAATCATTTATGAAAGATGAAACATTGAAAGTTAAGATTTAAGGAATACTCTGATCTTGCCACTGATTTGATATATATACCAGATATAGAAAAAACACGTTTTGCAGGGTCTATAAAAATGTAAGAGACACACAAGCAGAGTAATTACTAAAGATTCACAAAACAAACACTTTTTTTTGGGGATAAAAATTCCCAAAGGACAATTTGAAAAAGGCACTTTACACCGCAATAAAATCACAAAAACCACAAATAAAAAATAAAAAATACAATTAAAAAAATAAAAACAAAGTACAAACGTGTTTCCAAAACTATAAATGAACATTCCAACAACTGTTGATATTTTCTCAAAGTGGCACAAAAAAGCTTGAGGACCAGAAATAAAACCGTAAGAAGAATTAAACACAATAAAAAATGGTTTGATTGGGAATGTAACGTAAAAAAGAATAAATTTCCTACAAAAAGCAATAAATAAAAACCCCATAAACCTGAATTTGAGAAAAATACTTTTTAAAAGAAACAATATAATACTTTAAAAAAAAAGAAAAAAAAAAACTCCAAAAATTCCTGGTATCCAGCTACATGAGATTTACGAAGATCCATATAGGGAAACCTGTACAAAAAATTTAAAAAAGGAAAATGAAAGGAATTTAAAAAATCATAATCATATTAGTACATAAATGGCAAAAACTTAAAAAAAATTTTTGGGAAAAAAACCAAAAACCAGACCCCAAAAAACAAAATCTAAGCGGTTTAATGACTTAAAATTCTAATAACCCCGCTAGATAAAAAAATTTACAACAAGGGGAAATACAAAAACAATCAAAAACTGAAAAATAACAAACCCTGGGAAAAAATGAATACAAAAAAAGACAAAACATTTTTATATAAGTTTTTAGTTTAAAGCGGAATTTTTTCAATTTTTATAAAAGGGTAAAACCCCCGTGATGGAAAGTAGGAGTGAATGTCCCCCAATTATAAGAAGGTGATATACACCCAGAAAAAATACAGAGGAAAAACATTGACAAACATATTGGAAAAAAAAATTTTTTTGTCAAAACTGAACCAAAAAATTTTAAAATTTAGAAAAAAACAAAAGTATTGTTAAAAACAAAACTGGGTTTTGAAAAGTGCAAAACAAGGGCCAATCTTCCTACTTACAATTTTAAAAATATGTATGAAAGTAAAAACTAAAAGATTTTTTGTGCTTTGTAATTTTTCAGAAAGCGTTTGAAATGTGTGGCCCAGGGTCCTTTTTTAAAAGTTAAACAAAAAAGGGAAAAACAGGAAAAAATTTTAATGTCATTAAAAAAAATGTATTCCAATTCAACAATTTTCAAAATACGACAAAAAACAAATGAAATATAGCAGAAAAGGGGTACTTTGGGAAAAAAAATTTAAATTCTACATTATTTAATTATATGTCAAAGATATGTTTTAATATAGATGAGAAAGATTCGCCAAATTAACCCCAAAAAGAATTCCTTGTTTATCTTCTTGAAACCGGGGATTGATCAACAAAACCCAAAAAGTTTCAACTAAATGATAAACGCAAAAAAAAACTGTTAAAAATTTGGGGTTTTTAAAATAAACAAAACAAAAACAAAAGGAATTCTTTACGAGTTTCCCCCCTAAAATTCCAATTTATTTTTAAAAAAATGGAAGCATGTAATTAAACATAGAAAACTTATCAATATCGGGTCGTTTTTTTATAGCGGGGAAATTTTAACAACACAAAACATTTGTAAAACAAAACAACAAAGCAAAATACCCTTTAAAAGGGCAATTTATGGACAAAATTTTAAAAATATTAATAAAAGCGTTTATTTCACTCCTGATAACCCCCTTTTTAAACCCATGGGCAAAGTTTGGTTTTTTCCTTTTTGTTTTTAAGGGGGTACAGAATTTCATATTTATAAAAAGTTCAAGGGATGCTTATCCAAACAGTTTTTTTTATGAGAATTTTCATTTAAAAATTTTGTAAAAAATGATAGAGTTCATAAAAAACATAATAATACTACCCCCCCTTTTGAAAATTAAATTTCCACTACCCCTTAAAAAACATATGCAAAAAAAAAATTTTTGGATATTTGACAAATCAAAACCAAAAACTTATATTAAATATATAAAGATTATTTGTATCAAAGAATAATAGATAAATGATAAAACCCGGAAAAATATTTACACAAATTGGGGTTTCCCGGTCTGGAAGAACCCCAAAACCCTTTAATGTTATCATTAGTTATGTGTTTTAGAAAATTGAGGAATGTATAAAAAAATTTTGGATCTACCAAAAAAAAGATTTGCAAAAATAAAATTTTATATTTTGTACCAAAAAACAGATTGGAACCATACTAGTAAATAGAAAACAAAACTCATAAGGGAAATATTGGAAGACTTTGTAAAAATTTCGCACAGCTGTCACAATTTAATGATAGGAAAAGGGAGACACCAAAATATATCCAGAGAGGAAGAAAAGTAACACTGTAACAAAATGAAGATGAATTTTTTTACTTGATGAAATTTTATATGATGAATAAAATAATTTGTTATTAAAAATCAAAAAGAAAAAACAAGAACGCAAAAAAGTTTTCCCTAATTTTTGTGACATAATCACGTTTATATATATCAAGCGTATCTCAGATATGTGTTTGATTTTTGAAAAAAGAGAGAAAAAGAATAAATAAAAAATTTTTTTAGGTACACACTTTTTTGCCAAAATAGATATTATATTGATGTTTTTGTTGTGTCAAAAAAGTACATGCTTAAATGGCAATAAAATATTTGAATCAAAACGAAACTGAACGAATCAAAAAGTAAAATCCCCCCAAAAAAGGAAAGAATAGTTTTCCCATGTAACTCCTGGCAGTGATCTGTCTTTTATACAAAGCCCTTTCCAAGCCATGCCACGCTTGGATTTCATTGAACCTCTGCTGTCTGTTCCTCTGTGCTGCAGTATCGATCCTTGATGTATTGTACAGTATGGATTATCAGTGCACTGAACAGTATCATTCATCAATAAATTCTCATCTCATCTCATCTGCTCCCGAAACCCCTTCCGGGGACGTAGGGGCACTGCAGTAACGAACGTTGCACCAGTTGGCTCCATTTTCGGCGGTTGTGAGCAAGTGCCTGGGTTGTGAAGAAAACTCTTCCCGGTCCATTCAGTAATGTTGGTCTGCTCATTTCTTCTCCAGCCTGCCTCGCCTTCTCTTCCTCTGCACTGTTCTTTTCAGTATGGTCTTGGAGAGCCCATCTGAAACTTGTCACAGGTCCATACCATCTGAGCTTTCTTTTCTTGACTAAGGTCATCAGGTTTTCGTAGTGCTTTTCTTGTTGGGTGTTATGGTTTGTCGGACTTCTTCGTTGGTAATGTGGTCCATGTATGAAATGCCAAAGAGTCTTCTGAGACATCTCATCTCCAAAGCCTGGATCTTCCTTTGTAGATCTGCATTCAATGTTTAGGATTCGCATGCACACAGATATGCAGATATGACCTGTGCATGCAGTAGCTTGACCTTGCACCTGAAAGAGATGTTTGGTCTAACCCTATGGTCTTGAGCTTCGCCATTGCTGCTACTGTTTGTGCGACTCTTGCGAGGATTTCGGTTTTTGAACCTTCTTCACTAATAATAGCACCAAGGTACCTGAAGTGATCTACAACCTCAAGTTCTTTTCTAGTGACTGTGATTTGTGACTACTTCTACTTCAGGCTACTGCTTTCACTGCGACCACTACAGCAGCAACAACAACAACTACTACTACTACTACTACTACTACTACTACTACTACTGCTATTACTACTGCTATTACTACTACTGCTGCTACTGCTGCTACAACAACAACAACAACAACAACAACTACTACTACTACTACTACTACTACTACTACTACTACTACTAGTACTACGTTTGTAATGTCAGTTTATTAAAATCTGAAATCATTTTGAAATGATTGCAGAGGTGACCAGGTGAGAGAGGGTGAGTTACACTCACCTGCCATGGCATAGACAGCAGGTGTACCGTAGTTACATGGACGCAGAGCGAAGCAAGGTGGGAAGGGGAGACCAACCCGGTTTTCCCTGTTAGAATCTGTTACCTGGTATGAGAGGTGTCACTGGGAAATCTGCCCCACCTTCGTGGAAGTGAAATTGATAATGGTTGGCAACTCAGTTGCCTGTTTACAGCGGTAGAAGCCTTCAGAGAGATAGGGTAAAAGCCGAGTCAAGCTCAACCACTTACTGTTTATCCAAAACCAGGCAACTTTTGGTCCGATTCGGCTTCACCTCATCGAACCAAAAACTTGCATAGTTTTATATAAAAACTAAGCAGTTTACCTTGACTCGGTTTTTAAAACCCTATCTCTCTACTAAAACGAAAGTAAACAAATTTATTTTTGATGGTAAAACTTAAAATTATGGAATTTATGCAAAACAATTTTTATAAAGAACTTGTAAAGAACTTTATAAACAGCTTTTTAAAACTAATAAAATTTTGTCAAGAACTTATTAAAATAAAAATTTTCCTTTTTTATTTTTGATGGGTAATATAAAATTTTTGGGGAATTTTTGCAAAAACAAAATCGCAAGAACTAAACAAAAAAACTATAAAAAAATAAACTAAAAATTTCTTTTTTATTATTTGATTTTTCTGTTTTTTTTATTTTAAAAAAAAAAGTAAAAAACCCTTCTCCGCTACCCGGCTCCATTACAGAAAAGAAATTTTGGAGAGCACTGCAAGGGATTTTTGGGATGCGGAGAAGATTTCGGGCATTCACGACGTTGGAAGCCACACACCATCAAAAACACCCCACACGCATTCACACAACACTAACAGAAACATAATACACACTCACACAACACAACAAGTACAACAGACATAACACCAAACACTTAACAGCACAAACAAGTACCACAACACAACACATAAATAATAAATATGGGAAACCTGTAGCCTACTGCTACCCCCCCGGGGTTCGAACCCTGCCTCCCTGCTCTCCCTGCCTGCCCCCGTCAATGCATTCCGATTTCCCCCACGGGGCCCCCCCCGAAGGGGATAGAAAGAGTAAAAATTTAAATAAATAAAAACCCTTCCTATCATGGGCAAACTTACCCACGCCCTTTTTGCGCGAGTGTACCTTCCACCCAGGGTGCAAACTTAGCCACCCCCTCTTTTGCGCATGTTTTAGCAAAAGATTTTGGCAGTTCCCAATACAAACAGCATGGGCCACTGCTGAGACACGGGACATTGATATATTTTAGTGGGGTTGTGTGGCGAGTGTATGTGTGTGAAATGTTGTGTGTCCTGGCTGCTGCATGTTCTTGTGTGTGTGTGTTTTAAAAAATAAGCTATTGGGTTTTTACACACACAGAATTTAGTCGGCTGGCTGTTTTGAGTTTTAAATTTACTAGCTTTGAGCCCCTCATTTTAGTTTATTCTTTCTCTTTCTTGCCCTCGTAAAACATCTTTTCCCCAAAAGGGCAATTATTAAACCCTCTCTGTCTTTCATGTAAAAAATTTAACAAGGACTTTGATTTGTTCACGGAAAAATTTTTAAATTTATGCTATTATATTTTTGTGTCAGAAACCAAAACAATACTGTGCATTCTCCCCCACTGAAAGCAACTTAGACAAACTTTTCCCTTTTTTAACAATGTCACCTCTGCTGAGCAGTTGTCTTTTAAAAAAAGGGGTCTGCCTATTTAAAAGACCCGAATAATATTTAACACCCATAGCCTGTAAAGGGGATTGACTAAAATTATTTTCTCATCTGTCCAAATAAATTTTTCCTCTCTTTGTTTTATTGTTGTGCGTTTTGACAGAATATAACAATGAACCAAATGATTTTGTACACTGTTTGTAATAAACAAAAAAAATACAGTCTTGCCACAGCCAGTCTGCCCACAATTAGAGAGCAATGGCTTTTTTTGGTAAAAACTGCGGGCCCCATTATAAACAACTTCTTTTAGTCTTTTTTCCTTCTATGTTAGCTGTGCATCCATCACTACAAATAAATATATTTTAGGGGCTCATCTTTTTTCTTGCTCTTTCTCTATTTGTATAGTTTTCCCTGACCGTTTAAATGCGTCTTCCTGAACCATGCAGCTTATCATATCTGTTGATCTTAAGTAAACCTACAATGCAATTTGATGTTGGTATTCATGAACCCCAACACAGCAGATGTAAAGATTTGCTTGAAAACACCAGTAGGGGTACATTGGTTGCCAAAACCAAAGATTTTCTTACCTCATCAAAGGTTGAAAGGAAAAATAGCCTGAGGCAAGACTTGTTTTTTGGTTCCCCCCTCTATAGTACGATAAATGTTTTAATACCGGTTTAATAAAACCTCTCATTTAATCGGAAAAGGGGTGGTTGGTTTCTTTCAACAGAAAATTAAATTCCCTTTTAATGATTTTGCCGGGAGTGTTCAGATTTATGTTCCACACAGTACGCTTTATTTTCTTTAATGTGCTATGGTTAGCCCCTTTTTCATAATAGAACAACCCTTGACTGAATTGCTGGCAATAAACGTGCAACTCTGGGTATGACAACATCATACGAAAGAAACTAGATATTTTGTATTTTTGGGTCAGCCACTGATTAAAAACACAATACTGTCTTTAAAGGTCAGCTCAAGGACATCTGTCCTGAGTCGCCCTGATAGAAAGGCTGTGAGAGCTGAGCATTCAAGCAAGAGGAAAAAAAAACCCTTTTACCATAGGTTTTTCATGAAAAGCATCTTTTTTTCCTTTTTCCCTTATCAGCAAACCACTCTTTTTTTTTTTTAGCCCCTCATCATCCGATCCTTTGATAAATAAGACATCTTTTTTTTCTTTTGTCACCTAAACATATAGATCAAAATTTTTTGGCTTTATTCAATGATAAACTTCCCTCCTTCTAGTTTGACACTAATTTTTTTTATAATACCCACCAATTTTTGCTACCACGTTTCTTTTTGGGATCTCTTCAGACTCTTTTCAATCTAAAAAGCAAGCCTATTTTGTGCCGGGAACAATGACATCACTTTTCCTAAATTGGAAACCAAACAGTCAAAAATCTGATTTTCATCAAAAAGGGGGGGGTTTGTTTGTAATAACATTCTGTCTGTTTCCTTTAATACCTAAGGGCTTTTAAACACTGTATGGATAAAGGGTTTTGCTCCAAAGTTTGTTGCGCCATTTTTTTTTCTTAAAACAAAAAAAAAAGAACAATAATAAAATAAGGGAACTAGAATAGAAATGGATGATGTGTTACCCAGCGATGATATAGGTGAAGCCAGCACGTAGCCCCTTGCATTCATCAGAAGAAAATTTAATTTAGAAAGCAATTTTAAAGTTTTTCACAAAATTTTTGGGACAACCAACACCCGAAGTACAGCCCATACTGACTATAATGGCAACAAAGAAAATCTGATGCTGTACCTGACACAGGACAAAAGGTTTTATTAACAAAGAAAAAAAACCCCCATCATTTTTAGAAAAAAATACACCAAGCAAGACAAATGTTGCAAACGAGAAAATTTGGGATTAGTGACACTAACACTAACAGACTGCCTACACAATTTTTGCAAAACACAAAATGCTGAACAAAACCTCCCAAACAAACATTGAAATCTACCCTTGAAGACCTGCACAGTCGGCAAACACAACAACGAAACTTTTCGGGATTTTGGAAAACTACTCAACAAGCAGACGAAGACACAGCACTAAAAACAATAAATGATCAACCCCTCCCCATGCGAGAAAAAATGGGGCTCAATCAAGCACACAGAGTTTAAGGCAACTGAAAAATTATTAGCAAAAGCTAGGTGATGTAGACTACGCAAAAACTAGAAAAGAAAAAGCTAGCAGAAGCAACGACGCAAATCTTGACCAGGAAGAAAATAAAAAACACACACGTAAAACAAATCTGCAAGATAACGCCAAGCAAGATAGAGGTCTAAAAAATAACAGAAAACAACTACAATCTCAGTTACAAAAAAAAAGAAAAAACCCCACCGAATTCTTTATGAAAACACAAAATTAGCCGAAAGAATCCGTACACTGTTTCGCGAGCAAGGCATAACACTTGTCAGTATAATTACAGCATTAGGTTTCACTATTAGCACACTTGTGTATGCGCTGACAGGAAGCACACTACCCGCCACCGCCACCACCACCACCTTCTGCACCCACAGGCACAGCCTGGGTTAGGAAACAACTCAGCCACTTAGCCAATTAGCCTACAAAGTTGGCAAAGCACTTCCTGGTATAATTGGTTCTGTTGTTAGCTGGCTATTATCAACAGCAGGTAAAGTTGTAAGGTTTATGGCAAGCATTATGGGCTACGGTTTTATTTGTTGGTTTTTTCTTTCTAAAAAAAAGATAAGAAGGGCCCTTAAAACAAATACTTTTTTAAAAGCAGTTTTTTCTCATATGAGTCTCTTACAAGGGGAAAATTTTTTTTTTTTGTTTGCTCTAGGTGGTGTAGTAGTTCTTTCCCTTGTTGCTTGGTCAACTTCTACTGTACTACTGCTCTGCTGGTGTATTGTTTATACTTTCTTTTTTTTCCAAGCAGCAATCATCTCCAGCTATAATAAATGTTGTTTAGTTTGAAATTTGTTCCTATTTGTAACTGCTGTTGGAAGCACAAATAAACCTTCCCTATAGCAAAGTCTACCTTAACCGTGCAAGTGAAAAACACTTGATAATGTTTGTGCTTGTTTGGGGTAAACGCCGATTTAAACTGCTTCAAGATTTGCTAAAACTGCTTCTGTGCATCAAACCCAGGCCACCAATAATGTTTGATCTTGTCTGGCCTTGCCCCAAAGCAAGCCCCACACATAGGTCTAAACAGAGTCATTAACCTCCAATCCTGGTCTTTTTTAACCCTTCACTCTTATCAAGAAAAAAAGTCGTCCATGCATACATGTCCCTTTGCCATTGACCAAAAACAACTCTTCACCACGGAAAAATGTATTTGGGGGCCACCATCTAGTTTACCCCCTGTGCACCCCCCACAAATACAAGCCCCCCATGCTATGATTTTTGTCCGTCTTGTCTGAATGCAGTCTTAGAAAAATATTGAACTCATTGCCAGCCCCCATACCCCTTTCATTTTAAACCTACTATTAAAGGATTGAAGTTACTACGGGGGGCATGGACCTGCAGCTCAATAGCACACGCCAAACTATAGAAAAACAGAAACCTGTCACAACTTTACTAACGGTTTGGATGGTTCATGGGGTCAGCATATAAAAACCCCACACCCCTTTTGCACATGGATATAAAGTTTAAAATGTTTTAAATAGAACTGTATAGATTAGAAAACCTGTTTTCGCAGTGGCATCATCCTTAATTGGGGGTTTAAGTAATTTCAGGGGGTTGGGAAACTTTTATTTTCAAAATCAAGTCTCGACACAGCAACATCTAGCTTAAAAAAAACCCATAGTTTTTGGGGTTTATAGGGAACCACCCTCGTTTTTGCATTTTTAAATTATTTTAACTTTATTTTCTAATAATAAAATTTATAACACAAACAAAGACCATCAGGTGTACCTGTTAAACTACCATCCCTTTTTAAAACCACTGTAAACAAAAACAGTTGCTTTGCATGGGGCTTCTACAAAGTACAGGATAAACATTGACAGCACAGCAACTGGAAAAAAAATATGATCCTGAACTAGTGCTTTTAAATAACTTTACTGTGCAAGAAGGTTTTATGATTTTTGCACACTGGAAAAGGACTCTTTCCCCCAGCTTATCACACAAAAAACCAACCAAGCTGTCTAAGAGTAACTCACAGTTTTCTTCACCTAGTATAAGGATGCCAAAACGTCTTGCAAAATGTTTGGGTTTGGGAACCTTTTTTAGAGGGGGTTCTAATGAGAGGGGTATGTATCTTTGTTGGGGGTGTTGATGTTTTGGCGAGGAAAAAACCTTTTGTGGGTGTGAGCCCATTGACTTGGCATAAACCTTTGCTTTTTGTACCTTTCTCAGTTAAACACAACACAAAACCAAGGGGTGCGAAGGCTTCTTCCTCTTCAGTCCCTTCTGACTACAAAACCTTTCCACCTACAGGGCAATTACTGTGAAACGCTGCACAATAGCTTTACTACACTAAATTTCAAAGGCTGGAAAAAGCTTCCAAAAACCTCTTATAACAATCAAAGACGCAGCCAAAGAACATTATTTAAAAAATTTAAACATATTACATAGAAATAAAAAATAAAATACTAATATACATACATAACCATGTCACGGGGTCCCGTAAAAAGAGCACCTGAAACATCCCAAAAACATTGAGCTTAAAGATCTTGGTGATGTACAAATTTTGAGAAGGATGGGGGATTGTGAAGTTTATGCTTTTGATACAAAAGATGGATACTCACCACAGCAATAAAAAAGCTAAAAAACCCTTTTCCAAACTTAAACTTTGCGTAATTTGAAGCTGAAGCTTTAGCAATGATTTATTTAAAAAGTAACATATAAAGCTAATAAAGGGCACTTAAAACCAAAGCATCGACTGGCAGATCAGTTTGAGTTTATTATCCATACTCTCACACCCGACAGAATTTTCCGTAAACCCAAAATGCTGGACCAGTAAAATACATTAGCATATCAATCACCAGAGAAATGAAGTAAGATAATATATACAGAAAAAGGCACGTTACTTGCTTCAAAAAAGACTCAGGACAAAACCATCAACCACATTCCCACGATTTTCCATTTTTTCCCTTTGGGATAAACTACACATTGGGTTTTTGTTCGGGTTCAAGAGAAGACAAGCTTCCTTTTTCATGGAGGGAATTACTTTTAAACTGGAAGACCTCGACGTTGAACCCTCAGATTTGCTATTGCAAATTTGGGAAACAGGGGGCGGTGAAATGACATTAAAGGGGAACATTTCCAAAATAAAGTCACTTGCTCCTAGACCCACCACAGCAAACAAAATTTACAACCCTCAACACACCAAGCCTTGTTGCAGTCTTTTTACACAGATTTTGTACTGCCCCCAATAAATTAAAAAAACTTACGAATGAATCCCAAAAAAATTACCACACGTTTTTTTAAACAGTATAAGAAGAAGATGACGACCACTAAAAAACCAAAGTTCCTAGGCACCAAAATCCGAACCCTTAATATAATGCTAAACCCTTTTTTGACAAACTACACAGATGCAGCATACATTGACAACAACAGCAAAGTATACAAAATGCAGGCGAGGTACAATCACATTTTACTGTTTACTCTATTACTACGGTACAGCACACTGTCTACAGCCCAGCAGAACGGGCTTGCCTCTTGGCTACGGGAAATTTGGTTTTCCTGCAAAATTGCATTGGCTCTTTTAAAACCCACAGAGCCGTTCTTTGCACTCAGTTTTTTTCGAAAAAGGTTGTCCGTAAACAGAAAAACAGATGCTGTGGTTGCCTTGAATTAGCCAGCAAGCTCATTTAGCTCATTATTAGCAAACTCTAACAGATTCCACAAATCAAAGAGGATTAAAGGGGCCCCTTCAGGATGACTAAATGGACTACAAGCTAAAAAAGTTCGACCTCCAGAACAAACACACAAAGCTATCCTGGGGACATTGACTCAATAAAAAAGGAACAAAAAAAAAAAGGGGTATCTTTGGCCAAAGACAGGCTTTAAAGGATCACTGAGTACCTATTAAGGAGCTAAAAATTACCCGGAAATTCCTGCTTAAACCCGGCAAACAAAAACAAAAACAAAAGAAATTTAAATTTAATTTTTTTTTTCTTACTCTATGAGTTAGAGTTTTTAGTTGAGGCCAGAGGGCAAAGTGTTTCAGACAAAAGCTAAATGTTACAAAGGAAAAACTGGACAAAGCATTCAAGTGCAATGCACAAATACCAACAACCTAAACATAGATCCACCAAAAAGGGTCAGTTTTTTGCTAAAATTCTATACAACACGGAAACAAAACGTACAATTAACTTACAGTGTCAAAAAACCAACAAGCACTGAACTCCTTTGAAAGCTAAACACAACAGGGGCAGAGAATATGCGCAACTCGAACATTCTGCAGAAACACAAAAGAGGGATCAGGATGGACATTGGTAAGGTTTTTCGCATAAAAGTAAAGCAAAAAAGTTTCACCCCTTTTTGGGTAGAATTACATTCCCTTGCCCCCGATGTTTAGCAAAACCAGCTGTGCTGAACATTCAACAAAAAAATTAATTTTTTATGGGTGTTGCGGCTAAACTTTTCAGAAAAACAAAGAAGCAGAGAAATTTTCAAACATCATGAACACGTACAAGCTTGACTTCACCGGCATTGCTTTCCTGGGCTGTTAGGACAGACAATTTTGAGGAATAAACCCACCCATCAGTTGAAGTGTACCCGGGAAAGATGCACCCTATGCCCAACGCATTTCAGCAAGTCTCCCACGTAGGTGACCCCAAACAAAAACCAGGACTTTTGTTGAAAAATGATCATTATACACTTTTTAGAACAATGGTAACTTTTTGCCAGACAAAAAAAAATCACAAAAACAAGATTTTTGCAGACGATGCTTGGTTATTTACCTCTTTACAGCACAACAAACACAAAAACTTTGTAAAGTAGCCCGAAGCAATCCTAACTTGTAACACCAAAGCCGGGAAGAAAGGGTTTTACTCAAAACATAAAAAAGCTACAAAAGAGTCCTATGTATTTATGCTGATTTGATCTATCATTGTGCCAACCAAAGGGGGCCCAGCTGAACAAAGCCAAAAAAATCTTTCCAGTAATCATCAAATCTGTTCATTTTCTTTTGTGTTTTTTAGATCAGATGGTCACATCAGAGCCATTCTTTATCAGGACCAGACGGCAAGCTTTTTCTTGAACACAAAGAAACCAATCATAACCACTACTCCAACAGCTAAACCCACAAAAGATCATTTTGTCTGATGAAGACCAGGAAACAGTAGCCTGCCACACATTTCGGATTTGTGGGAATTTATTAAAACCGCAGGTGGAAAACAATCAACAGTCAAGATCATGACCACATTAGGGTAAGTTTTCGTGGAGCACACATATAAGTGAAAAACAACTAAAAGTAGATCCCCAAAAAATGGAAGCCCGCCCTCTTTTTTTCCCCAATCTAAGAGGTTATGACTCACCCTAACATGCAGGGATAACGATGAGTAAAGGCTTACTGCTTGCTCAGTCATCAAGAAGTACCTGACTTTTAACTAAAAGCCTGTCCTTTTTTGATTTTGCACAACACTGTGGGATCTTTTGAGTCCCTTGTCTTCACCTGAGTACTTGCCAATTTCAAAAAATATTTTGACACAAAGCCGTGCGAAAAGCCGTCTATCCTTAGAGTACATGGCTCATGGGAAAACTTTGATAAGAAAAGGGTTCCACCAAAAGAAGGTTCTTCACAACGCGGGTAAAGGAATCGTGATGATACTATCAGCATGCTCAGTGGGCATGGCAAAAAAAAGCGTTCACGAGGCGATTACCTGATCATATCTACTTTCTGAGCATGTTTCTTTCTGATGTCTTTGAGAACTACAGAAGACCGGAAGAAAAATTATGACTAGACCCATCACACTAAAACCAGCACCGGGAATGTCTTGGGGGGCTTTCTTGAATTTACTGGGGTGCAGATTGATTTGTTGCTGATTTGCCCATGCCCAAAAGATTGAATGGTTGCGTGGGGCACAGTATGGGAACGCACAATTACGTAAGGGAACAACAAATATTTTGAAGACTAGATCCTAGAAAAGCTTCTAACTACTCATGTACTTTACCAAAAAATCTTATGGAGGGGGATGTGTCAGTCACTACCACTAAGAAACTTTCGTTGTTTAAAGGTCCTTTGCTGTTGATGAGACTCTAAAAAGCGTTGTCACAAAAGGGGCCTGAACAAGCACTATTGGATCTTTGAAGTAGATTTAGTCTATCCCCATGAACTAATGAGCACACAATGACTACCCAATGGCCCCAGAAAGGGCCCAAAAATCTCCAAAAAACCCCCAAAGCTTGTACCAAACTTAAAAGACAAAGCAAGTATTTGTCACACAGACTGCTACATTTACCTAAGGCACGGTTAAATTCTTACTGCTGTTCATCGTATCATTTGGTTTTTCCAAAACAATTCATGAAACCATACATCATGAAGAAAAAGATCTGAGAACAAGGAACCATGCATCAAAAAGGATTACTTCAGCTCATGAACAACAGCTGCTTTGGGAAAAAAATGGAGAACCCCAAAAAAAAAAAGATTTAGTATCACAAAGGGAAATGAAGCCCTAAAAGCTAACACAAAACCAAACTATCAAGACAAAGGCAATTCCATGACAGTCTGTAGGGCATCATGATGAAAAAGTTGCAGGTTTAAAATAACAAACCATATTTATTGGGTTTTGTGTCTGGAGCTGTCAAAACTGTTGATGCAGAGTTCTTTTAGATTACTTCAAGGGTAAAAAATCCTGCGTAAGGCTTTACACAGACCAGATCTTTCACCTAAACCCCCCAAAAAAGATATTTACAAAGACCTTGTAGGGACGAGCGCGGGGTCAAGCATGTAAAGACACCAGTGTTATCCAAAAGACATCCCTTTATTCATCTAAACAAAAAAGTTATGGTAAAAGAAGGATGAAGACTGGGACTATTATCAAAGAATATGTTGGGGGTGAGGGCCCAAAAGGTAGCTTGCAAGCCAGACAGGTTTATAAAAAACAAAAAAGGGGTTGGCAAACAGGGGTCAAAACAAGCACATCATGATAACACAAAAAAGGGTCCTTTTAAGGGAAGTATTTTTATCATGACAAACCCAAAGGGTCGCTCAAAAACCCGCACCAAAAAACAACACAACTGTGGTTAGAAAAAAGACATTGATTGCGCAGGATACAAAACGATTTAATTTTTCACCCGAGCACTCATACGCACTTGGACACTGGGAAAAAACATAATTTTTTTTTTTTTTTTTTAACATTTTTAACGAGTTAAAAATCTTTATTTGGACTCACAAGGAATGTTTACTCTTTACAAAAAACTATGGAGTGGTCAATGCCTCGTCTCTGCTTTTACAGTGCTGACATTTAAAAAACTTTTGGGCCCGCAAAAAAAATAAAACTTGATCAGGGACAAAAAAGAGGTGCTAAATAATATTTTTTAGGAGTTGTTAGTGGATAGAGAGTGTCCAACCCACTTCAATTTTAAAGATTTCCCTAAATTGAGTAACAAAAAACCGTTTGATGAGACCAACTCACTTACTTCGATAATAGTGGCCAAACCCTTACTAAACGGGACAGTATTTGGGGTAAGCTCAGTTTTCCCCTCTAACAAAAGCCCCTGTGGGCTGGGAATAAAAAATAATAAATAGGGGGATCCTCCCCACAAATTTTTTTATTCATAAGGTCTATTCTCCAAGGGGCGTTCTCATTTTTGCTGCGCTGGCTTTAGCTTCTCCAGGACCCTACGAACCGTTTCTTTCCAAAGGGGATTAGTGGTTGCTTTTTAAGGGTTTTTTTTGGTTTTGCTGCTGTATGTTTTGCCTTTGATAGCCCACATTTTAACCCTATGGTTTATTATCTCAAATTTTATTGCTCCAAAACTGCAGTCAGTCTTCTTTCCCCCTCGTATTTTTGTGTGCCTGGGATCATGAATTCTTGGTGGGACGAAGCAAAAGTTTTCTGCTAACAGCTTGTTAAAGCTTTTTAACCATGCTTGAGATCGTGGTTTCCAGGGGATACCCTTTTTATTTCTACCCATGCTTTTTGTAGCAACTGATTAAATGCTCCTTTAAACTCTTTACCCTCACGCCGAAAAATCTGGAATATTTTAATGGGCCCCGACTATAGATTTCCTCAAAGCAACTGCATTGCGGTGGCCTCTTTTTATAAGGGGGTCTGCATCTTTAACCTAGAAGCACGTCCCCCACAGTAAGAGCATACTTAACCCTTCTTCTGATTGTGTCATGGGGAATAAAAAGGTCTATTTGGAGTATCATTTGGCTTTTAAAGTTGATGAAGGGGGGTCTATTAAAGCGCCTTGGTGCAGGTAAATAGATCTGCCAATTGCTTGTTTAGACCCACTTTTTTGCTTTCTTCGGGAAATTACTCCTGCTCAATGCTATTTTTTAATAGCTGCCTGTCCTTTCCAGACCCTTTTGGTGTGTATAATCTTTAAAAACTTAGCATCCTTGTTTTTAAAAATAAAAATAAAAAATTGCCCGTTGGTTTTAAACAAACCCTTTTGTGCAAGAAATATACTATTTTTCAGCCCCCCCAAATAAAACAAACTTCCTGTCTTCTGGGTTTCAGTGGGGGTTTAAATAATCACGAAGCTGGCTTTGTAAAAGGGGAAATTTTTTTGCCTTTCACAAGTTACTCTTTATTGCCGCGTCAACATCAAAAATTTTTTCAGCATGTTTTCCTTTTTCACGAATTTTTTATTAATAATGTCAACTGACAATTCTTTGTCTTTCGTATTCTGCTGTCTCTGTTTTTTTGTTCTATTGCTTTATCACCCTTCCTTTCTTCGTCTGTAGAAGTTTAAAAACAATATTGCTGCCTGTAAAAGCAAGTGCGTTAAAATACAGCGCCACCAACCATCATCACTAAAGAAACCATTTTCTATTTATGGACTTAATTTCTGGAATAATTCCCGCTTAACCAAAAAGTCTTTTGTAGCAGATCTGTTACAACCCCCAACTAGCTTGGGGCTGTCTTCAAAGTCTATTTTTTCCCAAATCAGCAGTTCATTTTTTGAAGCTCTTTCCAAAAATAGAAAAACCACACTAAGACTGCCAATAACGGCATCGGGGTAACCAAATTGACTGCATTTTTTCTGTACTCATATTTTTTACTAAATATAAATTATTTATTTAAAACTATTAATACATCTTTAAAAACCACCCAAGGGTTGGGGGTTGGGGTTTTTTTTTTGGGGGTTTTTTTGGGTTTTGGGGAAAAAAGGGAAAACCAATTATAAAAAAAAAGAAAAATGAAATTTTGTTTTTTTGGCTGTTCTTTTTTTTGTGTTTCTTTTGTTTTTTTTTTTTTTCCTTTTTTTTTGTTTTTTTGGTTGCTGCCCTTCCATTCCTAACCCTTTTAACCAATTCCCCATTTTTTTTGTTACAGAAACAGTAAAGGGGGGGTTTTTGGGTTTTGGTTTCCCGTGTTCCCTTTTTCTGGTGTTTCTTCTTCTTTTTTTTTTTAAAATTTTTTTTTAATGTTTCTCCGAAAAACTTGGTGCTTGGGCCAAAACGGGAATCAAAATTTAACCCAAATTTTCCAGCTTCAACCCAAAAAGGTTTTTAAAAGGGCCCTTGGTAAAAGTTCTTTCCCCTTGCCCCCTTTTCTTTGCTTCCTGTTGCCCGGCTTTTCCTTCTTTTTTATCCATTAAAAAACTTATTAAAGGGGGTTAAATTTTAAGTTTTTGTTCCCCCAAAAAAGCTTTGTTTAAACAAGAGCAAAAGAAACTTTCCCACCAGTGTCTCCACGTTTTTTTTTGACTAGACCGTAGATCATACAAAATTTTTGGGAATTTTGGTCACTTTTTAAAATATTTTGGTTTTAAAAAAATATTTTTTTTTTTAAAAAGTTTTGAAATTTTTAACAAATTTTTTTATAGGATTTTTATTTTTAAATTTAATAAGTCTTTTTTTATTCTTGACTGTTCAAAAGTTTTTGTTCTTATAATTCTTTTTTTTTTAAAGAGAAAAGGTAAAATTCTTTTTTGAAAAAATCTTCAATCTTATTTTTTTGATAAACCTAAATTTTAAATTTTCCCCTCAAAAAAAATTGTAATTCATGTTGGGGGGTTAAAACCCCTAAATCTTATTTTTTTAAAAAAATTTTTGTCCGTGACAAGGTGGGAAAAGTTTCCCTGGTTTTTGGGTAAACTTGTTACTTTACCCGGCTTTATATTTCCCCCCCCCCCCTATTCTTACCCCCCCCAACGGAAGGCTGAAATTCCCAAAAAGCTAAAGGGGAAATAATTTTTGATAAAACCGAAAAGTTTGTAAAATCCCAACAAACCGAAAGGGAGTGGGGAAATTGGACCCAAATTTTTTTTTACCCATCAAAAATTTAAAAAAGGGTTATTACCAGGAGGAGAAATAAAAAAGCCGAAATAAGTAAACCCCTTTTTTTTTTATTTAAAAGGAAAAAATAAATGGGCAATATCTGTCCCATGGCAAAAAGAATGCCAAAAAAATTGCCGGTTTTGGTTAAAAGTAAAATGTTACTTTGACTCCAAAAACCCAAAAATTAAACCCCCCCCTTTCTTCCAAAAACCGACCCCCAACAAAACAGGAAAAACAAAAAAACAAAAAACAAAAAAAAAACAAACGAAAAAAAAATTTAAAAAAATATGAAACCCCAAAAAGAAGGCCAAAAAAACCCCAAAAACCCTTAGCAAGCCCCGGGGAATAGCCCAAAACCCCTTGGATGTTAAAAAAAAACTGAAATGATAAACACCAACACGGAATAACAAAAAGACGCCATTAACGGAGGCATAAAAAAAAAAACCCACAAAGTTGCTATGTTTTAAAAAATTTTTATTTTAAACCTTTTTTTTTTGAATGCAAAATGAAAAAAGGTTAAAAAATATAAAAAGTTTCCCCAAAAAGGCAAAAGGGTTTTTAAAAAGTTTAAAACAAAAACCCCAGGGAAGGGTTTTAAAAAAAAAAACCCTTAAAGGGGGTTTCCTAAAACAACTCTAGAAGAAAACCCGGGTCCCAAAAATCCTAACCCCCCCTTCCCCTTTGGCAAACAAAATAATAAACAAAACCAATAAAAAAGCAAAAAAATAAATTTTTCCCTTTTTTCATTAGAAAAACAACAAATGCCCAAAAACCTACTTTTTGCCCCAATTGTTTTTGAAAACAAAGTGAAATTTAGGCCAACTTCCGTTTGATTATAAGAAATTTCTAGGAAACCCTTCTGAAAACCCAAAAAAAAAACCCAACCCGGGGGGACACAAAATATTTTTCCCATTTGGGGTTTTTTAACTGGGGAGTAGTTTAAAAACAAAAAAAAACAAATGGGGGGGTTTTAAAAAAGAAAAATTTTTTTTTGGGCCGTGGTAAAATAAAATAAAAAATTATTTAAAAAAGTTTAACCTTTTTTAAGATTTGTGAAAAAACCCAAAAAAAATTTTAAAGGGGGGGTTTTCAAACGTTGACTTTTTAAAAACCCCCCCCTTTTATAAATTTAAAACAATTGTTTTAAATGGGTAAATGATCCTTAGGGGTTTTTGTTCCCCTTTTTCCCCTTTGAATAAAAAAACCTATTTAAGGAAATTCCTTCAGGTGGTTTTTCCTTTACCCTAAAAACCCTTCATTTTTTGGTTTTTAAATTTCCAAAATCTTAAACCCTTTTTGTTTAAATAAAAATTATTTCCCCAGGTTTTTAATCATCACGCCTTCAAAAAGGAAAATTTTTTTCCTTTTTTTAAGAAGTATAAAACCCCCCCACCAACTTTTGTGTTTTGGGAACCAAACCGGAATTTTTTTCATTTAGGTTTTTTCCCTTTTGTTTTAATTAAAAAAGGGGAAAAGGACCTTCCAAAACTACTTTTTTCGTAAAAACCCTTTCCCAAATTTCATCCAAAATCCTTTTTAACAGCATTTAAAAGAAAAAATTTTTTAAAAAAAAAAAATAAAAAAATCCTCGCAAAGTCCCCTTTTTTAAAAAAATAAAAATAATAAAAATAAAATTTGGAAAAATGCATATCTTTTGACCAATAAAAGGGTGAAAAAAAACAAACAAAAAAAAAAACAAAAGTTTAAAAAAACAGAAATTTTCCGGGGGATAAAAAATCTATAAAAAAAATTTATATAAAGTTTTTAAAAAAAACCCTAAAGGGAAGGGATCAGAGGGGGATTGGGGTTTAAATGCAAGGGGGGGTTTTTTAAAAAAATTTTCTTTTAGGGTACTTAAAATTTTCTCCCTTTTTGGGGAAAGAGGGGAAGGTTTTCCCATAACCAAAAAGGGAATGACGGGGGAACGTATTTTTCTAGGTTTCAGGAAATTTGATGCGAGGGGAAACTACAGGCCTATTTCTATTTCATCTGTTCTGTCAAAATCTTTAGAAGGACATTGTTTCTCTTTTAAATAGATATGATCTCAGACACCCCAGCCAGTCTTTCTAGTAGTTGTCGTAGACCACGACTGGCTTGGAGATTTCTGTTATTCATTTGATGTGTTTTGTCCTTTTGCTTCTTACCATGATAATAATAATAATAATAATAATAATAATAATAATAATAATAATGTATGGAATTTATATAGCGCTGAATCTTGTAAAGCAACAAATCAAAGGGGGTTATAAAGAACAGACAACAATTACAAAGTGCTATATTTTGCTTCAAAGAACAAATCAAAAGCTCTTTCACACAAATTTTACATTACACAAAGTACCTTTTTACACGTCAGTATATAGCAAAGAAAAGTTTTATGGGAAATATATAAAACCAATAAAACACAATCAACTGCATTGACAATGCTAACAACTACTTAGAAATAATCATAATCATAATAATAATAATAATAAATAAATGGAACTTATATAGCGCTATATCTTGCAAAGACAAATCAAAGCGCATGCATTCAACCTAATCTTACACAGTCATGCAATCAATGATAAATAATCAAAAGTTTAAACAAACATTATATTTACAAACATGGTGTGATGCAGACAAAATCTATGAAATAAAATTTCGATAGTCAAATGTTTTTCAAAAGCACACATACACTCGCACAGGCCGTATACTTTAGCAGGGTGATAGAACATGGGTTAGATATGAAACAGGAGGGGGGAAGTCTTAGGTTTGAAATAAATATATCTTGAGGCTGGATTTAAAAGTGTCATAACTAGGTTTCTGGCGAAGAGAGAGAGGAAGGTTGTTCCAGATGGATGGACCAGAAATAGAGAATGAGCGGCGGCCAACAGTGGATTGGTTGAATCTAGGTATTCGTAGGCACAAGGTATCTGCAGTAGAGCGGAGGGAACGTGAAGGAGTGTACAGGTTAAGACATTCACATAGGTAGGAGGGTGCAGTTTTGTGGAGACATTTGTAACAGAGGGTACTGATCTTATAATCTACTCTCTGTGGCACAGGCAGCCAGTGGTAAGATCGCAAGAGAGGGGTAATGTGCTCAGATTTTTTCTTTCTGAGAACTAGTCGAGCTGCGGAGTTTTGTATACGTTGAAGGGAGTGGATAGATGTTGCTGGCAGACCAGCTAAAAGAGAATTGCAATAGGCCAGACGTGAGAGAATGAGAGACGTGACAAGTTTGGCTGTTGCATCAGTGGACAGGTACTTTCGAATTGCACTAATACGCCGTAATTGATAGTAGCACGACTGACAGGTCTGGGTGATGAATTTTTTCACAGAGAGTGTGTTGTCGATAACGACACCTAGATACTTCACGGAAGTGGATAGAGGGACTGATGTATTGCCGAGTTCTATTGAAGTTGTTGTAATGGAAGAGAGTTTGTGTTTGGTCCCTACAAGCATGGCTTCGGTTTTATCTGCGTTTAACTGTAACTTGTTTTGTATCATCCAGTTTTGGATATCTTGAAAGCAGTAGACCATCTTTGTCAAGAGAGAAGGCAGATTTTCAGGTGTAACACTACTTTGAATCTGAGAGTCATCTTCATAAAAGTGATGGTTGATATGATGACGGTTTATTATATGTGATAGTGGAGCAGTATAGAGAGTGAAAAGAACAGGGCCGAGAACTGATCCCTGCGGGACACCACATTCCAGTTTGGAAGTATTGACTGTATCTTGTTTACTGCGACTGTCTGGAATCGGTCAGTGAGGTATGAACTGAACCAGGAGAGGGCTGTGCCAGTAACACCGAATGTTTTTTGAAGACGGGAGAGAATAATTGAATGGTCAATAGTGTCGAAGGCTGCAGATAAGTGGGGTAGAGTGAGAAGGGAGATTTTCCCCGAGTCAGAAGCAAGTAGAAGTGTATTTAGGGTATGGACTAGGGTAGTTTCAGTGCTATGGTTGACGCGATAGGCAGACTGAAACTCAGGAAGAAGACTGTTGGAGAGAAGATGGTTATTGAGCTGTTTTAGAACTACTTTTTCAAGGACTTTAGAGATGAAAGGTAGGTTGGAAACAGGTCTATAATTCTTCAGAATGTTAGGGTCAAGGTCATGCTTTTTGAGTAGAGGTGTAACTATTGCAGTTTTGAGAGATGATGGAACATTTCCTGAAACAAGAGATGAGTTCACTATTTTCGTGATAGCGGGTATAAGTTGTGGTAGGCACTGTACAAAAAGAGAAGCAGGTATGGGATCGAGGTCGCATGATTTTATAGTCATTTCTTTCAGAATTGTCGTAATTTCTTTCACACTTGTTGGATGAAAGAAAAGGAGAGGAGTACCAGAGAATTGGGGATCAGGAACTGCAGGCTGGAAAGGAGTCTGATCCAATCTGGAACGGATGTTACGGATTTTGTCAGAAAAAAATGCAGAAAATATAGAAGGAAGTTCAGAGTGGTTGTGGATGGAAGGAAGAGGGCTTGCCTTCACAGATCCAAGAAGAGTAGATGTGAGGGAAAAGAGAGATTTCATAGACGTGGCATTAAGAACTTGAGAAGAGTAGTACTTTGTTTTTTTCTGAAAGAATTAAAGATTTGACTTTGTTGATTTGTTTTCGGAAGAGCTGTTTGTTGATTTCCGTTTTTGTTTTTTGCCACTGCCGCTCTAGCTGCCTGCGTTTGCGCTTTGCAACCAGGATGTCGTGGGTGTACCATGGTGCACAGGGCCTGTCGGGCAGGAGACGGTCAGTGGGAGGTGCATGCTCATCAAGCATCAAGAAATGCCTGATAAAATATCAAATCATCAGGAAATGTTATTACCTTGAAATAGAAAGTGAACCCAGCATTTTAGAGACATCATGGTTTAATTGGTTGTAACTTTATAACCAGTTGACGATACATAAACAGCCTCTCTCTCTTACACTTCAGGTGACCTGTGATCGCATCAGTGGAAGATACTTGGGGAATGATGGCTCACTTTTGCCTAAGCATTGTTGATAGTTTTAACGCTGATTTATGAGGGGTTCTTTCTACTCTGGGTGTTGAAGTTGCTTGTATTTATAAGGATTTTCTGTGATTATTTTTGGCAGTTATTTGCAGGAGGAATAAGGAGGGTGAGTAGTTGGGGTTTTTTGTTATCGTTGTTGGTTAGGTTGCTTTATTTTTAATGTGCCCAGCTCTCACCTGTGTCTTCTTCTGCCAAATGTCTCGTTCTTTACGGTGGAGGTCCCGCTCTTCCAGGGACAGAGAGGGGTGGTCCTCGGGTGTGTTGTAGGCCGTCCTGGTCCACACCACGCTGAAGGCAATCCCGCTCACGCCTGGACACAGCACAGCAACAACCAAAACCATGAGGACCGAAAAACCAGAGAAATGAACAGATGGAAGTAAACAGGCGTAGATAGAAGTAAAGAGATATGTTGTAGGGAAGTTGAGTGAAGAGGACCAGATAGAACTGGAAAAGGCAAGAGGGAATCCTAAAGAAAGAAATGGAAGTGAAAAGGGATAGGTGGAAGTGAGGAGGGATGGATGGAAGTGAAGAGGGATAGATAGAAGTGAAGAGGGGTGGATGGAAGTGAAGAGGGGTGGATGGAAGTGAGGAGGGATAGATAGAAGTGAAGAGGAGTGGATGGAAGTGAAGAGGGACAGGTGGAAGTGAAGAGAGATACACAGAAGTGAGGAGGGATAGATGGAAGCAAAGAGGGACAGACGGAAGTGAAGAGGGATAGATGGAAGCCAAAAGGAACAGGTGCAAGAAAAGACAGATAAAAGGAAGCGGAGAGGGATAGTAGGAAGCAGACAGAGATAGATGACAGTTTTCATAGTCAGACGTACTCACAGTATTAACACCCTGTGGGTCACCCAGAATAGGCACTATGTGTCACAGCTGGGACTCACTGTGAGAGTATACAATGTATGAAAAAGTAAGTGTGTGTGCATGTGTGTGTGTGTGTGTGTGTGTGTGTGTTGTGTGTGTGTGTGTGTGTGTGTGTGTGTGTGTGTGTGTGTGTGTGTGTGTGTGTGTTTATGTGTGCGTTTTCAACTACTTTGCCATAAAGGTAGGGTTGCTCCAACTTCACGGGGTTATTTTTTCCTTCCCTTACGAGAAACCACCGGTGGTTATTACGCTAAGAGCTTGTCATAAAGACAATTTCCAGGTAAGGTTTTAAAGCCTAACAACGTAATTTGTTGTTGTAGGCCTTAGCCATTGCTGACATCAGTAGCTGACAAAGCTCTTTTTGGTCTGGGATAAGGATATAATTATGGAGACAGAGAAGGTTAGATAAAAACAGAGAAGGACAGTTGGAAGCAGAGAAGGAGTAATGGAAACAGAGAAAGGCAGATAGACACTTAAAGGGATATATGAAAATTAAGCTAGATAGGTGGAAACAGATAAGAATAGATAGAAACAGAGAAGGACGGATGAAAACAGAAGACAAGAAAGAAGCATAAATGGATAGATGGAAAAAGAGGATAAATGAAAACAGAGGAGAGATGGGAAAAGAGGATATATGAAAACAGAGAAGGAGAGATGGGAGCAGAGAAAGAGTAATGGAAACAGAGAAGGGCAGATGGACGCTAAAAAGGATATATGAAAATGAAGATAGATAAATGGAAACAGAGAAGGATAGCTGAAAATAAAGAAGACTATATAGAAACAGGTAAGGACAGATAGAAACAGAGAAGGACAGACAGAAACAGAGAAGGATAGATAGAAACAGAGAAGGAGAGATTAAACAGAGAAGGAGATAGAAAACAGAGAAGGACAGATAGAAACAGAGAAGGATTTGAAACAGAGAAGGAAGATAGAAACAGAGAAGCTAATG
>CM054164.1:20287440-20297440 GCA_028751875.1 Rapana venosa
CTTTTTTTTAAAAAAATCAGAAAAGACCCTAGTTTTTCCATATTATAAGAGTCTTGTAAAACTTAAAACCCTATTTTGGGGTTGATTGATATAAACCCCCCCCGACTTTTTAAATCTGGGTTTTTTTGTGTGTGTGTGGTGTGGGTGCGTGCGTGGGTGCTGCGTGGTGGGTTGTGTTGTGTGTGTGTGTTTTTGTGTAAAAGTGTGTGGGGTTGGTGGGGTTTTGTGTTTTGGGTTCTTTTTTTTTTTTTTTTACTTTCTGCGTTTTGGCCTTTTTACGTTTTTTTGAACAAAAAAATTTTCCCCCGATTTATTTTAGTTTTTTCGGTTATTTTCTGTTTCTTTTGTATTAGATGAGCTAAATTTTTATTGCTGACGTTAGTATGCTGGTCAGTTCGAGCTCCCCCTTGCTACTGGTAACCTGTAACCCAGTACCACCTGACCACATGTGGGAGTAAACCCAGTAAAAAAATCCGACCGGAGGGGGTGGGCTCCGCCGGGTTTATTTGCCCAAGACACCCCCATGAAAAAGACAGCCAAAAATCTCCATACCGATCGGCTCTCCCGGGTTACCCCAAAGGGCCCCCCGCCTTCTGTTTCCACAAAAGAGGTAGAAATATCATGATTAAAAAACAGCACAATCCGTGCCGAACCAAAACTATCATTGGGACATGGAATGATACGGAAACTAATGAGCTGCATGCAATAAGTTGGTTGAACTGACTCTTGTGAGGTCCAGATATCAATGGCACATCCCTTGGGCTCTGCGATAGTAAGGTGGAAAAAAGTGGGAGAAACAACGGACCCAGGAAGACCTCAAATTATATTACAGTGGAAAAACTAGGATAAAATGAACACGGCGTGGGTTTCTCGTTCACAATAGACTCCGTGAACACCGTTTGAGATGTCAGATGTTGGCAGCTGAATTACTTACCATACGATCCCTGCAGAGCAAAACCACCGTTAAAAATAACTGTAAATAGTACACTGGCTTACGCACCATACCTTCTAGAACTGAACTAGATGAAGCCTATAGATGACATTTTTTAACCATACAGAGGTTCTGTATCATAAACTCGCAAGAAAGACATCCATTGATCGTACAAGGTGAATGGAATAGCCAAGGTTAGGAGAGTTGGAAGATGCATGGAAAGATTGGGAGGGAGTTTGTCGGCAAAATTGCATTTTTCAATCTAATGATAGAGGATTGAGATCTCATGGTGTCTTGCGAGGTACTTATCAAACATACACAAGCTAGTGAATATCAACATGGGATATTCTAAACAAGTTATACTGAATTTTGGCTGGGCATGAACATTTGAGACCACAACCAATTAGGTCTTTATCATGGTGTAATGGCGTTTTCATGTTTGATTTACTAGCATACAGTATGTTGTTGTCAGGTCAGAAAATTGGGAGTGATCTTGATTATTGTGATGTTGTATTTCGATAGGTCTAATGAAATCCATAGGGTAACAAATCAGGATCTATTTTTGACCTCGAGAATGAGGACAGAGGTAGTTGAATTTTTCAAGCAAGGTAGGTGGGGAGTTTGCGATATGTGATAGATAGAATAGTAATGAGATAGTTTAATAAAGAGTGATGAAAGAAGGAGGTTTTGAAAAGACAGTAAAAAAATTTTAAAAATTAATATGTAAAGTTATGTAGATAAAAATAAAAAAGAAACAAAATAATATATACAAATTTATTACCTTTTAAAATTCATTATTATTAAATTAAAATTCATTATCCTATCACCTATCTTCCACATCCCCCACTCTCTCAATATTATCTATATCCTTTCCTTAACCACCTCCCATTTTATATACTTTTAAAAAACATTTCATATCTAATTAAATGTACCTCTTCTTTATTTACATAATACACTCAATATTAAATATCATCAAATCTGACTACAAAAACTATTAACCTCCAAACATACAAAATATCTAATACAACAATAAAAAGATAATCTATAAAATATATTAATCTTCTTGTATTATCTTCTAATCCATCTAATATTCTTATGTGAAAACAAAGTTTCGATCTAACTTACACTCATACTATCATCAAATTAGATATATTTATGTAAATACTTATACCATAACAAGTAGTGCTTATACTCTTCTTTCTGTTTGATAAAATACATAAATTATATATCTCAATAATCTTATATAATAATTCACTAATGTCTATTGCTAATCATATAACTCAGTTACAAATAAAAAATAAAAAAAACACAAAAATCAAAATACTTAATTTATCAATTACAAATTAATTATTTCATTCTAGTACTATATTAATATTATTTATCATACATAAAAACCATATTCATAATGTTATAATCTTATATTTTAAATTAAAATAAAAAAGAACAAAATTGTAATCAAAATCACTTCTCATTTAAAATTACAAATAATATCAACACTTAATTAAAATGATAATTCTTATATTAAATACAAAAATATATATAGTATATATATCATAGAAACATCAACATAATTAATAATATATATATCTAAACACAAACCCCAAGTTACACTCAACTATGTTAATACACACAGATTGTGTGTGTACTCTCTTTTCTAAGAAAAGAAAATAAAAAATTATACTAAACCCACATTTATTAACTCTACCATATCCACCTCCTACAAACTCCAATCTTCAAATATTTTATCATTTAAAATTTCCATCAAATACATTCAATCTCACCTTAATATATTTCTATCTATAACACCCCCATTTCATTTAAATTATCTACAGATTGATTTTTTACATATATATATACAAAACAAAATATCTTCTCAATTAACCCAAACCAAACACAAAAAACTCACTAACTCTCAACAAAAAACAAACCAACTCACTCAATATCAAACCCCAACAAACAAAAACACAACCAACAACACCTAACACCACAACCAACCCCAAATCATGTCCCTCCTCTCCCACCACACTCTCTATCACATATACTCATATATAAACACAAAACACATAATATTCACACCACACTCTACTCAACCACAACACCCAACACACACAAAAACAACTCACTCACTTCCCAACTCACAAACAATCCTCACACACTAAAAACTCAAAAACACTTACCCAAAAACACCCACACACCAACACAAAAAACACAACAAAAAACCAAAATATATATCACAACCACCCACCAAACCACACAAAACAAAACAACCCAACTCACACCCCCCCCAACACCCATATCCCCCAACACCCCCCCACACCAACACCACCACTCCCCCCACAAACAAACAACCACACAAAACCCAAAACACACCAACCTCACCCCCACACACAATACACACAAATCTCACCCCAAAAACACACAACCCAAATAAACCCCAAACCCACATCTCATCACACATCACTTCAAAAAAAAAACACACCAACAACACCCCAACTCCCACCCTCACATCACTCACCACACACACACATCACCTTCACAACCATAACCACACCCCTACCTCTCTCCTCACCCCACATCCAAACACTCTCTCACACAACCCACACACCACAAAACTATACTAAAAAAAAAAAAAACCAACAAAACACAACTCCAACCAACAAACACCAAAAAAAAACCTATATATCTCAATAATATATCTATATCAGCATTATATATATAATGAGATAGATTGCATGTACCTGAGATATAAAAATTAAAAAAAAAAAAAAACAACAACAAAACAACCCAAACAATTAAAAAAAAAAAACATAAAACAAAATAAAAAAAAAAAATACAACCAACACAACCAAACAAAACCCCCCCTCCCACAACACCACAACAACCCCCACAACAACACAACCCACACCCAACAACAACTTACATATATATCACCATCCTATCACACAACATTCTCTTCTCATCCCAAAAAAATATAGACCTTAAACACCACATACAAAATAAATCAAATAACAAACCACCAATAAAAAATAACTCTCTCTCTCTCTCTCTCGCTAGATAAACACTCACACTCTCTCTCTCTTCTCTCTCACATGAATAAAGATCCTTCACAAAAAAAAAAAACCAAAAAACAATACCTCCCAATATATATATTTAAAACTCTCACTCACATCACCTCTCTCTCTCACACATCCACACTACAACCACAAAACACCAACAACAATACCTAACCACATACTCTACAAAAACACAAAATATATATCAAAACTAACAATAATATAACAAACAATAATAATTATATACTAAACCACAAAAAAATCTAAAAAACTTATAAATAACAGATGAACTCATCCCCCCATATTCCATCTCTAACCTCTCCAACCTCTCTCACACAGATGTAAAACCCCTAAATCCAAAATCAAATCCCCCCCCCCCCCAACCCCCCCCCCTCCCCACACCCCCCCCCCCCACCACACACACCCCACCCACACCACACCCACACACCCACACCCCACCCCACCCAACCACCCCCCCACCACCAACACCCACTCACACCCCACACACCCACCCACAACCCTTGTTTATACTCACTATATATCCCCCACCCCCCCCCCCCACCAACACCCCCCCATATAGATATGAGAGATATATATATCCGTTAACAACCACCACATTTTCACCCCTCTCTCTCTATATATTAGAAGCGGCATATTCGTACGTGATTTACCTTGTAGTCTAAAAACTATACCGTTATCTCTTACACAGACAGCAATATCAGGAGATATTATGTTGAAACCCCCCCGCTACAAACATTCCTCTCACTCACTCTCGACAGCACGCCACACACACCCACCCACCCCACTCACACTAACCACCCATCCTGGAACCACACATCACACTCAACAGGGGTACACAACTCACTCATCCGGCCCTCCGCACATCGCGATCGCTACAGTGAGACTATTACGCTGCCTGTGGTACCACCCCACTCGCCGACCGACACCACAACACACTCGCCCCCTTTTCCTCTATGCCCTCGACTTTGAGTAAATAGAGAAATTAAGAACATCTTTAAACAACAAGAAGGACTTTGACAAACACGCAAAATCCTTACGGACATGGGGACTGGTAACGTAAAACAAGAATTCATTCAAATTCGCTTGACTTTCTAAGAAACGTCAACCTGCTGATTTTGTTGTTGGTTGTTTGACTGGTGGTTGTACGGTTGGCTGGCTGGTTAGGATGGGTTTGTTAGTGGTTGCTTGATAGGTTGTAACGGTTGGGTTTGCTAGTTTTTTGGTTAGGTTGGTTGATAAACTGTTATACGGTTGGTTGATTCACTGGGGGGTGCATTGGGTGGTTGGTTGGTAGGTTCGATGGTTGCCTGGTGGTTGCTTGGTTAGCTTGTTGGTGATTTGGTTTGTTGGTTTAGATTGTTGGTTGGTTTTGGTTTTGTTGGTTAGCTTGTTGGTTGATTGGTTTGTTGGTTAGATTGTTGATTTGGTTTGCTGGTTAGTTGTTGGTTTGGATTTTTTGTAGGTTGGCTTGTTGGTTGGTTGGTTTGTTGGTAGCTTGTTTGGTTGGTGGTTTGTTGGTTGGCTTGTATGGTTGGGATGGTTTATTGGTTGGCTTGTTGGGTTTGGTTGGTTTTGTTGGTTGGCTTGCTGGTTGGTTGGTTTGTTTGGTTGGCTTTGGATGGTTGGTTTCTTGGTTGAGTTTTGGGTTTGGTTGACTGGATGGTTGTTTAGGATTTGTTCTTCTTCCTTCTTTTATCATAATTTAGATTTTGTTAGGGACAGGGAAGGTAGTCTTTCAAAGGGAACCGTTTTAGACAAAATCCCAACCTAAATTACACATTTTGCGGCAGGAAAATGCAGGTTAGGTCTGTATTTACCTCGGTTTTGGTGGAAAATCACCCCATAAAGGCAAATTATGTAAAGAATACACCACTCACACACCATCACTTCACACAAACTTAAACAGACCTACACAAACACACGACACACACCTCACTACCACATACACAACAACTCACTCACAGGCAGACACACACACACAAGCACACATACCTAACACACTCACTCTCACACTATCACCTAAACCAACACACACACACACTCTAAAATTAAATGTTACATTATTGTATGGTCGTTTTTGTAAATTATCAGCTTCTTGCAGTAGCAAGAAAATATCACAATAACAAATCATGGACTGTCTTTTCATTTATATAGATAATTGAATAATGGCAAAAGTACTACAATGTATCCAACATAAAGCAATCAAATCAGTTCCCAAAATCTTGCCTGCCACACTGTGTGCTGAAGTATGTGTCATATCAATCAACTGAGTTATGCATAAACGACTCATCATCATCATAATCATATCTTCGTCGTCGTCTGTTATCGTCGTGCGTCGCCACCATCACTCATCGTCATCACCACCATCATATCATTGTCGTCGTTATCATAATCATCATCATCCTCATCATCATCATTCATCATCGTCGTCGTCACCATCGTATAATCGTCGTCATCACCACCTCATCAATCGTCGTCGTCGTTATCATCTTCTTCATCATCATCATTCATCATCATCATCATCATCATCATCATCTCAACACCTACCATATCATCCTTCATCTACACCACATCATCGTCGTCGTTCGTAGTCGTCTACATTCAATCGTGTAGTCGACATATCATCATCATCTTATTATTTTCTCGTCGTCGTCGTTCGTCGTCGTAGTCATCGTCGTCGTCGTCGTCGATGTCTTCATCATCATCATCATCATAATCATCTCATCTTCTCATCATCATCATTCATCAGTCCTTTAAACATAATGGTCATCGTGGGACTCACAATGTTGTCTTGTCTGTGTTTTTCACAATGGTCTGTCTGTCTACAGCCATTTACCTGCAACACAACCCATGTCAAGGGCCAGTCTTAGGACGTTCTCTGGTCTGCCTCTGTGTCTCCTCCCCTGTAGGCAGTGCGGGCTTCAGCTGTGAAGTTGTGACTTGATTTTGGTCTCCGTGATGAGGATGGGTCACAGCCTCTTAAATCACAAGTATGACACAGTCCGCAGGAAAACCAAAGTTGATCATTGTTCTTTTGGAATACTTTGACTAACCAGTCCCATGCATCATATGCCGGTCTATAAACATACGCATCACAACAGTGGAATAGTGTCAGGCGCGAGAAATAGCAGTTTGATGTTTCACTTATCACACGTGAAGTGAAACACGTTTTCTGGCTCAATAGCAAATATGTTATACGCATTTCAAACAGTGAAATACCACATAGTCTAAGCAATACAATATATAAATCTTCACAATCATATAAATATAAATGCAATTGTCTAGTATAATACCAATATAATAAATAATCACAACATCAAAATAAAATGCACGTCCGTTCTAGCATTAATACCTATATAATGTAATCATTACATCACCCTTGTTAAAAACACACGTCCTGTATAAACATTAGCATAAACTATAAGTGTATTATCATATCACCAATGTAAAATTACATCTGTTGTCTAAAAAATAGACCAATAGCAATATTATTATGACGATTCTTCATATCAACACAGTGAAACACATGTCGTTTTAAGACATAGCAAATATATGAAGTCATCTTTTCAACCAGTGTTACTCATTTCATCTAAAGACAATAGCAATATGTTCAATCTATATCAACACTGTGAAAAACACTTGTCGTGTATGACAATAGATTATATGAAGTATCAATTTCACACAGTGAAACACATGTCGTTTAAGACAATAGCATTTATGAAGTTCTTCATTTCAACATGTGAAACACATGCGTTTTAAGACAATGCAATATTTATAGTCATCGATTTCAACACAGTGAAATTACTAATCGTCTTACAGAATAGCATGTATATGATATTTGATTCATATATCACCAAGTGAAATTCAGACGTCTGGCACAAAGCAATTATATTGAATAATCATATTACACATGTGAAGTATGTGACGTCTAATATATAGCAATGTAATGAATCGTCATGCACACAAGTTGAATTTACTTGTCATCCAGCACAATAGCAACACAATTAACTGTCATATCACCCAAGCTGTACAGCGAGGCCACCAGTGCAGTGTACTACTACAACAACTGTGGAGAAATTGGTTACGACAAAATTTGGAGTAAGGCAGGGCTGTCTACTCTAACCCACCCTTTTCAACATCTTCATTGGAGAGATTCATGGCGGATGCCACTGGAAACATCATGAAGGATCAAGTCAGCATTGTGGGCAGAACGATCACAAAACCTCCGCTTCGCAGATGACATTGATGGTATTGCAGGTTCTGAAAAAAGAGCGTGCCAGCCTAACAGAATCACCCTAAATATGGCCTCACAAAAACATAATGGCTTGGAAATTGTGCAGAGATGACCAAATCTGATGACTTTAACACCAACGTCATTAGCATGATTTCAGGGGTAATGACCAGGAAGATGGACAACAGTTCAATGCTTCAAGTCCTGGGAAGCAATTGTATCCGTCAGGGAATCCAAGCAAGAAGTAGTATGCAGGACTGCACAAGACTTTAATCAGCTTTGTCAAAACTAAACACATCTGGAGAGTTAAGAATTTCTCACTTTATCTCCAAGATCAGACTAATGCGCTTCCTTGTCATTTCCATTTTTCTGTATGCCTGTGATTCTTGGGACCCTGACTGCGATTTGGAGAGATGAGTTCAGGCAGTGTGAGATGAGAGGCTTTCGAGGACTCCTTGCATCTCTACAAAGACACATTAAAGCATACGAAAGCGTGCATAACAGAAATCCAGCAAACCATTGGACCCTATGAGAACCTTCTAACGATCGTTTGAAAAAGCCGTTAAACTTAAGTTGGTATTTGGGAATGGTCAAAAGATCCCAAGGAATACAAAGACAGTTTTGCAAGGCCACTGTCCAAGGAGGATGAAAGAAGAGGGCAGGGGGGGAAAACCAAGGAAAGAGCTTGGGAGGATAAAATCAGTGAATGGACAGGCTAGAACTCAACCAAAACAATGAGAAAGGCAGAACTGAGGAGAAGATTGGAAGGGAACTGGGTGACTGAGTCTTTGAGGTGTGCCCACGGTCGTCAGACTACGGACTGTTTGATAGTCGGATCACCCAAGCGAAAATTACCATGTTTGTTGTCTGGCACAGCGACAACACAATGATCAAGTCTCATGGCCTTACACTATAATATAAATAATATGTAATAATAATAATGTGTAGTAGATGATAATAATACTAATAGTAATAACGATATGATCATGAGTATTATGATACTAATTTGATTAATCATTTGTAACAAATCGCTTATGAACGGATAAGCCTGACTTTTAAATTGTACAACAATATTTATACAGCACATCCCACAGATGGTAGCAGACTACAGCCCCATTTAACACTCACGACTAAAATGTGTGTATGAAACAAACAGTGCACTTGAATGAACTACAATTGAATGCAAGCGCTGTTCAGTTTATAATCTTGAATGATGATTGTTGTGTTTTTTGTTAAAGATACAAACAAACAATTACGCACGTGAACAACATGCTGAGAGAAACCAACTTTTGCCACACCATAGAACACAAATTCCAATCATGGCGGAAGAAATTATGGAAACTAATCATCTCGACAATCCTTTTCCATTCAAGAAAAACAACAACAAAACAAAACAAAAGAAACTTCAAGCAGAAAAAATCCTCCGTGTACCCCATCACAAGAGAAGTATGACAAGACCAGCTACGGTGGTTCCAAAACACGGTGGGCCCACCACCCAAAAACGTCCTCCCGGCAGAAAAAGCACAACACTGACACACCCCAAGGACTTTGACAAACACGCAAAAACGGACATGGGACAGGTAACGTAAAACAAGAATTCATTCAAACTCCGCTTGACTTTCTAAGAAACGCTCAACCTGCAGATTTTGTTGGTTGGTTGGTTGACTGGTTGGTTGTACGGTTGGCTGGCTGGTTAGATGGGTTTGTTAGTTGGTTGGTTGATAGGTTGTACGGTTGGTTTGCTAGTTTTTTGGTAGGTTGGTT
>CM054164.1:20302440-20306258 GCA_028751875.1 Rapana venosa
TAAATGAATGACGTTTTACAATTAAAATGTAAAGGTGTCCCATGACCTATGTGGTCAAAGCACCTGCTTTCCCCCAGCCAGTGTTAAACAGAATCGAGCAGAGGCGGTGCCACCACCGCCACTTGGATGGTTGATTGTTTGCGGGCATTGCTTCAGTACAGTTCCCGCAGTTCACCCAGCTGTAAATGGGTACCTGCCCTCTTTAGGGTCAGGGAAGGTAAAGCAGCGAAGGAGAGGAAAGGGGCCGCCCCCAATATGCGGCCCCCTAGAAAGAAAGGGGTCTTTTGAGCCTCGCTCTCCTACAGCCACATTTTTTAAATAAGGCCATTTGTAAATAAAAAGCAATTGTGACAATACGTTAAAATGGCCATCTGAAAAATTAAAATTTTCATTTTTAACTGTGGGTTTTTTTTTTGAAACACAACTGCCTTTTAAAAGCGGATTACACACAGGGTTTCCAGCCCGTAGACAGACAGCCTGTCTCTACTTTCCCCAATACAACCCCCTGTCCCCTACTGTCACACTACAATACAGGGCTCTTAAATGTGACACACAGCACCTTCTTTCTGTCACGCTAAGCACCCCGATCTACGGGCCAAAGAACAACACCTGTCTCTACTGCTACATACAACACCCCTTTTCACTTTTCACACACAATACAGGTTCCCCCCCCTTTCTGTCCCACAACAACACCTCTCTATTTTGTCACACTACATCACCTGTCTCTATTTTCACACTACAGCACCTGTCTCTTCTGTTACACTACATCACCTGTCTCTACTGTCACAGTATAGCATTTGTCTTGTCTATATTGCCACACTACATCACCTGTCTCTACTGTCACAGTATAGCATTTGTCTTGTCTATATTGCCACACTACATCACCTGTCTCTACTGTCACACTACGTCGCCTGTCTCTACTGTCAACAAGTCCCTACTGTCACACTACAGCACTTGTCTCTACTGTCACACTACAACACCCGTCTCTACTGTCACACTACAGCACCTGTCTCTTCTGTCACAGTACATCACCTGTCTCTACTGTCACACTACAGCACCTATCTCTACTATCACACTACAGCACCTGTCTATTCTGTCACACTACAGCACCTGTCTCTAATATCACAATACATCACCTGTCTCTACTGTCACACTGCAGCACCTGTCTCTACTATCACACTACAGCACCTGTCTATTCTGTCACACTACAGCACCTGTCTCTAATATCACAATACATCACCTGTCTCTACTGTCACACTGCAGCACCTGTCTCTACTATCACAATACAGCACCTGTCTCTACTATCACACTACATCACCTGTCTCTACTGTCACACTACAGCACCTGTCTTGTCTCTTCTGTCACACTACATCACATGTCTCTACTGTCACACTACATCACCTGGCTCTATAGTCACAGTATAGCATTTGTCTTGTCTCTACTGTCACACTACAGCACCTATCTCTACTGTCACAGTATAGCATTTGTCTTTACTGTCACACTACAGTACCTGTCTTGTCTTTACTGTCACACTACAGTACCTGTCTTGCCTCTACTTTCACACTACAATACAGGTCTCTACTGTCACACTACAGCACGTGTCTCTTCTGTCACACTACAGCACCAGTCTCTACTGTAACACTACAGCACATATCTCTTCTGGCACATTACATCACCTGTCTCTACTGTCCCACTATAGCACCTGTCTCTACTGTCACAGCATAGCATTTGTCTTGTCTCCACTGTCACATTACAGCACCTGTCTCTACTGTCATACTACAGCACCTGCCTTTACTGTCACACTACAGCACATGTCTTTATTGTCACACTACAGCACCTGTCTTGTCTCTACAGTCACACTACAGCACCTGTCTTGTCTCTACTGTCACAATACAGCACCTGTCTTGACTCTACTGTCACAATACAGCACCTCTCTCTACTGTCACACTTCAACACATGTCTCTACTTTCACACAACAGTACCTGTCTTTTCTTTCCTGTCAAACTACAGTACCTGTCTCTACTGTTACAGTACAGCACCTGTCTCTACTGTCACACTACAGAACATGGGGTTGGCGTGACAGGATGAGAACTGAAAGGGCATGCTGTTAGTAAGCTGCCGCAAATTTTTGAATTTAAGCTTCAAAATGTCAGTTACTGGCCTTCCAGCAACTGTAGTAACAACCTTAAACGCCCTACTGATCGTCAACGTCGTATCGCGTTGTAAAGGCGCGGGGGAGAGCGGCAGCGTTGTCCTCATCTTGCGACTGAAGCCAGCTGACAAGTCAGTGTCAACAGAAATGGTGGACCCGTGCTGAACAGTAACTTGCAAGTTCAGTATTTTCACAAAAAGCTGCCTTGCCAAATCCGCCACGACCTCCAAAGAACCAGACAACATCAAGAAAGACAGGCAAGTCGTCAGTGTGACAATGACAGTGTCTTGGAAGAACCCGTTTTGTCTGACAGTGACTCCCTGCATTGTGGCAGAGCGGATGCACAAGAAAAACAAACCAGAGTGTACACAGAGCTGTGTGTCAACAGTGCAGTGAATGTCTCAGCCACACAAGATGCACTTGATTTGCCGTGTGAACCAGCAACAGACAGTAAGATCGGTGTCTCTTGACTTGTCTGATGTGCACAAAGAATAGACAGTTGACTGCACAATTGAGGGTTTTCATACTGGTATTGTGAAAGAGTATGTGTCAACTCTAACTGATAAACGTGTGCAGCGCTGATTACGAGACAGCAAAAGAAACACACAGTTTCGAAAGGTTGTAGTTTAAGATTCAGGCAATCAAACTATTCTGATGTGTGAATCAGTTGACATCACCCTATAATATTCTTGTAATGAAGATACTGGCAAGGAATATAAGTGTGTGTTCTGGTACATCAAGCAAGAAGACAAAAACATGTTGCCAAAAGAACGTGTCAGGCTTGCCAGACTCCGTAAAGGGAGGCAGTGTCCTAACACACAACACGCAGAGACAGTGGCACGTACTGAGCGTGAATTAAATCTTCTTCGGGACCTGATCCGGTATTACATGGGCTGACTATCCTGGCTGCAAACTGGAAAAGGAAAGGCTGTTTTGAAAACTGAGACATGGACAATAATGTATCAAATCTAGATGTACATACCATTACTGCCATGGTTTCCATGTCACTGTAATCGCGTCGTGTTTGATATCGATTGTTACCGCACCGCAGAGCTATATGGCTTGATCGCTAAATAAAGGTAAAGGGGTAAAGGAGTCCCATAACCTATAAGATCGTAGGGGAGCGAGGCGTCAGAGACCTCACTTCTCTAGGGCCAGCATATTGAGGGCGGCGCCCATCTCCTCTCCCTCGCTGCTTTACCTTCCCTGACCCTAAAGAGGGCAGGTACCCATTTACAGCTGGGTGAACTGGGGGAACTGTACTGAAGCCAAGGCGCGCAAACGGTCACCCATCCAACTGGTAACCACGCTCGACGCTGCTTAACTTGGCTGGGGGAAAGCGAGTGCTCCGACCACTGAGCTATCCCGTAGCAATACATTTTTTTTTGCTGCCTCATCTTCTGTGACGTCCTCCGTCCTGCTGTTCCCACGCCGCTCATTCCAATCTCCCCGCCACATCCATACCCGGATTTGTTATGTTTCATCCCCAGAGTTGGTGATCCACAGGGAGCCAATCACTATCAGGCCACCGTGGGGCCACCAGCCAGAGGGGCCCTGCACTGCTGCTGGGTCACTTTGGCGGTGTTCAGTGGTGCCTGTTCTGAGCTAACATACGCAGGACACCACCTACTAAGCCCCCTACTAACGACAGTATTAGCTCAGTCGC
>CM054164.1:20311758-20314258 GCA_028751875.1 Rapana venosa
TAGTGTACAGTAGAGACAGGTGCTGTAGTGTGACAGTAGAGACAGGTGCTGTAGTGTGCAGTAGAGACAGGTGCTGTAGTGTGCAGTAGAGACAGGTGCTGTAGTGTGGCAGTAGAGACAGGTGCTGTAGTGTGGCAGTAGAGACAGGTGCTGTAGTGTGGACAGTAGAGACAGGTGCTGTAGTGTGAGTGACAGTGTGTGTGTGAGTAGAAGACAGTGTGTCTGTAGTGTGGCAGTAGAGACGAGCGTGTAGTGTGGCAGTAGAGAAGGTGCTGTAGTGTGCAGTGAGACAGGTCTGTAGTGTGGCAAGTAAAGACAGGTGCTGTAGTGTGCAAGTAGAGACAGGTGCTGTAGTGTGGCAGTAGAGACAGGTGCTGTAGTGTGACAGTAGAGACAGGTGCTGTAGTGTGACAGTAGAGACAGGTGCTGTAGTGTGGCAGTAGAGACAGGTGCTGTTATGTGACAGTAGAGACAGGTGCTGTAGTGTGACTAGTAGAACAGGTCTTTAGTGTACAGTAAGACAGGTGCTTGTAGTGTGGCAGTAGAGACAGGTGCTGTAGTGTGACAGTAGAGACAGGTGCTGTAGTGTGACAGTAGAGACAGGTGCTGTAGTGTGACAGTAGAGACAGGTGCTGTAGTGTGACAGTAGAGACAGGTGCTGTAGTGTGGCAGTAGAGACAGGTGCTGTAGTGTGACAGTAGAGACAGGTGCTTTAGTGTGACAGTAGAGACAGGTGCTGTAGTGTGGCAGTAGAGACAGGTGCTGTAGTGTGACAGTAGAGACAAGACAGGTGCTGTAGTGTGGCAGTAGAGACAGGTGCTGTAGTGTGGCAGTAGAGACAGGTGCTGTAGTGTGTCAGTAGAGACAAGACAGGTGCTGTAGTGTGGCAGTAGAGACAGGTGCTGTAGTGTGACAGTAGAGACTGGATTTACAAATGTCCTCTGTAAAGCTATGTGGCCGTAGGGGAGCAGGTGTAGAGACTCACTTCTCATGGGCAGGCATATTGAAAGGCAGACCCATCCCCTTCTTTGCTGCTTTGCCTTCCCTGACCCTAAAGAAGCAGGTATCCATTTACAGCTGGTGGAACTGGGGGAACTGTACTGAAGCCAAGGGGCGAACACGATCACCCAGCTAAGTGATGACCACGCTTGATGCTGTTTAACATTGGCTGGAGGAAAGCGAGTGCTCTGACCACATAGGTTATGGAACACCTTTACCTTTTTATTGTAAAACATCATCCATTTACAGATGGCCATTGTAAAGCACCATTCATTTACAGACGGCCATTGTAAAGCATCATTCATTTAATGATGGTCATTGTAAAGCACCATCCATTTACGGATGGCCATTGTAAAGCACCATCCATTTAGTGATGGCCATTGTAAAGCATCATCCATTTAATGATGGCCATTGTAAAGCACCATACATTTAAAGATGGCCATTGTAAAGCACCATCCATTTACGGATGGCCATTGTAAAGCACCACTCATGTAATGATGGTCATTGCAACGCATCATCCATTTATTGATGGCCATTGTAAAGCACCATCCATTTACAGATGGCCATTGTAAAGCACCATCCATTTACAGATGGCCATTGTAAAGCATCATCCATTTACAGATGGCCGTTGTAAAGCACCATCCATTTATAGATGGCCTGTGTAAAGCATTACCCACAACTTACTAAATTTACAGATGGCCATTGTAAAGCACCATCTATTTATAGATGGCCTTTGTAAAGCAGCTTCACAACTGATTGAATTTACAGAAGGCCATTGTAAAGCATCACCCAAAACACGTTTGACTGATCTTTGGATGTAATAATTGGTTGATTAAATGATTTTGTGATTTAAAGATCAAATAACATGTAGCCAGATTTACAGATTACCTCCCTTTGTGTGGTTCCTGCAGACGTGTACTTCCTGTACAAGGGCGTGCGGAGCTTCATCCGGCGTGGTAACCTGGTGGCGGCCAACGGGGTCATCCACCT
This sequence comes from Rapana venosa, assembly GCA_028751875.1. Taxonomy (NCBI): domain Eukaryota; kingdom Metazoa; phylum Mollusca; class Gastropoda; order Neogastropoda; family Muricidae; genus Rapana; species Rapana venosa. The sequence goes on from CM054164.1 coordinate 20,313,748, forward strand.
CCTCTCCCACTATCTCTACCAGCCCCGCTCCTCCCCCACCCTTCCCACCTCCTCCCCACTCCACACCCCCAACCCCCTCCCTACCCCCACCTCAGTCAGAGGCACAGGTGGTGGGGCACGCGTCGCTGGGATGAAGGGGTGGTGGGGGGTGACGGTGTGGGTGTGGGTGTGTCAGTGTGTGTTTCTGCCCGGGAGGACGTTTTGGGGTGGTGGGCCCACCGTGTTTGGAACCACCGTTGCTGGTCTTGTCTTACTTCTCTTGTGATGGTACTCGGAGGATTTTTTCTGCTTGAGTTTTGTTTTGTTTTGTGTTTTGTTGTTGTTGTTTTTCTTTGAATGGAAATGGTTTGTCGAGTGATTAGTTTCCATATTTCTTCCGCCATGTTTGGATTGTGTGTTCTATGTGTGGCAAAAGTTGGTTTCTCTCAGCATGTTGTTCACGTGCGGTATTGTTTGTTTGTATGCTTTAAAAAAAAAAACAGATCATCATTCAAGATTATAAACTGAACAG
>CM054164.1:20319258-20326478 GCA_028751875.1 Rapana venosa
ATGCTGTTTTAGTTGAGTTTATTGCACAACATGGAACCATTCTTGCCTTCGTGTGTGTGTGTGTGTGTGTGTGTGTGTGTGTGTGTGTATGTGTGTGATTCAGCTTCTTTATTTTCTCTGTCTTTCGTTCTATTGCATGTAGTGCTGGTTTTTGCGAAATATTTTGAAGGGGATGTGGTAAAGGTGAGTGTGTCATTGACTTCACAGTGGAAAACACACTGTACATGACAGCATTCCCACAAGAGGACAGACTGTCTGTCTGTGTTTGAGTAATAAGTCTGTATTGTCTGTCTGTGTTTGAGTAGTAAGTCTGTATTGGTTGTCTGCGTTTGAGTCATAAGTCTGTATTGTCTGTCTGTGTTTGAATAATAAGTGTGTGTTGTCTATGTTTGAGTAATAAGTCTGTATTGTCTGTCTGTGTTTGAATAGTAAGTCTGTATTGGTTGTCTGTGTTTGAGTAATAAGTCTGTATTCTCTGTCTGTGTTTGAGTAATAAGTCTGTGTTGTCTATGTTTGAGTAATAAGTCTGTATTGTCTGTGTTTGAGTAATAAGTCTGTATTGTCTGTCTGTGTTTGAGTAATAAGTCTGTATTGTCTATGTTTGAGTAATAAGTCTGTATTGTCCATGTTTGAGTAATTGTCTGTCTGTGTTTGAGTAATAAGTCTGTATTGTCTGTCTGTGTTTGAGTAATAAGTCAGTATTGTCTGTCTGTGTTTGAGTCATAAGTCTGTATTTCTGCCTGTGTTTGAGTAATAAGTCTGTATTGTCTGTCTGTGTTTGAGTAATAAGTCTGTGTTGTCTATCTATGTTTGAGTAATCAGTCTGTATTGTCTGTCTGTGTTTGAGTAATCAGTCTGTATTCTGTCTGTGTTTGAGTAATAAGTCTGCATTGTCTGTCTGTGTTTGAGTAATAAGTCTGCATTGTCCGTCTGTGTTTGAGTAATAAGTCTGTACACAACCAGTGTCAAGGCTCATGGCAAGAAAACAAAGTGCGGGCAACAATGAATAAACAATAAAGGATAACAATAAATAAACAAACTGATAAATTAACAAATGTACACATAAATGGATTAACATGTCAATAAAAATATAAGTAAATAATGAATAAACTAGTGAATAATTAGATGAATAAAAATTAAACTAACGGATTGATAAATAAATGAATAAACAAATTGATTACTAGATATAAAAAAGATAATATCTACATAGATGAATGACTAGATAACAAAACTTTATGATATACAAAATTATAAGTGACACTTGCTTACTTATACACCACTTTCTGCAGCCCTTACTGATCTAAGTGAACAGGGTGCTAATTAAGATCATTGTAATCCTTGGTACACTTAATTAAGAGCAATGCACTTCTAGGCACACTTGATTTGATTAAATCAAAACCATTGTTGTTCTAGTCATTCCTAACTTGGTGTAAAGCAAGATCATTACAAGATCAATGTAACATTAGTGATATTTATCTTTATGTAAACCGGGATAGTTGTAATTAATTTTAGTGATACTTAACTTTATGGAAAGCAAGATGATTGTAACTTTTGCGATACTAAACTTTGTGTAAACCAAGATGATTGTAGTTTTAGTGATACTTAATTTAAAGAATGAGCATTGTATTTCTAGTGGTACTTAACTTGGTGTAAATGAAGATCACTATAAATCGTAAAATTTAACTTACTGTAAAGTAGAAATCCTGGTAAATCTAATAATACTTAACATAGTGTAAAGCAAGACCATTGTAATCCTATTAATACATAGTGCAAAGCAAGACCACTGTAATTCTATTAATACTTAACATAGTGCTAAACAAGACCATTGTATATCTATTAATACTTAACAAAATGCAAAACAAGACCACTGTAATTCTATCAATACTTAACATAGTGCAAAACAAGACAACTGTAATTCTATAAGTACTTAACATAGTGCAAAGCAAGACCATTGTCATCCTGTTGATACTTAACATAGTGCAAAGCAAGACCACTGTAATTCTAGTGAAACTGAACTTAGTGCAAAACAAGACCACTGTAATTCTAGTGAAACTGAACTTAGTGCAAAACAAGACCATTGTAATCCGAGTGATGATTAAGATAATTGCTGTGTGGAAAAAAAATCATTGCTTTCATCGCAATAATCATTATGCTGTGTGATCTCTTCGTGTGTGTGTGTGTGTGTGTGTGTGTGTGTGTGTGTGTGTGTGTGTGTGTGTGTGTGTGTGTGTGTGTGTGTGTGTGTGTTGTGTGTGTGTGTGTGTGCATGCGTGAGTGCGTGCGTGTGTGTGTGTGTGATAGTGTGTGTGTTCATTTCATAATATGTATCAAGGATGGACAGAGAGCAAGATCAATCATGTTAAATTGAAAACAAACAAACAAAAAACCAAAACGTTGTGTGTACTCAGTCAGTCTGCAGTTGTTTTTACCCATACTGTTCTGACTGAAAATCCCTCCCCCCATCCCCCTGTGTAATTTCTGCTCCATGTTCTACTTCCATCCATATCTTTATTTTTAAAAGGGGGACTATTTTAATTGCATAATTATGTTTTCGCTTTTATAGGGAGAGTGGTATCATGTATCAATATTCAATACACTACCTTCGTTCCTTGCTTGTACCTTTGTTCCTTGCTTGTATCTTTGTTCCTTGCTTGTACCTTTGTTCTTTGCTTGTACCTTCGTTCCTTGCTTGTACCTTTGTTCTTTGCTTGTACCTTTGTTCCTTGCTTGTATCTTTGTTCTTTGCTTGTACCTTTGTTCTTTGCTTGTACCTTCGTTCCTTGCTTGTACCTTTATTCTTTGCTTGTACCTTTGTTCTTTGCTTGTACCTTTGTTCTTTGCTTGTACCTTTGTTCTTTGCTTGTACCTTCGTTCCTTGTTTGTACCTTTGTTCTTTGCTTGTACCCTCGTTCTTTGTTTTCTATGAATCATTTGACAAAACAGTAATGTCCTCTCTTCTCAGTGGTCCTAAGACTTCAGCAACGCAACATAGGGCCTCTCTCTTTTCCCTTCAGCAGTTAAACAGACACAGGGCCTCTCTCTTTTCCCTTCAGCAGTTAAACAGACACAGGGCCTCTCTCTTTTCCCTTCAGCAGTTAAACAGACACAGGGCCTCTCTCTTTTCCCTTCAGCAGTTAAACAGACACAGGGCCTCTCTCTTTTCCCTTCAGCAGTTAAACATAGGGCCTTTTTCTTTTCATCTTTTGCATTAAACTGACAGAGTGTATCTCTCTTTCCATTTCAGAATTTGGACTGTAACAGAAAGTAAAGGGGAAAAAAGCAAGTTTTAATATCATGGAAAATTGAAAACTATTTTCTGAATAAGCAGGTGTGGATGCTGAGTTTTCTTCCTCTACAAAGTGTTGCTTATCTCTTCTATCTATGCTTGTTGTTCCTGCAAATTATAGTTGGCCTAAGATATAGCAATAGTATCTCATATCTATCTATCTATCTATCTATCTATCTATCTATATATAGAGAGAGAGAGATAGAAATATTGGGGAACATTTATTATGCTGGTTGTTATGCTTTCACTTTGTGTGGTATATATATATATATATATATATATATATATATATATATATATATATATATATATATATATATATAATATATATATACTTGTCTGATGACCACTTTGTAATGAAATGGACAAATTATATATTGTGGAAGTTCAAACTAAAACTCTTGCAGTTCCCATGATAGGAATTTGATAAAAGTAGTCACAAATGGTTTAAACTGTTCACGACTTGATGTTTTCTGACAGATCGCCGACTTCATTGTTATCACTTGTATATCGCCCCTGTGGTGTTAACGGCCACGGCCTGGTTGTCTGCAGCTGCCAGGACACTGGTGTCTCTTTTACAAGGAGCAAGTTATCCATCAGCGTTGTCTGATATCACATTCATTATCTAGTATGAAATGCTACATTGCCATCATATGACCTAGTGTGAAATTTGTCTGCTCTTTCGGTATCTAGTACGAAACATTTTCTGCTATAAGGTTATCTGGTAGAAAATGTTGCCTGCAGTTATAAAATAACTCGTATAGAATGTTGCCTGATATGATAATATCTCATGTGAAACATTTTTTTGCTTTTATGTTGTCTAGTTGTAAATGCTATGAGCTATTATATCATATGTATCGAATGTTATCTGCTAACATATTTTCTAGTATTGCATTGTTTCTAGAATCCAATGGTATCTGCTAAAAGAATACATGTCCATACTTCATTGGCTTTTTTTTCTCAATGACAGTCGAAGACAATGGTCCCCATCCCTTTCCCTACATTTTTTTTTTTTTGGGGGGGGGATTGAAGGATTACAAAACTTGGGTCAGCAATGGTATCAATATGTGACCAACGACCACCACCACTTACAAGTCACCTGAAAGGTGTCTGTGTGTTGGGGGATGGGGAGGGGGTTACAACGGGTGTGTCACCATGGGCACTATACATATGACTATTGTCTATCTCCCAGCATCTCTCTATTTATTATTTTTTATTTTTTATTTTTTATTTTATACCACTTTAAGTCACGAGATTTCTCTGCGTGAAATTCGGGCTGCTCTCCCCGGGGAGAGCGCATCGCCACAAGAGCAGCGCCACCCTTCTTATTTTTTGGTCTGCAACTGTATTTGTTTCCCTATCAGAGTGGCTTTTTTCTAAGAATTTTGCCAGGGACAACTCTCTTGTTGCCGAGGGTTCTTTTACGTGCGCTGAAAATTTTGTGTAACACACGGGACCTTGGTTTATCGTCTCATCCGAAAGACTAGCGCCCAGACCACCACTCATGGTTTAATGGATGGGGAAAAAATTCGGGTCCAAACGGGATACGAACCACGCACACACCTGACCCGGACTTTTCGCATTCTAGACAGGCGCGTTACCTCTAGACCACCGATCCACCATTTATCTGGAGATGGGGGGGGAGGGGGTGTATTTATGTCTGTCTGTCCGTCTGTCTGTCTGTTTGTCTAGTTTATAGTCTTTCCACACATAGTTCATATGAAGAATAGCGAAAATAAGGGAGTTAAAAGGGATGAAAGAAAGCTGGGAATAAAAGGACGACTTACGCCCCTTTAAGCATGTGGGGTAAGGCTTTAACTGACTAAAGATGCTGGAACTTTTTTTAAAATGTAACCTTTCAGGGCCACCCTTACAATATCTAAACACAGATTAGATCTACATCATAACGTGTATAAGATGAGACACACAATACATATCTTTTACTGTTAAGTCTGAGATAGTAAAGCATTATATAGATGCATATATTTACAGATAAAAGTGAACACCACTTTATACATCTATGTACAGTACATGACAAAAGAGACAACCATTCACACTCATTCTCACGTAAAATAAATAGGTGGGTGCTCAGCTTTTAAAACAAAGGGGTGGCCTTCTCCCCTGTTTGATGAATGACAGCACTTGTTATTCTCAAACAGCCCTATTCAACTGACATGCCCTGCCCCTGACGTGAACAGGAGGGAGGGAGGGGGCCTGCACAGCCGGCTGCACCCCAGGAGTTGTGTGTGTGTGTGTGTGTGCGTGCGTGTGTGTGTGTGTGTGTGTGTGTGTGTGTGTGTGTGTGTGTGTGCGTGTGTGTGTGATTGGTTTAACATGTTCTCTACCGCCGGGGCAGTTAATAATGGTGTGGAGATACAAATCCACCACACTCACATTTTTATGAATACAAATTGTCCCCACACCCCTGCTCAATGACAATAATCATATGACACAAGGGGGGGGGAAAGGGAGGGGGGGGGAGAAGGTCCCTGACCTGTGGGTGACACCCGATCATAACAATCCACCACCACCACCCCTCCACCTTGGACTCAAAGTCCTCCAACCATATTTCCCAGCCCCCCTCCCCAGGTCGTTTCCCAATATCGTCCATCGCCATTTAGTTATCTAGTTTTGATGGGGTTTGTCTCTTTATTTATACGAGGTTTGTGTCTCGGGGTTTGTCTCTTTATTTATATGGGGTTTGTCTCTTTATTTATAATTATATATGGGGTTTGTTTCTTTATCTATATGAGGTTTGACTCTTTATTTATAATTATATATGGGGTTTGTTTCTTTATCTATATGAGGTTTGACTCTTTATTTATATGAGGTTTGTCTCTTTATTTATATAAGGTTTGTCTTTTTATTTATCTGTTTTTCCCTGTTTATTTATCTGGTTTTGTCGTCTTTTCCATAGCATGTAACTGATGTTTCTAAAAGAACTGCCATGTTATGAGCAATGTAAATAAGAAGGGTACAGAAATAGCAAGCAATATGTCGTGTAATTGACGTGTCTAAAATAACTGCCATTTCTTGACCATTGTAACCCAAGAAGGGCAGAAAAGCCCAAACAAAATAACTGCCATGTCGTGAGTAATAAGAAGGGTAAAAAAACCCACCTCAAACAAATAACAAGCTATAATATGTCGTGTAATTGACGTGTCTAGAATAACTGCCATGTCATGAGTAATGTAACCCAAGAAGGGCAAAAAAAACTCAAACAAATAACAAAACAATAGTATGCCGTGTAATTGGTGTTTCTAAAAAAACTGCCATGTTATGAGCAACAATATGTCGTATAATTGATGGTTCTAAAATAAATGCCATATCGTGAGCAATATGAATGACCATAGAGATATAAATGTCGTACAGTTGATATTTGAAAAGTAACAAGGGTGTCATAAACAGTAGAAACCACACAGGTAGAAAACAAACAAAAGACCATTAAAAAACACAAGCAAAAACCAAGTGAACAAACAAATAGATATGATGGACGGGTAATCTACACGTAACACACTCACCTGGTAATCGAGAATTGAGGTTTTGATCAGCGCTTGTGCCTGAACTTTCCCCCCCTTGAGTGGTCCTCGGGCTGCTATTCTTTTGGATGACTTGTTAAGCCAAAGTCCCTGTGTAATACAGGCATTCAGCACACGTAAAAGAACCCACATCAACAAGAGAGCTGTTACTGGCAGAATGATATATTTTAAAAAAGCCACTCTGATGGTGAGAAAATAAACAAGTACTGGAGAAATTGTAAAGATAAGAACAGTGAGTGGCATTGCTCTGTGGTGCTGTGCTCTCCCCAGATAAACAGCCCCACTGATTTTCACGTAGAGAAATCTGCCGTGACTTTAATGGTACACAGGACAATAAGACACAGTACATAAAAATAAAACAGTACATGAAAATAAGACACAGTACATAAAAATAA
>CM054164.1:20326978-20364478 GCA_028751875.1 Rapana venosa
GCTGTTTGATGACTCTGATCAGGTTTGCATTGATGCTGTACAAGTTCATGGTTGCCCACAAAGCTGCATGCCACACCCTGTCAAATGCCTTCTTAAAATCGATAAATACGTGGTATAGGTCTTGTTGATGTTGAAGGTACCGCTCACATAGTATTCTGAGGTTGAATATCTGTTCTGTTGTGCTGCGCCCCGCTCTGAAACCTGCTTGTTCCTCAGCAATGATGGTCTGTGCTTGTGGCTTCAGTCTATTCAATATTATCTGCAGCATGACCTTGCTTGGGTGACATATGAGGCTGATTGTGCGGTAATTATGGCATTGTTGTAGATTTCCTTTCTTGGGGAGGGTGATGATGAGTGACTGCGTCCATGGTGTTGGCCATTTTCCTGTCTGCCAGATCTTGTTGCAGATTCTTAGTAGGGCGCTGATCATGGCTTCCCCTCCAGCTTGGACCAACTCAGCTGGAATGTTGTCAGCCCCTGCTGACTTCCCCTTTTTCAGCGATCTGACTGCTGTTTCCACTTCTTCTCGGAGGATAGGGTGACTGTCTGTGTCTTTGCTTTCGGGTACATTAAGGACTTCTGGATCTCCTGCGGTTCTATAGTTATACAGGTCGGAGCAGTATTCTGTCCATCTGTTCAGAATATCCTGGTCGTCAGTGAGACACTTCCCATTTTTGTCTTGGATTGTTAAACCTTTTCTCTGTTTCGTGCTAGTCAGGTCTTTCACCAGCTGATATGCTTTCTTGCTATTGTTTTTCTTGATGTTCTCTTCAATGTCTTGGCACTGTTCACCGATCCATTTCTCTTTTGCCTCCGTCATGGACTTCCTGATTCTTTTGTTGACTGCCCTATATTGTTCTGCTCTTTCTTTTGTTTCATTTTTCTTTTTCTTCAACTCTCTGCGCTTGTCGCATAGTTGTAGGATGTTAGGTGTGACCCATGGTTTTTTGACTGGTCGGCGTTTGCCAAGAAGCTCCTTTGCTGTTTCAGTCACTGCTGTATTGAAACTATTCGTCAGTGTGTCTATGTCTGAGTCTAACACAGTGAGTGCTGCAAACTTTCCACCTATCCTTGCTTGAAAAATTTCTAATACCTCTGGGTCCTTCAGCTTCTCGAGGTCAAATTTGATCCTGATGTTGTTCCGCTTGTGGATTTTCTTTAGACGTAGTCGGAAAGTCATCATCACAAGATCATGATCACTCCCTATGTCAGCTCCTGGAAAACTTCGTGTCTGTGCGATGTTAACGCTAGACTGAAACCGTCTTTTCACCATGATGTAATCTATTTGGTTGTGGTGTTCTCCATTTGGGCTATGCCATGTCCATTTTCTGGATTTCTTGTGTGGGCCAAGTGTATTCACTAGCTGGAGGTGGTCGTTACTGGCAAACTCCAGGAGTCTCAAGCCTCTTTCATTTGATTGGTTATTACAATGTGGCCCACAAACGCCCTCCCAGTCTTTCCATGCAATGCTCAGCAACAGCAATTCATAACAACATGTGTGTACAGCAACCAGGCAAAAGAAGACTCAGGCGAAGACAGTAGTTTTTCCTTGTCACGTCTTTATTCAGTCCTCCAGTACGTCTACTGCTGTGGGTGGATCATCTCTCCAGCCACCCTAACCACCCCTCTATACATACGCGCCACGCGAACTGCAAAGACAGCACCACGGCGCTGCGAGCATTTTGGCTGATTTGGCCCAAGATGGAGGAGATTTTGTGTTTTATCATGCAGCTTCAGTGGTGATTATCTTCTTGTCCGCGTAACGAAACTAGACATATTATATATCAAATTAGACTAGAAGGTACAAGCATTAAGATGCATTATTGCATTTTGTACAAAAATTATTTGTTTGCAAACTATTGGCACTTAAATCCTCCGACTAAATACACTTTTAACAGCTGCACACTATAACTTTCAATAATAAAGCATTAACAGTTCGACAAAACTAAATACTTTATGACTAGAAAGAGGACATGCACCACAGTTTGTATACATATGCATATTATTAACCACATATGTCCATGAGAGGAGATATTTATAATTAACCAGTGGTGCAAAAACACAATTTCTGGTCTGCTGCACCCAAGCAAGCTTCCCAAGCTGTTCATATAATTGAATATAACTGTCTCTAATACTACAAACTATCCATACTAACATCTTCCAGTCTTATATCCATTCAAAAGGAAACCCGAAACATACCATAGGTTTATATTGTTATGTCTGCATGTGGTAAAATTTAGTTGGATAATTCAAATTTGTTTACAACAAGGAACAGTAGTTAGGCTAACTACTATGACTCACACAGTGTCTACACCTTATGCCTTACAATCCACTACTACTTAATATGAGCTGTTTTATTTATCTGAATAGAGTTTATTCCACATGTTTTTCAATCGCACAAAATTATTATTATTAAAGATTCGTTAAATAAGAGTTAGAACTGCTTTTCTACCATTAATATTAGGGTACATATGTACCTAAACCTATATGATGAAATAGTCGAAAAATATTGATTTACAACAAAAATAGAGAATTCTCATTGTGATTGAGATGAATCGAGTCAAGATCAGTATTTCAACAACCATATCCATAAATATGAGCAAACAATATGACTTAATAAAGTTATTATTATTGATTTTCCTTCATAGATCAAACCAACGCTCGAATTTCAGGGAGATAACTCGGGCCGTACTATTGAATGACTAAAAGAATCATTAAGATATTTCATGTAGACAACATTAAAAACAAAATAAACAAGTAGATAGAATACAAACTAATTTCATAATTAGTTACATCAGAATATTGGAAAATAAACATATTTAGATAATATACTTAATATAAAAGTTCAAATATATTGTAAGCATAATAATGACAGTTTACATTGAGAGCTGAGAAAACTCAATATATTTTGACCACAAAGCCAGTTCTGCTGTTGCTAGTCTAAAACAATTGTAGCCATTGGTAAACCCGGGTATGTGTGTATGTGTGTGTATGAATGTACGTATACATGTCTGTATGAACGTCTGCATGTACGTATGTATGCACGTATGCACATACATACATACATACGTACGTACCATACGGTACCCTGCCTACTCTTCCCTACACTACATTACTCTAGCCTACACTAGGCCTACACCACACTACATTGCCCTACACTACCCTTCCTTAACCTAGCCTAACCTACCCTACACTATACCACACTATATTATCCTACCCTACCCTACACTACATTACCTTACCCTACTCTACCCCACACTACATTACCCTACCCCAACCGTACCCTACCTTACCCTACATTACACTATACCACACTACACTACACCATGCCACGCCACGCCACACCACACAACACACTGCACTATACTACACAGCACTGCACTGCAATGCACTACACTACACTACACTGCACTGCACTGCACTGCACTGCACTGCACTGCACTACACACAGCACATATCGTTATAATACCACACAAAACCACGCAACAACACAGCACAACACAGCACACAGCACTATAATACCGGGAAAAAAACACACAACAACACAGCACAACACAGCACACATCACTACAATACCCCACGCAATAACACAGCACAACACAGCACACATCACTATAATACCGGAAAAAAACCCGCCACAACACAGCACTATAATACCACACAAAACCACGCAACACTGGAATACAACGAAGTGGAGAGCAAAACCAAAGAAAAACGATCCCAACCTGAACTGTGTTACAGCTTTTGTCTTTGTTTGGAAAATAGATAACTGCTGCTTTTCAATGTGTAGTGTTTTGTTGTGTGCTCTTAAAGTGACGAACGTTAAAAACGTTTCCCCATTCTGTTTTATTGTTCTTCTGCTTTTGAGTTTTTATACCATATTTATGTTAGTCGTGAGTAATATTATATCAATAGTATATTATCATATAAGCCACCAAACAGTATGCAAAGCTTTCAATGTTATTTTCTGTATTACTTTTAACCATGCAACTTAACTACTTTTGACAATGGCAGAAAGTGACATTGTGTTACTGTTTGGATATTTGCTCGACTACATGTAAGAATTTCCTCAACAAAATAATTACAGGTTATCAAGCGCTACCTGCCAATACACAGAGCAAAGCTGGTGTGTTTGTGGGCAGATATAGTTGTAAACAAATCTTCCCCCATGGGTACGCACAAACTGAACTATACATCCGTTTCTAGCTGCAGGCATAATCAGGATAATCATCGAAACCTTGCAGAGATCTAGTCTTTATCGAAAGGCATGGTCGTAATGATCGTTTGAAGCATTCAAAATCATTTTCTTTTTCAAAAGCCTTATAATAGTTATCGTTTGAAACATTTACAATAATTTTCTTTTTCAAAAGTCTTATAATAGTTATCGTTTGAATCATTCAAAATTATTATCTTTTTCGAAGGCATGATAATAGTTATCGTTTGAAACATTTACAATAATTTTCTTTTTGAAGGCATGATAATAGTTATTATCGTTCGAAGCTTTCAAGATTCTTCTTTGTCAAAGCATGGTGATAGTTATCATTTGAAGCATTTACGATTATTTCTTTTCAAGGCATTATGATAGTTATTATTTGAAGTATTGAATATTATTTTGTCAAAGCATGATAGTTATTGTTTGAAACATTAAAAGGTATAGTCTTTGTCAAATACATAATCATAATTCTCGTTTGAAGCGTGCAAATATACAGTCTTTATCTAAGACATGGTCTTAACCATCATTTGAAGTATTCTCAGGTATCATCTTTGTCAAAGTCATGATCACAATTTTCATTTGAAGCATTCACAAATATAGTCTTTGTCGAAGGTATGTTCATAATTATCTCTTAAAGCGTTCAAACGTATTACCTTTGTCAAAGGCATGATCGTAATCATCTTTTAAAGCATTCACAAATATCGTCTTGGTTGAAGGGATGATTATAATCATCATTTGAAGCATTCACAAATATTGTTTTTGTCACAGGCATAACTACAGTTCCTGCTGTAAGCCATTTAAAAGAGTAGTCTTTGTCTAAAGCATAACTACAGTTGTTGTTTTAAAGCAATTTTAAGTGTAGTCTTTGTCGAGGGTGTAACTAGTTGTTTTTCAGATATTTAAAAGAGTAGTCTTTGTCGAGGGCTTAGCTACAGTTGTTTTAAAGCATTAAATCGCTAATAGTTTCCTGAGAGCTGACAGGACTGGTTCACATTATCTCCCTTCTTTTCAGTCTCACTGCTAACGTTTGGAGAGTTAAGTCTATCAGCTTCCCATTCCTCTTTGTTTTATATGTATTGAGAAGTTGGTATGGAGCCAGCAAATGTGAACGACCAAAAACAGTTAAAACTCTGAATTAACATACACAATAACAGGCATGACAAAAATATTCCACGTTATCACTATTGCACAATCAGATGAAATCATGACTTTTTTGTCGATGACAACTCTGCCAGCCCTAGAACTTTAAATGGTATCAGCATATTACTCCCCTGCTCTTTTATCCCTTGAAATGACAATGGACTTTTTAAAAATTTACAAATGATTGTTCCCTTTAAAATTTATTAAGTCTTACTAGTTTAAAACATTAAAATATATCTCACAATTATTTTTAAATTAGTGTATATCATGAAAATGGTTTTGTTTCTGTTCATCAGTGCCAGATGTGATTTATAAAACCACATTCTTCGAGGTATAGCCACAAACAGAAACTTTGAATTAAACCCAGCTGGACCAAAGATACCCATTATTCATAGCAAGAAAAAGTGTTGTGGGTTCATGTTTAAAGAAAAGAGCTCTGGATCTGAGTGATGGTTGAGGGCAGTGTTTTCTTTCATGCCGACATGGAAGGAGGCATTGCTTCGACATTTGTTTCCAGCTTCCGATTTCCATGGCGACACGGTCTGGGTGCAGGGTCATAGAATTTAGGGCAGTGAAATGTAGGTATCATTAGGAAGTTCAACTTTAAAGTGTCACGCAATTTATTCCTCCTGGATTTAAAGAGAAACAATTGGGTCATCATACAAAGACAGATAGGTATTTCTCCGATTTCTGATTTTTGATGACATAAATGGTAAAGGTGTGGGCTGAGGCTGTGTCTTTTTCAGTGCAAGTATGTGAAATGTTCAGTTATTGTGCATGTTACATATGATTTTTGGCAAACTGATTAAATGCATTCTAGCTTAAACTATTTATGTCTGGAATTTTTAGTCCTTTTTATCTTTAATAAAAACACCAATGTGTGAGAATTATGTGAGAACTGAAGAGAAATAGTTTCTAATTTGGCATAACGAGTAAATATATAAATATTTTTTAAGTAAATATGCTAGTGTATATGTGGGGGTTTTTTTCGTGAATATCAAATTCAACTTGGAGAAACTTCATTACATATTGACCTTTCCGGATCCACTCGTTTGACACAATTTCAGTTAAGATTTGTTAATTGCCAGCTGAAAATGGAAGCTGGTAGACTCAGTAACGTCCCTGATGATATGTTTTACTATATGTGATACGGGTTAAAAGAAGCTGAATCCTATGCTGCAGTTGACTGGCATGGTAGAAATCATACTGTCTGTGGAATGAACTCTTTTTTTAGACACTTGAGACTGAAGCTGTCTTTTTTTAATGCTTGTGGTCTATCTGAAAAAGCATGGGCAGTTTTGTTTTGGAATTTTATCAGATTAGGAATGGCTATAGCTACAAACAACTGTTTTGCTTTATTGTTGTTCTTGTTGCTGTTGTTGTTGTGATCATCTAAGATTTCCGATTTAGGGACTGTGTTTTATTGTATGTACTTGTCTGATTTGTGTTTGTCACTGGTTTATAATTATCTGTCATTGATGTCTGTCACTGATGTGTGTGTGTGTGTCATTGATTTGTATCTGTCTCTAATGTGTGTCTCTCATAGATGTGTGTCTTACACTGATGTGTGTCACTGATGTTTATCACTGATATGTGTCTGTCACTGATATGTGTCTATCACTGATATGTGTCTGTCACTGATATGTGTCTATCACATATATGTGTCTGTCACTAATATGTGTCTATCACTGATATGTGTCTATCACTGATATGTGTCTATCACATATATGTGTCTGTCACTATATGTGTCTATCACTGATATGTGTCTATCACTGATATGTGTCTATCACATATATGTGTCTATCACTGATATGTGTCTATCACTGATATGTGTCTATCACTGATATGTGTCTGTCACTGATATTTGTCTGTCACTGATGTGTGTCACTGACGTATGTCTGTCACTGATGTGTGTCACTGATGTGTGTCTATCACTGATATGTGTCTGTCACTGATATGTGTCACTGACGTATGTCTGTCACTGATGTGTGTCTGTCACTGATATGTGTCACTGACGTATGTCTGTCACTGATGTGTGTCACTGATGTGTGTCTGTCTGTCACTGGTGTGTCTGTCTGTCACTGATGTGTCTGTCTGTCACTGATGTGTCTGTCTGTCACTGATGTGTGTCTGTCACTGATGTGTCTCTGTCTGTCACTGGTGTGTCTGTCTGTCACTGATGTGTGTCTGTCACTGATGTGTCTGTCTGTCACTGATGTGTATCTGTCTGTCACTGATGTGTGTCTGTCTGTCACTGATGTGTGTCTGTCACTGATGTGTGTCTGTCTGTCACTGATGTGTGTCTGTCACTGATGTGTCTGTCTGTCACTGATGTGTCTGTCTGTCACTGATGTGGGTCTGTCACTGATGTGTGTCTGTCACTGATGTGTGTCTGTCTGTCACTGATGTGTCTGTCTGTCACTGATGTGGGTCTGTCTGTCACTGATGTGTGTCTGTCTGTCACTGATGTGTCTGTCTGTCACTGATGTGTCTGTCTGTCACTGATGTGTGTCTGTCACTGATGTGTCTGTCTGTCACTGATGTGTGTCTGTCACTGATGTGTCTGTCTGTCACTGATGTGTCTGTCTGTCACTGATGTGTCTGTCTGTCACTGATGTGGGTCTGTCTGTCACTGATGTCTGTCTGTCACTGATGTGTCTGTCTGTCACTGATGTGTGTCTGTCATGATGTGTGTCTGTCATGATGGGTCTGTCGTCATGTGTGTCTGTCTGTCATGATGTGGGTCTGTCTGTCATGATGTGTGTCTGTCTGTCACTGATGTGTGTCTGTCTGTCACTGATGTGTCTGTCTGTCACTGATGTGGGTCTGTCTGTCACTGATGTCTGTCTGTCACTGATGTGTCTGTCTGTCACTGATGTGGGTCTGTCTGTCACTGATGTGTGTCTGTCTGTCACTGACGTATGTCTGTCACTGATGTGTGTCTGTCTGTCACTGATGTGTGAGTCTGTCACTGATGTGTGTCTGTCTGTCACTGATGTGTGTCTGTCACTGATGTGTCTGTCTGTCACTGATGTCTGTCACTGATGTATGTCTGTCTGTCACTGACGTATGTCTGTCACTGATGTGTGTCTGTCTGTCACTGATGTGTGAGTCTGTCACTGATGTGTGTCTGTCTGTCACTGATGTGTGTCTGTCTGTCACTGATGTGGGTCTGTCTGTCACTGATGTGTGAGTCTGTCACTGATGTGTGTCTGTCTGTCACTGATGTGTGTCTGTCACTGATGTGTCTGTCTGTCACTGATGTGTGTCTGTCTGTCACTGATGTGTGTCTGTCACTGATGTGTCTGTCTGTCACTGATGTGTGTCTGTCACTGATGTGTCTGTCTGTCACTGATGTGTGTCTGTCACTGATGTGTCTGTCTGTCACTGATGTGTGTCTGTCACTGATGTGTGTCTGTCACTGATGTGTCTGTCTGTCACTGATGTGTGTCTGTCTGTCACTGATGTGTGTCTGTCACTGATGTGTGTCTGTCACTGATGTGTCTGTCTGTCACTGATGTGTGTCTGTCTGTCACTGATGTGTGTCTGTCACTGATGTGTGTCTGTCTGTCACTGATGTGGTGTCTGTCACTGATGTGTGAGTCTGTCACTGATGTGTCTGTCTGTCACTGATGTGTCTGTCTGTCACTGATGTGGGTCTGTCTGTCACTGATGTGTGTGTCTGTCACTGATGTGTCTGTCTGTCACTGATGTGTCTGTCTGTCACTGATGTGGTCTGTCTGTCACTGATGTGTGTCTGTCACTGATGTGTCTGTCTGTCACTGATGTGTCTGTCTGTCACTGATGTGTGTCTGTCTGTCACTGATGTGTCTGTCTGTCACTGATGTGGGTCTGTCTGTCACTGATGTGTCTGTCTGTCACTGATGTGTGTCTGTCTGTCACTGATGTGTGTCTGTCTGTCACTGATGTGTGTCTGTCACTGATGTGTCTGTCTGTCACTGATGTGTTCTGTCTGTCACTGATGTGTGTGTCTGTCACTGATGTGTCTGTCTGTCACTGATGTGGGTCTGTCTGTCACTGATGTGTCTGTCTGTCACTGATGTGTCTGTCTGTCACTGATGTGTGTCTGTCTGTCACTGATGTGTCTGTCTGTCACTGATGTGTGAGTCTGTCACTGATGTGTCTGTCTGTCACTGATGTGTGTCTGTCTGTCACTGATGTGTGTCTGTCTGTCACTGATGTGTGTGTCTGTCACTGATGTGTGTCTGTCTGTCACTGATGTGTGTCTGTCACTGATGTGTCTGTCTGTCACTGATGTGTCTGTCTGTCACTGATGTGTGTCTGTTCTGTCACTGATGTGTGTCTGTCACTGATGTGTTGTCTGTCTGTCACTGTGGTATGTCTGTCACTGATGTGTGTCTGTCTGCACTGATGTGTGTCTGTCTGTCACTGATGTGTTGTCTGTCACTGATGTGTGTCTGTCTGTCACTGAGTGTTGTCTGTCTGTCACTGATGTGTGTCTGTCACTGTCATGTGTGTCTGTCTGTCACTGATGTGTGTCTGTCTGTCACTGATGTGTGTCTGTCACTGATTGTGTCTGTCTGTCACTGATGTGTCTGTCTGTCACTGATGTGTGTCTGTCTGTCACTGAGTTGTGTCTGTCACTGATGTGTCGTCTGTCACTGATGTGTGTCTGTCTGTCACTGATGATGTGTGTCTGTCACTGATGGTGTCTGTCACTGTGTGTCTGTCACTGATGTGTGTCTGTCACTGATGGGTGTTGTCTGTCACTGATGTGTCTGTCTGTCACTGATTGTGTCTGTCTGTCACTGATGTGGTTGTCATGTCTGTCACTGATGTGTCTGTCTGTCACTGATGTGTGTCTGTCACTGATGTGTGTCTGTCACTGATGTGTCTGTCTGTCACTGATGTGTGTCTGTCACTGATGTGCTGTCTGTCACTGATGTGTGTCTGTCACTGATGTGTGTCTGTCACTGATGTGTGTCTGTCTGTCACTGATGTGTCTGTCTGTCACTGATGTGTGTCTGTCACTGATGTGTCTGTCTGTCACTGATGTGTGAGTCTGTCACTGATGTGGGTCTGTCTGTCACTGATGTGTGTCTGTCACTGATGTGTGAGTCTGTCACTGATGTGTCTGTCTGTCACTGATGTGTGAGTCTGTCACTGATCATTCAAGCCGAACGTTACTGTATTCTTCTTCCTTCAACCCACTGACAGTCATTACAGCAGCGCTTTGAAAAGCTCTTTATTACTTGACAGGGGGATTACATGGCATAATTATCATCATGTATATAATTATTGGTGTCTTAAAAGAAGTCAGTGCATTCCTGATTCTTGATTCTTGTTTGCCAACTATTTGTTGTCTCCTTCTGTCAGCGGCTCTTCTGTAATGCTTCTGTCACCCTCTTTCTCTCTCCTCTATCTCCTCTTCCTCCTCTCAAATACAGCTGCAGAAAAAAAAAAAGGGTGAAAGGGTGGCGCAGCGCTAAGTGGCGACGCGTTCTCCCGCTCTCCCCGGGGAGAGCAGCCCGAATTTCACGGAGAGAAATCTGCCGTGACTTAAAGTGGTATGAAATAACATCTGAGCGCTTTGATTTGTTGCTTTACAAGATTCAGCGCTATATAAATTCCATACATTATTATTATTATTATTATTATTATTCTCTCTGTCTCTCTCTTTCTCCTCTGTCTCCCTCTCTTACTCCTCTGTCTGTCTGTCTGTCTCTCACTCTCTCTCTCTCTCTCTCTCTCTCTCTCTCTCTCTCTCTCTCTCTCTTTCTTTCTTTCTTTCTTTCTGTCTCCTCTGTCTCTCTCTTTCTCCTCTGTCTCTATCTCTCTTTCTCTCTCTCTTTCTTCTCTTTCTCCTCTTTCTCCTCTGTCTCTCTCTTTCTCCTCTTTCTCCTCTGTCCCTCTGTCTCTCTGTTTGTCTGCTTCTCTATCTCTCCCTCCCTCTCTCTATCTCTCTCTCTCCCTCTCTCTTCTCTCTCTCTCCTCTCTCTCTCTCTCTCTCTCTCTCACACACACACACACATACACACACAGACACCCACACACACACACACACACACACACACACACACTTTTCCACAGTCATTTAAGCGAAGAATGAACTATGCTTACATACATCAGTGGAACAGGTCTATTATGGTCAAAGACATTATGCAAAACATATAGACTGCATAAAGACAACTTGGAATGTGAACTGTACTTTGAATACATGGGTATACAAAGTTTAACTGGCTGTTTAGTAAAACTTCGTGTTGGCTTGCTGCCTATTAATGGATCATCTTTCAGAAGAACGTTAAAAAGAGAAATACTGACTACATGTGTAAGTTGCATAATGCATTGGAAGATGAACATTTTATGGAGTTGTATTCGTTATAAAAATCTAAGGCATAAGTGTTTGGACCCAAACGATCAACCATATACATACTTGCTGATACAAAACGATTTTGTTTCTAACACTAGCAATCAGAATTTATATCTTTTCGATGCCTTAAAGAAACAGTAGAGTTCTGTCGAACAGTATGAAATTGACTGGAAGATTAGGATTGTTTAAAATAGGCCATTTGTCTTCAAGTAGAAGAACCCATGTTCATATTTGCAATGTTTGTGCAGTTGCAACATGTGTCATGAAATTTGGGGCGGAGGGGGGGTGGTGGAAGGGGGGTTGTTGATGTTGTTTTTGTTTTGTTTTACTATGCTTTGTTTTACTATGCTTTGTTTTACTATGCTTTGTTTGATCCTACTCTAGGGATGTAGGCCTGAAGAATAAATAATGTGTTCATTGTTCCCTGTCTCCTCTCTCTCTCTCCCTCTCTCTCTCTCTCTCTGTCTGTCTCTCTCTCTTTCGCTCTCTCGCTCTATCTCTGTCTCTCTCTGTCTCTGTCTGTCTGTCTGTTTGTCTCTCAACTTTTGAAAATAAAGTGAATGAGTTAGTAAGTGAATGACTGGGGGGGGGGGGGGGGAGGAGGTGACAAGAAGAAGGGATTGATTGAATGATTGATGGATATATCTTTCTCTGCACATCTAATACGGACTATTTCTCTCGCGTTTCATTTCTTCTCTTCCAACCTTATGTTGCCTCCAATTAATTACTAAGATGCCCGTGCTCAGATTGTAGTACAACACTTCATTAAGGACTTGCCCTTAACTTAACAATGAAGTAAAGACTTGTTTTTAACTGTACACTTAACAGAGGACTTGTTTTAACTGTACACTTAACAGAGGACTTGTTTTTAACTGTACACTTAACAGAGGACTTGTTTTTAACTGTACACTTAACAGAGGACTTGTCCACAACACTTAACAACTGGTACTCACTTAACAGAGGACTTGTCCACAACACTTAACAGAGGACTTATCCTCAACACTTAACATAGGACTTGTTCTTAACTCAACACTTATCTAAGGACTTATCCTCAACACTTAACAGAGGACTTGTCCTCAACACTTAACAAAGGACTTGTCCTCAACACTTAACAGAGGACGTCCTCAACACTTAACAGAGGACTTGTCCTCAACACTTAACAGAGGACTTGTCCTCAACACTTAACAGAGGACTTGTCCTCAACACTTAACAGAGGACTTGTCCTCAACACTTAACAGAGGACTTGTTCTCAACACTTAACAGAGGACTTGTCCTCAACACTTAACAGAGGACTTGTTCTCAACACTTAACAGAGGACTTGTCCTCAACACTTAACAGAGGACTTGTTCTCAACACTTAACTAAGGACTTGTTATCAACACTTAACAATGAACTAAGGACTTGTCCTTAACACTTAACAGAGGACTTGTTCTTAACTTAACAACTAAGTACTTGTTATTACCTAAACACTTAACCAAGGCCTTGTTCTTAACACTTAACTAAAGACTTGTTCTTAACTTAACACTAACTAAGGACGTGCTCTTAACTTTATAATCAACTGAGGAGTTGTTCTTAACACTTAACTAAGGACTTGTTCTTAATTTAACACTTAACTCAGGACTTGTTCTTAACACTTAACTAAGGACACTTAACACCAATTAAGGACTTGTTCTTAAAACACTTTACTAAGGATTTGTTCTTAACTTAGCACTTAACTAAGGACTTGTTCTTAAATTAACACTTAACTAAGGACTTGTTCTTAACACTTAACTAAGGACTTGTTCTTAACACTTAACTAAGGATTTATTTTGAACTTAACACTTAACTAAGGACTTGTTCTTAACTTAGCACGTAACTAAGGACTTCTTCTTTAGCACTTGACTAAAGACTTATCCTAAACACTTAACTCAGGACTTGTTCTCAACACTTAACTAAGGACTTGTTCTCAAACTTAACTTAAGAATTGTTCTTAACTTAACACTTAGCTAAGGACTTGTTCTCACTCAACACTTAACTAAGGACTTCTTCTTGACAGTTAACTAAGGACTTGTTCTGAACACTTAACTAGGGACTTGTTCTCAACTTAACACTAAGGACTTGTTCTTAACTTAACATTTAATCAAGGACTTGTTCTTAACTTAACACTCAATTAAGGACTTGTTCTTAACTTAAAACGTAACTAAGGACTTGTCCTTAACTTAAAACTTAACCAAATAATTGTTCTTAACTTTACACTTAACTAAACACTTTTCTTAACTTAACACTGAGCTAGGGACTTGTTCTTAACTTAAGGCGTAACCAAGTACTTAATCATAACACTTAACTAAGGAGTTGTTCTTAACACTTAACTAAGGACATGTTCTGAACTTCACATGTCACTAAGGACTTGCTTTTCACTTAACACTTAGCTAAGGACTTGTTCTTAACTTAACACTCAACCAAGGACTTATTCTTAACTTAACACTTAACTAAAGACTTGTTCTGAACTTAACACTTAACTAAGGACTTGTATTTAACTGAACACTTAACTAGGGACTTGTTCTCAACTTAACACTAAAGACTTGTTCTTAACTTAACATTTAATCAAGGACTTGTTCTTAACTTAACACTCAATTAAGGACTTGTTCTTAACTTAAAACGTAACTAAGGACTTGTCCTTAACTTAAAACTTAACCAAATAATTGTTCTTAACTTTACACTTAACTAAACACTTTTCTTAACTTAACACTGAGCTAGGGACTTGTTCTTAACTTAAGGCGTAACCAAGTACTTAATCATAACACTTAACTAAGGAGTTGTTCTTAACACTTAACTAAGGACATGTTCTGAACTTCACATGTCACTAAGGACTTGCTTTTCACTTAACACTTAGCTAAGGACTTGTTCTTAACTTAACACTCAACCAAGAACTTGTTCTTAACTTAACACTTAACTAAAGACTTGTTCTGAACTTAACACTTAACTAAGGACTTGTATTTAACTGAACACTTAACTAAGGACTTGTTCTTGTCATTTAACTAAAGACTTTTTCTGAACACTTAACCAAGGACTTGTTCTCAACTTAACACTTAACTTAGGACTTGTTCTTGACTAAACACTAAACTAAGGACTTGTTAACTTAACACTTAACTAAGGACTTGCTCTTAACACTAACTAAGGACTTGTTCTTAACTTAACACTTAACCAAAGACTTGTTCTTAACTTAACACTTAACTGAGGACGTGTTCTTAAATTAACACTAAGGACTTGTTCTTAACTTAAAACTAACTAAGGACTTGTTCTTAACTTAACACTTAACTAAGGACTTGTTCTTAACACTTAACTAACGACTTGTTCTTAACTTAACACTAAGGACTTGTTCTTAAAACACTTAACTAAGGACTTGTCCTTAACTTAACACTTAACCAAGGACTTGTTCTTAACTTAACACTTAACTAAGGACTTGTGATCACACATGTTGATGTTAAACTGTCGCTGTCAGCTTTTCCGCCATGTTTACCCAGCACCAGTCATAAAGGCCAATGAAAGCAGGATATTGTAAATGTTATCCTCTTTTGTTTGTTTTTGCCAATAAATCAATTGCTTCACATGTGTGTTTATTGTGGTTTAAGAACAAAAGCGCATAAATATCTTGTAGATAATCTGTTTTCATACATAATTTATCATTATTTAGGGCTGAGCATATGGCTTGTCTTGTGCTAACATGAATTACTCTTTATACATATATATATATATATATATATAGAGAGAGAGAGAGAGAGAGAGAGAGAGAGAGAGAGAGAGAATTATATATATTGCCACCTAAGCAAAACATTTAGAGGTACTACGGTTTAAAAATGACCATATAAGATGATTTGAATAAAACTTTACAAGCTTTTCCTGATGCTGGTTTTTTTGCTTAAGATTTATTTGTCTTTATTGTTATTTTGTTTCTCTATTCCTAACTTTTTTAGTCGACTACTTACAGCACATGAACATTTGTGCACTTGGAATTTTTGTTTTGTTGTTGTTGTTGTTGTTGTTTTACTTTCCATCCATCTCTTGATGTAAAGAATGGAAAACCTAACCCAGTGTTGGCATAATTCAGGTAAGGTTCACGAGGTCCATAGTTAGATGCTCCTGACTATGTCCTTTTAGGGGAATGTTTTCTCTATTTTGTTGTTGTTGTTGTTTTTTCTTTATTCAGTTGCGAAAGAAACAACGCAACATGCTCAGCAGTATCGCACTATTATAGCAATGATTTTTTTTATTGCTGCTTTATGGAAATGTTCAAAGATATTAGATATTAGGTGTGTACAGCAAAACTGCCTTATCCCTTGGGAAAGTTAAGACACGTACAGTTATCTGAATTCATGAACATGTTCAGATGAACAGAAATTTAAGGTTCGTGGAGTATCAAGGTAGCCACCCACATGTTTTTCATTCACTATTTACAAAAAAAAATTTTGTTTTCATAATTATGAAGTCTATCACTTAAGGGAATGCGCATGCAGTCCTAATGAAGGCATAAACCTGCGACCTTTCATGAGTTATGTATGCTTAAGCTTAAGTTGCACATTATGAGATAAAACTTAAGCTAAACATATGTGATTTATTGTGACTTTTTTAAAAATTAAAACATACTGCCTTTTTTGGGTGATCTCCAGAGTGTTAACCTATGGAACGCCCAACAAAAACAATAATTCCTTTCGACGTCAGCAGTGCAATACTGGGCACACGTCACAAATTAATCAGCTCTATGCTACAATGGTAAACGGAGCTGTGTCACTCGGTAGACTCTATGCTAAAAAAAACAACCAACAACTTAATCATTTTCACTCCATGTTGTGGAACAAAGGACAGAAATGTGTGTAACTTATCTTGGTGTATAATAAATATATTTGGCATTGCAGGAGACAAAGCGCTTTGTATTTGTCTGTTTTAAGACAACAACTATTATTCAGGGTTCTTTTTGCTGTGTGGTGCAAAGACATTTTATTTATTTATTCACACGAAACTCGATCATTTTAAAGCTGCACTCGACACGATTTTGGTTTAACAGAATGTCGATGGTGAAAGTTGTCACAAAAACACAAGCATAACTTTGACAGGATAACAATGGCTCGTGTTTGTTTGGGGTTCTGTTTGCAAATTTATGAGCGAAGTCCCAATGTAGAATGGTTTGTATGTGTGTTCACACAATGCCTCCGTCTTAGTGGTCAAGTGAGATATACAATCTACTCAAAGTATTGCTTTTTTGTTAGCTTTTAAGGAAAGGCTTCTCCCAGTTGCCAGTTGTCCCCACTTTCAGCTTCTTTCAGGTGCTCTTCATTCCATGCCATTACAGCCCAGCTGGTTCAGCTGATGTCAGTTACAGCAGAAACTGACCACACTTGGACTTGGTAAAAGGAAGGGGTGCGCTAAATTTAGCACTCCTGACTGAGTGATGTTAGTTTGCGAGCTGCTCTGTGTCTTTCTGTGTACCTTTAAAGTCTGTGTGTCTTTCTGTGTACCTTTAAAGTCTGTGTGTCTTTCTGTGTACCTTTAAAGTCTGTGTGTCTTTCTGTGTACCTTTAAAGTCTGTGTGTCTTTCTGTGTACCTTTATTATCTGTGTGTCTTTCTGTGTACCTTTATTATCTGTGTGTCTTTCTGTGTACCTTTATTATCTGTGTGTCTTTCTGTGTACCTTTATTATCTGTGTGTCTTTCTGTAATCAACGATGCAAAAGGACAAGGCCTGAACGAGGAAGAAGAGATAGTGAAAAGATGGAAAGAGTACTTCAAGAAACTGCTCAACCCTGCAGGACAACAGGCACAGAACCCCCAGTTCCAGTTCACCCCCAACTACCCAGACCACTCAGAACCTACCATCTTGGAGAGTGAAGTCAGAAGAGCAGTGAAGACCAGCCCTAAAGGGAAAGCAGCAGGTGACGATGGCATAACAACTGAAGCCATCCATGGCTGTGGGGAAACAGGTATAATGTGGCTCACCACCATCTTCAAAAAAGCTTGGGAGGAGAGGAAAGTACCAGAGGACTGGCAGAATGCAATAGTAGTGCCAATTTGGAAGAAGAAGGGCAGCAAGAAAGACTGCAGTAACTACAGAGGCATATCACTCCTCAGCCATGTAGGGAAAATGTATGCAAAGATCCTAGACCAGCGCACTAGAACAAAAACGGAACATCTCCTTAGTGATGCTCAGTTTGGATTCAGGAAAGGAAGAGGGTGCACAGATGCAATCTTTGCTCTCAGACAGCTGTGTGAGAAGGCGATCGAACACAACCGAGATCTCCACCTTATCTTTGTAGATCAAGAGAAGGCTTTTGACCGAGTAAACAGAGACAAGTTGTGGAAGGTGCTGGAGCAGTATGGCGTGAAGGGGCAGCTGCTGGACAACATCCGAGCTATCTATGCCAACAGCAAGAGCGCAGTCCGCACGACCAGTGGAACATCTGACTGGTTCCCAGTTACATCCGGGGTGAGACAGGGCTGTTGCCTCTCCCTCTGCTCTTTGTCATTTACATGGACCAGATTGCAAAGGAGGCCAACCCAGATCCTGAGGCACTCAACGAACTCATGTTTGCTGATGACCAGGCAATAATACATAGCAAGAAGGCACAGCTCCAGGAGCACACAGATCAACTCAACAGCACCTGCCAGGCCTATGACATGAAAATCAGTGTCAGTAAGACCGAGGTCATGACAGTCAGCAGGAGACCACACACTCTGGACATCAATATCAATGGATCCCAGTTAAATCAAGTCAGCGAATTTAAATATCTGGGCAGTGTATTTGCAGAGAACGGAAGATTAGACCGTGAAATTGAAACAAGATGTCAGAAGGCTAATGCGGTCAGTTACCAGCTCGCCCCTTTCCTGAAACATCCCAGCATCCCCATGGACACAAAGGCAAAACTGATTAACACCATCTTCCTGCCAACGCTCACGTACCAGTGTCAGACATGGCCCCTCACAAAGGCCCTCAGACGTAAACTAGTCACGTGTGAAATGAAATGCCTAAGAAGAGCAGTCAACAAGACCCGAAGAGACAAAATCAGAAACGAAGTCATCAGAGACATGGTAGGTGCAACACCAGTC
This sequence comes from Rapana venosa, assembly GCA_028751875.1. NCBI lineage: Eukaryota > Metazoa > Mollusca > Gastropoda > Neogastropoda > Muricidae > Rapana > Rapana venosa. The sequence continues at coordinate 20,345,760 of CM054164.1, forward strand.
CTACAACACATCGACCAGCAGAGGATCAAGTGGTTCGGACACCTGACACGGATGCCTCACAACCAGCCAGTTCTTCGGGCCTACAACACCCGGCACACAGGACGGAAAGCCAAAGGACGACCAAGAAGAAGATGGAATGATTCCGTGGCCGACACCCTAAAAGCCCACGGCATGTCCCTCCTCCAGGCTACACGCCTCGCTGCCGACAGACAGCTATATCTCCCAGCGACACCTTCGGGTATAAGCGGAAGACAAAAGTAAGTAAGTAAGTAAGTCTTTCTGTGTACCTTTATTATCTGTGTGTCTTTCTGTGTACCTTTATTATCTGTGTGTCTTTCTGTGTACCTTTATTATCTGCGTGTCTTTCTGTGTACCTTTATTATCTGTGTGTCTTTCTGTGTACCTTTATTATCTGTGTGTCTTTCTGTGTACCTTTAAAGTCTGTGTGTCTTTCTGTGTACCTTTATTATCTGTGTGTCTTTCTGTGTACCTTTATTATCTGTGTGTCTTTCTGTGTACCTTTATTATCTGTGTGTCTTTCTGTGTACCTTTAAAGTCTGTGTGTCTTTCTGTGTACCTTTAAAGTCTGTGTGTCTTTCTGTGTACCTTTATTATCTGTGTGTCTTTCTGTGTACCTTTATTATCTGTGTGTCTTTCTGTGTACCTTTAAAGTCTGTGTGTCTTTCTGTGTACCTTTATTATCTGTGTGTCATTCTGTGTACCTTTAAAGTCTGTGTGTCTTTCTGTGTACCTTTATTATCTGTGTGTATTTTGAACAGTGTGATATTGTAAAAGATGCAGTGATCTGAAATGTCTCTATTCATTTATTGGAAGAATCCAGTCCAATGGCTAATGTTGAACCATTTCCATTCCATACCTCACACTTTTAGTTGTTTGGTTTTTTATTTAGGAGGTAAAGGTAAAGGAGTCCCATAACCTGTAGGGGAGCGAGGCATCAGAGACCTCACTTCTCTAGGGCCAGCATATTGAGGGCGGTGTCCATCTCCTCTCCCTTGCTGCTTTACCTTCCCTGACCCTAAAGAGGGCAGGTACCCATTTACAGCTGGGTGAACTGGGGGAACTGTACTGAAGGCAAGGCGCGCAAACGGTCACCCATCCAACTGGTAACCACGCTCGACGCTGCTTAACTTGGCTGGGGGAAAGCGAGTGCTCCGACCACTGAGCCATCCCGTCCCGTTTTTTTTATTTACTTCTCTTTAAAATGAAGTATAACTTGATTTGTTTCTGAAGTATAAATGCGGGGACTATGTCTACTATTGTTCAGTATCAGACTTATCCCCGTTGGAGGTCCTCATGAAGAATCCTATATGCCATCACTGGAGTTAGAGGCTCTGTCTTAAGGAGACACACAGCCAAATCTCTGCTAGTTAAAACCCAAGGTAAGCAACAGAGCGCACACTTGTGTCTAACACTCGTGGTTTACATGCGTTTTAGTTAATCACCGAAACCCCATGCACATTTATTTGGTTTAGTGTAGTATACCACTTTGCCATGACAGGCGAATTTCCTTCCGCGATATTTTAAAAACGTTTTGCCTGCTAAACAGTTGATATGACATTGATTTGTTTGAACATTTTTGTTTAGAAGAATTCTCTGTGTGCTCTGCTGTAGCAGAGCTGAAGGATGTTACAGCATAACTCTTTGTAAGAAGATGTTAATGTTGTCCTTTTGTAAACGTATTGGGATTAAACAGAGGTATCCCAAACAGATGTTTGTACCAGGGCACAGCAGAGGTAATAGATTTTCAATCATGTTTCTATTTGGTATGTTTGAGGTCTTACTCAAATCTGTTGATTATGTTCTGTGATCCTAGCGTTGTGTCATGCCACAGGTGAAGACTTCTCTCTCTTCTGTCATCCCTGTTAAAGTGGTAGTCATGATTTGCTGGGAAATAAGTATAGCTAGGAAGTGTGGATAAAGCTTTGTTAGGAAGTGCTGATACAGTTTTGTTAGGAAGTGTTAATAGAGTTTTGTTAGGAAGTGTTGATAAAGATTTGTTAGGAAGTGTTGAGAAAGATTTATTAGGAAGTGTTGATAATTTTTTGTTAGGAAGTGTTGATAAATTTTAGTTAGGAAGTGTTAATATAGTTTTGTTAGGAAGTGTTAATAGAGTTTTGTTAGGAAGTGTTAATATAGTTTTGTTAGGAAGTGTTGATAAATTTTAGTTAGGAAGTGTTAATATAGTTTTGTTAGGAAGTGTTGATAAAGATTTGTTAGGAAGTGTTGATAAAGGTTTGTTAGGAAGTGTTGATAAATTTTAGTTAGGAAGTTTGCGGTGATCTGTCATAATTTTTTTTGGGAAGTGATAATAGAGTTTTGTTGGGAAGTGTTGATAAAGATTTGTTAGAAGTGTTGTTTAAATTTTGTTAGGAAGTTTGTGTGGATCTGTCATATTTTTTTAGGAAGTGTTGAAGTTTTGTTAGGAAGTTTTGATAGAGTTTTGTCAGGGAGTGTTGATAAAGATTTGTTAGGAGGTGTTGATAAAGATTTGTTAGGAAGTGTTAATAAAGTTTTGTTAGGAAGTGTTGATAAAGGTTTGTTAGGAAGTGTTAATAGAGTTTTGTTAGGAAGTGTTGATAAAGGTTTGTTAGGAAGTGTTAATAGATTTTTTTTTTTAGGAAGTGTTGATAAATTTTGTTAGGAATTGTTTAAATAGGTTTTGTTAGGAAGTGGTTGGGATAAAGATTTGTGGGAAAGTGTTGATAAGATTTGTAGGAGTGTTGTAAGTTTACTGATTTTAGGAGTGTTTGTAAGTGTTGTTAGGAAGTGTTGATTGAAGAATGTATGAAGTGTTTGTGACCACGGGTTATTCTGTCCCGAAGTTGTGTTAGGTGTATTGATAGAATTTGATTAGGAAGTAAGTTGTTTTTCTGTGTGCTGAAATCAGGGAAGATTCAGCAGATGTGACACTGTGCAGAAAAAACCTAGAATAGCTTGCAACAATAAACTAACAACAAAGAATGGGATTGACACCAATAAATCATAACAACAAAAAATGGGATTGACAACAATAAACCATAACAACAAAGAATAGGGTTGACAACAATAAATCATAACAACAAAGAATAGGATTGACAACAATAAACGATAACAAAGAATAGGATTGACAACTTAAATTATAACAACAAAGAATAGGATTGACAACAATAAACCATAACAACAAAGTATAGGGTTGACAACAATAAACCATAACAAAGAATAGGGTTGACAACAATAAACCATAACAACAAAGAATAGGGTTGACAACAATAAACCATAACAACAAAGAATAGGGTTGACAACAATAAACCATAACAAAGAATAGGGTTGACAACAATAAACCATAACAACAATGAATAGGATTGACAACACAATAAACCATAACAACAAAGAATAGGATTGACAACAATAAACGATAACAACAAAGAATAGGATTGACAACTATGAATTATAACAACAAAGAATAGGATTGACAACAATAAACCATAACAACAAAGAATAGGGTTGACAGCAATAAACCATAACAAAGAATAGGGTTGACAACAATAAACCATAACAACAAAGAATAGGATTGACAACAATAAATCATAACAACAAAGAATAGGATTGACAACAATAAACCATAACAACAAAGAATAGGATTGACAACAATAAACCATAACAAAGAATAGGATTGACAACAATAAACCATAACAAAGAATAGGTTTGACAACAATAAATCATAACAAAGAATAGGTTGACAACAATAAATCATAACAAAGAAATCGTTTCACAACAGTAAACCATAACAACAAAGAATAAGCCTAACAACAGAGCTATAACAATACAGAATAAGATTGACAACGCTGAGCAATAACAACAAAGAATAAGTTTGACAACAGAGTCATAACAAAGAATAAGTTTGACAACAGACTGATAACAAAGAATAAGACTAACAACTATGAGTTATACAGTTTTTAAAAAAAATTTAAAAAAAGAACTTATGATTATGGAGTGATGGCGGCTAGACTTGGCAATTTACCGTGGGAACAATGAATCATAAAAGCAAAGAATAACATGGTGTAACAATGATACCAAGTACCAAACAATACCACAGTATAGCAACTATTTAAACAGGGATCGCTTCCCACTCTGCCTGTGTCTTTGGCTAACAAGTTGAAAGGGGTTTTGTTTGGGGATGTTGTTCTTAGTTTGTGGGTTTTTTGTTTATTTCTCTTTGTTTGGTTGTTTTTTTGTGTGTGTTTCAGTGTCTCCGCTACATTGATGGCTGCAATGCCTCTCTCTAACTGCTATTTTCCAAATTACTGACATTCAAAGTTGTCTTCATTTTCACCAGTTTTTATTTTGACAAAGGGACCACCTCAGTCAACATAACTTTGTTTATCTGCAACAATGTTTTATCCTCCTATAAGGGATGAATGAATTCGGTCTTCCATTTTCGTTTTTTCTTATTATTATTGTTTTTCTTTTTGTTTTATTTTCTGTCTTTCTTCCTTTCTTTCTTTCTTCCGTTTTTACTGTTTCCTTCTTCCTCTCTGTTTCTGTGTTGGTTACTTTCTATTTTTTAGCGTGTATGTAGGGGGGTGGTTTTGATAGTGGTGGTAGTGGTAGTGCGGATGGGAGGGGGGGGTTGTTTGTCTGATGTGTTTGTCTGTTTGTTTGTTTGTTTGCATGGACATCCTGCTTTAAGAAAAAAGACGAAGCCTTTCAGCAGATTGTGACTGTGGGACTAGCTGGGATGCCGTCAGCTTTCTGTCTGCTGCCAGCATGCTTTAGTTCTGTGCATCATTTATTTCAATATTATTTTCAATTTGGAGCAATATTTGATGTATGTGATCCGTATTAGCTGCATTTCTCTTATTGGAGTAAATGTGTTGTCATTGTATCAGTCCAAAGAAGCATGTTTTAGTTCTGATCATTTGTTGATTTACTCTGTTCCTCGGCTGTGTGTCTGTTCTGTATAAGTGACGGTCAAGTAAATTTGCAGAGCTCTGCACCAGTCCAGTTATATGTGGATAATTTCATGAGGAAATATTCAGCATAAACCAGTCATTTATTATTGCTGTACCTTACCTTTATTTATTTGTAACTAAGTTTTGTTTTATCACTACCTACTAAAATTAATTAAAAACCGTAATTTTTGCTGTAACCTATTTTTTCTATGTATACAAATTTAGAAAACGATTACCTTAACAATAGGCAAACAGTCGCATACGCAAAATCTTACCCTGGGATGAACCTGGAAGGTCTAAACGAGTGAAAAACTTGATATGTTTGACATTATAAGGTAATGGTTGAAGTGTTCCCATAACCTGTAAGGTCGTAGGGGAGCGAGGCGTCAGAGACCTCAACTTCTCTAAGGGCCAGCATATTTGAGGGCGGTGCCCATCTCCTCTCCCTCACTTGACATTATAGCAGGTTGATAATAACCAATGTAATGGATCAAGACTGGATATGGGCATGAACAATGCAGTATTTGCCATCAATCATAGAGAAGAGGCAGACATTGTTCACGCCATAACTGTTTTATGCAAAGACCTAATAAATAAATGAGGATCGGAAAGTTGCGATCATTATAATTATTCAGACAGCGAAAGCCACAAGTTTCTGTTCTGACTTCTAGTCTAGGATTGCAATCTGTAATGTTGAGCTGATACCCATGCCATACACTACGGTTAGGATTCTGGTCTGTTTGTTTGCATTCCAAGGCCAAAGTACTACGGTTAGGATTCTGGTCAGTTCTTTTGCATTCCAATGTTTAAGTCAGATAGATCTTGACTTCTCTGTCGTTTACCACCTTACAATCTGTTTTTAAGGATGCCAAGCTTCTTTGTTTAAGTTATAATCTCAAACAAGGAAAACACTTTAAGGCCATATGACGATTTCTTTTGGGTGGGAGGAAAACAGAAACTCAGCAGTAGTGCAGGACCCCTCTGGCTGATGGCTCCGTGGCGGCGTGACATTGGCAGACTCCCTATGGATTCTGAAACTGAAGCTGCGACATGAATCTGGGCTGACACAGCTGGGTGGAGAATGGTGACGAGCCGTGTGGGGACAGCAAGACAGGAATGTCGCAAAAGAGGAAGCAGGAAAGAAAAGGGAAAAAACAATGCACCCTGAGCCAGACAACATGGCTGACAGAAAAATATGTCTTTGCCATAGATACAGCCCAATACAGCACAATACAACACAATGCAACACAATACAACACAATGCAGTACAATGCAATACATCACATTACAGTACAATACTACACAGTATAGTGCAATGCAATACAGCGCAGTACAGTACAATACTACACAGTATAGTGCAACGCAATACATCACATTACAGTACAATAAAACACAATGCAGTGCAATGCAATGCATCACATTACATCACATTACAGTACAATACAACACAATGCAGTGCAATGCAATGCATCACATTACATCACATTACAGTACAATACAACACAATGCAGTGCAATGCAATGCATCACATTACAGTACAGTACTTCTTCGTTGTCGTCGAACGCTCAGACAGCAACTCCTGAGGCCCTGACAAATGCTGCCGTGCGCTGAAGGCCCTCCAGGGGTCCGAAGAGTTTGTCTCTCACCGGCAGGTCAGTAGGTCAGATGATGGCCCTCAGGTTTTGGTGTGTTGGACAGGTCTGGAGGAAGTGTTCCACTGTCATGGGAGAAGTGCCACAGGGGCACGCCTCAGAATCACCAATGTGGAACTTGGTGAATGTGTTGATGTCTGAGTCTGCAGTGTCCAGACCTCAGTCTCACCATTGTTACTTGGTCTTCTCTGGGGAGGAGATAGTAGTGGTCATCCTTACTGTTGAAATTAGGGGGCTGCTGAAGCCATCTTCTCTTTTGCTGTTCCTTCACAATTGTCTTTGCCTCTTCATACGTCACCTCCTGCTTCTCTTGAAACATCTGATCTTTTATCTTTGCCAGAAGGTCAGCTTCCTCGTTGCCATGGATGCTGCAGTGTGAAGGAACCCACTGGATGACTGTATGCTCAGTGGCCTGCTGCAGGGCAACAAGAGCGGAAGCAAGGGCGTTAAGTTCCTTGTTCTGTGAGTTTTCAATGGTACTTCATACAAACAGCGCGTCTGATAAGATGACAACTTTGGGGTGAATTGCCTCAGTTGGCAGTGTTGGTGCAGTGTATTGGCTGCTGCCATCAGTGCATCTGCTTCAGCCCTGAAATTTGTTGAGAACTTTCCAATTTGATTGGCAGATTTCTGTGCCACCTTTTCTGGTAGCGTCTTCTGCTGATCTATCTGTGAATGCATGTGTCCTGAGCAGGACAAATAGGGCAACAGCAAGGTGAGAGGCTGTATGACCAGTGGCTTTCCCACTCATGGAATTCCACTTTACAGCGTAGTCTTTAGTGATCGACTATGACTCTCTGACTAGGAGGCTTGACTCGCACAGTCTTAATGTGCTTCAGCCCTGGGGGCTGGTTGGCCTTTGGAGAGCATCTCCAACGCTGACTGTTCTTATGCCCACTTGGCTGAGAGAGTGGGGATGTGCTGTGGGAAAGGCATCTCCACTATAATCAAATTTCTGCCCAGTTTCCAAAACAGCAGCTGCCTCCTCTGCTCACCTCACCAGAGGCATAGTGTAAAGCAGATCCAGACGAGTTGTACATCTTCAATATCACCGTTGAAGTCATTTTACAGACAGCCCTTGGTATTTCCAAACCATCTCAACAAAATACTTTCAAAAGTTGGCGTAGGCAGTCAACTTGTTCGTTGGCTGATTGAATTTTTAACCAACAGACCACGTCATGTTTTTGCCAGCATGGGTTAGATTTACCTGCCCTGGTTCTCCACAGGGTTGCGTCCTCTCACCACTCAAAAATCGTCCTGTTTAATCTTGTTGTTTTAGTTGTTTGTGTTGTGGATTGTGTTGTGTTTTACTTTATCATACGGTTTTCCTTTTGCTGCACAGTGAAATCAAACACTGGAAAATACCCGAAGTCCAAAAGCAGCTGCCTCTAGGGTAGCTGGAAACGGTCACGTATGCAAAAGTTCACCATTGCTGAACCCCCAAGCTCTAGTCGAGGAAGGAAAATACAAACTGGAAAATATCGTCCTTTTTTGTTGGGGGGTTGTCTTCATGTTTATTTGTCCTGCTTTGGACTGTGTCTCTGATTTCCAGAAGCTGCTCTCTCTTCCATGCTGGTACTGTGGAGTGGGTTGGTATTTCTTTGTTCCCTTGTTGCACCAGTTCAGGATCCAGCCTCTCAAGTCTTCTTACATTGTGCACAACGATGCTGCGTTTAAGCCTGCACTTTGTGGTTCTGACTTTCTCTTGTGCACTTGATGATTCTTCAACCTCTTGAATTTAGCAGATTGTATCAGGACATTGGTGTCTCGCCTGCTTTCAAGGCTCTCAAGACCAGTCAGAGTGTCCATGGCCTAAATGGGGGTAGACCTGAGGGCACCAGTGATGATTCCTGAGGCCTGGTTCTGAGTTCGGGCAACTTTGTCAAAGTTGGATTTTGTTGCAGTTGCCCATGCGGCTACTCCATACGCAAGGACAGGTCTTATTCCTCCAAGGTAAAGTTTCTTCTGAATGTTGTAATCTGCTCCCCAACAATGCAATGCATTACATTACAATACAACACAATGCAGTGCAATACAATACGACGCATTGGAGTTCTTTACACTAAACAACAATGCTGTCCAATACAATGCGATGGACTAATGCGCAGTACAATACATTGCCATCCATCCCAACCCAATACAGAACAAAGCAATACACTCCAGTACAATACATAGCCAACAGAATACTACACAATACAATACAGTATAATACCATACGGTACAGTACAGTGCAGTACAGTTTATCACAACACAATCCCATACGAGATGGTTTTTACTTGACGCTTAAATAAATGCTGTCGGGTTGCTAGATAATGTTTCTCCTATCTCCATATTTACTTTTGCTCTCGCCGCAGCTGCTGCTGCTGCTATTGTTGTTGTTGTTGCTGCTGCTGCTGCTGCTATTGTTGTTGTTGCTGCTGCTGCTGCTGCTGCTGCTGCTATTGTTGTTGCTGCTGCTGCAGCTGCCGCTGCTGCTAGTGTTGTTGCTGTTGCTGCTGCTGCTGCTGCTGCTGCTGCTGCTGCTGCTGCTGCTGCTGCTGCAGCTTCTGCTGCTGCTGCTTCAATGACCATGTCTACTACTACGTCATGGAGTACTCTTCCCATACTGAAGTACTGTTCTGTCTGCTATGATTACCTCCGTTAGTAACTAACAGTCCTCTGAAACACCCACCTGTCATGTTGGTGCATGCATTATAGTAACCATCTCAACAGTTCGTCTTGGTTTTCTTCTTATTTTAGCATCAAACTGTTGTTTTCATATGATGAAAAATTTTTAACCATGCTACGTGCATGCAATTTTTTATTTTCTATTTTGTTCACTTTCATATTTGCCATGAATTGTTTTCAGTTCATTCCGTTTTATTTCATTCTCGATTGCAGCGATAATTCTGAAGTCTAGATATAATTTTTTTTCATATTTCTGCTCTCTTGTTCGTTTCGGTTTTAGCTTTTATATTATAGTTACAGTATGCTATAGAAGCGTTTTGCTTTGTGCATGCAAATACACAGCTTTTGACTGTTCCTGTTTTTGTTTAACATACATTTGTCAGCATGTTGACATAGAAGTTGGGTCGTGTCAGATGAAAGCCATGTGCCTTCCATGTTATTTTTCCCAACATAAGTCCAGGTTTGTATTTTGTTTGCTTTTTTTTCTCCATACTTTTCACTACATACTTTGATTCAGGCATCCAGCTACACACTATTGATGACCTGTTGGTACTATTATAAACATGTTGGTATCATTATAAACAAGTTGGTATTATTACATACATGTTGGTATTATCATAAACAAGTTGGTATTATTACATACATGTTGGTATTTTTACATACATGTTGGTATTATTGTAAAGAAGTTGGTATTGTTATAAACGTGTAGGTATCATTATAAATATGTTGGCCTTATTGCCTGTCTTATTTTGTGAAATCGGCCATATACAAGTTTAGTTTGGATACCATAGTTATGTACATAGTCTTTTTTCTCATAGGTGGAGATATTGATAATCTTAGATCTTCTTTTTCATATCTCATCTTTGTTTTCTGTACAGTTAATGTTGTCAATGTTGTAGCTGTTCTGTTGATGTTATGATTGCTATTGTTGTTAGCAATAAAAAGAAGATTCTTGTCGGAGACATTCTTGTGACAGATTACGTGTACTCCCATTGACTAGATACTGCGTCTGTTTGAGCCGTTCCACAGCTGGCAAAATCTACGCCCGTGAAACTGTGTGTGGTACAGACTGAGAAAGCACGTGAAAACCGCACAGCCCTTATTCTCACATTAACATTATAAACCGTGAGTTGTACAGACTGAGAAAGCACGTGAAAACCGTACAGCCCTAGTTCTCACATTCACATTATAAACCGGAGTTGTACAGACTGAGAAAGCACGTAAAAACCACACAGTCCTTGTTCTCACATTCACATTAAAAACCGTGGCAAAACTGAATAACCCTATAGCAGTGTAATCCACCAAATGCTGTCACAGATCAAAAGACGTTACATGTTTCGATTTTTGTCAAACTCCTCTTTCCACGATGTTTTGTTTCTATTGACAACTCTTGACAAAGGACGTCCATGACGAACACAGAGCTTTGCACCAAAACCTGACACTTGTTTGTATCTACTACTCTGTGTGTGCATGCGTGCGTGTGTATGTGTGTATGTGTGTGTGCGTATGTGTGTATGTGTGTGTGCGTATGTGTGTATGTGTGTGTGCATGCGTGCATGTGCGCGCGCGCATATGTGTGTGTGTGTCTGTCTGTGTCAGTTGACTAACACAGACATCTACGATGAGAAAACCTCTGACAGGACTGCCCTGTACTGTGTACCAAGAGCAAGCTGCTGCGTGATGCTGGCAGCCTTCTGTCTGACTGTCAGCCCTGTGTTCTGTGCAGACACTGAGATGGCAGCCTTCTGTCTGACTGTCAGCCCTGTGTTCTGTGCAGACACTGAGATGGCAGCCTTCTGTCTGACTGTCAGCCCTGTGTTCTGTGCAGACACTGAGATGGCAGCCTCTGTCTGATGCGCCCTGTGTTCTGTGCAGACATGAGATGGCAGCCTTCTGTCTGAGTGTGTCAGCCCTGTGTTCTGTGCAGACACTGAGATGGCAGCCTTCTGTCTGACTGTCAGCCCTGTGTTCTGTGCAGACACTGAGATGGCAGCCTTCTGTCTGAGTGTGTCAGCCCTGTGTTTTGTGCAGACACTGAGATGGCAGCCTTCTGTCTGACTGTCAGCCCTGTGTTCTGTGCAGACACTGAGATGGCAGCCTTCTGTCTGAGTGTGTCAGCCCTGTGCTCTGTGCAGATATTGAGATGGCAGCCTTCTGACTGACTGTCAGCCCTGTGCTCTGTGCAGACACTGATGCTCTTTCAACATGCACTGTCAGTGTGAGAGGTGGAGAGGGGACTGGTGGGGCTTCACCTCCAAATGGAGAGCATGGAGGATTGTACTTGGACTGTACTTAAGTAAGAAAAAAGGAGGGGAGTGGGTAGGTGGGATGGGGGGGTATTGTAAGCCGGTTTAGGAGGTGAAAATTGCCTCTCACACATACACTTCATTCATCCATCCCTAGCTATGGACAGGCCCATACCATCAGCTATTTCCTGTCCACAGTACACACAATAGGTGACAGGATACAATGCTACAGCTGACTAAGGAATGTCAGTGACAGCCTGATGTACATCGGCTTCCAGAGTCTGTCCCTTGTACTGCTGGTCACCTGTTTATGTCGTATCCCAGCTGTTACTTCACTGAATGTTGATGGATTCTATTGTGCACCACTTTCACGCGAAAGTCGCTGGGCCTGACCTGCCAGGCGCTTAACGGCAGCGCAAAGCATTTTCGCTCATGTGACGGAGAACAATAGTGGCTGTCTGAGCCTTCGACGAAGAGGAAGCATAGCACTTTTGCACTACAGAGAAAACTCAGGCTGTTTTTTCCCACGAGTATGACGAGGCGCACCGAAGCATGCCACTACAAAAGTGTGTTTGTTTGTGTGTGTTTGTTCGATTGTTTGTGTGTTTGTTCGTTTGTTTGTGTTTGTTTGTTTGTGTTTTTGTTTCTTTCGTTCTTTCTTTGTATGTTTGTTTTTGTGTTAGGTTTTTGTTTGTTTGCTTATTTAGGGAGGGGGGTCTGTCCATGTGTGTAAATGTGTATTTCTGAGAAAGTTTACCTTTCAGGACTTTTGCCAGAAAAAAAGATAATCCTTTAGCCTTGTGCACAACTCAGCTTTGTCGGTACACGTGAAGAAAATCCGGATGATCCATTGTAGAAGGCAAGGCCAGCTGTGTGGGCATGGTGGCATCAGTGGAGCCCATGATTATACCCAGCATGCAGCTGAAGGCGTCAGTGTGGTGACTGGTTGTCAAAGACGTCAGTGTGGTGACTGGTTATCAAAGACGTCAGTGTGGTGGTTGGTTATCAAAGACGTCAGTGTGGTGACTGGTTATCAAAGACGTCAGTGTGGTGACTGGTTATCAAAGACGTCAGTGTGGTGACTGGTTATCAATGACGTCAGTGTGGTGACTGGTTATCAAAGACGTCAGTGTGGTGACTGGTTATCAAAGACGTCAGTGTGGTGACTGGTTATCAAAGACGTCAGTGTGGTGACTGGTTATCAAAGACGTCAGTGTGGTGACTGGTTATCAAAGACGTCAGTGTGGTGACTGGTTATCAAAGACGTCAGTGTGGTGACTGGTTATCAAAGACTAACAATTCAAAGCTAGAAGAGATCTGTCATCCAGAGGTGTTCAGTTCTCAGATGACTTGCTCTTGACAAGAGGGTTTGGGTCAGGGATATTTGGTTTCCACTTTTTTAAAATGTATTTTTGCCGGGGTCGTCACTGGCCAGCCCTTCGATTCGAACCCCAACCCCCATAGTTTCTAGTCATGTGTACTGTGTATATATAGGCTGTCAGTTTCTCCAGTAGAACCCCAAACCTCTTACTTTCTACCCAGGTGTAGTATGTCTAGGCCATCAGCCGCAGGTGTAGTATTTTTTTTATGGATTGTATGAAAAAGCAGGTTGAAGGTGACTGACTGACTGACTGGCTGACTGACTGGCTGACTGGCTGACTGGCTGGCTGACTGTGTATAGACATCCCGCCTATACACAGCTGGCGCTGCAGGGTCTGACTAACGCAGCAGGCTGTGGACAAATCATAGACTCTCTCACCCTGATAACTGCGCCCCTCTCTCTCTCTCTCTCTCTCTCTCTAGCTGTGTGTGTGGGTGTGTGGGTGTGTGTGAGCTGACTGTGGAATGATACCACTTAACAATGTACTTTTGGTTGTAGTGGGGAATGGGTAAAAAGACGTTTTGTCTGATATACACATCTATTCATCATTTGGGCATGCAGGGCGTATGCATTTTAAGAGCTTTCAAAACAGTAGTTCTTGATCCGGTTTTTAAGCTCCACAACCTGATAGATTGGTGGATTTTTGTCTTTCTTTTTTCGTTTGCGCGACGAGTTTGTTTTAATTCTGATTTTTAAATATTTAGATACATTCATTTATGAATAACGTATTGTATGTGTACTCACGACTTTTGTGAGAAGCATTTTTGTCAGATGTACTCATTTGTGATATAGGCTGTGCGTTTCTGGTATTATTATTCATTTCTTTGGTATGTTGGGTGTATTTATGATTTTTGCACTGTGTATATTTTCGGGATTTTTTTAAAATGAACTTGTATTCACGATTTCTGTCAGGTGCAGGTTTTAGCGTTTTTGCAGGGCTGAATTTTGTTTCGGTTTTTTTTTTGGTTTTGTTTGCTTTTGTTTGATTGTTGGGTGTGGTGAAAGGGACGGTGGTGTTGGGGCGGCTGTGGGGCGTAGAATGGTCAGGAGTGTGCTTTAAGTATTCTTGACTTTTTGTAAGCCGTGCCTGCTCTTGATTTTGCCAATAAGCTGTGACCTAGGTTTTCCTTGTTTTTGGTAGATGTATGTATTTTTGTTTGAGAAAAGCTGCACATTTTCATGATTTTCAAAACCTTTGATCAAATTATTCATATGACAAGCTGACATTCTTTTTTATTTTATTTTTGTTTGCTTTATAGATTAATTAGTTAATGTATTAATTAATGAGTATTGTCGTCTACAGTTTGGTAGGCGCACATTATAGCCAGATTCCAATCCACCTTTAACCCAACCCCCAACCGCCACCATTCTGTTTCTCCCGTGTGTGTGGGGGGGGGGGCGGGGGAGTGTGTGTGTGTGTGTGTGTGTGTGTGTGTTCAATTATATGTACACAGAACTTCAAATTTAGAATAAAAAATTGTTGTTTTTTGACAGCAAGTCTTCAAGCTGTTAATACCTCCGTGTCTGATATCACTGACACAATCGTGGTTGACGCGGAAGATCTTGTTTTAGATATTGGTGGAGTTTGCAGGTTTTCCTTTTGGATTGAGCTTTTTTGGTATCTGTTTGTTTTCAGTATTGCCCGATTTTTCACCCCAAACACGAAATAAAATCGTGGGGAAGATTTTTTTCCATAACCAACTATTTTGACAACCAGTTATTTATCAGACAGTGTCTCATTTGGCATAATCATACAATATTACATACAATTATTTGCTGTGCTCATGTGCCTATCACTTTACGTATTAAGTTTGGAAATGTCTTCTTGGGTTTTGTTGAATGATTGCTTTCAGTGTTGTAGCGAGTTCACAGTTTTGTGTTTAGTGGTTTTATTCTTTTTATATTTTTTGGGGGGGTACGTGTTGGTTGTTCTTGATTGTTGTGTTTTGTTGTTGTTTTCTTTATTCCCGTGGGGTGAGTTTTGTTTGCTTCTATCGTTGTTGTTATACATGGTTTTAGCTGTTGTCTTTATGTATAACTGTTACGTAAACATTTATTTTTTCTAAAATCAAATTAACATTTGAAAGCATTCTACTTTTTAGTCAGGTGCTGACACTCAGTTATTGCAACTGTTCATTTCTCATCACCAACTGTTCGTTTCTCATTACCAACTGTTCATTTCTCATCGCCAACTGTTCATTTCTCATCACCAACTGTTCGTTTCTCATTACTATCTGTTCATTTCTCATCACAAACTGTTCATTTCTCATCTCCAACAAACTGTTTCTCATTACCATATGTTCATTTCTCATCACAAACTGTTCATTTCTCATCTCCAACAAACTGTTTCTCATTGCCAACTGTTTTCTTCTTATTGTCAACCAGCTGTTCGTTTCTAATCTCCATAATACAAAAATGACACAGATAGAACCAGACACACTGGGTGACAGCAAAGTGCTAGGCAGTGGAGAGGCATTTATACCTCGTCAGAGGCATAGATATATGAGGCATTTATACCTCGTCAGAGGCATAGGCATATGAGACATTTATACCTCATCAGAGGCATAGATATATGAGGCATTTATACCTCGTCAGAGGCATAGGTATATGAGGCATTTATACCTCGTCAGAGGCATAGATATATGAGACATTTATACCTCGTCAGAGGCATAGGCATATGAGACATTTATACCTCGTCAGAGGCATAGGTATATGAAGTGTGTATATGCCGTCAGCGCCTGGGCTTTATCACAGTTCTTGATTAAACCATTGACGCTGATGGCAACAGCAAGGTGAGCGGCTGTATGACCAGTGGCTTTCCCACTCATGGAATTCCACTCTACAGCCTTTGGAGAACATCTCCAACGCTGACTGTCCTTATGCCCACTGGGCCGAGAGAGTGGGGATGTGCTGTGAGAAAGGCATCTCCACTATAATCAAATTTCTACCCAGTTTCCAAAACAGCAGCTGCCTTCTCTGCTGTTTTGGAGGTCATCGTCGGACACGACGGACAAACATACATACATACCTCACCAGAGGCATAGTGTAACGCAAATCCAGACGAGTTGTACATCTTCAATATCACCGTTGAAGTCATTTTACAGCAGCTCTTGGTATTTCCAAACCATCTCAACAAAATACTTTCAAAAGGTGGCGTAGGCAGTCAACTTGTTCGTTGGCTGATTGAATTTTTAACCAACAGACCACGTCATGTTTTTGCCAACATGGGTTAGATTTACCTCCACAGGGTTGCGTCCTCTCGCCACTCAAAAATCGTCCTGTTTAATCTTGTTGTTTTAGTTGTTTGTGTTGTGGATTGTGTTGTGTTTTACTTTATCATACGGTTTTCCTTTTGCTGCACAGTGAAATCAAACACTGGAAAATACCCGAAGTCCAAGCTGGAAACGGTCACGTATGCAACAGTTCACCATTGCTGAACCCCAAGCTCTAGTCAAGGAAGGAAAAACAAACTGGAAAATATCGTCCTTTTTTGTTGTTGGGGGTTGTCTTCATGTTTATTTGTCCTGCTTTATGTTTAAACAGGGTTGTCCTTCTTGCCATGGTCTAGTGGGCTGTTTTCTGGTCCGTGCTTTTGGCTGTGCACAGTGTGGTTTGCTTCGGTTCATTGATTCGGGGCGTTTGTTTGTTGTAGTTTATTGGGAGGGGCGTGTTTGTTTTTGTTGGAGGGGTTGTTTTTGTTGGGTTTTGGGGGTTTTTTGTTGGGTTTTTTTTTTTGGGGGGGAGGGGGGCTGGATGGGTTGGATGGGTTCACGTGAAGTTGGAGTTTTTTGTAAGAACCACCTGTAGTTTGAAGTTTTGTACTGGCACAATAAAATGCCTAGTATACAAAACATTGCACATTTTTAAGCTGGGTATTGTTGTTTGACTCGTGTAGCAAAGTCTATTGAGTTCTTGCAAGGTTTTCTCTGTTTTCTTTTTTCCTGACCTTAATGGTCAAATATAAGCTAAACTTAGACCCATAACTTAGACCAGCTTCAAGTTTTCTTTAGTAGTTTGCTATTGTTTGCTCACTAACTCCCACTTCCTCCCCACCCCACCTCAGCACCACGCAATCATCAAAAAAGAAGAAAAAAACCAGCTACCGTTCTTGGTTACTTTTTGGTTTTGGATTCATCTGTCACTCTTTCGTGCATAGCCATTTATTTTTTATTGCACAACATTTTTGGTCCATTTTAAAAGACAAAAGCTGTGCTAATGTTATTTTGAGTAGCTTTTGTTTATCAGGGAAAGGAAGAGGGTACTTAAAAGTCACCCTATTTTACACAACTAGCGTTAGCAAAACCATACATGTATTGCAGTGTAAACTTGCAGCTTTGCAACATGGCAGTGATCAGGATTCTGGTAATGACTGCGTCAGCTGTATGGATTATTTTTGTTATATAATGACTGTGTCAGCTGTATGGATTATTTTTGTTATATGACTGTGTCAGCTGTATGGTTTATTTTTGTTATATAATGACTGTGTCAGCTGTATGGTTTAGTGTTGTTATATAACTGTGTTAGCTGTATGGTTTAGTGTTGTTATATAATGACTGCGTCAGCTGTATGGTTTAGTGTTTAATTGAGTGTCCTGTTGATATTTGTATAGACTGTGTTAGCTGTATGGTTTATTTTTGTTATATAATGACTGCGTCAGCTGTATGGTTTAGTGTTGTTATATAATGACTGTGTCATCTGTATGGTTTATTTTTGTTATATGACTGTGTCAGCTGTATGGTTTATTTTTGTTATATAATGACTGTGTCAGCTGTATGGTTTAGTGTTGTTATATAACTGTGTTATCTGTATGGTTTATTTTTGTTATATGACTGTGTCAGCTGTATGGTTTATTTTTGTTATATAATGACTGTGTCAGCTGTATGGTTTTAGTGTTGTTATATAATGACTGTGTCAGCTGTATGGATTGTGACATGGCAGTGAACATGATGTTGGTAATGACTGTGTCAGCTGTATGGCTTTACTGTTGTGTTATTATGATTATTATCATTATTATTATTATTATTATTATCATTATATTATCATTATTATTATATTAGCATTATTATTATATAATCATTATTATTATTATCATTATTATATTATTTATTTATCATTATCACTATAAGTGTTGTTATTATCATCATCATCATTATCATCATCATTATCATCTTCATCATCATATTATGTGTATCACCATCAACATCGTCATTATCATAGCTGTTCTTTCTCTTGCTGTTGTTGTGGGTGTTAATGTTGCTAGTGTTGTTTCGTCATCAGATTCTTTTATAACAATGCATTTTGAATTTGGTGGACCGGTTGATTGTGTGTGTGCGTGTGTGAGTGTGTGTGTGTGTGAGTGAGTGTGAGTGTGTGTGTGTGTGTGAGAGAGAGAGAGAGAGAGGAGAGGTGTGTGTGTGTGTGTGTGTGTGTGTGTGTGTGTGTGTGTGTGTGTGTGTGTGTGTGTGTGTGTGTGTGTGTGTGTGTGTGTGTGTGTGTGTGTGTGTGTGAGTGCGTGTATGTGTATGTTTTTTTATCTATTCATTTTTTTATTCTTTTATATCGAGGATAATTGAATAAGTATTTATGTGCTTTTTTACATCCAGTCCCCGTGTGTATGCGTTTTGTATATTCTGTCATCTGTTCCCACCGGCACACAATGACCGACTCTTAACGAAAAGCGGAACAGGATTTAACAAGATGTGCGCAAGATGTTCTGCGTGCGTTCGCACACGGGGCCTCGTTTAATAGTCTCATCCGAAGGACTTTTGGGGAGAGCGGAGTCTGCACTGATGTTAACTCCAGGGGAAAATATCCCCTTGGA
>CM054164.1:20366978-20369478 GCA_028751875.1 Rapana venosa
TTTGTGTCAAAGCCTTGGGGGTTGGAGGTTCAGCCACATCAACTGAATATGGAACATGGTTTAGAAGCTTCACCTACGAAATGTTCAATTCGTCAAATTTCAATGTAAAGGCATGGCTGGAAGGCCTTTTTTAAGTAATCCCTGCATGTGAGGTGGATGAGGCGTTGTTAGACCAAATCATTCCAATTGATCGAGAAATGACTAGCCTGCCTAACACGCTTGCTAGATTAGTGAGCTCTCACATTCATTTTCAATATACAAGTTGTTAAAAATGAGCCTAGACGGGTCTGAATCTGCGAAGGACAAAAGCAGGCGCAGCTTTTGTCATACCAGCTCTGAAAATAGACAAAATATACTAAATCACTTGTGACATTTCTATCTTCATGCAGAGGATTTTTTGCAACATCAATGGTTCTAAACTACTTCGTCACATTCCCCAGAAACGCTTTAACAAAGGTATTATGCGTTGATTCTAAATATGTATCGTTAAGATTTAAATTCCTGAAGTGAAAAAGTCGATTGGGGATGCTTAGTGTATTGAAATAATTTTGT
The DNA here is from genome assembly GCA_028751875.1 of Rapana venosa. Taxonomy (NCBI): domain Eukaryota; kingdom Metazoa; phylum Mollusca; class Gastropoda; order Neogastropoda; family Muricidae; genus Rapana; species Rapana venosa. The sequence continues at coordinate 20,367,531 of CM054164.1, forward strand.
CCATCTCCTTTCTGTTAAAGGAACCAGTGTTGCTTTCTGTTGGCTTTCTTCTCATTGACGGGGGATGTTTTACATCAGTAAGTCGACATGATGAAGAGCATGAAATGGGGAAGGATCATTTTCAGTTCATAATCCATTAGACTTGCGAGAAGGCTATCAACTTATTTTTAAAACATGTATACAATAAGATCAACCAAAACCTGTTAAACTTGCCAATGTTATTAACCTAAGTTTACTACAACATTGCAAATACAGATTATGCAAACCCTTCTGTTTCCAAAGAAAGCTCTAGCATGGTCTATAGACTCTGACTGAATGCTATTCGTACAAAATGTAGCAGACATATAATATGCTTGTGTGGATAATACGGTCAACTGCTTTTTACTCTTTATCCTACAATTATAAAACACAAATGTTTCTAACAGATAAACGATCAACTTCTTTTTGGTTCGTCTGTTGCTCGAAAGGCTCTGAGCAGTTCTGCACTCCTGAATGCTTGGTACACAACCCAGTCGGTATAAGTATGTTCTTCCACTCAGCATTCAGTTATTCTTGCCTTTAATCATCAATTTATGCATGGCCTATCGGGACAATTTCTCTCGGACACGAACTCAAAGTGAAACAATCATGTCCATCATAGTATGGTGTTGTGTTACTGCTAAGTTATGTTCTTACCTTTGTTATTGACTGTTGTTACTACGTGTAAAGGCCTGTTTTTGTTCAAAGTGCACCACTGTACATCCTTCCTCACTCTCCAAAGCAGCTTATTACTTTGGGTGTATTATATATATTAATATAAAAATTTTTATATAAATATATATTTTAATTATATACAGAGATCTGTATAAAATAGATAGATAGATAACAACAACGACAGACAGCAGACGGGAAGAGAGAGGAGAGATAGAAGATAGATTAAAAGATAGATAGTAATAGTAGTAGATAGATAGATAATAGATAGATAGATAAATGATAGTAGATGGAGGGAGGGATGATGGATGGATGGAGGGGAGGGGTTGGATGGATGATGGATGGATGGATGGATGATGGATAGATACAATGACAATGACAATGACAAATTCTTTTTTTCGGGAATAATTAAATAAGCACACATTTCTTTTTTACATCCAGTCCCCGCCCGTTAGGGATCTATCTATCTATCTATCTGTCCGTAGTCTGACGACCGTGGGGGCACCCTCAAAGACCCCAGCAACCAGTTCCCTCCATTCTCTCTCTGTTCTGCCTTTCTCAGGTTTTGTTGAGTTCTAGGCCTGTCCCATTCGCTGATTTTTATCCTCCCACTCTCCTTGGTCTCCCCTCTTCTTCTTCCTCCTTGGACAGTGCCTTGCAAAACTGTCTTTGTAATTTCCTTGGGATCTTGTGACATGCCCATAAACCACTAAGTTTACGCTTTTTCACGATCGTTGAAAGGTTCCAATAGGGTCCAAAAGGTTTGCTGGATTCTGTTATGCACGCTTTCGTTGCTTATTGTGTCTTTGTAGGAGATGCCAAGGAGTCTCCGAAAGCATCTCATCCCCCACTGCCTGTACTCTTCTCTCCAAATCTGCAGTCAGGGTCCATGATTCACAGGCATACAGAAATATGGATATGACAAGGGAGCGCATTAGTCTGATCTTGGAGATAAGTGAGATTTCTTATCTCTCCAGATGGTGTTTAGTTTTTACAAAAACTGTTATTTTCTGTGCAGTCCTGCATACTACTTCTGGCTTGGATCCCTGGTCGATACAATGGGCTCCCAGGTACTTGAAGCTTTGAACTGTTTCCAGCTTCTGGCATTAACCCTGATATCAGTGCTAATGCCGTTTGGGGTTATTAGTCAAACAGTTTGGTCTTCTCTGCACTGATTTCCATGCCGTATGTTTTGGAGGCCTTATCCAAGTGTTCTGTTAGGGTGGCAAGCTCTTTTTCTGGGTCCTGCTATTCCATC
>CM054164.1:20374478-20381978 GCA_028751875.1 Rapana venosa
CCAAACCCACCTAGCCATACCCACCCTAGCCGTACTCACCCTAGCCATACCCACCTAGCCATACCCAACCTAGCCATACCCACCCTAGCCATAGCCCCTAGCCATACCCACCCTAACCAAACTTACCTAGCCATACCCAACCTAGCCATACCCAACCTAGCCATACCCAACCTAGCCATACCCACCCTAGCCATACCATACCCACCCTAACCATACCCACCATAGCCATACCCACCTAGCCATACCCACCATAGCCATACCCACCATAGCCATATCCACCCTAGCCATACTCTCTAGCCATACCCACACTAGCTATACCCACCTAGCCATACTCACCTTAGCCGTATCCACACTAGCCATACTCACACTAGCCATACCATACCCACCCTAGCCATACCACTCTAACCATACCCAACCAGGCTTGCCATGTCGCCTCCTCAGCGTCAGAAGTCTGCAGGGAACTTACCATTGTTAGGCCGCCGTGAGGGTACCAGCCAGAGAGGTCTTTCATTGCTGGTGGTAAACTGTTTCCAAAACGCTTGTCTACATTTTGCTTTCCATGTGTAAACACGCACACACACACGCACGCACGTACACACGTGTGCGCGCGCGTACACACACAAATACACACACTTGCGCACTCGTTAAAACCTGTTCCGGTTTTCGGAAGAGAACGCCATTTGTCTGCAAAACTGCATACACACAGGGACAGAATGTAAAAAGCACACGAGAGCTTATTTTGTTGTCCTGGAAATAAAGGAAAGAATAAAGAATAAAACACACACACATACATACACACACATACACACACATACACACACACACATACACACACACACAAACAACACACATACACACACATACACACACACACATACACACACACATACACACACACATTACATACACACACACATACATACACACACACACATATATACACACACACATACACACACACATACACACACACACATACACACACACATACACACACACATACACACACACATTACACACATACACACACACATATACACACATACACACACATACACACACACATACACACACATACACACATACACCATACACACACACATACACACACACATACACACACATACACACACATACACACACATCACACCCACACATACACACACACATACACACACATACACACACACATACACACACATACACACACATACACACACACACACACAACTCAACACACACACACACATACACATGTATTGCTTTCCTGTTCTTCAAAACTCTTCAAGTCAACAAACATTTTTGTTCAATTCTCTTTATTCTTCTCTCGAACGTGTACATCTATAAAGCTGACAGTTATGTTTCACAGAGGTTTCCTGCCCCGTGTTTTTAGCGCCAACCCAGGATGAGGTGAGCATGCCTGAGGTGTGGACAGCTCACGGACACCTCCTGTCACTGACGAGCACCACGCCGTCCTCTGTGCCTCCCACAACCCAGGATCTTGATGAACTCCTCCCTGAACCTCCTGCCCGTCAGACAGTACAGGTAGAAGTTGATGGCGGGGTTGATGAAGCTGAGAGTGTTGCACACAACGCTGATGAAATGGTTCACAGCCAGCTGGTAACCCGACGTCCCGTAAGCAGATACTTGAAAATAAACAAGGATGAAATTCAATGACCCTGGCAGAGTCAACACAAGGAAAGCCACGGACACCACAACGACAGTCACTGTCACAGACCTGGCTGCTTTTTCACGAGCTTGAACTTGTTCAGGGTCTCCTTGGTTAAGGATTCCGCCGGCTGCTTTGACTGACTGGTTGAGTTTCCAAAGGAGCACAGTGTTTGACGCAGCCATGATGATGAAGGGAAGCAGAGAGTACACTGCGAAGTCGATGTAAACAAACATGTTGGCGAGAAAATACAGGTAACTTTTGTCATCGCTTCTCGGCACACACGAGCATTCCTCACTCCCAGGAGGACAACCAATGTGCATCCCATACAAATAATGTGAATACACGATGGCAAAGAGCACAATGATGCCCAACATGACCAAATAAACTCTTCGCTGCGTGCACAGCACGTTGACACGATGTGGCCACACGACAGACAGCGCTCTGTGGACAGTCATACAGACCAGAAGCCAAGCGCTGATGACCATGCCCCCCGTGTACAGCCAGATGGAAGTTTTACAAGCCGCAGCTAGAGAAGGACTCAGCGCGAAACCGAAGACAATCCTGGTGTAATCCCACAGCAAAGCCACCAGAAGAAACATCAAGTCAAAAGCAGCCAGCGCAATGAAGTAGAGATTGATGGTGGAGTCCCGGACTTCATCCTCCGCATGATGACGATGGTCATGATGTTGCCAAACAATCCAGGCAGAAGGACGACAGGGGGTGAATAGCGCAATATTTGATCTGCGATGATGTAGACAGTGTAGGAGGTGTAAGGTTTTTCAGTTGTGGCTGCATAGTTATTCCCTGTGGCAGCATCCTTCCATACTCAGTCAACAAGGAGGTTGTCACTGCACCACTGGAGTCTTCCATGACGTAATCTGGCTGAAAAGAGCAAAGGAAACAAGCAAATGAAACAGATATAGCAAAAGAAATAAGTATAAAATCACTTGACCATTGAAACGATCTTAAAAGCACAAATCTCGCTCCCCCTCTCTCTCTCTCTCTCTCTCTCTCTCTCTCTCTCTCTCTCTCTCGCTCGCCTCTCTCTCTCTCTCTCTCTCTCTCTCTCTCTCTCTTCTCTCTCTCTCTCTCTCTCTCTCTCTCCTCCCTCCTCCTCTCTCTGTCCTTTCCCTCTCTCTCTCTCTCTCTCTCTCTTCTCTCTCTCTCTCTCTCTCTCTCACACACACTATGTCATATGTATAGTACGGACAGAGTATAAAATGACATCTGATTATAATCAATGTTCATTTTGTTGTCAGAAGCCAAAAAACCAATCAGCCACCTTTCAACAAAAAACCGTGTAGTTTTGGAACATTAGAAAAGTGTGATGTGAATTTATTTCTGTTCAAGTGCTACAGAGAGTTGATATTCTGCAGTTATGTCGGAAGATGATTAATGGTGCAGACAGGGTTCAGAGAGTCTTGCCTGGTGGGGATCAGGTCCAGCGGGTGGCAATGCTCAGACCTGGGATGTCTTCAGCTGCCTCCAAGTGATTCTCCTGCAGGGCTGCCTCGTCAGTATTACGCTTTTAAAACCTTTGTTGATCCTTGCAGACTTGCCAGTGCTTTCCAGAGCGTGGAAGCCTTCCATCAGTCTTCTACACATGGTGAGTACATTCCAGATTGCGATTCAAACGCCTGGAGTCTCTGTTCTCTTTCTGTGGCATTGGCCTGGTGCGTGGTTGACTATCAGCTAGTGGCACAAAGTGCTGTCATCTCCGGGCATCCACAGCAGACTGCAGTGACCTTGCTGGCCGCGAGATTCTCAGCATGAGGCGGGCAGTAGCTGACGAGTGATTACAATGATCTCTCTCACAACCTGTGGCACCCCCCCACCCCCACCCCAACTCTACCCGTTGCTGCTGTCTACCCTGTGTGTGGGGGGTGGATGGGGGATGAAGTCTCCAGGGTGCAAGCCTGAGTAAAAGTATAACAAGGTCTAGTGCTGCCGAAATGAAAACACCCCCTCCCTCCCCCTTCCCTCTCAGCCATGCCAGTGAAATCCAAAGAGTGCAGGACATCCGATTTGGCGCTGGTTTGGCTGCAGGAGTTGCAGGAGGGATGGGTTTTGTCAGTGTCCAGCCGCCTCTGGGGCTCAATTCTGCATTTTCCTTCTGGATTTATGTTCATAGCTTTTCTTAGGGCAGGACATGGCCACAAAGCAGCAGGGGTATCACATCAGGATTGGCTGTTCCATAAACGAAGTGTCTTCCCAGTCTCAGTTTAGTCTTCCCACAGCAACTGGTTTAGAGACGCCAGTAACCTCTCCGTCTTCATAGTTCTGCTGGGCTTAGAGGCTAACCCACACAACAACAACAACAACAACAACAACAACAACGACGACGACGACGACGACGACGACGACGACGACGACAACGACGACGACGACGACGAAACCAAAATATGCATCTGCAAAACCTGCCAATCAACGACCTATCAAGACAGTCTACTTCAAGGTTTGAAACCTGGGGCTTGAAAGAGACACCTGCAGACTGCACACAGGACAGAGACACCTGCAGACTGCACACAGGACAGACACACCTGCAGACTGCACACAGGACAGACACACCTGCAGACTGCACACAGGACAGAGACACCTGCAGACTGCACACAGGACAGAGACACCTGCAGACTGCACACAGGACAGAGACACCTGCAGACTGCACACAGGGGGATGGTGTCTTAACACGATACCAGTACACGTGCGCTTTTCTTTGTTATTCACTGTCACCTCTTCCTACTGGTATTTAACGACCTACTCTTTCGAAAAGCGGAACGGGCTTTTAATTCGTGTGCAAGATGCTCTGCATGCATTCACACGCGGAAGCTCAGTTTATAGTCTCACTCAAAGGACTCCTGAGCTAGTGTAGTGGGTACTGATGTCAACTCATGCAGGTAAATCCCCTTCAGGGGGCATCTCAGTGGTGGTTTGAACTCGAGCCATCAGATCACGAGTGTTGAACTCGTTGAGCTCTAACACTAGACTATCTCCCACCACACAAACACCTCCCTCCCCACCCACAGGGCAGTCAGATATATTGTTGCCTTCAGCTGTCTGTTTCTTTACGTCTGTTTGCTCTAAGCGACATTAGTGTTAGATATACTAGTTAAATAGGTGTTCACGCAGCTAGGAACTTCATACCTAGTGTGACCTTACCCAAGTTGTTCAGACTTTCAGAGTGGAGTACAGTTCAGTGAAGTGTGCTATCCTTGTGTTGATGTGATGTGACAATTGCTTGTAGTACTAGCCTCTGCTTATAACAACTAAGATAGTCATTGTTTTCATTTTTAACTGAATTGGTTTTCAGTTAGTCGCAAACTCTGTCAGTGGTGCCCCAACCATCTGCTAGACCACGGGGCAGGTGAAGGTGATGTTTTGTAAAACGTGTGGAGCTCTGAGAGTGAAGAAGTAAAACAACCTGGCGCCTGAATTAACTGAGGGAGCAAATGCGTAAGACTGCGTGTGTTTACAGTTCAGCACAGACTGCAAACATTCACACAGACTTCCTCTCCCTCGGCTGTCTCTTTGCAGTCTGGCCCCGTGTTCTAGGGAAAGTTGAGGGTCGGTTCATGTGTCCATGTGTCTTGTATATGTTGAGGTCGGTTCATGTTTTCATGTGTCGTGTAGATGTTGAGGTCGGTTCATATGTTCATGTCTTCATGTGTCGTGTGGATGTTGAGGTCGGTTCATGTGTTCATGTCTTCATGTGTCGTGTGGATGTTGAGGTCGGTTCATGTGTTCATGTGTCTTGTAGATGTTGAGGTCGGTTTATGTCTTCAGGTGCCGTGTAGATGTTGAGGTAGGTTCATGTCTTCATGTGTTCATATGTCTTGTAGATGTTGAGGTCGGTTCATGTGTTCATGTGTCTTGTAGATGTTGAGGTCGGTTCATGTGTTCACGTGTCGTGTAGATGTTGAGGTCGGTTCATATGTTCATGTGTCGTGTAGATGTTGAGGTCGGTTCATGTGTTCATATGTTCATGTGTCGTGTAGATGTTGGCGTTTTGTCGTGTGCCGAGACTTGGTAGTCCCTCTGTTGGCCCCTGTCCTCCTCCTCCTGGGAAACACAAAGGTGTACTCCAGGTCACTGTCAGTCCTCCAGTCCTTGTTCTCCTGAAAACAACCAACTCTGGAACCGTCACCGAGGCATTGTTTACAAGCTTTTGTTGCTTGAACTTTCCAACGGGAATATTGTCAGACAACGTTTGCAGTTCACCTCTAACTTCTGCCGGCAGTTATGGCTGCTATTGTCTATCAAAGGCGTGCATTCTGTGCCATACCGTGCACAGTCCTGGGGTGTTGGGAACAGGTTTCATGAAACGCTCAAACCAATCATTGAGAAAAGGGTGAATTGCAGTCCCAAGAATTGGCATTGCCAGGTCTCTCCCTGACTGTTTGCTCGTTGCGAGCTTCTGTGTGTCTGCTGAGTTTTCTCTGTTCGAACTGTTGCCTGGTCGTCATGTTTGTGGAGAATGAACGTTTTGGTGGATTCGTGGCTGGAACATGAGAAGGTAAACAAAGCAAAGGATTTGTGTGACTGTGAGTGGGAGTTGAGAAAGTTGATTTAGACGTTTCAAAACCCTGATCAATGGGTGGAGCAGAGTATTACCGCCAAATAGTTATTTATTTATTTATATCACTTTAATCACGTCAAATTTCTCTGCGTGAAATTCGGGATGCTCTCCCCGGGGAGAGCGCGTCGCCACAGAGCAGCGCCACCCATTTTTTTCTTTTTTTTCTGTCTACAACTGCATTTGTTTCCCTATCAGTTAGGAGTATGGAGGAAACACTGCTACTGAGTCACTGAGCTTGCTTTATACTGATTACATGATTTGTTCTAGTAGTAAGAATAGGCTTGTTGTTTACAAGTCATGATTTTACGGTCAATATACAAACTGCCATGTTCATTGTTGCCATGGAATGCGATGTTGCGTTTTGGATAAACGTCTGGGTCAGAGTCTAGTGAGATGCTTTGTGTTTGAAGTTTGATCATCTTTCTGTATTCATCAATACGCCTGGTAGTGCATGGATATATTTTTTCATCATCTCTTCATTTGAATTCACGGTGTTGCAAAAGACTATTATATCACAGTTACCACTTTTCATGGCGACATGTCCTCCTCTGAAAGGGTCGTTGACGCACTTTTTCTTTTGAGGCGGGAACTGTCAGAAAAACGAGAAAAAGAAAAAACACATATTTTTTCTCTTCCCTGACAGTAACTGACGTGAGTGCATCCTACCGATTCGTTGATGCTGGTGTCTGTCACCTGCAGTCTTGTCGTTCCTTTTCTGTCCTGTTCCTCGGCTAGAGCTCCAAGGTTCACTAAGTTTTAGATTCTGTATGCGGCCGGGGTTTTGCCCACAATGAAGGTAGCCGCATTCCAACTTCGTAGATGAAGTGTCGTTTCAAAAGCCAACGTTGTGGATAGCTGCACACTTGTTCGTCACTGCTGGACCTTGCTTCCTACAGTCCAGTAGCTGTGGAGAGAGGTCTCCCGGGTAGGATAACCTGCAATGCTACAAGTGGTAGCCAACTTTTCTGCGCAAGAAGAGAAGGAGACCTGCAACTCTGTATTGTAGACCTTTGATACGCTGATGGTGACTTCAGTGTCTGATTTGTAAATGATGGTGTCCTTGTTTATGTTTCTTTGTAAATGATCAGAGAGACGTTCTTGTTTAGAATGACTTGTCTGGTGCGTTGTGTCATGGTGTCTTCTGCTAGCCTGTCATTGTGGTCAGGGAGGGCCCAGTCAGATAACCAACACAGAGCACAAACACCAAACACCACACACAAACACACCAACACACCACACAACACACCAAACACAC
>CM054164.1:20386978-20391978 GCA_028751875.1 Rapana venosa
TGTGAGGATCATATTTCCAATACTCATATCATATTTGAGTGCCCTATTGTAAAACCTTTTTTACCTACATTTTCTGAACAGTCTCTGGAAAATGTATTTGAAAATTCAAAGCTAGCCTTTGCCATTGCCAGATGTTTATTGCATAGTCCACTTGAATATTTATTGTAGTTACATTATTGTTATTTCATGTTTCCACAATGTTGAGTTTATATTTTGCTCCTGTTTAAAAGTATTATCCTTACTTTTCTAGGGTTGGGGTTTTTTTTCTTCTTTTTTTCTTCTTTTTTTCTTTCTCTCACACAAAAATACCAACACTGATGCTATTTCTTAACGTTTTCTCCTTCCACTCCTTCCTCTCCCTTCTTTAACTTTCATTACACTTTCTATTTCCCTCGTCTAATATCACTTAGAGTGAACAGACGTTAAATTGAAGACAACAACAACAACAACAACAACAACACAGAACTACAGTGATGTATCTCACACCTCTCTGTTCTGTTCTCTCTCCCCGCACACAACTACAGCAGCCAGTGATGCATCTGGCTGGGAGAAAATGTGTTGTTGTTGCCGTTGTTGATGTTGTTGTTGTTGTTGTTGTTCCTGTTGCTGTTGTTAAGCTTTCCCCAGCTTAACACTCTGGGGGTCACCCAGAATGTGCAATTTTTTTTATTCTCTTATATCAAGGATGATGGAAAAAGCACTTATGTGCTTTTTTACATCCAGTCCCCGTGTGTATGCGGTTTTGTGAATTCTGTCATCTATTCCCACCGGCACACAATGTCCTGCTCTTACGAAAAGTGGAAAGGAATCACTGTGAGATTGAAATTGCACACTGAATGAGAAGTTTGTGTGTATGACTGTTTTTAAGTACCTCGCCATATAGGAGGCAGCCATACTCCGACTTCAGATAAAAAAAATTCTCCTTTAAAGGAAAGTTCAAGTTCTTATATTAAGAGCTTGTCACGGCTGAAGGCAATCTCAACCTGACATTTCACAATATAATAATAATAATGATGATTATAATAATAGTAATAATAATAATAATAATAATAATAAATGGAATTTATATAGCGCTATATCTTGCAGAGACAAATCAAAGCGCTTGCACTCAACTCATTCTTACACAGTCATACAACCAGTGACAAGCAATAGTTCCATCAAGTCCAAATGTGCACACCGCGCGCGCACACACGCACGCACACACACACACACACACACACACACACACACACACACACACAGATCACACACCCTGGCAGGGCAATAGAATCTTGGCTGTTGAAGGCAGGGAAAAACTATGAGAGAGGCAGGAGAGGAAAATCTTAGGTTTGAAATAAAATATGTCTTGAGACTGGATTTAAAAGTGTCATAAGAAGGCTTTTGGCGGAGAGAGAGAGGGAGATCATTCCACATCAATGGACCAAAATAGAGAAAGAACGACGGCCGACTGTGGATTGGTTGAATCTAGGTATTCGTAAGACAGGGTATCTGCCAGCAGAGCGGGGAGAACGAGAAGGAGTGTACAAGTGAAGACATTCACAGAGGTAGGCCGGTGCTGTTTTGTGGAGACATTTGTAACAGAGGGTACTGATCTTATAGTTTACTCTCTGTGGCACAGGCAGCCAGTGGAGAGATTGCAAGATCTAAAATCATGCTCAGATTTTTTTCTTTCTGAGGATTAGACGAGCTGCAGAGTTTTGTATACGTTGAAGGGATTGGATTGATGATGCTGGCAGACCAGCCAACAGAGAGTTGCAATAGTCCAGACGTGAAAGAATGAGAGACGCAACAAGTTTGGATGTTGCATCTGTGGACAGGTACTTTCGAATTGCACTAATACGCCGTAATTGATTGTAGCAGGACTGGCAGGCCTGAGTGATGAATTTTTGCATAGAGAGTGTGTTGTCAATAATTTTTCATTTTTTCATTTTATACCACTTTAAGTCACGAGATTTCTCTGCGTGAAACTTGGGCTGCTCTCCCCGGAGAGAGCACGTCCCACAAGAGCAGCGCCACCCTTTCTTTTCTTTTTTTTGGTCTGCAACTGTATTTCTTTCCCTATCAGAGTGGCTTTTTTCTAAGAATTTTGCCAGGGACAACTCTCTTGTTGCCGTGGGTTCTTTTACGTGCGCTGCATAATTTTCTGTAACACACGGGACCTCGGTTTATCGTCTCATCCGAAAGACTAGCGCCCAGACCATCACTAATGGTCTAATGGATGGGGAAAAAGTTTCGGGCCCAGACGGGATACAAACCACCGCACACTTCCGACCCGGACTTTTTGCTTTCTAGACAGGCGCGTTACCTCTAGACCACCGATCCACCAAACACAAACTCTCTTCCATCACAACAGCTTCAATACAACTTGGCAATGCATCAGTCCCTAGATACTTCACAGCAGTGGATAAAGGGACTGATGCATTGCCAAGTTGTACTGAAGCTGTTGAGATGGAAGAGAGTTTGTGTTTGGTCCCTACAAGCATGGTTTCTGTTTTATCTGCATTTAGCTGTAATTTGTTCTGTATCATCCAATTTTGGATATCTTGAAAGCAGCGGGCCATATTTGTAAAGAGAGAAGGCAGATTTTCAGGAGTGTCGCTGCTTAGAATCTGAGAGTCATCTGCATAAAAATTATGATTGATCTGATGGCGGTTAATTATATGTGACAGTGGAGCAGTGTAGAGGGTAAAAAGAACAGTTCCAAGAACAGATCCCTGTGGAACTCCACATTCCAATCTTGCAGGTACTGACTGAATCTTGTTTACTGTGACTGTCTGGAATCGGTCAGTAAGGTATGAACTAAACCAGGTAAGGGCTGTACCAGTAATACCAAATGTTTTTTGAAGACGGGAGAGAAGAATAGAGTGGTCAATAGTGTCAAAAGCTGCAGATAAGTTGAGTAGAGTATGAAGGGAGATTTTCCCTGAGTCAGAAGCGAGTAGAAGTGTGTTTAAGGTGTGGGCAAGGGTAGTTTCAGTGCTGTGGTTGACGCGATAGGCAGACTGAAACGCAGGAAGGAGACTGTTGGAGAGAAGGTGGTTGTTGAGCTGTTTTAGAACTACTTTTTCAAGGACTTTAGAGATAAACGGTAGGTTGGAAACAGGTCTATAGTTCTTGAGAATGTTGGGATCAAGGTCATGCTTTTTGAGTAGAGGTGTGACTATGGCAGTTTTTAGGGCTGAAGGAACATTTCCAGACACAAGAAATAAGTTTACTATATCCGTAATAGTGGGAATAAGTTGTGGCAGGCACTGTGCAAAAAGAGAAGCAGGTATGGGGTCAAGATCACATGATTTTATAGTCATTCCTTTCAGAATTAGTTCGATTTCTTTCTCGCTTGCGGGATGAAAGGAAAGGAGAGGAGTGCCAGAGAATTGGGGATCAGAAGTTGCAGGCTGGAAAGGAGTCTGATCCAAACTGGAGCGAATGTTGCGGACCTTGTCAGAGAAGAAAGCAGAAAATATAGAAGGAAGTTTAATAATATTGTCGCGTAGGCCTTGGCAATTAGCAGACATCAATAACTGATACAGCTTTTGGCCTGAGCCAAGAGAGAAAGTGTGTCTGATTTCCACTACTGACTTTTGTGTGCACTTTACTGTGACAGCCTCCCTCACACACACACACACACACACACACACACACACACACACACACACACACACACACACACACACACACACACACACACACACACGCACACACACACACAAACACACACACAAACACAAACACAAACACACACGTAGAGAAAGGGAGGCACTAAAATATATCCAGAGAGGACAGAAAATATAGATACTGTAGGCCAAACAAAATAGAAGATGAATTTCATGTACTCGATGAATATATTTTATATGATGAACTCAGAAATAATTTGTTATTAAAAATCAAAACCAAGGACAAAGAACGCAAAAATTGTGTACATAAATTAAGTGACATAATGACAGTTGATATATATATATATATATATATATATATATATATATATATATATATATATCAAGCAGATATCATCAGCTCTATGTATGAGTGTTTTGGAAAAAGAGAAAAAGAGAAGTAGAATGCAACATATTTTTAGTGTACATCACTTTTAGCCAAAATAGATCATTATAATTGATGCTTTGTGTTGTCAAATAAGTCTACATGACTTAAATGGCAATAAAATATTATCATTCTTCTTCTACACACTCACTATGATGAAGAGTCTATGAAATGAACAGATTAAACATTAAAGAAGCCCCACACAAACACACACAACACACACACACACACACACACACACACACACTATGATGAAGAGTCTATGAAATGAACAGATTGAACATTAAAGAAGCACACACACACACACTATGACACTAAACACTATAACACTAAAATCATCTCTAAACAAAAAGAAAGTAGCGTTTCAGAGCGGCGATAGAATGGCCTGCAGAACAATTCAAAAGAATCTTCAAAAAGAAATTCGAGAATGTAAAAGATCTTATAAAGAGAAAGTTGAAGAACAGTTTCAGAGGGGTCATTTGGCTAATGCGTGGAAGGCTTTAAAGATACTTTCAGGGCAAGCAAACTCAAAAATGTCAACACAGTCAATGCCACTAGAGGAACAAAAAGCTTTTGCTGATGAACTGAATGATTTCTATTGCCGCTTTGAGCGTGAAGATCACAAACATGAGCTTCAATCTGTTCTGTCTAACCTGCAACAAAATGTCTGTGATAATGATTCGAATGACGAAAATTTTACTGTTCATGCCACCGATGTTAAATCAGTATTTAAAGCATTGCATGTGAGGAAGGCTGTGGGTGTGGATGGTATTTGTGGTCGGCTTTTAAAATCTTGTGCAGAGCAGCTGTGTCATGTTTTCAGTGATTTGTTTTCTCTGTCTTTGAAAGCATGCCATGTTCCAAGTCTCTGGAAAAAAAATCAATAATTTGTCCTGTTCCAAAAAATAATCACCCCAAATCTTTAAATGACTAAAGATCAGTAGCTCTCACTCCAATAGTAA
>CM054164.1:20396978-20399478 GCA_028751875.1 Rapana venosa
ATAATAACTTGTCATGGTCTGATCATGTTTTTAGTATTTCAAAAAAATTATCTAAGAAGTATTCCACTTAATCAAATAAAACATTTCTTGATCAGCATACTCAACATATCTTCTACGCTTATATAAAACCTGATCTTGATTATGGGATCTACATGTGGGATTTGGCAAGTAAAACTGTTTACGACAACTTTGGAGTATATTTAAGTTTCTCAAGTTATTTGCTTAGAACTACTTCCTTAGAAACTTATAGCTACAAAGAGTTGAACATTCTTCCTTTTAGTTTACATTGTCTCTTTAATAAGGTGGCAATTTATGTATAAGATTATGAATAAACTAGCCCCTCATTATCTTTGTCAGCGGTTCCCTGTTAAACTGGTTTCGTAACAAAAGAGTGTTGTTATCCTCATCCAAGAACGATCTGTTTATGTCATCCTTGTTTATTCTGGTAGCAAGTTATGGAACGAAATCCCAGTCAGTATGAAAAGAGAAAAGCAGCTATTTATCTTCTAAAAAGCGTTTCCACACACACTTGTTAATTTTCTGTAATATGTATTGGGTGACGCGTGCTTGTTGAACTCTGTGTGTGTGAGTGTGTATGCGTGCAAGCGCGCGCTGTGTGAGTGTTGTGAATGTGGGTGATCGTTGGTGTTGGGGTAGTGTGTGGTGCAGTGTGTGTTGGTGTTGTGTGTGTTGTGTGTGTGTGTGGTGTGTGTAAAATGTAGTTGTGTGTGTGTGTGACGTGAGTGAGTGGGGGGGGAGGGTTGTCTTGATGCTCTGTGGGTAGTTGTTTTTTTCTCGTGCTTCAATAATGTTCATTTTTGGTTTTGACTGGTGTAATGTGTGGTTAGGTATTTTGATGATTATGACATAAGGCTGTTATAATATGTGAGGTAATTGACATGTGTATGGATTTGTATCCTGGCCGATTTGTATGATTTGTGCAAGCTCGCACGTGTAGTTGCGTGTCCGTGCATATGTAGCGTAGTGTGTGTGTGGTGTGTGTGTGGTGTGTGCGTGCGTGCGTGCGTGCGTGCGTGCGCGCGTGCGTGCGTGCGTGCGTGCGTGCGTGTGTGTAGTTGTGTGTGTTGTGTGTTGATTTGGGGGGAGGGGTTTCTGTTTAGGGGAGGGGTGTGTCCAAGGAGAGGAGTTTGTCAGTGTTTAATTGGTTTTGTCTGTTTTATTTCGATGGTTTACTTCTGTGGTCTTTTATTGATTTCATGGACTTCAGTCAATAATTGAAGTGCTATTTGAATGATTCATTTTCTTTGCTTTTTGACATTATCTTTTTTATGATCAATTGGTTTATTCATGTTTGTTTCACTTTTTCCCTTGAGGGCCTGGGTAAAGAAGCCTCTGGCTTATCCATTACCTCATTAATATATTCGAGTTCGAGTTCGAGTTCGAGTTCTCTCTCTCTCCTCACCGCCCTTCGGATGAGACTATTAACCGAGGCCCCGTGTGCGAGCGCACGCAGAACATCTTGCGCACACGTTAAATCCTGTTCCGCTTTTCGAAAGAGTAGGCATTGTGTGCGGTGGGAACGGATGACAAAATTTACAAAACTGCACACACACGGGGACTAGATGTAAAAAGCACGTAGTGCTTATTCCATTATCCTTGATATAAAAGAATAAATTTTAAAAAATACTAATCTCTCACACACATATTTAATTATGTGCGTTTGTGCATGCATTGACGTAAACAAATGACTCTGTCTCAAATCAATTGTGTATAATTTGAGCGTCAGTGTGTGTGTGTGTGTGTGTGTGTTGTTTAGCGTGCATGAGCACTCGCAGGATGTGTTGTGTGGATGCGTGTGTGTGTTGTGGTGTGTGTGTGGTGTGTGTGTGTGTGTGTGTGTGTGTGTGTTGTGTGTGTGTGTGTGTGTGTGTGTGTGTGTGTGTTAGTTTTTGTGTGTCGTTTGCAGGAAAGCAAGACAAAACCTATTATCATACTATGTGCTTTTGCTGCAATCTGAGTAAGAGCGAATCCTGTGTTTTCCAGTGATGTCACTGTATTTTTGTGAATATCTTAAAGGAAACTTGTTTTCAGCCCTGTTTTAAGAATCCGTGTTTGTTTGGGGTGGCTGATTGACCGTATATTGTATTATTTCCTGCATAAGTCATATACAAAAAGAATGTATTGTTCGAACGGAACAAGAACATTCATAGAGCTTTTATAGAAACAGTGTTTAGCTGTGTGTGGAAAGTACAGACTTACGTAATTTCGGACTGTTTATGTTTCAATGGCTTAAAGCTCCGTCTTTTAGTGACTGTTGCAGGGAACAGTGAGAGGAGGGAGACGAAGAGTGCAGACAGAGAAACGATGGGAAGCACATCAGGAGTGACTGCAGGCCTCGAGTGGACGATTTGCCACTGAAAGCAGAGGACCGCGGGATAGAGGAAGCTGGTTGCAAAATCTTCAGAGGTGCCCCAGGGTCTACGGGATAGGTGAAGGTGAGAGATATGTTTGGGGGATTAGAAAACCCTTCATTTGATTC
>CM054164.1:20404478-20411978 GCA_028751875.1 Rapana venosa
GTGTTGCAGGAAAGCAAGACAAACCTATTATCATACTATGTGCTTTTGCTGCAATCTGAGTAAGAGCGAAATCCTGTGTTTTCCAGTGATGTCACTGTATTTTTGTGAATATTCTTAAAGGAACTTGTTTTCAGCCCTGTTTTAAGAATCCGTGTTTGGCGTGGCTGATATGACCGTATATTGTATTATTTCCTGCATAAGTCATATACAAAAAGAATGTATTGTTCGAACGGAACAAGAACATTCATAGAGCTTTTATAGAAACAGTGTTTAGCTGTGTGTGGAAAGTACAGACTTACGTAATTTCGGACAGTTTATGTTTCAATGGCTTAAAGCTCCCGTCTTTTAGTGACTGTTCTGCAGGGAACAGTAGAAGGAGGGAGACGAAGAGGCAGACAGAGAAAACGATGGGAAGACAACATCAGAGAGTGACTGCAGGCCTCGAGTGGAACGATTTGCCACTGAAAGCAGAGGACCGCGGGGATAGAGGAAGCTGGTTGCAAAATCTTCAGAGGTGCCCCCAGGGTCTACAGGGATAGGTGAAGGTGAGGAGAAGAAGTCATAAAGGCATGAAAGGATAATTTTGTAAAGTCATGGTCAGGGCAGTAAGTTGCAAGGAAGTAATAAATGTACGTTCCCATGCAATTAGAAATCGTGTTTTACAGTGGAAAAACACATTCGTGAATTGGCATATAACAATGTGATTTCAATATTTACATTAAGGTTTACTTATCATTTTCATTGCCAGATGAAAAAGGACTAGTGAACGCCATTCAAAGCGAAAATTGTCTTCGTAAAAAACATAATATGAATACGATAGGCGACAGCTTCACTTTATATTGCAATGTCCAAAGCTTTTCGGAGCTTCTGAAGATTGTCCTACCTCATGAATTTTTGTACCCAAAATCTATGTTCACATTTTGTCATTTGATCAAAAAAAAACTTTGTTCAAACTGAGGAACTTTATAGTCAACAGTAAAGTTGCATGACATTGATGAAAAGGTTGACTCCATTTTTATTTCTCTCACAAGCAGTGTAGTGTTTAATATGCTTCTGTTAATGCGAATTATACACGTTACAGTTTATTTCATTTACTGTAACCCCCCACACCCCAAGAGGTGTCAAAGGTGAATTTGACAAGTGCAGAACAGAATTAAAAGTGTATACTTTAGCTGTGGAACAGTCAAGATTAATATTTCCCCAGGGGCATGCCCGGGGCATGTCAGTATAGATTGCATCCCCACATTCGGGAAATTCTGTGTTAGGGTTTCTCTTTTCTCTCTCTCTCTCTCTCTCTCTCTCTCTCTCCTCTCTCTCTCTCTCTCTCTCTCTCTCTCTCTCTCTCTCTCTCTCTCTCTCTCTCTCTCTCTCTTTGATTCTGTCTTGTTCTTTTTCTTGTACTGTTCACCTCCTTCTTCTCTATTTCTTTGCCTTCTTTGTCCATTCTCCCCTCTTTCTTCAAGAAACACTTAAAAGATTACAATTCTCTCCCATGCCGAAGTCAGATGCGCTGGGCCCGACTTGTCAAGCGCTTAAGAGCAGTGCAACGCATTTTTGCTCACATGGAAGACAACAGAAGTTGCTGTCTGAGCGTTCAGAGAAGAAGACTGCTGATATATCTTTCATCAAAATGTTGTTTTTGTGTGAACACTGTTCATGTCCATGAGTATCAGATCTATCTATCTATCTATCTATCTGTCCCGTAGTCTGACGACCGTGGGGGCACCCTCAAAGACTCAGCAACCAGTTCCCTCCATTCCTCTCTCTGTTCTGCCTTTCTCAGGGTTTTGTTGAGTTCTAGGCCTGTCCATTCGCTGATGTTATCATCCCAGCTCTTCCTTGGTCTGCCTCTTCTTCTTCCTCCTTGGACAGTGCCTTGCAAAACTGTCTTTGTAATTCCTTGGGATCTTGTGACATGCCCATACCATTTAAGTTTACGCTTTTTCACGATCGTTAGAAGGTTCTCATAGGGTCCAATGGTTTGCTGGATTCTGTTATGCACGCTTTCGTTGCTTATGTGGTCTTTGTAGGAGATGCCAAGGAGTCTCCGAAAGCATCTCATCTCCACTGCCTGTACTCTTCTCTCCAAATCTGCAGTCAGGGTTCATGATTCACAGGCATACAGAAATATTGATATGACAAGGGAGCGCATTAATCTGATCTTGAAGATAAGTGAGATATTCTTATCTCTCCAGATGGTGTTTAGTTTTGACAAAGCTGTTATTGTCTGTGCAGTCCTGCATACTACTTCTGGCTTGGATCCCTGGTCTGATACAATGGCTCCCAGGTACTTGAAGCTTTGAACTGTTTCCAGCTTCTGGTCATTAACCCTGATATCAGTGCTAATGCCGTTGGTGTTATTAGTCATCAGTTTGGTCTTCTCTGCACTGATTTCCATGCCGTATGTTTTGGAGGCCTTATTCACGTGTTCTGTTAGGCTGGCAAGCTCTTTTTCTGATCCTGCTATTCCATCAATGTCATCTGCGAAGCGGAGGTTTGTGATCGTTCTGCCACCAATGCTGACTGATCCTTCATGTGTTCCAGTGCATCAGCCATGATTCTCTCAAGGAAGATGTTGAAAAGAGTGGGTGAGAGTAGACAGCCCTGCCTTACTCCAACTGTTGTTCGAAACCATTCTCCAATGTTGTTGTTGTAGTACACTGCACTGGTGGCCTCGCTGTACAGCTGTTTGATGACTCTGATCAGGTTTGCATTGATGCTGTACAAATTCATGGTTGCCCACAAAGCTGCATGCCACACCCTGTCAAATGCCTTCTTAAAATCGATAAATACGTGGTAAAGGTCTTGTTCATGTTGAAAGTACCGCTCACATAGTATTCTGAGGTTGAATATCTGTTCTGTTGTGCTGCGCCCTGCTCTGAAACCTGCTTGTTCCTCTGCTTGTGGCTTCAGTCTATTCAATATTATCTGCAGCATGACCTTGCTTGGGTGACATATGAGGCTGATTGTGCGGTAATTATGGCATTGTTGTAGATTTCCTTTCTTGGGGAGGGTGATGATGAGTGACTGTGTCCATGGTGTTGGCCATTTTCCTGTCTGCCAGATCTTATTGCAGATTCTTAGTAGGGCGCTGATCATGGCTTCCCTTCCAGCTTGGACCAACTCAGCTGGAATGTTGTCAGCCCTGCTGACTTCCCCTTTTTCAGCGATCGGACTGCTGTTTCCACTTCTTCTCAGAGGATAGGGTGACTGTCTGTGTCTTTGCTTTCGGGTACATTAGGACTTCTGGATCTCCTGGGTTCTATAGTTTATACAGGTCGGAGCTATTCTGTCCATTCTGTTCAGAATATCCTGGTCGTCAGTGAGACACTTCCCATTTTTGTCTTGGATTGTTAAACCTTTTCTCTGTTTCGTGCTAGTCAGGTCTTTCACCAGCTGATATGCTTTCTTGCTATTGTTTTTCTTGATGTTCTCTTCAATGTCTTGGCACTGCTCACCGATCCATTTCTCTTTTGCCTCCGTCATGGACTTCTGATTCTTTTGTTGACTGCCCTATATTGTTTGCTCTTTCTTTTGTTTCATTTTTCTTTTTCTTCAACTCTCTACGCTTGTCGCATAGTTGTAGGATGTTAGGTGTGGACCCATGGTTTTTTGACTGGTCGGTGTTTGCCAAGAAGCTCGTTTGCTGTTTCAGTCACTGCTGTATTGAAACTATTCGTCAGTGTATCTATGTCTGAGTCTATCACAGTGAGTGCTGCAAACTTTCCACCTATCCTTGCTTGAAAAATTTCTAATACCTCTGGGTCCTTCAGCTTCTCGAGGTCAAATTTGATCCTGATGTTGTTCCGCTTGTGGCTTTTCTTTAGACGTAGTCGGAAAGTCATCATCACAAGATCATGATCACTCCCTATGTCTGCTCCTGGAAACTTCGTGTCTGTGCGATGTTAACGCTAGACTGAAACCGTCTTTTCACCATGATGTAATCTATTTGGTTGTGGTGTTCTCCATTTGGGCTATGCCATGTCCATTTTCTGGATTTCCTGTGTGGGCCAAGTGTATTCACTAGCTGGAGGTGGTTGTTACTGGCAAACTCCAGGAGTCTCAAGCCTCTTTCATTTGATTGGTTATTACAATGTGGCCCACAAACGCCCTCCCAGTCTTTCCATGCATCTTCTCCTACCTTGGCGTTCCAGTCACCTTGCACAACGAGGATGTCTTTCTTGGGAGTTTGATTCAGAACCTCTTGTAGCTGGTCATAAAATTTTTCTACGGCTTCATCTGTGCAGTCTGATGTAGGGGCGTATGCCTGTACTACAGTTATGTTAAAGGGAATTGCTCTCAGGCGGATGGTAATAAGTCTGCTGGACACAGGCTGACAGCTCATGACGGTGTTCACGGTGTCTTTGTGAACGAGAAACCCCACGCCGTGTTCATGTTTATCCTGTTTTCCACTGTAGTATAATTTGTGGTCTTCTGGGTCGTTGTTTCTCCCTGTTTTTCCACCTGACTTCGCAGAGCCCAAGGATGTGCCATTGATATCTAGACATCTCATGTGTCAGTTCTTCCACTTTGCCTGCAGCTCTTAGTGTCCGTACATTCCATGTGCCAATGATGGTGTTGTTTCTGGCACGGATTTTGCTGTGTTTTACATCAGTAGCATACTTTCGACCTCTGTCCTGATGAGCAACAGAAGGCGCGGTCCTTGGTAACCCGGGCGACGACCGATCCGGTATGGAGATTCTGGCTGTCTTTTTCATGGGTGTATCTTGGGCAAATCAAACCTGGCGGAGCCCATGCCTCTCCAGGTCGGATTTTTTGATTGGGTTTACTCCCCACATGTGGCAGGTGGTACTGGGTTACATGGTTACCAGTAGCAGAGGGAGTCTCTGACCTGACTCCAGTATCAGATCACAAATGCTAAAATCATGGGCAAGAATTTATTTGTGCTCTTTAATGTTATGATATCATGTCAACACCACCTTCATTGTATATAATAAATAGACTCTAATGAACTAGTGCAGCAAAGCTCAGTAACTAAACATTATTGTAGGAGAAACCAGATGTGACAACAAAACTGGCTGCACTGTGGCAGTCATACAAAGGAAGGGTCCTGAAATACCCCAGTGTTAGCTAGAGTGGTGTGCTTGCCACCCGGCAGCCTGGGTTCCGGGCACTACAGCCACACTCATTGAAGCCCCCCTCCCCCCCCCCCCCCCCCCCCCCCCCCCCCCCCCCCCCCCCCCCGCCCCCTGTCTTCCCGAAGTACTTTAACTTAGATAAAACATGTTGCACATATGTTAAAACCTGTTCTGCCTTTTGAAAGAGAAAGCCTTTGTATGCCAGCATGAACAGACGACGAAATTAGAATTAAAAAAACAGCACATGCATACTGGTCACGTGTTTGGATATTATCCCCAAAGTCAGAATAAAGCTACCTAAATTGTTTGGTGAAACCAGTTGCATACGCAAAATCTCACCATTAATGAACATAGAAGCTATAGCCAAGGAATCGTTAACACAAAAACAAGCAGTCAAACAAATCTGACCATAACAAAGTGTGGAAAAGTGTCTTGACAAACTTCTGGTTTGTGTCAATATAGATGGACTTGCAGGTGTTGACCTGTTATTGTCATTTCTTTAAGGTGGGGTTAAGTTTTTATTTTGTTATGTTTGGTTGTTGTTTTTATGGGGGGCTTAAGATCGACTTTGGCAGTGAACTATCCCCTTTCAAGAGGCTAGACTAGATTTTATTCTTCTTATTTTCCGATCTAGGGTTTTTTTGCAGATGATACAGATGTCGAGTTGAATACAGGACAGACCATTCCATGATTTCGTTAAGACTAAAGTTCTGATATAAACCTAGGTTCAATACGTTCTGGAAATTAACTCCTTCCTGTTAAAAGACATAACATGTCGTTACAAAGTTAATGAAGAAATAAAATTGGTTATAGAGGATTACACAGTTAGTTCATATGCAAGAGTGTCAATGAACATTAATCAGTTGCCTGACTTGCAACTTTCAATTTTTGATGATCTATTTCTAGATTTTCTAAGAATGAAAATTAAGTAAAGAACCATTTTCTAGACCACTATGAAAAGTAAAATAATGGAGAAAAAAATATAAACTGTGTACAGATATTCAGGAACCTGAACATAAAAAGTGGAAAATAAAGCAGAAGCTCAATGTGTAGATTTTAACAAATGAGCAATTAAAAACTATCAGGGAGAAAAGAGTAGATAGGGTTCTTTTAAGATCAAAAGCAAGATGGATAAAAGAGGAAAGGAAAATCACTAGTTTTATTTTTTTTAATTTGGAGAAACAGCACTTCGTAAGCAAAAGCATGACTAGACTAACTGCTTAACATGGGACTTAATTAAACAACCAGGAAAAAGCTGTACAGGAGGTTAAGAGCTTTTGTGAACAGTTATATAAGAAATCAAAATGTTGGATATTGTGAAATAGATCAACTAGTAAAACATATTCCATATCTAAATATAGATGAAGAAAACAGTTTATAAGGTGAACTTAGACTAGAAGAGGCAAGCTTAGCATTAAGAAATATGAAAAACAATAAAATTCTAGGTTCAGATGGTTTTACCTCTGAATTATTGACAACTTTGGGGGTAAACTAGGTGTTTTTTAATTGTCAGGGCACTAAATGCTGAATTCATAAAAAGGGGGTGGGTATCCTGTATTCAAAAGAAAGGTGTTATTGCATGTATGCCTACAAGAGATTAATCAATATTTTAATAAAGATTTGGAGACCAATATCCTTGTTAAATGCTGTTTGCAAAATCATATCAGCATATGTGGCTTACCATTTAAAAAGAGTATTTCCAAACTTATCAATGAGGATAAGATGGTATTCATCCGGAACAGGTACATAGGAAAAACCATTAGACTTATTTATGATATAATAGCTTATCTTGGAAAACACCATCTATCGGGACTTTTGCTGAATATCGATTTTGAAAAGGTGTTTGTTTGGTTATTTGCAATTTTATGTTCAAAGTTCTTATCACAGAATGGGAGTATGTGTCTGCATAATCATGTGCGAAGACGAGTTCACATTCACCCACACACCAACAAAAGTAACACAACACCAGAACTTAGGGGAAGAAAAAGAAAACTATTATTTCATTATCTTTCCCCCAAGTTTTCTCAAAAGGAAACAATGTTTTTAAACACATCGAATGTCACATTTCAATGATACACATCAGGTTTCACCAAAACTACAATGCTTCACTCACCCAGCTACACACCTGGCCATAAAAAACAAAACAATGTTGATCTTCCTTTTTCCTCGCTTGTTCTAAGTTGACAGTTTGACTGTGGGTGGTCCTGTTCACTCTTGTCAAGAGATCCTAGTGAATGAGCAGTGCCCCATCCTGAAGATATTCCAGCAGGTAATTATACAGATTCTCCAGCAAAGCAGAGACTGTGGAGAATCACACATCTGCAATGCGTGAAGCTACCAGCAGTCGATTTGTTGTCAGTATTAAAACTTATAAAAGAGACTTAGAGGGGTAGGAAGAAAG
>CM054164.1:20416978-20454907 GCA_028751875.1 Rapana venosa
ATAGACATATGGTTTAGTTCGGTCCATTCAATAAGCTGATCAACACTTTTTTGTAATGCTTTTGCTAGAGAGATAGGGTTATTGTGGCTCGTATGAATAGTTGTGTCATCAGCAAATAGTTCGCATTTGGATTTGATGTGGAGAGGTAGGTCGTTTATGTATAGTGAGAAGAGAATAGGTCCTAGTATGGATCCTTGTGGTACTCCATAATTGATGGCTTGTAGTGTGGATGTAGTTGTGCCTATTGAGACACACTGTTGCCTGTTTTCTAGATAGGAAGCAAGTAGTTGTAAGGTATTTGTAGAGAAATGGTACAGGTTTAGTTTTTTTATGAGAAGTGTGTGGTCAATTGTGTCAAAAGCTTTTTTGAGATCTACAAATAGTACTCCACAAAATTTATTGTCATTAATGTTTGATAGCCAGTTGTCTACGAGGCTAATCAGTTTCAGTATGACATGAGTGATTTTGTCTAAATCCGACTGATTAGGGTGAATTAAGTTGGTATTATCTAAATGACGGACTATGTGTTTGTTTATATGTTGTTCCAAGGGTTTGGAAAGGATAGATATGATGGAAATTGGTCTATAGTTTGAGGGGTCTGAAGTGTCACCAGATTTGTAGATGGGGATTACTTTAGCTGTTTTGAAGGCATTGGGGAAATGGATTTTTTCAAGACAAAGGTTAAATATATATGTTAGTGTGTCTGTGATAACTGGAGCTGATAGCTTCAATATTCTGCTGTCTATTCCATCAAGACCGCGCGTTCTTGATTGTTTGAGGTGAGTTAGATAAACCATAGACTCAAGAACAGACATAAATGGAATGTGAATGCCAGAGAGAGAGAAGAGAGAGAGAGAGAGAGAGAGAGAGGAGAGAGAGAGAGAGAGAGAGAGAGGGGGGGGGGGGACAAACAGACAGATAGACAGAGAGACAGACAGAGAGACAGAGAGACAGAGAGAGAGACAAACAGACAGACAGACAGAGAGAGACAAACAGACAGACAGACAGACAGACAGACAGGAGAGACAAACAGACAGACAGACAGACAGAGAGAGCCAAATGACTTGTTTCAATGCAATAATCTCAAACCATAGTCAGTTTTCTATTAATCAGTTACGATGTAATAGTGTAACAATTTATTTCTTCAACAGCCTTGTCATCACTTTTCATCTCTCTTCATGCTGCACAAATTTCATCGACATTATTTCTATATTCTTCGTGTAAGTCTTTCCAACAAGCCATGAGATCACTGTAAGTGACTTCTGATTCCAATGGAGTCTCCTCCTATACTTGAGAAAAATCACCCTCAGTTTTCATGGTTTCCACAAGTTCTGTCACACTGTTCACACATTCTGCAATGTGTTATACTGTCACAGCGTTATCAGCAGATCCAATACATCCACACAAGCCTTTCTCTTCTCCATCTGCACAGTTATGATTGTTTTTTCATCATAACCCAGTGTCACTGCATTTGCGTCTGTTATATAATGTGGCATGTCAACACATTGTTCATCAGATTTGCATAAAAACAGAAGAAACAGGTATAAATAGAATAAAGGAATTGCAGCCAACTATATCAGTAATACACACAAAAGTTGTGTTTGTACAATTATCATCACAAACACACAAAGCAGGATCAGCAGAAACAAACCTGTTTTTGAGTCCTGTGCACTTGACCCCTTCCTGTCTCTGCTCACTCCAGAGGAAACATATTGAGGGGCATGGACTAGCTGGGTGTTCACACCACTCCCTTTCCCCAAAATAGGTCTAAGCAGCATTGACCATATTACCAAGTGGATGGGTGACCATTTGCATGCCATAGGTTCAGTACAGTCCCCAAGTTCACCCAGCTGTGAATGGGTACCTGTCCTCTTTAGGACATTACTCCTCTCTTACGATCTTTCCACTGGTTGCCTGTGCCACAGAGAGTAAACTATAAGATCTGTACCCTCTGTTACAAATGTCTCCACAAAACAGCACCTTTCTACCTCTATGAATGTCTTCACCTGTACACTCCTTCTCGTTCCCTCCGCTCTGCTGCAGATACCTTGAGCTTAAGAATACCTAGATTCAACCAGTCCACCGTTGGCCGTCGCTCTTTCTCTGTTTCTGGTCCATCGATCTGGAATAACCTCCCTCTCTCTCTCTCTTCGCCAAAAGCCTACTTATGATGCTTTTAAATCCAGCCTCAAGACATATTTATTTCAAACCTAAGATTCTCTCCTCTTGTTTCATCTCATTTCTGTCCCTGCCCTCAACAACCAACCAACCCACCCTCCCATCACCCTGCGGAAGTGTACAACTTTCGCGCGCGCGTGCGTGCGTGCGTGCGTGCGTGCGTGCGTGCGTGGTGCGTGCGTGCGTGCGTGCGTGCGTGGTGTGTGTGTGTGTGTGTGTGTGTGTGTGTGTGTGTGTGTGTGTGTGCGTGTGTTTACATTTGAATTTGTAAAACCTCTTTGTTGTAACTGGCTGTATGTGAAAGACTAGTATGAATGAAAGCACTTTGATTTGTTTTTTGCAAGATATAGCGCTGTATAAATTCCATGTATTATTATTATTATTATTATTATTTAGGGCCAGGGAAGATAAAGCAGAGGAGAGGAGATGGGCGCCGCCCTCAATATGCTGTCCCTAGAGAAGCTGAGGTCTCTGACACCACGCTCCCAATGATCACACGGTCTTGGGAACACCTTTACCACTTTATATAGTAGTATATTCCAGCGTGACGGGGAGACAGCTGGAAATGCAAGCTGTCAGCCTGAACACTGCACCAGTTTGATGGCCTCTGCCTTCCACTTTGAAGGAAGACACTGTGCTTCCTGCAGCACGCGCAGAATTCAACACGCTTTCTGAAGTTGCTGGGAGTCCCTCACCAGCCATGGTCAAAACAAACTCACTGAAAAATCAGAAGAAAAAACTTTCACTGCTGTTAGTTACCATCTTGCTGGACACCAAGCAAGGGAAACTACCAAGAAAGAAAGAAAGAAAAAAAGGAAAAAAAAAAAAAAAGAAGAAAGAAAAAAAGAGACTGAACTCTGAACTCTGAAATGATTTGATGTACATTGGCTTTGAGCCACACGATATTTGTTGGGCTTGGGATGGAGCAATGACTTCATTCATAGCAATTACAAAGCAAATGCACAAACAAGTATATGACTTCGTCACCGTCACCGTCACCGATCCCTCAGATTCCGAATCCTTTGGGGCGCCTTCGAAGCTTTGTCAACCCCCTTTCTCCAGTCCTCGTGTCTCTCAGCCGCCTCATGGTGTCTCTCAGTTCCATGTCTGTCCGCTCTTGAATGTTGTCCTCCCATCTCTTCCTCTGTGTGCCTCTTCTTCTTCCTCCCCTCACTGTGCCTTGTAGGATTGTTTTAGCAAGACCAGAGGAGCCCGTGACATGACCAAACCACTTCAGTTTTCGTTGTCTGACGAGTGTTTGAAGGTCAGTATAGGGTCCGATTTCATTGCGGATGCGTCTCTTGACTTCTTCATTCGTTATGTGGTCTTTGTATGAGATACCTAAGAGTCTTCGGAAGTATTCTTCTCTCTAAGTCCGCTGTGATGGTCCAAAATTCACATGCATATAGGAAGATTGACATGACCAGAGAGCGCATCAGTCTGATTTTGGAACTGATGGCGATTTTTCTGTTGCTACAGACGGGTTTGAGCTTGGTCATTGCGACTGTGGTCTGGGCAAGACTGTCAAGTAATGACTAATGACTGATTAAAAAAGAAAAACAATAATGCATTTGAGTACATATGAAATGATAACATTTATTCAATAAAGTGTTTGAGTCAACATCATCTTCCTTTTGTTAATAGATTTGTTTTGATACATCTAAATAAATGTGCCTGTACTGATCATTTGCTACTGTGTGCAGCTCTGCCAATGGTGCATTAATAAAGGAGGTACGGTAAAGGAGTCCCATAACCTATAAGGTCGTAGGGGAGCGAGGCGTCAGAGACCTCACTTCTCTAGAGCCAGCATATTGAGGGCGGCGCCCATCTCCTCTCCCTCGCTGCTTTACCTTCCCTGACCCTAAAGAGGGCAGGTACCCATTTACAGCTGGGTGAACTGGGGGAACTGTACTGAAGCCAAGGTGCATTAATACATTTGCTTAAAAATTTTCTCTCAAGTTTGTGTACATGTAACATTCCGCGGAGAAAACGGGCTTCATTTTAAACCCTTTGTTTTACAAAACGGATACAATTTGTCAAAAAATATTATCACTGTATCATACACATTACAAATTAAGGGGTTTGAAAAATTTTTGAATCTTGTTGTAAGCAGTAGACATCTATAGAGTAATAGTATTAACCCTCTTTTAAAAAAATTTAATTTGAAAAACGATCCAAAAATATCTACCTCTCTTTATCTTTTTATTGTCCTATTCCATCTTGAATGAATATATCCACTAAACTTTGTTTAAATATACCTAAGGAAACTTACTCCTCAACACTTTGTTGCATAAAAGCAATATTAGAACCTGTTTCCCCACGAATTTCTCTTATTCAAAATTAACCCAAAATATTTTACCATGCTATCTAATTTCTAACTGATGCGGTAAGTTTTATATCTACTTTAAATCCATTGAATAGTTTGATTCCTTATTTGATCATGCTTGTACCGAGTTAAATAAAGTGGATTTGCCAAAATCGCTGTAGACCATTTTATGAGGTGTTCTTACCAACTACTCCTGGTATCTTTGCATGCCTTCTCCCCCTTTCCTCGAACTCCTCCTCCTCTCCTCCTCTTCTTCTTCTTCTTCTTCTTTTGTCTTCTTCTTCTTCTTCTTCTTCTTCGTCTTTTTCCCTTCTTCTTATCGTCGTCGTCTCTTCTTCTCTTCGTTTCTTCTTCGCAATTCTTCTTCTTCTTCGCAATTCTTCTTCTTTTCTTTGCAATTCTTTCTTCTTGGGCATTCTTCTTCGCATTCTTCTCGTAATTCTTTTTTCTTCGCAATTCTTCTTTTCTTCGCAATTTTTCCCTCTACTTTTTCTTCTTCTTAATTCTTCTTCTTCTTCTTCTTCTTCTTCTTCTTCTTCTTCTTCTTTTTTCTTCTTCTTCTTTTTCTTCTTTCCTTTTTCTTCTTCACAATTCTTCTTCTTTTCTTTCTTCTTCTTCTTTGCAATTCTTTTTTTTCCTATTCTTCTTCTTTTCTTTCTTCTTCTTCTTCTTCTTGTTCTTCTTCGCATTTTTTCTTCTTCTTCGCAATTCTTCTTTTTCTTCGCAATTTTCTTTTCTTCGCAATTCTTCTTCTTTGCAATTCTTCTTCGCAATTCTTTTTCTTCTTCCGCGGTTTCCCCTTCATCTTCGCAATTCTTTTTTTCGAAATTTCTTCTTTTTTGTAATTCTTCTTCTTTTTTTTGCAATTTTTTCTTCTTCTTCTTCCCCAATTCTTCTTTTTTTCCCGAAATTCTTTCCACAACCTCTTCTTCTCCTTCGCAAATCTTCTTGCAAATTCTATTCTTCTCTTCGCAATTCTTCTTCTTCTCTGTCCCCTTTTTCCCTCCTTTCCCCCTTTCCTCCTCTCCTTTCTTCTTCTTCTTCTTCTTCTTTTCTTTTCTTCTTTTTTCTTCTTCTTCTTCTTTATCCTCCTCCTTTTCCTCCCCCTTTTCCCCTTCTTTTTTCTTGCTGGTGGGGTTTAGTGACTTACTCCGTAATCCCTACAGGAGGGCACGCTGCCCTTTGTACTAGCATCTCTCCATGCAGGCCTGAACTGCAGGTCCATTGTAGCCAGCTGGCAACAGAGGAGGAGCGGGAGGGGGAAAGGGAAGATCAATATTTTTTATATCCATGCTGGCCCCTGGGGGAAGTGAGGTCTCTGACGCCTCACGCCCCTCGACTTTATAGGTTATGGGACACCATTATCTTTTTACCTTTTCATATCCATGCGTGTGGTTTGGATGGGTGAAGAAGATTAGGTTTTGCTGGGAACTTCTGCAAAATTTTAAGCTCTTTAAATTCTTTCTCTTTTCAGAATAAAAAAAAAAAAAGCCATCTCCTCTGTTAGAATGTTTTTTAAGTGCAAAACCTTCTCCCCTACCCAGGCTCCATTACAGAAGGAGAGCAATTTTGGAGGGCACTGCAAAAGGAGCTTTGGGTAGTGGAGAAGATTTCCCCCGGGCCTTTAGGACCGTTGGAATACTGACACACGCATTCACGCGCACAATCATAACAGCACAACATAGTAGTTTAATGGGCTGCCTCTATAAATCTCCTGCAAAGCAACTGTGGTTGCCTAGCATCTTTTCAGTAAGGGGTCTGCATCTTTATACTAGAAGCTACGTCCACCCACAGTCAAAGATACTTCTCATCGTGTCATGGGGTAATTTATAAAAAGGGCTATTTGATAGTATCATTTGGCTTTATGTTGATGAAGGAGGGTTTGTTAATGTGCCTTGCAGGGAGGTAAATAGATCTGCCATATTGCTTGTTTAGACGCCACCCTCTTCGTTTACCTCAGAACTTACTCTTGCTGCAATTTCTCAGTTTGTTAAAAGTGTATGTCCTTTCCAGTACCCTTTTGGCAGTATTAGATCTTAGAGGAGGGTTGGTACTCACCCCCTTAATCGCGGCGTCAACATCAGAAAAGGTTTTTGAGGCATGTCCTTGTTCAGGAGTTTTTCGTTAATAAAGTCTAACTGAGCAATTTATTATCTTTGTATTCTGCATGTGCTCTGTTCAGTTGTTCTATTGCTTTATCGTGTCTCTCCTTTCTTCCTCTGTATGAAGTTTAGAAAACAAGTAGTTGCTACCTGTAAATCAAGTGTGTTAACTTTAGCACCACCACCATCATCACTAAAGGGAAACCATTGTTGTTTTCTTATGGGCTAATATTTTCTGAATGATTCCCTGCTTAACCCAAAAAGTTTTTTTGAAGCAATGGATGCTGTTACAACCGCAACTAGCTTGGCGCTATTGTCAAAGTCTAGTTTTTCCCAGATCAGCAGGCTTCATTTCAGAAAGGTTCTTTCCCAGTATAGTATAGCCAACATTAAGAAAAAAAAGGGGGTGTGGTAGACCAAAAATTTAATTTGTTTTTTGTATATATTTTTACAAAAATTAAATTTTTAAAAAATTAATCATTTTAAAGGGTCGCTGTCGGGCTTTTTGCTTTGCATTGGTTGGGGTGTGGCTGGGGTTTTTGGGGCCTTTTGTTTTGCAGCGGTTCTTGTTTGTTGGATTTTGTTGCTCCTATCTATAACTGTATAACCAATACCAATAACAGTTATCAGTGTAACAAGTAGACTTAATATTTGTTTTTGGTGGTGTGTCTTTTTTTGGGGTGTTTCTATGGGCATCTTTTTTTCTGATCTTCTCTGGTCATTTTTTGTTTGCTTTTACTAATTTTTTTTCTGTTTACCATTCCGCCCCTTTCCCCATTTTGGGGGAAAGTTGTGATTTTGAAAGGGACTGCTGTTTCCTGTTGCCTTGGTTTTCACATTCTCCTGTGCTTCCTGTTTGGGTTTTCACTGTTTAGCGCTTCCATCTTTCTCTATTTGTTAAATTTTTTTGATTTAAAGTTTTCATACGGTGCAACATGGGCCCCCAAAGATAATACATTCCCCAGCGCAGCAAAACAGGATCTTTTGACAGGTCATTAAATCAGCTTCTGGTCCATATGAAGAACCTCTTTTTGCTTTAGGGTAAGGCCCCAAAAACAGTATCCCTAGGCTTTACATTTTTTTCTCCCAAAAGGATTCATACCTAGTTTAAATACTTTAAAATGTCTTTTGGTGGTAATTGCTGACCTGTTTGTTGGTTCCTAAATAATGTTTGTTTTTTCACAAACAGCAAGGAGTACATCTTCTCCTCTTATCCCGCAGCTTTCTCGTCAGTTATTTCTCTTGACTAGGTCAAAGAGTTAAAAAAAATTTTTAATTAACCCATTTTAATATTTTTTTTTATTAAAAGTTTTTAAAAATTTTTTTGGGTTTTTGAGTTTTCCTTTTGTTTTTATTCTTGTTAGTTTTTTTAGTTCTTGTTGGGTTGTTTTACTTCTTGTTATTGTATTACTTCTTGTAGGTTTTGTTTTAGTTCCTTTTAGTTCTTAAATAAGATTTGTAAATTCTTGTCAGTTCTTGTTAGGTTCTTGTTTAGTCCTCCAAAAAAGTATTGTTAAGTTCTTGTCAAGTTCTTAAATATTTTATTCAAATAAAATTGTTTTAGCTACATTCCCATAATCTTTATATTTTTTATCTATAACAAATAAGCCCGTTTTCACTTCTTTTATAGAAGATAGGCTAAATGATCATTGAGGGTTTAATCACGTTGTTTTGTACAAATTATAAAACTTTGGTCCCAAGGCATAGCCAGAGGCCAAGTTGCCGTGTTTGTCAAAACACGTGAGTGAGCCTGAATGCTCTTTAGCCACTCTCTGTGTGGGTACTTTTATTTGAAGTTATCTTGGAATATTCTACCAATATTGAAATGCAACTTTCTTGTGTCTTTCGAGTAATTATACTTATCAATATCCCTGTCAGTATAGTAATTACCCTTCATGGGATGATTAAAATGTTTTTGACTGGACTTGACTTGTTAGTTGTTTCTTCCCACATTTTCAACCCACAGTGTACATGTTTGCTGTAGAAATGTCTACTTGGCCACTCAGGCTTCTTTTGCCACTAGGCCCTTCTCCATTAACTCAAAGATAAAAAGAATTATAAATGAAAAAGCGTTAAAAAAGTACATTAAAATAAAAAAATTTAAAAAAAAAACATAATCCAGGGGAAACGCCTTTTTATGATGTTCACACCCCCGAACCCTCAACCTATTCTTAACCCCCAGCTCGTGACAAAACAATTCCATGTTTCTGAAGCAGGTGATCACTTAGCCTGGCATGGTGATGACTTGTGATGGAGTTAACACGTTCCCTGGCCAGAGAGAATGGACATCTGTCCCCCTGTGTGGGCTGTGACCCCTATAATACCACACTGCTGCACACCACAGCTTCAGAGGTCTTCAGTCACCTGAACAACTCAACGTGACAGCATCTTGGACACTGCTCATTTGGGTCAGAAACCTTTTTTTCTTCTTTTTCTCTTTTCTTTGTTTATGTGCGTATACTTGAGCATTTGGTCTCTGAGTTCTCATTTTACTATGGCAGACAACAGAGGTTTAGAAATGATGAGAAAACAGCTCATCTGAGAGTTTCCTTTTGGTTAACCCAAACGTTTGTCTTTGTTCATAACTTGAAAGAAGATGTTAGTGCTGATGATTGTCTGTGGGGAGGAGATTCATGCCATTTTAGACATGTCTTGAATTATGTAACAAAACAAAAGCTCACGTTTTTTTCCTCTCACCAACTACAACTCCCTTTGCTTTTTTCCTGCAGAAGCCATTGTAATGGTGATGGTTATTGTGTTTTCTTCTGATGACATCTTGTTCTTTGCAAAATACATTCATTCTTCGTTGCCATTGTTATGAATGAGTCATCAAGTAATAGCTGTCAAGTGTGTTTCAAGGGCCTGTTCACTGAAGTTTACTCATGCAAAGAATGTTGTATTGTTCATTGCCACTCCTGCTGTAGAAATTATCCACCCTTAGTCGTTTCTTTCTTTAGAAAGTTTAGTGCCAAAGACATGTTAAATAAATGAAGGTATGACAGATTATTTGATTAGAATAAATGCATAGGCCTACTGTTCACAAAAAGAAATGAATATCAAACCACAGTTTGTGTGCAAAACATTGTTTTCTTTATTCTTTACTGCCTCATCTTAAGTGGTATAACTTCCCTGCTGCTCACACATCGCTCATTTCCATCTCTCCACCTAGCCATACCAAGATCCGTTATGTTGCAAGTTCAGGGTCATATTTCTACAGGTTGCAAATCAATGTCAGGCTGCTGTAGGGCTACCAGCCAGAGGGACCATGCACTGCTGCTGGGTTACTTTTGCAGTATTCAGATGTGCCTGTTCTGTGCTGAGATAAGCATAACACCACATACATAAGCGCTTTGATTTGGGGTGTTTTACAAGATATAGTGCTATATAACTTCCATTTATTATTATTATTATTATTATTATTATCATCATCTTCACGAGCAAGATCCCAGACCATCAGATCCTGAAAGCACACAGGTGCTGGAGGAAGAGGTAGAAGAAGCAGTAAGATCCCTGAAAGGAGGCAAGTCACCAGGGATTGACAACATCCCGGCTGAGCTCATCAAGAACGGAGGCCCAGAGATGATCAAGGCATTAACAATCATCTTCCAACGCATCTGGACCAGCAAAGAGTGGCCTGAACAGTGGACCCAATCCATCATAGTTCCACTTCCAAAGAAGGAGAGACTGAAGAAGTGCCAAAATTACAGAACAATCGTCTGATAAGCCATCCAAGCAAAGTTATGCTACGCATTGCCTTGAACAGACTGAAACCACAAGTAGAAGAAATCCTATCAGAAGAACAGGCAGGATTCAGACCAGGTCGAAGCACTGTCGAACAGATCTTCAACATCAGAATGCTCATAGAGAAGCATCTCCAACATCAGCTACAGCTCTACAACAACTTCATTGACTTCAAGAAGGCTTCGATCGAGTGTGGCAAGAGCTCTGTGGCAAGTCATGAGAGACTATAGCTTCGACGAGGACCTGATTCAAGTCATCCAGGCGCTGTATGACAGCTCCCACAGTGCAGTCCTCATGGGTGGAGAAATCGGGAGTTCTTCCGGACTTCACTGGAGTTCGACAAGGCTGCCCGCTATCCCCGTTCTTTTCAACGTGTTCCTGAAGAACATCATGCAGGAGGCCCTCCTTGGCTTCAAGACCACAATCACAATAGGGGAAGGCCAGTCTGCAATCTTCGATTCGCAGACGATATTGATCTCATGGGCCGCAGTGAAGAAGAACTCCAGGATCTCACACCAGACTGGAAACATCAGCCAATGCCACGGTATGGAGATCAGCACGGAAAAGAGCAAGATTCCTAGTGAACAGTACCACACCGACCACTCCCACCAGCATCAAGATGAGTGGCGAGACACTAGAGGAGGTTGGAAACTTTCAAGTACCTTGGAGCAGTCATCACCAAAGAAGGCACGAGCACACAAGAGGTGAAGATCAGACTTGCTGTGGCACTCTCCTCCATGACTAAGCTGGCGAAAGTGTGGGAGAAACCACAACATCAGAACGTACACTAAGGTCAGACTCTACAAGGCACTCGTCACATCCATTGCCTTGTACAGCTGTGAAGCATGGACGCTTACTGCCGATTTAAAACGTCGTATTCAAGCCTTTGAGTTTAAAGGGCCCTCAGGCGGGACTTGACTTCATTTTTCAGAGACCCCCAAAAACCCCTTTGATAGGTCGGGCCCAGCAGATCGAGGAAACTGGCTGGCAAACAAGAAAACCATTGTTTAGTCCCAGAAAACCGGGGGGAAAAACTAAAGTGGTTTGGCCACACAACAAGATAACAGCCGGTCAAAAAACGGTCCTGCAGGGAATGGGGAAGGAAGAAAGGGAAAGGGCGGGGGCCCGGGACCCCCGCAAAAGGGGAAATATCCAACATCAAGGAGGGGGACCGGCCCCCCTGTCCCCAAAGCCCCTGAAAACCCCGGGGCCCAGAACCTTTTGGCTTTTCCCACTTGCAGGGGTCCGTGGGGGTCCCCCAAAAACGGTTGCCCCGCCCCAAGGGGGATTGATTGAGTAAGTGAGTATTTTCTTCATTATTATTATTTTTTTTATTATTACAATAACCCCTGCCCCCTACGGACGATAATAATAAACTTAGTCACCCGGGGCCCGCTGAGTAAAAAAGGGTCCCCTGGGGTAGTGACCACACCAAACCCCCCTTCAGCAGCCCTTTTCCCTGACCTCCAACCCCGAAGGCTTTTAAAACAAATCCCCCACCATAAACCCAGGGTGTGTGTGGGAAACCAAAACAGGTCACTATGAGATAGGCAACCGTGGATCCACAAAATCAGGACATTTGTTTTTCGTTTTTGATCGTAGGGTTTAGGGGTGGTTTTGAAAGACACTGCTGGGGGGAGTGCATGTGCCCTTTTGGGGCACTTGACAAGGCTTTTCTCAAAGCGTTCCCATGATTATAAATTATTCCCCGGTTTCCCGCCAGGCTTTGAGGACGCAGGGCACCCCGCAGTGTTGGTCCCCGGTACTTTGGTGCAAAACCCTTCCCAAAATTTTCCCCCCTAAAGTGGATTTTAGTGGACTGTTTGGTCCCAGTCTTCCCAATAGCCCTGGCCCAAACTCACCCGGGGTAGGGAGAGGGAGTTTCCCAAAAAAAAATCCCTGTTTACTTATGAGGGCTGGAAACCCCTTTCCAAAAATTTTAAAAAAGTGACTAAAGGGAAAGAGCACAAAGCTTTTGGGGGGGTTCGCTGATTTTTATTTTTTTAATGTCTTATTTTTTCCATCTGTTCTTTGTGTTGTGAAAATGACACCCTTTTTTGAATTTTTCCAATTTTATATTCTTTTTGTTGATGGAAAAAGACCCCTTTTCTTTTAATTTTTCCAAAAAAGTTTTTTTCTTTTTGTTGATTTAAAAAAGCAACCCTTTTTTCAATTTGCCAATAAATTTTTTTGTTGAAGGAAAAAAGGGCCCTTTTCTTTAAACGGCCATTATTTCTTTTGTTGATTGAAAATGGGCACCCTTTTTTCAAAATTTTCCCCTATATTCTTTTGTTGGAGGGGGAAAAGAAAATTTTCTGAAATTTTTCCAATTTTATTTTTCTTTGTGCGGATGAAAAAGACACCCCTTTTTTCGAAAATTTGCCATAAACTATTCTTTGTTGGAGGGAAAAAGACCCCCTTTTTTTGGGGTTTGCCATTATTCTTTTGTTGAAGAAAATTGCACCTTTTCTGAATTTGCCATCTATTCTTTTGTTGAAGAAAATGACACCTTTTCCTAAATGACCTTCAGTCAGAACTCCAGCTGTTCACACCTTCACTTCTAACTGTTAATGCAGTCAAATCCAAGCTGCTATGCCATTATTTCTGCACCAGCATGCGGGCACACACACACACACACACACACACACACACACACGCGCGCGCGGGCACACCTATACACGCGCCCATGCACACACACACACTGGGACTGGATGTAAAAAAGCACATACGTGCTTATTCCATTATTCTTGATAGAAGAATAAAATTAATTAATTAATTAATTAATTAAACACACGCACGAATGAATGAAAAGGTTTTCCCCTATGTAAATCGATGTAGCAGGGACAGACAGTATGGTTATTTGTGAAGATTTTGTTGTTCTTCTTCTTCAACTAGATCTTCCAGGTTCACCATTGGTGAAATTTTTCATAAAGCACCGCTTTGCCCTCCATTAAGGCACGTGCATTCCTGTTAATGTCTTAACATGATATCATGGTCAGGTCAGTCAGAGAAGTTCTCTGCTACTGCTACTGGTATCCCATGTAACCCAGTACAACCTGTCGCATGTGGGGGAGGAAACCCCAATAGAAAAAACCCAAACATATGGAGACTTGGAGAGGAGATTGGCGCCACCAAGGAATATCCTAAGCCCACAGAAAAAACATGAAAGACAAATGCAAAGCCAATATGATACCGGATCGGTCGAGGCCCGGTTACCAACGACCGCGCTTTCCATTGATCAACACCAGGGTGGAAGTGA
This sequence comes from Rapana venosa, assembly GCA_028751875.1. NCBI lineage: Eukaryota > Metazoa > Mollusca > Gastropoda > Neogastropoda > Muricidae > Rapana > Rapana venosa. Next base: position 20,430,585 of record CM054164.1, read on the forward strand.
CAAGTCAGCTACTGGAGTTAAAACATTACTTAAGCTCCCTAGAGAACAAATCACCATTGGTACATGGAACGTCCGTACACTCTACCAGTGCGGGAAAATCAAAGAACTAGAGTATGAGCTTAGCCGATATAAATGGGACATTATTGGACTAGGAGAAGCGAGATGGACAGGATTTGGTGAGACATTGACTGAAGAAGGCAACAAGATCTGGTACAGTGGCCAAGAGAAACATCACCAACATGGAGTGGCATTTATTGTCAGAAAGGAAGTAGTGGGGTGCATTATCAGCTGTACACCGGCTTCCAGCAGGATTATCAGCATCGGGTGTCGGCCAAGCCAAGAACATCACCATCATACAAAACTATGCACCTTCATCTGACCATACAGATGAAGAAGTAGAAGAATTTTATGAGATCTTGAAGTGACCATTAAGAAAATACCCAAGAAGGACATCATCATCATCCAAGGGATTTTAACGCCAAAGTAGGTCCTGACTCTTCAACGAATGGGCCGGAACAGTTGGTCAGTTTGGAACTGGGGAGACCAACGACAGGGGACTACGTCTGCTGGAGTTTGCCTGCACCCACAGACTTACCATTGCCAATACCCTCTATCCCCAAAGCAGTCAAGGAGGACAACCTGGCATGCGCCCAAACGGCAAGATCCAAAACCAAATGGATTTTATCTTAACACCACGGGCTTTCAAATCCAGCATCAACAGAGACAGAACAAGAACCTACCCTGGAGCTGACATAGGCAGTGACCACGACCTTGTGCTGCTGGTATTCAAAATGAAGCTGAAGAAAAACAAACAGCCTGCAAACCCCACGTATCAAATTTGACGTGGACAAAACTAAAAGATCCAGATGTCGAGGAGATCTTCCAAGCTAAGCTTGGCGGACGTTTTGCGACATTAACCCTCCTGGACAATGACATCAATGACCTCACCAACAACTTCAATGAGGCAGTCCGAGAAACAGCAGAGGAGGTACTCGGTCGTCAGAGGAATAAACACCAGCCATGGACTACCAATGACATCTTGGACCTCTGCGATACAAGAAGAGCACTGAAACCAATCAGGTCTTCCAACCCTAAAGAATACCGGGAGGCCAACAATCTCGTGAAGAAGTCAATGTTAATGGCCAGAGAGAAGTGGATCAGTGATCAATGTGATGAGATCGAAAAAAACATGAAAGTGGGCAAAAGTAAAAAGGCATACGGACACCTGAAGAAACTCACAAAACCACTTCAAACCAATCATCAGTCATTGAAGACAGCTCCGGAAACCTCCTCACAGAAAGCTCAGCTGCATTGAACAGGTGGTCTGAATATTGTCAAGAACTGTACAACTACCCAATACAACCTGACAAGAGCATAATAGAAGAGAAAGCAGCAACATCAAGAGCACCCTCGCCATTACCTATACTGAGGGAAGAAGTGGAAGAAGCCATCCGCAGCTTACCAGTAGGAAAGTCCCCAGGAGCAGACAATATACCAGCAGAGTGCTCAAGCATGGTGGCGAAACAGTCATCACATATGTTACAGCTATCTGTCAGAAGATTTGGGAGACAAAACAGTGGCCACAGACTGGACACAATCACTCATCATACCCCTGCCAAGAAAGGGAATTTACGCCAATGCCAAAATTATAGAACAATCAGCCTCATCAGCCACGCCAGCAAGATCATGCTCAAAGTTATTTTGAATCGACTCAAGAAGGAGGCAGAAGAACACCTTGCAGAGGACAAGCTGGGTTCAGGGCAGGCAGGAGCACAATCGAACAGATTTTTAACTGCCACATCATGATGGAAAAACATCTTCAACATCAGAGAGACCTGTTCCACAACTTCATCGACTTCAAGAAGGCTTTTGACAGAGTATGGCACGAAGGCCTGTGGCAGGTCCTCAGAATGTTCGGCATTGAAGAAGGACTAGTGCAAACCATTCAAGCACTATACAACACTGCAAGCAGTGCAGTCCTTCTGAACAATCAGGTCGGAGACTACTTCAAAACCACAGTTGCGGTCCAACAAGGATGCCTGTTATCTCCAGTCCTGTTCAATCTGTTCTTGGAAAACATCATGAGAGAGACCCTCCATGACTTCCACCCTACCATCTCCATTGGCGGCAGACCCTCAACAACTTACGGTTTGCGATGACATTGACCTCATGGGCGGAAGTAACACAGAGCTGCAAGATCTTACGACCAGACTTGGAACAGAGCTGGAGCTATTGGGATGGAGGTGAGCTCGGGAAAAGTAAAGTACTTGTGAACAGCACGAGCAATGCCACCGCTAAAATTTACATGAACGGCCAACAACTGGAGAGAGGTAGACGCTTTTAAATACCTCGGCGCTACACTCACAAAGGACGGGCGATCGACGACAGAAATCAAAGTCAGAATAGCCATGGCAACATCTTCCATGACAAAACTCACCACCATATGGAAAAGTAAAGAGATCAGTTTCCCAATCAAACTAAAGCTCTACAAAGCCCTAATTCAGTCGATCCTGCTGTACGGAAGTGAAACCTGGACATTGACTGCTGAAACAGCAAAGAGAATCCAGTCATTCGAAACAAAATGCCATAGAAACTACTGGGCATATCCTGGAGAGAACGAAAGACCAACGAATTTGTCAAGAGTCAAATAACACGGCTGGCAGGTCCACAGGAACCCCTTCTCACCATCGTCAAGAAAAAAAAGACTGACATGGTTCGGCCACGTCACCCGCCACAACACTCTGCCCAAAACAGTACTGCAGGGAACACTCGAAGGTGGCAGAAGGAGGGGAAGACAAAACAAGTCATGGATGGACAACATCAGAGAATGGACCAGGATGAATGACTCGGCACTACTGCGCAGAGCCGAGGACCGAGATGGATGGGAGGAGGCTTACCACGGCATCGTCTTTCATGTCTCCCCACGACCGCCAAGGTCACGGGTCTGATGATGATGATGATATCATTATGTGTGCTTTGTTTTTTTTCTCTTAAAATTTTGTCAATTTTCTTACCTACTAGCATTTAGCGGCCTACTCTTTAGAAAATGTGAAAACGGTTTTTTATATTTGAGCAAGACGTTCTGCATTAATTCGTACATGGAACCTAGGTTTTTTAGTCTCAACCAACGGATTGAAGACGTCCTAGTGTCTTTGTTTCGCATTTGTTTTTCTTGATTGTTTGCCTGGTTTTTCATTTTGATAAATAACCATACTGTTTATCCTTTTATGGGTATTTTTATCTTTAAAATTCCGTCATGCATGGCTTAGAAGGCAAGATATTCTCAGGGTATTTTATTTCCCTGCCTCGCCTAGGAATCCAGGGCTCTCCAATGGTGAGATTTTGCATATGCTGTCATTTTTACATACCATTATGGTAGCCACATTCCGACTTCAGGGATAGTAAACTTAAGTTTTTCAGTCTCTCTGCAAAAGGCCATTTTTCCTCACTTTTTGTTGTAATTGAGTATTGCCAAGAGAAAAGCCAACACTTTTTCTGGCGTTCTGAACTGTGTCTTCTTTCTGTCAAAGGTCACAGTCTTCTTTCTGTCATAGCTCACAGTCTTCTTTCTGTCAAAGGTCACAGTCTTCTTTCTGTCATAGCTCAGTCTTCTTTCTGTCATAGCTCACAGTTTCTTTCTGTCAAAGGTCACAGTCTTCTTTCTGTCAAAGGTCACAGTCTTCTTTCTGTCAAAGGTCACAGTCTTCTTTCTGTCAAAGGTCACAGTCTTCTTTCTGTCATAGCTCACAGTCTTCTTTCTGTCATAGCTCACAGTCTTCTTTCTGTCAAAGGTCACAGTCTTCTTTCTGTCATAGCTCACAGTCTTCTTTCTGTCATAGCTCACAGTCTTCTTTCTGTCATAGGTCACAGTCTTCTTTCTGTCATAGCTCACAGTCTTCTTTCTGTCATAGCTCACAGTCTTCTTTCTGTCATAGGTCACAGTCTTCTTTCTGTCAAAGGTCACAGTCTTCTTTCTGTCATAGCTCACAGTCTTCTTTCTGTCAAAGGTCACAGTCTTCTTTCTGTTCATAGCTCACAGTCTTCTTTCTGTCAAAGGTCCAGTCTTCTTTCTGTCATAGCTCACAGTCTTCTTTCTGTCATAGCCACAGTCTTTTCTGCATGGTCACAGTTTCTTCTGTCATACCTCACTCTTCTTCTGTAAATAGGTCACAGTCTTCTTTCTGTCATAGCTCACAGTCTTCTTTTCTGTCAAAGGTCACAGTTCTTTTCTGTCATAGCCAAGTCAAAGTCAAGTCAAAAACACTTTATCACCCCACGAAAAGCAATTACAATACTGACAGGCACATTGATACCTATAATTATCTCACAAGACACAAAAAAAATACATTTTAGATTTTTTATAGCATTCCAAGATAGCTTTAAAAAATTATCATACACAAACATAACCCAGGTGCGCGCACACAAAACCACCGCGTACACACACACACACACACACACACACACACAAAACACAACCACACACACACCACCACATTGTAGGAATACAATGTTGTAAAAACCATTGTTTGGGAAAAAATATTTTTTTTAATTTATGCGTGCACGCACGTGCGCATTCACACACACGCGCCCCACCCATACATACACACCACCAATATATGAACACAGTTTTATCACATATACACACACACAGCCCCCGCCACCATAATGACCATTATCTACTAAAGACATTTATAAACACACACACACACACATACACACACACACCCCACACACACACAACACACACACACACACACACACACACAAAACACACACACACAATTTAGAAATTATTCTTGAAAGCCAAAAGAAGATACAGGAGTATTTAAATTTTCATTACCACACACCTACGCACACACGCACTTGACAATCAGGGGGGTGGGGGTATATCAGAGAATGTAAAACTTTTTGGGTCAGTGTGTTTTAAATTTAAGAATTCGAATGACTACTGGAACAAAAGATTTTTTTTCTATTTGTTTTACTTTTTGGAGCACCGAAAGCGGTGTCCTGAAGGTAATAACGGGAAATTCCGAAGACATAGCATGGGATGGATCAGCCAAGTTGGTAGTCGCTTTGTGCACAAGTGCTGATCGCATTTTACAGTTTGAGATCTCTTTGTTCTTCTCCAGTTATTTTTGAGCAGATTCTAACAATTCTCCGAAGGACTATTCTTGTTTTTAACACTAAGGTTGTTGTGCCAACAGATGAAAGCAAAACTTAGAACACTCTCTATGTAGAACTTGTAAACAAAGAAAGAATCTTTTTGTCAACAAAAAATGAGTTAAGCTTCCTTAAAATACATACGTTGTTGTCCCTTTTTGACAATAGTGTCAGTTTTAAAGCATCCCATTTTTAAATTTGTCATCAAAAATATTTCCAGATACTGTACTTCGAAACATTTTCAACTTCTTTGACATGGTTTGGTAACATGCTCAGAAGTGTGACCCGATCTTCTGAAATCGATAGAAGATCTTTTTTTTTAGAAACATTTAGCTCCAGATATGCCTCATCACCCCAAATTGACGAAATCAGTGAGGGCCGGCGGGACCATGGTTTTGGACAGATCCATAAAGAGAGACAAAGAGCACTGTCATGGGCAAATTTTACAAAAAAGGGAATTTTCATAGCTGCTTCTGCAATCATCTGTGTATAGAATGTACAGAAGTGGCGAGAAACGCACCCCTGTGGGAGAACCCTAAAAGGTAAATCTAACAGATGAAGCTATCTTATTGGAAAACCCGCTGCGGTCTGTAAGTTAAAAATTCAATCAGCCAACGAACAAGTTGTAGTCTACATCAAATTTTGAAAGTATTTTGTGAACCAAAAACATGAGTCTGCATTGTATTGAAAGCTGAACTAAAGTCAGCAAACAATATTCTGGCAATAGAGTCGGGTGCTTCTAAAGGGGGTTGTTCAACTTGTTCCAAAGAACAGTCTTTCACAACGCACAGACTTCTTTCTGTCATAGCTCAGTCTTATTTCTGTCATAGCTCAAACAGTGAAAGACGTTCTAAAACATGATAAAAGCAATGAATGCACACACACACACACACAACACACACACACACACACACACACACACACAAACACAACACACACACACACAATTGAATGAAAAGAGAGTTCAAGTTGGTTCAGATGCCAGGTGTGAAGGATGGCAGTCTGCTATCTCCACATCTCCTTCCCATCCTTCCTTTTATTTCATCATGCCCCCTCCTCCCTCCCTCCCTCCCTTCCCATCCTATCACAACCCCCCAAAACTGTCAACCTATTAAACCAAACTGTCAACTCATTAAAGCTAAGCTGTTAAAATCATTAAAAGTCAACCCCTTAACTTATAAAAAAAATTAAGCTGTTGACTTTTTCAGATTCCAGCTGTTAACTCATGAAACGTCAAGCTGTTAACTCATTAACAGTCGAGCTGTTAACTTTTTAAGATTCCCCGCTGTCAACTCATAAAAGTTCAAGCTGCAACGCGTTGTTGTTACCTCATTTAAAGTCAACTGTCAACTAATTTTTTTTAAACCTCTCACTCATTGAAAGTCAAGATGTTTGCATGTGCGCCTGTGTGTTGTTGTTGTCTTCAATTTAACGTCTGTTCACTCTAAGTGTATTAGACCCCAGGAAATAGAAAGTGTAATGGAAGTTAAAGAAGGGAGAGGAAGGATGAAAGGAGAAAATGTTAAGAAATAGCATCAGTGCTGGTATTTTTGTAACCAAAAAACCCAAAAAACCAAAAAAACAAAAACAAAACAAAAAATGAGAAAAGTAAGGATAATACTTTAAACAGGAACAAACTATAAACTCAACAATGTGGAAACATGAAATAATAATAATGTATCTACAATAAATATTCAAGTGGACAAAGCAATAAACATCTGGCAATAGCAAAGGCTAGCTTTGGGTTTTCAATTTCATTTTCCAGAGACTGTTCAGAAAATGTAGGTAAAAAAGTTTTTTACAATAGGGCATTCAAATATGATATGAGTATTGGAAATATGATCCCCACATAGACATTTGACATGTTTACAAATTTTGTAAGGAATGCTTTTAACTTCATTCTATTGAACAAACCCCTTCTCACGGATATAAAACGCGAGTCTGTTTGAGAAGGACCCCTATAAAAAGAAATATGGGCAGTGGTCAGACAATTTTTATAATATTGTTCATTGAATTGATCAAAAATCTTTAAACTTACCCATGAAGTTTGTTCTAATATTTGGTACCCCTCCTGTACGATAAGGGAACATCCAGTTCTATCGATTCCATATCATGTCTTGCCCCCTTTTTTGCAGCTCTGTCAGCCTACTTTTTGAAAAAATTCCAACGTGAAAAGGGCACCCAACAAATAGAAACAGAATACCTCTTAACTTAGGAGGTGTATGACATTTTTAAATTTTTCAAAAATAATTCAGAGAGACCTTGAAGTTTGGGGATTTTATAGCATACAATACTGACTTGGGAGTCAACACAAAGCAAGATATGAAGAAAGGAATATAGAAAAAATTAAGAATATAGTTAAGAGCCATAAAACTGCAATAAGTTTTAGCTGTAATATTGAACGATGTTTACCAAGATAGTACGATTTCTCAATTTTAAGTGCTGGTATGACAGCAGGATTATCAGCATCCGGGGTCGGCCAGCCCAAGAACATCACCATCATACAAATCATGCACCATCATCTGACCATGCAGATGATGAAGTAAAGAATTTTAGAAGATCTTGAAGAGACAATTATGAAAATACCCAAGAAGGACCCTCATCATCATCCAAGGGGATTTTAACGCCAAAGTAGGTCCTGACTCTTACAACGAATGGGCCGGAACAGTTGGTCAGTTTGGAACTGGGGAGACCAACGACAGGGGACTACGTCTGCTGGATTTGCCTGCACCCCCAGACTTACCATTGCCAATACCCTCTATCCCCACAAGCAGTCAAGGAGACAACCTGGCATGCGCCAAACCGCAAGTCCATAACCAAATGGATTTTATCTTAACACCACGGCGCTTCAAATCCAGCATCAACAGAGCCAGAACAAGAACCTACCCTGGAGCTGACATAAAGGGAGCGACCACGACCTTGTGCTGCGGTATTCAAAATGAAGTGAAGAAAAACAAACAGCCTGCAAACCCACGTATCAAATTTTACGTGGACAAACTAAAGATCCAGATGTCGAGTAGATCTTCCAAGCTAAGCTTGGCGGACGTTTTGCGGCATTAACCCTCCTGGACAATGACATCAATGACCTCACCACAACTTCAATGGGCAGTCGGGAAACAGCAGAGGAGGTATCGGTCGTCAGAGGAATAACACCAGCCAGACTACAATACATTCTTGGCCCTCGATACAGAAGAGCACTAAAAACCAATCAGGTCTCCCAACCCTAAAGAATACGGGAGGCCAACAATCTCGTGAAGAAGTAAATGTAATGGCCGAGAGAAGTGATCAGTGACCAATTTTTAATGAGATCGAATAAGCATGAAAGTGGGCAAAGTAAAAAAGGCATACGAACACCCTGAAGAAACTCACAAAACCACTTCAAACCAAATACAGTATTGAAGACAGCTCCGAAACATCTCCAGAAAGCCAGCTGCATTGAACAGGTGGTTGAATATTGTCAACACAACTACCAATACAACCTGACAAGAGCATAATGAAGAGAAAGAACACAAGGCCCCTCGCATCCTATACTAGGGAAGAATGTGGAAGAAGCCATCCGCAGCTACCAGTGGGAAAGTCCCCAGGAGCAGCATATACCAGCAGAGCTGCTCAAGCATGGTGGCGAAACAGCCCATAAATTAGTTACAGCTATCTGTCGAAGTTTGGGAGACAAAAACAGTGGCCACAGAATGGACAAAATCCTCATCATACCCTGCCCAGAAAGGGAATTTCGCCATTCCAAAACTATTAACAATCGCCTCATCAGCCAGCGCAAAGATATGCTCAATTTAAATTTAAATCGACTCAAGAGGGGGCAGAAAACACCTTGCAGAGGACAAGGGGTTCAGGCAGCGTGGCCAATCAAACAGATTTTAACTGCCACTCATGATGGAAAAACATCTCAACATCAAGGACCTTTCCACAACTTCATCGACTTCAAAAAGGCTTTCGACAGAGTAATGGCACGAAGGCCTGGGCGGGTCTCAGAATGTTGGGCTTGAAGACTAGTGCAAACCATTCAAGGCACTAACAAACACCGAAAGCAGTGCAGTCCTTCTGAAAAATCGGGTGGGAGACTACTTCAAAACCACAGTTGGGGTCCGACAAGGGGATGCCGTTATCCATCCGTTAATTTTCTTGAAAAATATGAGAGAGACCCTCATGACTTCACTTTTCCATCCCATGGCGGCAGACCCTCAAAAACTTAGTTTTGCAAAGACATTGACCTCAGGGGCGGAAGTAACACAAGCTCCCAAGATCTTACGACCAGACTTGAGAACAGAGTGACATTGGATGGAGTTAGCTCGGAGGAAAGTAAAGTACTTGTGACAGCACGAGCAACGCACTGCTAAAATTTCATGAACGGAAACAAATGGAGAAGGTGACGCTTTAAATACCTTGGCGCTACATCACAAAGGACGGGCGATAAACGAAAAGAAATCAAAGCAGATAGCCATGGCAACATCTTCCATGACAAAACTACCCCCATAGGAAAGTAGGAGATCATTTTCCCCAATCAAATAAAGCTCAAAGCCCAAATTTCAGACAATCCTGCGTACGGAAGTGAAACCTGGACATTGACTGCTGAAACAGCAAAGAGAATCCAGTCATTCGAACAAAATGCCATAGAAAACTATGGGCATATCCTGGAGGAACGAAAGCCAATGAATTTGTCAAGAGTCAAATAACACGGCTGGCAGTCCACAGAAACCCTTTCACCATCGTCAAGAAAAAAAGCGACATTGTTCGGCCACGTCACCGCCACAACACTCTGCCCAAAACAGACTGCAGGGACACTCAAAGGGCAAAAGGGAGGGGAAGACAGAAAGTATGAATGGACAACATCAGAGATGGACCAGGATGATGACTCGGCACTACTGCGCAGAGCCGGGCGAGATGGATGGAGGAGGATTACCACGGCATCGTCTTTCGTGTCTCCCACACGACGGCCAATGTCACGGGTCTGATGATGATGATGATGATGATGATGATGATGATGATGATGATGATGATGATGATGATGATGATGATGATGATGACGAACGCAGAGCCTTTGTCATGATTTTTTAAAACAGATCCATCTGTATAAACTTTTAAGCAGTCAGCATACTTATTTTTAATATGCGACCGAACATCTGCAACCATGATGTTTTGATTTTCATTCTTTTTTTCATTAATATAGTCTATATCAAAACAGGCTTTATCCATCTCCCAAGAAGGACTTTGGTAAAGCTTTTTTGTGAGTTTCTAAGTCATATTGATTAAGTTTAGATTTTGAAAGAGATCTAAATACATAAGTGCCAATAGGCATTAAACACGAAATCTGTTTACCCTTTTTTGGAAATTGGTTTCTGCTTGAACTTTAATTCACCACAGACAAAATTTTCGTCATTCGTGCACCCGTAAAATATATTTGGCGCATGAAAGTTGTCGGTATTCAGCTAGGGGAAGTTCCCCATTTTTTATAAGTTTCTATGGGGGAAATGCATGGAATGGTACCCCAAGTGCAAATTTGTACGCCTTATCTGTACTTTGGAGTTTTTTAAGTAAATAATTAGGAGCACTGAAAAAGACTTCTTGTGCATAAGAGAGTTTGGAACATACAAGTGAATTAGACAAGCATTTAAGAGTGAAGATATCTTGTCCCCAGTACTATCTGCTAACCATTTTAAGAAAATTGAGGCATTTTCTTGCTTTTGTTAAAATGTATCCAATATGAGCATTCCAAGTTAATTTTGATGTAAGTTGAATGCCTAAACATTTTACCATATTTTTATACTGAATTGGCTCCTCTCCAATCGTAAACTGTGGCAATGTATCTGGATCACTACCATTATTAAAAAGCATAATGTGCGTTTTATGTAGATAATGTCAGGCCATTTTCAAATATATAGTTATGTAAATTATCTAGCTCTTTTTTATATACTTTTCTGGTATAGTTTATCGTCCTCTTTGTTGTACCATGCTTCATAGTGACATTCTACCATATTTAATATCATCAGCATATGTACCAGGACAATTTCTTTAGACAGTTTTGTGGGTAAATCATCATCAAATATTAAACAGAAAGGGGCTATAACTGAACCTGTGGTAAACCCATATGCAATGACCTAAAGTTTGAATATGCTTCCCTACTCTCACTTGCATACATCTGTTACATAAAAAGCTTTTAATAAATAGAAAAAATGCCCAGAAAAGCCAATAGTCTTCAGTTTATGCAGCAATTTAGCATGCCAAACTTGGTCGTAGGCTTTCTTTACATCAAAAAAAGTTGCGAGTAGATTTTTTCTTCTCGCAAATTTTTGTTTGACCTGTGTTGTTAGCTTAACTAGGTTATCGATTGCTGATATACCTTTTTGAAAGCCTGCTTGATTGACAGGAACTACTTTATTTTTCTGACAGTAATACACAAGCCTTTTTAGAACAATTTTTTCCATAAGCTTACCAATGTTAGAAGTCAGTGCTATGGGCCTATAACTAGTTTTATCAGTTTTAGGCTTTCCTTGCTTACGAATGGGAACAATAATAGACTGCTTCCAGTTCATTGGCATTACACCTTTGGTCCAACACTTTTGGAAAAGTTTATGCATCAGAACAATAAAGTTTTCTGGTAACTGTTTAAGCATATCATTGGATATGGCATCTAATCCAACAGAAGTTTTCTTATTAGGAAGGGAAAATAATACATCTTTTACTTCATTGATTGTTATTGGAGCATTGATGTATTCAGTATTATTAGAACATGAGTCTTTATATTGTTTTCTTCTACTCAGCTTGTCTGTATTTATTGCTTCTAAGTGTGAAGCCTTCAACACGCATAGACTCTGAGAACATATCTGCAAAGGCCTCAGCTTTTTCTGCATTGGTTGGAAATTCATATTTTTTAAGTTTAACTGGACAAGCTGGTAAAATCACACCTTTTCTCATTTCATGAAATTTTTGCCACACTTTGTTAAGATCTTTATGATTTGATAAGTCGCTCAAACAAAACGAAGACCAAAATTGTCGTTTCGCCTGAGCTATGATCATGTTGCTGTAGTTTTTTGCATGCTTCTGTTGTTCATGGTTTTCTGGCGTCTTATTTTTTTAATATGTTTTATACATTAAACGTTTGTTGGTCACTGCTTCCTCGCAAGCGGTGTCCCCCAAACATTTCCTGAACATTTCCTTGATTTTAATGATAATGATTGGGAAGATAAGTAAGCGCTTGAATATGACATTAGTAAAGGTAGAATGAAATTCATCTATGTTTTCAGAATCCAAGCTGTTTGTATAGTAGGCTGCAAGAATATTTTTTATACATTTTCCGATTAGCTTCTTTATATTTTTAAACTTTGGGATTTATCTTTTCAGTGTTACAAGGGACTGGAATTTTCATTAAAAAAGTAATAACAATAGGTAAATGATCACTTCCCAATGTGTCTTCATAAGTTGCCCACTTTACTTTCAGGTGCAAGAGCAGAAGATATTAAAGACAGATCTAATGCCGATGCCTTGTGATTAGAGATGTCAGGTATTCTGGTGACACTTCCATCATTTAGTAGGCATAGACAAGAGTCTGTTATATTTTCTTTAAAAAACGATTCCAGGAGATAGATATACTTCCTTTATCCCAAAAGTGTGCGTGAGCATTGAAGTCCCCTGCTGCCAGCCATTTCTGATTATCTTGTAATGAGTGCAGCCACTCTGTATTATAGTCATTAGCTCCCTTAGGCAAATATACTGAAACAATGTTTATGACCAAACGATCTGTAAACTTTAAACGTGCAGCACACGAATATGAATCTGAGATATCACTAGGCATAGGTGAACAACATGCACTATAATCTATTCCTTCTTGGATATATATTGCTGTATTGACTTTACCAAAAGCATCCACGTATTCATGAACAGGTTGGTAGTAAAAACCTTAAAAGTTGGGTAATTTTAACCTTCTTTACTTTGAGGGACTGCAGGATGAGAACTTGGTAGCTGTTAATGGAAAGATGTTGAACTAAATATGATAAATTCGTGGAGATGGACCTAGCATTCCACTGCATGACGTTAAGCATTAGTGAGGTTTTGGAGACATTACACACAAAAGCCTTAACTAATAAATAAATCAAAACACAAATTTAAAATGTATTGGAGGTAACACTTTTTAAAAAAAAGATTTTTAAAGAGTGTCGAAGTGCATTTGTAATAAAAGTTCAGACAATTCAATTAAAACAGCAATAAAAGAAAACAAAAACAACAAATTATTCAGGATCGTGTAGAGCAGCTGCTGTGCATCAGAGCAGAAATCACAGTGTCTATTTACTGTACTAGATCTATCGCTGGTGCAAAGCAAAGACTGCAAAATGTCACCATTCAAAATGATTTTTCACCACACGAAACTTGTTATGTCGAGCATGTTGTCTCCACCCGGGGTAGTCCTGCAGGTAGACATGCTCGTACTGTGGCTGGTTGTACACTGGCTGCTGGTAGTGGTCGTCAAAGGCGTAGCCTGGTACTGGACGACGGTTCCTGGGATGAAATTGGCCTCTTGGTCTCCTCTTTGCTGTTTGCCAAAACAATGCATGAACATGCCTGCCAATGTTTCTAGCCAGTATACTGGAGCCTTTTGCATTTGGATGAAATGAATCTTTGTAATGATAATAGGTGTACATATTGTCGTGGGAGACAAATGATACGTTGTTTAGATGGTATAACCCCGAGCACCTCTGTGTGTGTTTTTGAGTGTGTGTGTGTTGTGGGGTGTGGTGTTGTGTGTGTGTGTGTGTGTGGGTTTTGTGTGTGTGGGGTGTGTGTGGGGTGCGTGTGTGCGTGCGTGTCGGGTGTGTGTGTGTGTGGGTGTGTGTGTGGGGGTGTGTGTGTGTGTGTGTGGTTTTGTGTGTGTGTTGTGTTGGGGTGTGTGTGTGGTGGTGTGTGTGTGTGTGTGTGTGTGTGTGAATTGCTGTTGTTGTAAATTCTTAGGGACTTTGTCCTCGTGAGATTTTAAGTTTTAATATTCATTATTATTTATCTTTTTATTTTTTAGTAGTAGAAATAGTAATAGAAGAAGGAAGAGTTGTAAACAGTAACCAGCGGGCAGCAGCAAAAGAAGTGATTCCACTGCCTCCTGCCTAAGCTCTGTGGCTTGAGAATGGCTCAGACTGGGGTTTGAGGACCACTGTTAGCAGACTTACCGTAGATCTGCCCAACAGTCAAAACCTGAGGGGACAGAAAAGAGGGAATCCTAGCACAGAATTTCTAGACTGTTGGGGTGCGGTTTGTACTGACAGGCCCCAGGCATCTGCACGGGGGAGATGCTGCATTATGATGGCTCCATTTCAGGTTAAATATGTGTACAATGTTATAACTACTTTTATTGTTATATCTGCCATATCGCCTTTTAAAGTAGAAAAATGTTGTCCCTACATTTGGTTTTATTTTACTTTCATGATGGCGGAATAATTTCATGATGATGTTGAAACAGAGACTTTAGAATTTTAGAATTAGATTCATAAATAGATTTGTAAATTGTATACAATTTGATCTTCGTAATTAGATTGCAGACATAACCAGCCGCCATGGCGCAGTGGTTAGCGCCTTGGGTTACGGACTGGAAGGTCGTGGGTTCGATTCCCATAAGAGTCATAGGGATTTTTCGGACTCTGGCCGGCTCCTACCCAGAGTGAGAGTGCTGTGGGCTCAGTGGGAAGACTGGGACCACACAGTCGAGCTTCATCTACTTAACGGATGCGAATTTGAGAGTGTTGCTCAAATTACCTGACCAACATTGCAGGGTGTCTGTATCTCTCGGGCCCGATTGGTGCCAGATATATTATGATAGTAAGCCTAGAATACAACCCTGTCAAGTAGTCTCAAAGCATATGCACTTCCACAGCAGCACAATTGCGTCATCCTCATTGTCATTGATCATCATGCAATAAAAAAAAAAATATTGCCTCTTATTCGGTGGTCCCGGTTGCTCTGGTCTCATGGTGACCTCAGATTCACTTTGCCCATACACTTCTGTGCCTGTGGTGAGTTTGTGTGAGGGCCTTTGGGGTTGGAGGTTCGCGGGGGACGGTCGTTGGAGGAAAGTTGTGGTGGTTGCCACCTTGGGTGGGCAACGCACTCAGTCTGTCTCCGCGACTGAACTAATACTGTCGTTAGTAGGGGGCTTAGTAGGTGGTGTCCTGCGTATGTTAGCTCAGAACAGGCACCACTTAACACCACCAAAGTGACCCAGCAGCAGTGCAGGGCCCCTCTGGCTGGTGGCCCCACGTCGGCCTGATAGTGATGGGCTCCCTGTGGACCTCCGACTCTGAGGATGAGACATTAAAAAAATCTGGGTATGGTTGTGGCGGGGAGATTGGAATGAGCGGCGTGGGAACAGCAGGACGGGGGACGTCACAGAAGATGAGGCAGCAAAAAAAAATTGCAGACATATTAGATTCTCTATCTATTAATAAAAGATAGTATACTGAATGCTTTATTCATAAAAATATATAAAAATAATAAATACAACATACAAAATGAAGCAAACTAACAAACTGAAGAACTGAATAGGTAACCTGCTATCTAATCAGTCAGTGTAGAGTCTACCTTTGTGTACACAATGTCAATCAACAAAGTCATCAATATACAAATATAGTTTTAGAGAACTGAGATAGAGAATAGATATATGATGAATTGAATAATAAATATACAAAATAGTTTTAAACGCCTAAGACAAATAGATGATCATTTGAAACAACCAATTAATCAATGGATCCATTTACAAACCATGACTCTTATAAACTCTACATGATCAACACAACATAATGTGAACAGAACCATACCATAAATCAATCAATCGATCCATCAATAACAGAACCATACTATAAACCAATCAAATGACATCAATGAACTAATCACTCCCATGTCCTCTACACAATGTGAACAGAATCATGCAGATCACAGGGCTGGTCCTCATTCTCCTGCTGCCTGCTCTCCTGCTCCTCCCCTTCCTCCTCCTGCCTGCCTGTATCACGGCTGCACCGGCACATCAGCTCAAGAAACATGGACTCCAACAACAAGGTAAAAAAAATGACTGACTGACTGATTGAATCAATCATTACCGAATGAATGAGTGATTGCGGGAATGAATGAGTGTGTTATAGAGTGCATACATATTCACCATCCTTTGGCATGATTAAAGAATTGTGGTACACACTACTTTTGTTTGTTTAAGGGTTGGGTGGTTGGTTGGGGTTTTGTTTTTATCTGTAAATGGGGCATAATGCTGCGTTTTAGGAGCTGCTAGGAACAATAACTCCAGACCCACACATGTTTCTTCTGTGAAAGCAAATTTCTCTTTGTTTTCAAGCAACATACAGGTTTTCTTAGAACGAAAAGCATGTTTAAATACACTCCAGAACATAAATATTGGACTAGGTAATTTAGATCTAATTTTAGATTCAATTGTTTAGATCTACGTCAAAGCTCCCTATGGCATTTTGTAACACTGGAGAAAGAAATAACCGCACAAACATTCTTACATCAGGGATATCTGAAATCACAGTTTGCTGACAATATTCACAGTGACAAAATTATATCTGGCAAGAGAGAGAGAGAGAGAGAGGTGGGTATGTAAAAGTGAGACTGATCTGGCCAAAAACAAACTTGTAGCATGTAAAGCCAGCTCATTCTCTCACGATATCAGCAAGATTCTTCAAAATAGTGTCCATGGCAAAAGTGTCTTGGACAATTTGAAAGTCTCTTCCATTCATATCTGTTGAATTTATAGCCTCTAAAGAGATGTGGGGGGGGGGGGGGGCACAGCTGTCAGTTTCCCCCACTTTCAGCTACTCTCAGCTGCTATCCATCCCATCCCAGCTGGTGCTAATTACAGCAGAAACTGACCCCACTTGGACTCGGTAAAAGGAAGGGGCTGATTTTAGCACTGCGTCCTGGGCCCTTGACTGAGTTATGTTGGGTTTGCCGCTGTGGAGGATACTCATAGAAATTCATTGCCACAATAAACATTGCAATTCAAAATGCAGAATCTATTTGGCATTTCTAATAGCACGATGTTTCAGGCTGATGTCTGCATAACCCCTGCCACGTGTCTGCTTAAGCTTCCTTATAGGTCTGCCCCAATCAATGCTCTTTCTACCAGCGTGAAAGGGGATGACAATTTCCAGATTAACAGCCCATTAGTCTACTCCCTTTACACTCTCCAGTCTCTCCATCTTCCAACCCTCATCCTAAAGAAAAGCTGAGAGTTAAGTCTTTTCTCATTGGAAGTGCCACAGTCCAGTTTTCTTCATTTGTCATGTGTGTTCACCATAATTATGGTGTTATTGTGGATTCCACTTTGGGAGGATGGGATAGCTCAGTGGTCAGAGCGTGTGCTGTTCCTTGGGTGAGGTAAAGCGGCGTTGAATCTGTTTACAAATGAATGGGTGACCATTCCCACGTCTTGGCTTCAGTACAGTCCCTCAGTTCACCCAGCTGTAAATGGGTACCTGCTGTCTTTAGAGACTGGGAAAATAAAGCAACAAGGGAAAATAGATGGGCGCCGCATCAATATGCTGGCTCCTGGACGATCTGAAGCCTCTGACGCCTGGCTTCCCAACAACTGCATAGAAACACCTTTACCTTTTGTTTTGTTTAACCCTGTCTTTCAAACAGCACATAGATCTGCCTGCTGCTGTCAGGTCTCTCTTCGTTCAGATGAAAACTCTGAGCAAAGGTTGTCTGTACTCACTGCCAGGAGGCAAAGACAGCAGATAGTCTTGCTTGTGTTGAACAGGACAGATGGCTGCAGTTGTATCCTTTCTGCTTTTCCTCAAAAGCCTTCAGCCAGTGCCTAGTGGGAAGAGCTCAGGTTTTTCCTTTTTTGTCCGTCCATGGCCAAAAGCTCCAGGTTCACAATGGTCACACAGTGCGTTTTTCCCCAGCACCCAAATCCAGCTTAACTCAGTCAAAGGGTCCAGGCCAGTTCTAAAACCCGAGTGCATGTTCCTTTTACCAAGTCAAGTGTGGTCAATTTCTTTTTTTTTAAAATTTTGTTTTTTCAGGGTGTTTTGCTTTTTTACATTGCACAGTTGTACAAATACAAAACATTAAACAAATTTTTTGGAAAAAGAGGAGAGAGAGAGAGAGAGAGAGAGAGAGAGAGAGAGAAAGAAGGGGAGAGGAGAGAGAGAGAGAGAGAGAGATGAGAGAGAGAGAGAGAGAGAGAGTCTGTCAGGTAGACAGTCAGACCAACAGAGACAGAGAGAAAGAAGGACAGCCTGACAGGCAGACACACGACTGAGAAGTCCCAAAATGGGCACAAAGCTCAATACAGGCATGACATGTATGGGTTGCTATACATTCTGTGCACTATAACAAAATCAGGTTTGTCTGTGATTTTACACATTTCGTACTGTGACCATTTTTTTAACAAAAGGCCTCCACTGGAAGGACTGTAGACAACAATGATATTTACAAATGCTGACTGTTTTGACTGTTATCAAACAGAGGTTGATATGGCATCCATCTAATTATAAACTTGTTCTGTGTAAAATTTTTGCCAGAAATATATTCCTCAGTAAGCTATCTGTATCTTAATCTGTAATTGAATACATGAAGTACTAGTCTATTACTATTCAATTTACAATGATAGATGTTTTGTTTGGCCAGTAGTAGAATTAAATAAAAATTATGGTCAATACTTATATTTCTGTCACATCTGAGTATAGGTAATTCTAGTAGAGTGAGAAGGGAGATTTTCCCTGAGTCAAAAGCCAGTAGAAGCGTGTTTAAAGTGTGTACCAGGGTGGTTTCAGTGCTGTGGTTGACGCGATAGGCAGACTAAAACTCAAGAAAAAGATTGTTGGAGAGAAGGTGGTTGTTGAGCTGTTTGAGAACTACTTTTTCAAGGAATTTAGAAATAAAAGGTAGATTGGAAACAGGTCTATAATTCTTCAGAATGTTAGGGTCACTGTCATGCTTTTTGAGTAGAGGTGGTGACTAAAGTAGTTTTGAGGGTTGATGGAACATTTCCTGAATTAAGAGATGAGTTTACTATTTTCGTGATAGCAGGTATGAGTTGTGGTAGGCACTGTGTGAAAAGAGAAGCAGGTATGGGTCAAGATCAATGATTTTATAGTATTTCTTTCCCAAAAATTGTCATCATTTCTTTCACACTTGTCGGATGAAAGAAAAGGGAGGAGTGCCAGAGAATTGGGATCAAAGTGCAGAAGGAAAGGAGTCTGATCAGTTGAAGCGAATGTTATAGACTTTTTCAGAAAAGATGTAAAATTGGGAATTCAGAGTGGTTTGGATGGGGCAGGGGCTTGCCTTCGCAGATCCAAGAGGTAGATGTGAGGAAAAGAATGTTTTTATAGAGGTTTTTTGGATCAAGAACTTGAGAAGATATACTTCAGTAATGCTGCCAAAATGACAACTGTGGGACTGCCAAAACATTGTCTAATACTTTTTCTACTGCGTATTGCAAAAATTGCGAATTTGTCATCCAAAATTTTTCAGTTAAGGTTGTAAATGTGTTTTAAAGTTAAAATTTTTTTACATGAAAGTTTTGATACAAGAAAAATTTTTCAGTATTTTTTTTTCATCTTTTCATAATTTGTTTAAATTTTGTATTTTTTTGTTTAATCCCCTAAAAGGTATTACCCTTTCAGTACACTTGTCAGCTTCTTAAAACCTTGTTGTGGATTTACAATTTAACGCTGATAGTTTTGAATCTTTAAGATTTTCTACCCCCAACTGAAACTTATTTAAGAACAATTGTGTGTTGCCATGACAAGCTATCCTGAAGTCACCAAACTAGGTAGTCTTTGTATGAAATTAATGGGAAGTTTTGATGTCTGGACCAGCGTTTTCATTTCCAAATTATTTTACCATCCAAAAATATGGGTATTATGATAAAACAGCAATCCTGCATGATTGCAATAGTTCTTCAAGTAAGTAATCCGTAAAGGGAAATGATACCCAGGAATGTGATTTGCAAAAGTTAATGTGAATTCATTTTAACTTCAAGTGATGTTTTAATAGTAAAGAGCAATGTTTCTAAGGATTTTAAAATTTTTTCCCCATAGCAACCTTTGTTTATGGTATTCTCCCGAGGAGAAGTTTTGTTTAAAATTAATTTGGTTTAATTAATTTAATTATTTTTTCTTGAAAACAAACATATTAATCACATTGACTTTATTGTGCAGTGCATATCCGTGTGTCCCCAAGTTGGGTTTGTTACAGAAGTGAAAATTATTGGGACAGACTGTACATTGTCACCTGTCCACATGCACAGGACAAATTCGAAAAAACAGCAACTCTGCATAGAAAAGTTTAATGTGGGTAATCTCTAAAGAAGTCCAGGTGGGGGCCAGGCACATCAATTCCAAAAAACTTAGGTGTATTGGGGACCCTTGTCCCCTAGCAACCAATTTTGGAGTTTAGAAACCATTTAATTATTTCCTTCTTACTATTTTTTATCCCATAACCTGTTTCTTTCTGCCATTGCAATTTTTCAAACAAAAGTTTGTTAATGAAAAAAGTAAAAGCATCACTTTTAGCCATGTCCCCCAGAAAATTCAAAATCCATTTGGAATTCCTGTCAAACTCGTGAAGTAAATTTGGGTAGTTCTTACAAACATCTCTATGTAAAATTTCCCCACCCAACCTCCATCTTTCTAATTTTATTAGGCGAAACCCATTCGCGTTCTGTCACCCAGCAACTTGTGTTCAACACCCTTCATCTTTCTCACTTTTGCTAGTTATTTTCTTTTGCTGCCTCCACCCTCACAAAACTGTCTTCAACGCCTCAAAACTCCGAGCTCACTGGTCCAAGAAAAAAAAAATCGCAACATTTACTTTTCCCCTTCGCGATTTTGGTGCTGCTACAAAGCTGGAGTGATAAATCAATACCCCTGTTTCAAATGTCCCAAGTCTGCATTTTTATCTTCTGTAACTGTCTTCACTGGCCATCCCTTCCTTCGTTCAGCGAGTACTTTGTGCTTTCGGAACACCCAGATTCAAACAAACCACTGTTGGCCGTCGCTCCTTCTTGTTTTCTGGTCCTCCACTGGAATGAACATCCTTTTCAAATTCACAAAGCCGTATTTGGATCTTCAAATCCAGCCCAAACCGATTATTTTCTACGAGACTTCCCCCAAAACTTCCTAATTTCACGCATCTTTCACTTTCTTTGGTTCCAGTGTGTGTTGCGTGCGTGTGTGTGATTTGGGGTTTTTTTTTGAGTTTGTGTTGTTAATTTTGTGTTTATTTTGTGTGTGTGTGTTGTGTGTGTTTTGGTGTGTGTGTGTGTGTGGTGTGTGTGTTTGGTTGTGTGTGTGTGGTGTTTTTTTGATTTTTTTTTTGTTTTTTGAGTGGGGGGTTTTTTTTGGGTTTTTTTGGGCCCCTTTTTTAAAAAAAGGGGTTTTTGGGAAAGGGGGGGTTTCCCCTTTTGGTTTAAAAAGGCAGGAAATTTTAGAAAATTTTGGGGCCCCTTTTTTTTTTAGTTTCTTTTTTTCCAATTTTATTAAAAAACAAATTTTAAAGGTTTTTTCCCAAGGGGGGGTTTTTTCCCCGTCAAATACTCCCCCTTTTTTTTTTTTTTCCCCCCCCTTTCCCCCTTTTTAAATTTTTAAATTTTTTTAATTTTTACCCAAAATTTTCCTTTGAAAAAAATTTTTTTTTGGTTCCCTTAAAAATTTTTTTTTGGTTTCCCCCTTGGGGTTTTTTTGGGGGTTTTTGAAAATTCATTTAAATTTGGGCATTTGTTTTCGGGTTTTTGAAAATTTTAAAAAAAAAATGGGGGCACTTTGGGTTAGGGGCCCCTTTGGGGGGGGAAAAAACCCAAATTTTAAAATTTTCCCCCCTTTTCACCTTTTTTTTCCGTTTCCCCAATTTCCCAAAAAATGAAATTTAAAAAAAATTTGGGAAACCCCTTTTTCCTTTTTGGGGGTTTTTTAAAAATTTTTCTTTTTTTTTTCCCCCCCCTTTTTTTTTTTTTAAAATTATATATTTATTTCCCCTTTAGAAATTTTTTTAAGGTTTTTTTTCTAGTGGAAAAAGCCCCAAAAAAAAAAATTAGAATTTCCCCTTTTTTTTTATTTGGTTAAATGTTAAAAAATTTTTTTTGGGAAAAAATGTTTATTTTTTAGCTTAAAATCCCTTTTTTTGATTAAAAAAAAATTTTTTTGGGATGTTTAATAAAATTTGGTTTTTTGGAAAAATTTTTTTAAAAATTGGGTTTTCACCCCCAAAATTTTAAGGTTTTAAAATTTTCCCCAAAATAGTTTATCCCTTTTTTCCTTTTTTTTTTTTTCTTCTTTTTTTTCTTTTTCTTTTTTTCCCCTTTTTTTTTTTTTAAAAAAAATTCCCCTTTGCCTGGTTTTTTTGTAAAAAAAAAAAACCTTTTTTAGTCTTTTTTTGGGGTTTTGGGTTTTTTTATTTCCCAAATTTTTTTTATTTTTTTTATAAATCTAATTTTTTTTCCCCCCTTTTATTTTAAGCCTTTTTTTAAAATTTTTTTTTAATTTTTTTTTTTTTTTGGGGGTTTTTCCCTTTTTTTGGGTTTTTTTTTTTGCCCCCCCTTTTTTTCGTTTCCCCCCTTTTTTCCCCCCTTTTTAAAAAAACCCCAAATTTAAAATTTTTTTTTTTTTGGGGGTCCCTTTTTTTCCCCCAGGTTGCTAGCCCATTTGTAAGCAAAAGTGGAAGTGAAGTTCCTTTTGTGCTATGCTGCCCGTATTAAAAGATGTAAGACAAAATTTCATTCGATAAAGTAAGTAGCAGCCTAATTTATTTTGATTTTGTTACCATGGCATCAGTCACCCTGAGATTGTGTGGAGCCTTGCTTTATTTTGTGAAAAACCCTTTTTAGATGATATCTTGGTTTTTTAAGTCTATTTTTTTAACTGATTTTAGTGTGGTAGTGGGGGGTATGCAATAACACTTTGGTTTTTTGTGTTACTTATTTTTCTCCTAAAATACTATGCATTTGGAAAACACCCCTTCATGTATGTCCCAATGGCCTTTTTGTGAAAAATCCTTCCATTTAAAGTTTGAGTTCCCCTTCCTCCTTCTCTCTCTCGCTTTCTCTCTCTCTTGTCTCTCTCTCTCTCTCTTCTCTCCCCTCTCTTCTCCTCTCTCTCTCTCTCTCTCTCTCTCTCTCCTCTTTTCCTCTCTCCTCCGATATGCATCAGAGCAATTCACAATCTTTTTCAAATTGTTTGGCTGGGGCTCTGTAAAATTGTAAAAAAAACGCTTTTTACTGATTTAAAATTGTGGGTTCCTTGCGTGTTTCCCTTTTTTGGGTTTTGGGTGTGCAGCTAAAAAGGGTTTTTTAAATAAATGAAAAGGTCAGTGGTGTGCTTATAAAACATTTTTAAAACTAATATGAACAAAGAAGGATTTTTTTCTGATATAAAATTGTCACAGTGTCAGGGCGGGGAACAGTGTCAATCTGTGTTGTGCAGTGCAATTTTCTTTTAGAGGAAAAAAGCTCAATTTTCAAAAACCCTGAAACTTTTTTCTGTTTCGTATGCATGTGTACTCTAATGTTTAAAAAAACCCCCTGAAAACAGGGACGGAAAAGGGAAGAAGTGAAAAAGGGGGAATGTCTCGACAAAAAACTTTTGCCCCCTGCTGAAAATGATTCAAATGATTTACGGGCGCTTTACGCAAAATTTAAAAAGGATCTTCCTTTCAAACGTATAAAAAACGTTAGATGAAAAGTTCAGCATTAAGTCAGGCTCTACACTTCCTTGAGGAGATGCACACCTGAACGAATGTTTTGAAAACCCAACAAAGAAGTCATACAGGGAAATGCAAGAAGACAGACAGATAATTCTTACCCACTGGAGATCTTCTTCTATCTTCTGTCCCCTAGCTCCCTGGGGGCACCCTCAAAGACTCACAACCAGTTCCTCCATTCTTTCCTCTTCTCCTTTTTTCCCGGTTTTTTTGAGTTCTAGGCCTGTCCATTACTGATGTTTTCCCCCCAGCTCTTTCCCTTGGGCTGCCTCTTCTTTCCTCCTTGGACGTGGCCCTTTCAAAACTGTTTTGTAATTTTGGGACTTGTGACATGCCCCTACCATTAATTTACGCTTTTTCACGATCGTTAGAAGGTTTCCCTAGGGTCCAATGGTTTGCGGGTTTGTTATGCACGTTTCGTTGTTATGTGGTCTTTGTAGAGATGCCAAAGG
>CM054164.1:20455407-20511967 GCA_028751875.1 Rapana venosa
TGATTCCATCCCATTCCATTCGGCAGACCCTCAAAAACTTACGTTTGCCGATGAAATTGCCCTCGGGGGGAGTAACCAGAGCTGCAAGATCAACGACCAATTTGGAACGAGCTGGACATATGGGTTGGAGGTGAGCTCGGGAAAAGTAAAGTACTTGTGAACAGCACAGCAACGCCATGCAAAATTTACTGAACGGCCAAAAACGGGAGAAGGTAGACCTTTTAAATCCCTTGGCGCTACACCCCAAAGGAGGGGGCGAAAAACGACAAAATAAAAGTCAGAATGCCATGGCAAATCTTTCCGACAAAACTACCCCTATGGAAAAGTAAGGAGATCAGTTTCCCAATCAAACAAAAGCCTAAAAAAGCCCAAATTCAGACGATCCTGCTGTAAAAAGTGAAACCGGACATTGACTGCTGAAACAGCAAAGGAATCCGTATTCAAAACAAAAATGCCATAGAAAACTCTGGGCAAATCCGGGAGAGAACGAAAGACCAATAAATTTTGAAAGAGTCAAAAAACAGGCGGGCAGGTCCACAGGAACCCCTTCCCCTCGTCAAGAAAAAAAAGCTGAATGGTTGGGCCACGTCCCCCCGCCACAACACTCTGCCCAAAACAGTACTGCGGGGAACACTCGAAGGTGGCAGAAGGGGGGGAAGACAGAACAAGTCATAAATGGAAAATCAGAAATGGACCGGATGAAGGGGACTCGAAATACTGGCAGGCGGGGCCGAGATGGATGGAGGGGATTCCACGGCATCGTTTTTCGGTTCCCCCACGACCCCCAAGGTCAGGGGTTTGATGATGATGTGATGATGATGATGATGAGGGATGATGAGGGATGATGATGATGAGATGATGAGGGAGTATGATGATGATGATATGAGGGAGAGGGCGAGCAGAGCCTTTGTCATGATTTTTTAAAACAGATCCATCTGTAAAAAACTTTAAGCAGTCAGCATACTTTTTTTTAATTTGCGACCGAACATCTGCAACCATGATGTTTTGTTTTTCATTTTTTTTTTTCATTAATATAGTCTATATCAAAACGGGCTTTATCCATCTCCCATGAAGGGGACATGGTAAAGCTTTTTTGTGAGTTTCTAAGTCATATTGATTAAGTTTAGATTTTTGAAAGAGATCTGATACATAAGTGCCAATAGGCATTAAACACGAAATCTGTTTAGCCTTTTTGGAAAATTGGTTTCTGCTTGAACTTTTAATTCACCACAGACAAAATTTTCGTCATTCGTGCACCGTAAAATATATTTGGCGCATGAAAGTTGTCGGTATTCAGCTAGGGGAAGTTCCCCAATTTCTTTATAAGTTTCTATGGTGGATGCATGGAATGGTACCCCAAGTGCAAATTTGTACGCCTTATCTGTACTTTGGAGTTTTTTAAGTAAATAATTAGGAGCACTGAAAAAGACTTCTTGTGCATAAGAGAGTTTGGAACATACAAGTGAATTAGACAAGCATTTAAGAGTGAAGATATCTTGTCCCCAGTACTATCTGCTAACCATTTTAAGAAAATTGAGGCATTTTCTTGCTTTTGTTAAAATGTATCCAATATGAGCATTCCAGGTTAATTTTGATGTAAGTTGAATCC
Source organism: Rapana venosa (assembly GCA_028751875.1). Taxonomy (NCBI): domain Eukaryota; kingdom Metazoa; phylum Mollusca; class Gastropoda; order Neogastropoda; family Muricidae; genus Rapana; species Rapana venosa. Next base: position 20,457,017 of record CM054164.1, read on the forward strand.
CTAAACATTTTACCAATTTTTATACGAATTGGCTCCTCTCCAATCGTAAACTGTGGAAAATGAAATCTGGATCACTACCATTTTTAAAAGCATAATGTGCGTTTTATGTCGATAATGTCAGGCCATTTAAAATATATAGTTATGTAAATTATCTAGCTCTTTTTTATATACTTTTCTGGTATAGTTTATCGTCCTCTTTGTTGTACCTTTGCTTCATAGTGACATTCATCCATATACAAAATATCATCAGCATATTGTACCAGGACAACGTCTTTAGACATTTTTGTGGGTAAACATACATCAATATATTAAACAGAAAAGGGGCTAAAACGAACCCTGTGGTAAACCCATATGCAATGACCTAAAGTTTGAATATGCATTCCCTACTCTCACTTGCATACATCTGTTACATAAAAAGCTTTTAATATAATAGAAAAAATGCCCAGAAAAGCCAATAGTCTTCAGTTTATGCAGCAATTTAGCATGCCAAACTTGGTCGTAGGCTTTCTTTACATCAAAAAAAGTTGCGAGTAGATTTTTTCTTCTCGCAAATTTTTGTTTGACCTGTGTTGTTAGCTTAACTAGGTTATCGATTGCTGATATACCTTTTTGAAAGCCTGCTTGATTGACAGGAACTACTTTATTTTTCTGACAGTAATACACAAGCCTTTTAGAACCAATTTTTTCCATAAGCTTACCAATGTTAGAAGTCAGTGCTATGGGCCTATAACTATTTTATCAGTTTTAGGCTTTCCTTGTTTACGAATGGGAACAATAATTTAGACTGTTTCCCCAGTTCATTGGCATTACACCTTTGGTCCAACATTTTTGGGAAAAGTTTATGCATCAAACAATAAAGTTTTCGGGTAACGGGTTTAAGCATATCATTGGATATGGCATCTAACCCAACAGAAGTTTTCTTATTAGGAAGGGAAAATAATACATCTTTTACTTCATTGATTGTTATTGGAGCATTGATGTATTCAGTATTATTAGAACATGAGTCTTTATATTGTTTTCTTCTACTCAGCTTGTCTGTATTTATTGCTTCTAAGTGTGAAGCCTTCAACACGCATAGACTCTGAGAACATATCTGCAAAGGCCTCAGCTTTTTCTGCATTGGTTGGAAAATTTTCATATTTTTTTAAGTTTAACTGGACAAGCTGGTAAAATCACACCTTTTCTCATTTCATGAAATTTTTGCCACACTTTGTTAAGATCTTTATGATTTGATAAGTCGCTCAAACAAAACGAAGACCAAAATTGTCGTTTCGCCTGAGCTATGATCATGTTGCTGTAGTTTTTTGCATGCTTCTGTTGTTCATGGTTTTCTGGCGTCTTATTTTTTTAATATGTTTTATACATTAAACGTTTGTTGGTCACTGCTTCCTCGCAAGCAGGTGTCCACCAAACATTTCCTGAACATTTCCTTGATTTTAATGATTAATGATTGGGATAGATAAGTAAGCAGCTTGAATGATGACATTAGTAAAGGTAGAATGAAATTCATCTATGTTTTCAGAATCCAAGCTGTTTGTATAGTAGGCTGCAAGAATACTTTTATACAGTTTCCGATTAGCTTCTTTATAGTTAAACTTTGGGATTTTATCTTTTTCAGTGTTACAAGGGACTGGAATTTCATTAAAAGTAATAACAATAGGTAAATGATCACTTCCCAATGTGTCTTCATAAGTTGCCCACGTACATTCAGGTGCAAGAGCAGAAGATATTAAAGACAGATCTAATGCCGATGCCTTGTGATTAGAGATGTCAGGTATTCTGGTGACACTTCCATCATTTAGTAGGCATAGACAAGAGTCTGTTATATTTTCTTTAAAAAAACGATTCCGGAGATAGATATACTTCCTTTATCCCAAAAGTGTGCGTGACCCATTGAATCCCCTGCTGCCAGCCATTTCTGATTATCTTGTAATGAGTGCAGCCACTCTGTATTATAGTCATTAGCTCCCTTAGGCAAATATACTGAAACAATGTTTATGACCAAACGATCTGTAAACTTTAAACGTGCAGCACACGAATATGAATCTGAGATATCACTAGGCATAGGTGAACAACATGCACTATAATCTATTCCTTCTTGGATATATATTGCTGTATTGACTTTACCAAAAGCATCCACGTATTCATGAACAGGTTGGTAGTAAAAACCTTGAAGTCTGGGTAATTTACACTTCTTTACTTTGAGGGACTGCAGGATGAGAACTTGGTAGCTGTTAATGGAAAGATGTTGAACTAAATATGATAAATTCGTGGAGATGAACCTAGCATTCCACTGCATGACGTTAAGCATTAGTGAGGTTTTGGAGACATTACACACAAAAGCCTTAACTAATAAATAAATCAAAACACAAATTTAAAATGTATTGGAGGTAACACTTTTTAAAAAAAAGATTTTTAAAGAGTGTCGAAGTGCATTTGTAATAAAAGTTCAGACAATTCAATTAAAACAGCAATAAAAGAAAACAAAAACAACAAATTATTCAGGATCGTGTAGAGCAGCTGCTGTGCATCAGAGCAGAAATCACAGGGGTCTATTTACTGTACTAGATCTATCGCTGGCAAAGCAAAGACTGCAAATGTCACCATTCAAATGATTTTCACCACACAAAATTGTTATGTCGAGCATGTTGTCTCCACCCGGGTAGTCCTGCAGGTAGACATGCTCGTACTGTGGCTGGTTGTACACTGGCTGCTGGTAGTGGTCTTTCAAAGGCGTGCCTGGTACTGGACGAGGGTTTTCCTGGGATGAAATTGGCCTTTTGGGTCTCCTCTTTGCTGTTTGCCAAAACAATGCATGAACATGCCTGCCAATGTTTCTAGCCAGTATACTGGAGCCTTTTGCATTTGGATGAAATAAATCTTTGTAATGATAATGGGTGTACATATTGTCGTGGGAGAAAAAATGATACGTTGTTTAGAGGGTATAACCCCGAGCACCTCTGTGTGTGTGTTTTTTGGTGTGTGTGTGTGTTGTTTGTGTGTGTGTGTGTGTGTGTGTGTGTTTGTGTGTGTGTGGGGTGTGTGTGTGTGCGTGTGTGCGTGCGTGCGTGTGGTGTGTGTGTGTGTGTGGGGTGTGTGTGGTGTGTGTGTGTGGTGTGTGTGGTGTGTGTGTGTGTGTGTGTTGTGTGTGTGTGTGTGTGTGTGTGTGGGGTGTGTGTGTTTTGTGAATTGCTGTTGTTGTAAATTCTTAGGGACTTTGTCCTCGTGAGATTTTAAGTTTTTAATATTCATTATTATTTATCTTTTTATTTGTTTAGTAGTAGAAATAGTAATAGAAGAAGGAATAGTAGTAACAGTAACAGCAGCAGCAGCAAAAGAAGTGATATCCACTGCCTCCTGCCTAAGCTCTGTGGCTTGAGAATGGCTCAGACTGGGGTTTGAGGACCACTGTTAGCAGACTTACCGTAGATCTGACCAACAGTCAAAACCTGAGGGGACAGAAAAGAGGGAATCCTAGCACAGAATTTCTAGACTGTTGGGGTGCGGTTTGTACTGACAGGCCCCAGGCATCTGCACGGGGGAGATGCTGCATTATGATGGCTCCATTTCAGGTTAAATATGTGTACAATGTTATAACTACTTTTATTGTTATATCTGCCATATCGCCTTTTAAAGTAGAAAAATGTTGTCCCTACATTTGGTTTTATTTTACTTTCATGATGGCGGAATAATTTCATGATGATGTTGAAACAGAGACTTGGGAATTTTAGAATTAGATTCATAAATAATTTGTAAAATTGGTATACAATTTGATCTTCGTAATTAGATTCCAGACAAAACCCACCGCCATGGCGCAGTGGTTAGCGCCTTGGTGTTACGGACTGGAAGGTCGTGGGTTCGATTCCCATAAGAGTCATAGGGTTTTTTTCGGACCTGGCCGGCTCCTACCCAGAGTGAGAGTGCTGTGGGCTCAGTGGGAAGACTGGGACCCACAGTCGAGCTTCATCTACTTAAGGGAAATGCGAATTTGAGAGTGTTGTCAAATTACCTGACCAACATTGCAGGGTGTCTGTATCTCTCGGGCCCGGGTTGGTGCCAGATATATTGATAGTAAGCCTAGAATACAACCTGTCAAGTAGTCTCAAGCTATGCACTTCCCCACAGCAGCAAAATTTGGCGTCATCCTCATTGTCATTGATCTCATGAAATAAAAAAAAAATATTGCCTCTTATTCGGTGGTCCCGGTTGCTCTGGTCTCATGGTGACCTCAGATTCACTTTGCCCATACACTTCTGTGCCTGTGGTGAGTTTGTGTGAGGGCCTTTGGGGTTGGAGGTTCGCGGGGGACGGTCGTTGGAGGAAAGTTGTGGTGGTTGCCACCTTGGGTGGGCAACGCACTCAGTCTGTCTCCGCGACTGAACTAATACTGTCGTTAGTAGGGGGCTTAGTAGGTGGTGTCCTGCGTATGTTAGCTCAAACAGGCACCATTTAAACACCACCAAAGTGACCCAGCAGCAGTGCAGGGCCCCTCTGGCTGGTGGCCCCACGTCGGCCTGATAGTGATGGGCTCCCTGTGGACCTCCGACTCTGAGGATGAGACATTAAAAAAATCTGGGTATGGTTGTGGCGGGGAGATTGGAATGAGCGGCGTGGGAACAGCAGGACGGGGGACGTCACAGAAGATGAGGCAGCAAAAAAAAATTGCAGACATATTAGATTCTCTATCTATTAATAAAAGATAGTATACTGAATGCTTTATTCATAAAAAATTTTAAAAATAATAAATACAACATACAAAATGAAGCAAACTAACAAACTGAAGAACTGAATAGGTAACCTGCTATCTAATCAGTCAGTGTAGAGTCTACCTTTGTGTACACAATGTCAATCAACAAAGTCATCAATATACAAATATAGTTTTAGAGAACTGAGATAGAGAATAGATATATGATGAATTGAATAATAAATATACAAAATAGTTTTAAACGCCTAAGACAAATAGATGATCATTTGAAACAACCAATTAATCAATGGATCCATTTACAAACCAATGACTCTTATAAACTCTACATGATCAACACAACATAATGTGAACAGAACCATACCATAAATCAATCAATCGATCCATCAATAACAGAACCATACTATAAACCAATCAAATGACATCAATGAACTAATCACTCCCATGTCCTCTACACAATGTGAACAGAATCATGCAGATCACAGGGCTGGTCCTCATTCTCCTGCTGCCTGCTCTCCTGCTCCTCCCCTTTCCTCCTCCTGCCTGCCTGTATCACGGCTGCACCGGCACATCAGCTCAAGAAACATGGACTCCAACAACAAGGTAAAAAAAATGACTGACTGACTGATTGAATCAATCATTACCGAATGAATGAGTGATTGCGGGAATGAATGAGTGTGTTATAGAGTGCATACATATTCACCATCCTTTGGCATGATTAAAGAATTGTGGTACACACTACTTTTGTTTGTTTAAGGGTTGGTTGGTTGGTTGGGGTTTTGTTTTTATCTGTAAATGGGGCATAATGCTGCGTTTTAGGAGCTGCTAGGAACAATAACTCCAGACCCACACATGTTTCTTCTGTGAAAGCAAATTTCTCTTTGTTTTCAAGCAACATACAGGTTTTCTTAGAACGAAAAGCATGTTTAAATACACTCCAGAACATAAATATTGGACTAGGTAATTTTTGATCTAATTTAGATTCAATTGTTTAGATCTACGTCAAAGCTCCCCATGGCATTTTTTAACACTGGAAAAAAGGAAATAACCGCACAACATTTTACTCAGGGATATCTGAAATCACAGTTTGCTGACAATATTCACAGTGACAAAATTATATCTGGCAAAGAGAGAGAGAGAGAGAGAGGTGGGTATGTAAAAGTGAGACTGATCTGGCCAAAAACAAACTTGTAGCATGTAAGCCAGCTCATTCTCTCACGATATCAGCAAGATTCTTCAAAATAGTGTCCATGGCAAAAGTGTCTTGGACAATTTGAAAGTCTCTTCCATTCATATCTGTTGAATTTATAGCCTCTAAAGAGAGTGGGGGGGGGGGGGGCACAGCTGTCAGTTTCCCCCACTTTCAGCTACTCTCAGCTGCTATCCATCCCATCCCAGCTGGTGCTAATTACAGCAGAAACTGACCCCACTTGGACTCGGTAAAAGGAAGGGGCTGATTTTAGCACTGCGTCCTGGGCCCTTGACTGAGTTATGTTGGGTTTGCCGCTGTGGAGGATACTCATAGAAATTCATTGCCACAATAAACATTGCAATTCAAAATGCAGAATCTATTTGGCATTTCTAATAGCACGATGTTTCAGGCTGATGTCTGCATAACCCCTGCCAAGTGTCTGCTTAAGCTCCTTATAGGTCTCCCAATCAAAGCTCTTTCTACCAGGTGAAAGGGGATGACAATTTCAGATTAACAGCCATTAGTCTACTCCTTACCCTCTCCGTCTCCATCTTCCAACCCTCATCCTAAAAACTGGGTTAACCCTTTCTCATTTGGAAATGCCCCCGTCCGTTTTCTTCATTTGCATGTGTGTTCACCATAATATGGTGTATTTGGATTCCACTTTGGAGATGGATACTCATGTCCGAGCGGTGCGTTCCTTGGTAGGTAAAGCGGCGTGATCTGTTACAATGAATGGGTGACCATTCCCACTCTGCTTCAGTACAGTCCCCCCGTTCACCCACTGTAAATGGTACCTCTGCTTTGAGACTGGAAATAAAGCAACAGGAAAATAGATGGGCGCCGCATCAATATGCTGGCTCCGCGATCTGAAGCCTCTGACGCCGGCTTCCCAACACTCATAGAAACACCTTTACCTTTGTTTGTTTAAACCCCGCTTTCCAAACGCACATGCTGCCTGCTGCTGTCAGGTCCTCTCTTCCGATAAAACCCCTGAGCAAAGGTTGTCTGTACTCACTGCCAGAGGCAAAGCGCAGTAGTCTTGCTTGTGTTTACAGGGCAGATGGCTGCAGTTGATCCTTTCCCGCTTTTCCTCAAAGCCTTCAGCCAGCCTTGCAAGAGCTCAGGTCTCCTTCTTTGTCCCCCATGGCCACGCTCCCAGGTTCACCAATGGTCCACACAGTGCGTTTCCACACACCCAAATCCACATAACTCAGTCAAGGTCCGGGCCATTCAAAACCGAGTGATGTTCCTTTTACCAAGTCAATGTGGTCAATTTCCCTTTTTTTAACTTTTGTTATTCAGGGGTTTTTTGCTTTTTTACATTGCACAAGTTGTACAAATACAAAACATGTAAACAATTTTTGGAAAGAGAGAGGGGAGAGGAGAGAGAGAGAGGGAGAGAGAAAGAAAGAGGAGGGAAAAAGAGAGGAGAGAGATGAGGAGAGATGAGGAGAGAAGAGAGAAGGAGGAGAGAGAGTCCTGTTCAGGTTAGGACAGTCAGACCACACAGAGACCCGAGAGAAAGAAAGGGACAGCCTACAGGCAGAACACACGACCGAGAAGTCCCAAAATGGGCACAAAGCTCAATACAGGCATGACATGTATGGGTTGCTATACATTCTGTGCACTATAACAAAATCAGGTTTGTCTGTGATTTTACACATTTCATACTGTGACCATTTTTTTTAACAAAAGGCCTCCCATGGGAAGGACTGTAGACAAAAATTTATATTTACAAATGCTGACTGTTTTGACTGTTATCAACAGAGGTTGATAAAGGCATCCATCTAATTATAAACTTGTTCTGTGTAAAAAATTTTTTCCAGAAATATATTTCCTCAGTAAAGCTATCTGTATCTTAATCTGTAAATTTAATACATGAAGTACTAGTCTATTTTCTATTCAATTTACAATGATAGATGTTTTGTTTGGCCAGTAGTAGAATTAAATAAAAATTATGGTCAATACTTATATTTCTGTCACATCTGAGTATAGGTAATTCTAGTAGAGTGAGAAGGGAGATTTTCCCTGAGTCAAAAGCCAGTAGAAGCGTGTTTAAAGTGTGTACCAGGGTGGTTTCAGTGCTGTGGTTGACGCGATAGGCAGACTAAAACTCAAGAAAAAGATTGTTGGAGAGAAGGTGGTTGTTGAGCTGTTTGAGAACTACTTTTTCAAGGAATTTAGAAATAAAAGGTAGATTGGAAACAGGTCTATAATTCTTCAGAATGTTAGGGTCACTGTCATGCTTTTTGAGTAGAGGTGGTGACTAAAGTAGTTTTGAGGGTTGATGGAACATTTCCTGAATTAAGAGATGAGTTTACTATTTTCGTGATAGCAGGTATGAGTTTTGGTAGGCACTGTGTGAAAGAGAAGCAGGTATGGGTGATCAAGATCACATGATTTTATAGTATTTCTTTCCCGATTTGTCTCATTTCTTTCACACTTGTCGGATGAAAGAAAAGGAGAGGAGTGCCAGAGAATTGGGGATCAGGAAGTGCAGGATGGAAAGGAGTCTGATCCAGTTTGAAGCGAATGTTATAGACTTTTTCAGAAAAGAATGTAGAAAATATAGAGGGAAGTTCAGAGTGGTTATGGATGGAAGGCAGAGGGCTTGCCTTCGCAGATCCAAGAAGAGTAGATGTGAGGGAAAAGAGAGATTTCATAGAGGTGGCATCAAGAACTTGAGAAGAGTAATACTTCAGTAAGTGCCTGCCAAAAACTGAGCAACTGTGCACTGCCAAAACATGTGTCTAATCCTATCTACTGCTGTATTGCAAAAATTGCAGAAGTCCTGTCAGTCACATCCATCTCTTTCAGTATAAGGTTGGTCCCAAGACACCTGTGAATTATCCTAAGTTGGAGACATTTCATTTTAACATCAGAAATGTTATGAACATACAAGAAACAATGTTTCCAGTCATTTTCAATATTCATCTTTTCATCCCACTTTGTACAACATTTTCGGTGATTATTGTTGTTGATAACTCCCCATAAACAGGTATGGACCCTTTCAGTACACTGTTCAGCTTCTTAAAACCCTCTTGTTGTTGGATTCTACAGAGCTTAACTGCCTGTAGATTTTGAATTCTTTGAAGGTTTTCTACCCCCAACTGACTTACTTTACTCCTAAGACAATTGTTTGTGTGCATGACAAGCTATCAAGCTGAATGTCACAAGCTAGGTATGTCTTTGTATCTGCATTTATGTGCAAGTTTATGTGTCTGGTCACCAGACGTCTTGTCATTGTCACCTTATTTGTCACCAATCACAGGTAAAAGTATGGTATATATGATAAAACAGCACATCCTGCATGGATTTGACAATAGTTCAAGTATGTTAATGCCGAATAAGGAACTGATACCCAGGTGATGTGTTTGCCAATAGTAATGTGCAATAGTACTTCAAGGATGTTTCACACATTGTCCCCATAGCACCTGTTGTTTTATGGTATGTCTCGAGGAGAGAGAAGTTTTGTTTAATTAATTTGTTTAATTAATTTAATTATTTTTTCTTTTGAAAACAAAACATATTCAATCAACATGTGACCTTTATACTGCAGTGCATATCTGCGTGTGCTACCACATGTTTGTTAAGTGTACAGAAGTGTATTATTGTACATGACTGTCACACTGTCACCAGTGTCACAGCACATTGTGACAAATTCGAAACAACACAGAACTTCTGTAACCATAGAAAAGTTTAATGTTGGTAGTCTCTAAAGTAGTCCTAGTGGTGGCACAGGGTCACATCACATCACAAAAAGCACAAATTATGGATGTATGGGGGGACCCATTGCTCTCACCTAGCCAACATTGGCAGATCAGAAACCCATTTTATTTTCCTTCTTACTATTTTCGTTATCAGCATATCTGTTCTTTCTGCCATTGCAGTTTCAAAGCAAAAGTGTGGTAATAATGAAAAAACCGTCAAAAGGCATCACGTTTTTAGGCCTCTATGTCGCAGAAAACTTCAATAGAATTCGGCATTACGGAAGTTCCTTTGTCAAACTCTGTGAAGTATTTAGGAGTAGTTCTTGACAACACACTCTCTATGAAAAAATTCATCACCCAGACCTGCCAGTCTTGCTACTATCAATTACGGCGCATAAGCGCGATTCGCAAGTATCTGTCCACTGATGCAACATCCAAGCTTGTCACATCTCTCATTCTTTCACGTTTAGACTAGTGTATGTCTCTTTTGGCTGGCCTACCAGCATCATCTATCCACTCTCTTCAACGCATACAAAACTCTGCAGCTCGACTGGTCCTAAGAAAGAAAAAATCTGAACACATCACTCCCCCTTCTGCGATCTCTTTCCCCTGGCTGCCTGTCTCACAAAGACTGGGTTATAAAATCAATACCTCTGTTTCAAATGTCTCCACAAATCTGCACCCTCTTATCTCTGTAACTGTCTTCATCTGTACACTCCATCCCGTTCCCTTCGTTCAGCCGCAGATACTTTGTGCTTTCGAACACCCAGATTCAAACAAACCACTGTTGGCCGTCGCTCCTTCTCTGTTTCTGGTCCATCCACCTGGAATGACCTCCCTCTTTCACTTCGACAAAAGCCGTTATTTGATACCTTCAAATCCAGCCCCAAACACACTTATTTCCTACTGAGACTTTCCCCCCAAATATCTGTCCCTAATTTTCAACAGCATCTTTCACTTTCTTAGTGTTGTTCCGAGTTGTGTGTGTGTGCGTGCGTGTGGTTTTGTGTGTGTGTGTGTGTGTTGTGTGTGTGTGTGTGTGTGTGTGTGTGTGTTGTGTGTGTTGTGTGTTTGTGTGTGTGTGTGTGTGTTGTGTGTGTGTGTGTGTGGTGTGTGTGTGTGTGTGTGTGTGTGTGTGTGTGGTGTTTTGTGTGTGGTGGTGGTTTTGTTGTGTTTTTGTTTGTGTTGCTGTGTTTTTGGTGCAAGCGTCGTTTGGGGTTTTAAAATTTTGGTTTTCAAAATATGTTTAAAGAGAGGGTTCCCCCGTCCTGTTAAATGAAATTTTGGGGCAAGCGGGTTCGATTTGTTTGGTTTTTTACCCCCTTTTAAGCGTTTATAAATCCATATTAAAATTTTAAATTTTATATTAAGCAATTAAATTTCTCCAACAGTGTGGGGTTGTACAAAGGATTTTTTAGGTTCCTGAGCAAGGGGTTATTTTCAGGCCCTCTTCCCCTCCTGCAGCACTTTCCCCTATTCCCTGGTACGTTTATAACAAAACTAAACTCCCCTCGCAAATGTTTCCCCCTTCCAAGGAAAATTTCATCAATTATTCATCGGTTTTCAGATGAAATTTCTGACTACTGAAAAGCATTTTTTTTCCCAGGTTCGCAAAATACACCGTTGTGGGGGGTCTAAATTTAAAAAGGGAAACCCCGACCCCTTTGGCATTGGGCACATTTCCCCCCCCCCCCTTTTTTTTTCCCCTTTTTTCCCCCTTTCTTTCCCCTTCCAGGGGGGTCGGAAATTTTAGAGGTTTTTCAACCTTTTCAGGCAAAGACTGATTGACTGCCCTGGCAGCAGTGGAGTGGTCATTACAAAACAGTGAAAGATTTCAAAAGTACAGACAATTTATAGGTTCACACATGTCAACCTTATCTAAAGCTTGATATGGACATACATTTTAAAAGAATATTCTTAGTTTAGACTTGTGTGTCAGACATAAATGTTCATAAATTTAGATGTATAGAAAAATGATCATGATGACCTCAGTTGCTTTCCCTTAGTAAGCAAACAGTGGAAAATTTGGGTTCTTTTGTGCTATGCTGTCCCTATTAGAAAATTAAGACAAATTACATTTTGAAAAGTATAGTAGAAGCCTAATTTATTTTGATTTTGTCTACTCATGGCCCCTCGAGGGATGTCTTATAAAAACTTTTTAAAAAAACTAATATGACAAAAAGAAGGTTTTTTTTCTGCATAAAAAATTGTCACGTGTCAGACAGGGAAAGTGTCAATCTTGTATGTGCACGTGCAATTTTCTTTTAGAGGAAAAGCCCCCCAATTGCAAAGCCAGAACTTTTCTGTTTTCGTAGTGCATGTGTACTCTAATGGTGAAACAAACCACTGAACACGGGGGACGTGAAAAAAAGGGAAGAATAAAAAGGGAAAATGTTCGAAAGATTTTGCCACCTGCTGAAAAAGTCATTCAAATGATTGACGGGGGGCTTTTCGCAAATTCAACAAGGGCTTTCCTTCATACAAAAAAAGTATTAAAAAACATATAGGAAAAGTTCGCACTCTAATGTCAGGCTCTCACACTTCCCTTGAGGAGTGCACACACGAAAGAATGTGTGTACACAAAAAAGAAGTCTCAGGAACTGCAAGAAGAAAACAGTAATTCTTGACCGACTGGAGATTAAAAAATTTGTTATAGCAAAGATAAGACAGCAAATTTAATTCCTTGTTTGCTCAGGGAGTACCCGGGCCCAAAACAATATGTAAAATTATATCCTGGTGTTTATCACCCCTGGCAGGGAAACTTCGAACTATCTGTTTCAGGCCCAACATAGGAAAAGCCCCCAAATTAAAAACTTCTTGCCCCGGCAGAAAAGGCGGTTTTTATGCAGGCTTTGGGGAAATTTCGTGAAAGGGAAAAAGGGGCTTGCCTCAACCCGCCAAACTTAAATTTTCTTCGGGGGCAAGGTAATTCACACCCTCAGGAAAAGTGTAAGAAAACCAATTATCCTGGTTAGAGAAGGGAAAAATTCCATCCCAAGTTTTAGGAAAAGGCCCTTTAATGGGCAAAAATCTGGCAAGGGGGGAAGAATGCGGTCCGGTCCTGAAAGGGGCTCAGTAGGAAAAACCCCCAGAAATACCATTTTTCATCCAAAATAACCTATGGCGTGGGGGTCGCCAGGTCCAGGCATACAGCAGACCTCCGGGAAACGTTGGGACAACGACAAGATCGCAGCAAACTCAAGGAGCGGGACGGGGAAGTAAGCATCGAAACTCTACAGTGATTCAAGGCAAGACAGTACAAAACCCTTTGTGGAAAGCAACTTAGCAAAAACAGGGAGTGGACAGAGTACACCAATTGTACCAGGTGCCCTTCTTACAGTAAAAGGGTTTGAGCAATAAAGACAGCCCAGGACAGCCAAGAGGGCTCCATACAGAGAGCGGGCAGAAATTTTAAACAAACTGTCCAGGTTATTCAAGACACGGGGGCCCCAAAACCCAAATCTGAATTTCAGAGGCTAAAAAAACAGAATAACACAAAGTGGACCCCAAGTGATCCTGACTCCAGGCAAATGGTGACCCAAACATAGATGGGGAAATGATCTTTGTGGGGGAGAATTTGTCATACTGTCATGCAGGAAACACCAAAGCAGAGACCACTGCAAAAGACCTAAAGACAGGAAGACGTTGAGTGATCGTTAAATCAATCTTACGGCTAAACAAAAAAAGATGGCGAGGATTTGGACAGGATCCCAATGCAACATGACAGAGGACGATAACAACAACAAGGGTGACTAGATGTAGACACTGCAGTGCTGACAGAAGGACTGACTGTGACAAAGAAAACTGACAATGACATAGATGACACATGGAAAATTAAAACGGTGGGGACCAAAAAGAAAGAAAGGGTTTCAATACGGGCCAACCCTTCAGACAGAACATGACACAAGCATTTGAGGAACAGCTGTCGCAGAGGTTCCAACACACAAAACAAGCAAGCACTATCAGAACACTCAGCTTTGCCACAGCACAAGCTGAAAGGGAACCCAGACGTGCTGCCTCCCAGACAGGCAGTACTAGGTCCAGGCAAGCGGGACGTAATGTTTCAGCTCGGTCTAATAGCCAGAGCAGCATTAGATTCCTTTAAGAATAGCTACTGAGAGGAGTCATGGACAGGGTCTGGATCCACTGTTAAGGCAAAAGTTAGGTAAAAAAACATGCAGGTGCTGCAGATGCTAGAAAATAGGGAATCGGCCGGCCACAAGTTATGATAAGAGCAAGGAAAGATAGATTCCCTTTAATAAAACAAAGGCAAATCTAAAGACCATCAAGCACAGGCACTTTCAGACCCTAATTTTAAATACAAGTTAGGGTTAAATTCTGAATAAAAATGGCATGGTCTTTTAACCAAAATTAGAAAAACACTGCTTTGTTAGTTTCCTTTGAAAATTGATGTTATTTGTCTAACAGAAACTTATGAAATGACTTTGATTTTCCCTGCTTTCATGACTATTGTTGTTTACTTCCAAAGCTAGAAGCTTTCTCGTAGGAAAGGTATTCAGGGGGAGTAATTGTCATGATCAAGAAATCTTTGTCATCTTTTTTTGAAAAAGTTGTGTTAAAATATGAAAATACTATTTTATAAAGGAATCTCAAGATTTTGTTAAAGACAACAAGGATATTTTTGTTGTGTGCTCATTGTTTCCTCCATATGACACCTTATTGAAAAAAAGCAGGCTTTTTTGGGCAGGGAAATTTTTGGAACCTGATACTGGACCTCAGAGTGATATGATGATTTTTCTATTCTTTTAATGGGAGATTTTAATGCAAGAACACAATTACAATTTAATTTTTTGATGAAACAATGATTTCGAACTTTCAGAGGATTTTTTTTGACTCAGAAATGCCAAGAAAAACACAGGATGTCAACAAATATTTTTTGGGAACCAACTTCTTGAAATTGTGCAATTCTTTGACTGTGTTATATTGAAGGTCTTTGTGAAACGTGCTTTGAGATACTGTACATTTATATCCCCGTCTGGTTCAAGTACGTAGACTATTTCATTACTTCCTTTGAGCTCTTAACATCTTTTAAGTACTCTCATTAAATGTAAAAAATATGACGAGTCTGACATTTCCCATTAGGTAATGGAAGTAGAGATTGCAAGCAACTTTTGAAACCTACAGAGCATGGAAAGAGAAAGACCTTTTGACAAACTTGTAGGGAACCCAAAGATAAAGAAGACAAATTTTTTTGAAGTTTTAAAGAAGTAAAGAGATTAGAGTAACTTTTTTTGGGCCCACAGATGCCAAAAATAATAAGTAGAAATGCTTAGACAGTTTGTAAAGTTTTGAAAGATGCCAGTACTTGTATGACTAAAAGGTTTTGCATGCACAATATACCGAACTCTGTGGTTGACAAAGAATGTAAAGTGTTAAAAAAGAAAGCAGAGCAAAACTTATCATTTCAGAGCACAGAAAAGAAGAAAGTGTTGTGTATGTGAGAAGAGGAACAGTACAAAAAATTCTAAAAATTAAGAAGCGGGAACTACAGAAAGCAAAAAGCTGATCCTTAGAAAAAAAATTTAACTATTTTCACGTTTGGCGGAATTTAAAACATAGGATGTGGCATCTCTGAGAGAGTATTCAATAACATTAGTGCTGAGAATGTTACTCATTTTAGAGACTTTTCCGAGCCCGGAAGAAATAAGGGACTATTAGTAGTATTACAGCAGATTATTGGAAACACTAAACATACTTTAAATAGGGCATATCCGAAAAGAAGTCGAGAAGCAATGCAAACTGAAATAAGAAAAAGCAAGTGGAATAGATGGCATAAACGGTGAACATGTTAAATTTGGTATGCAGAGTGTCAGCTTTTAGTAGATGTTTAATGTTATTTTTTTCACTGGTATATACCCAAAAGAGGGTAAAAGGGAATAATTTTTTTTTTAAATTTAAATAAAAAAGGAAATCGTAATAACACAGTTTATAGGGGGGTGTATCTTTGTTAACATCATTCAAATTTGTTTATACAACAATTTTGAACACACGATTTATAAACTGATTAAAAATAAAACATGATTCTGAAAGTAGGCAGGTTTCGAAAGGTTATCACTATCGACCAGATTTTTAACTTGTATGCAGTTATTCAGAAATGTACACAAAAGAAAGGAAGGAAACTTTATGTTGCTTTCGTGGATTTCAGGAAAGCATTTGATTCTGTTCGACATGAAAACTTTTGGAATGTATGAAAAAACAAGGTGTAAAAGGTAGGTTTATGGTGTGTTTAAAATCAATGATTGTTCACTGTTGTCATGTGTGCGTGCAAAGAAAGAGTTTACAGAATTCTTTGACTGTCCTATCGGAGTACGGCAAGGCTGCGTGTTAAGCCCCACATTGATTTCTATATCAAAATCAGCTATCTGACCATATGAATGCTGAAGGTAAACATGGCATCCAGATTTTGCCAGAGTTTATGGAAATATTTGTACTGCTTTTTGCTGATGAAGTGGCTCTCTTGTCAACAAGTGCACATGGATTACAAAACCCGCTAAATGTTTACATAGATGTTTTCGAAGACTGAAGTTAAACGTAAATGTGAAAAAACAAAAATTATGGTTTTCAGAAAAGGGGGTCATTTAGACGACGTGAGCAATGGGTATTTGTGGCAAAAGCTAGATGTTTTGAATAATTATTGTTATTTAGGGTTTTAATTTCCACAACGATGGCTATATGAAAAAAGGCACTGAACATTTGGTAATTAAGGGCAAAAGGCAACTGCTCAATTAAATAGAGCCTTCCAGAAATATAAAGAAATGACTGCTTACACCTATTTAAAATATTTGATGCTAAAATACAATCTGTTTTAATGTATTCGCTGAAATCTGGGGGTTGATAAGTTAGATCATTTAGAGAAAGTCCATATGTTAGTGTGCAAAAGATTTTTAGGTGTCCCAGTCAGAACTCCTAATAAGATGGTTTTATGGTGATCTGGAAGGTATCCGTTTTTATATAAATCTTGTGTTTCAGTCTTACGGTATTGGTTCAGACTTTCAGATGGAAAATAAAGGTTACCTCATAAAGCCTACGAGATCTTCTTGAACTGATAGAAGTGGGAGGAAAGATGCTGGGTATCTAAAATCAGGGAAATTCTATGCGGAGACGGGTTTTCAGTTTGTTTGGCTGCAACAAGGTGTTGGAGATATCAAGCGTTCTTGGGTCCCAAATTTAAAACAGCAACTTATTGACTTTCTATTCAAGAATGGACTTCTACAGTTAGAGATCGTAATAGATATGAAAATTATAGATCCTTCAAAATGATTTTTGAAAGAGGGAAAAAAAATAACACGATATTGATACTTATTGCTTCAGGGTGGCCATTTCTCAAGTTAGATTTAACGTTCTGCCTCTAAATGCAAATATACATCGATATAGTGATTCTATACAAGATAAAACCTGTCCTTTTTGTAAGTCAATAACTGAAAACGAAATGCACTTTTTGTTTGACTGTCCCATGTATTCTGATCTCAGAGCTAAGTTCCTTGGTGATTCAGCTGAAATTCCTCCACATGTGTTGTTGCAGGTAGCAAAACCTCACCAGATGCATAGCGTTTCCCGGTATGTTTTTCCATTCAGCCAACAGACGAAAAGAAATTATTATCTGAGCTTGTTATTTGATTAGACTTGCTGAATGTTTACAAATGAGTTGGTTGGAAACTTGACGATTTTCAGAGAATATGATGTCAATGTAATAACTTTTGGTTTATGAATAGAGCACCAAATAATCCTTGTCTTTAGTTTACAGTCTTGTGACCATGTACGATGATAGCAGAAGATTCTCACCCCCCCCCCCCCCCCCCGCCCCCCCCAGTATGAATAAATCAAGCTTTATCATGAAAACATCTTCATATCAATTGTTGTACGTCGAAATAGTCATTCTGATAGTAGTAACTTGATTATGATGGTGGGCGTAGTGGTTGCAGTGTTGATGGTGCTGGTGATATAGATGTTGAAGACGATGGTGGTGGTGATGTAGATTGATGAGGACGTTGGGATGGTGATGGGGGATGTTGAGGGGACGATGGTCATGTAGATGTTGAGGATATAATGGTGGTGATGTAGATATTGAGGATGATGGTGGTGGTGATGTAGATTTTGAGTATGATGGTGGTGGTGATGTAAAATATTGAGTATGATGGTGGCGGTGCTGTGGATGTTGAGTATATAGTGGTGGTGATGTAGATGTTGTGTATGATGGTGGTGATGATGTATGTATTGAGATGATGGTGGCGGTGATGTGGACGTTGAGTATTGATGGTGGGGGTGATGCAGATGTTGAGTATGATGATGGTGGTGATGTGGATGTTCAAGATGATGATGAGTGATGATAACATAGAGGGTTTAAGCTGATGAAGAAAGTGATGTGGACTGTAAAATGATGGGGGGCCGTATGACGTGGATGTTGAAGGTAATGGTGGTGGAAATGTAGATATTTAAAATGATGTTAATTGATGAGGATGTATCGTGTGAAAAAGACGATGGAGGTGTGCGTATAGTGAAAAATTATTGTGACGAAGATGATGAAGATATTGTACATGGTGACGGCAATGGCGATGTAGAAATTTAAAATTATTAAGGGGATGATGATGTTTGTTACTGAACCTGATAATAGAAAGGATGAGGGGGATGCTACAAGGGTGTGGGCGATGATACGATATTGATAATGATACAGTGATATTGATGATCATGATTAGACGCTCAGAAATATGGTGGCGATGATGATGGAAAAGCTGAAGTGGTGTTAATGTAGGTGCTGAAAGTGATGTTGGTGATGGATGGTGACAATGATGTGGATATTGAAGTGAGATGGTAACGATGGTGCAGATTTTGAGGATGATGGTGGTGATGGTGATTATGTGACAGATGTTTAAGATGACGATGGTAGCAATGATGTATATGTTGAAAATGTCAATGGAAGCGGTGGTGTGGATGATGAAGATAACGATCACGGACAATAATGTAGATACTAAAGATGATGAGCTGATGATGATAATTATACAGGCCAAAGAAGACGATGATAGTGTAGATAACGAGGAAAAGATGTTTTGTGATGATGACATAGATGATGAAAGTAAAGATGGTTATGCTGATACTCTTGCTGCAGATGCTGCTATAGAAACATGAAGATGCTGATAGCGATGGTGATGTAGATGCTGAAGAAAGATGATGGGGATGATGAGACTAGAAGACTAAGAGTGTGATTCTGTATGCTTGCAGAAGTGTGGATGCCAAATGGTATAATGCTTGCTGCTGTGATCTATACCTACCCCCTGCCCGAAACATGTTTTGTATAGTGGCCTAAGGGCCCAAGTACAATAAAACTTTTCAGTGTTCAGTGTTCGTGTTTTCTCTCTCTCTCTCTCTCTCTCTCTCTCTACTCCTCCCCCTCTCTCTCTCTCTCTCTCTCTCTCTCTCTCTCTCTTTGGGCCCTTTTCCCCAAGGTGGGGCTGGATGTAAAAAAACACATGGGTGCTTATTTTATTATCGTCGAAATAAAAGAATTTTTCCTTGTCCCTTTCTGAGGGCTGATGTTAAAAAGAAAAGCCTTGTGCATATTTCTATTAAAACCCTTAGATTATAAAATTTGTAACTTCATCATTCTTCTCTTCTCTCTCTCTCTCTCTCTTTTCTCTTTTCTCTCCTCTCTCTCTCCCCCTCTCTCTCTCTCTCTCTCTCTTCTCTAGGGGGCGTGATCTGATCTTGCCATGTGCCAGGTTTGCAGATTAACATGCAGCAAGATTTTTTACCATTGCCAGAGTGATAGTTGACTGTACTTGTCTTTGAATATTAATGGCAAGGAGCAGAACAAGGTGTCATGCCTTTCTGGACCTTTGGTATTTCGAGCCAGGTGTGTTGCTTCGACCAGTATGCAACCTGGACTTTTATGTTAAAAAGAGCCAGGGACAAAGCCAACCCCATAGCACTTTGCCACTCTGACACGCCCTATTGAAGGTGTTACCCACGCCTGCAACCTGCAGCCCTCCGCACCCTGATGTTTTGGGGCGGACTAGCTATTTCTAGAACGATGTGGTCGCATGTAGAGCAGAAACCCAAGGGCCTGCACTGCCCAAAGCCCAGAATCTCAGAGGCAGATAGGACTGAGCCCAGAGGTGGACCGTGCAAGTCAGTGCGGACCAAGATGTGCTTCTCAGGACAGTGGACAGACGTCCTCATTCCTTCGTACTCGTGGAAACACCACTGACGGAGATTAGGACTGAATACTGGAAGACTTCACAAATGACACCATGAACAGCTAGAATGGGATAGATGGAAAAAAAAGTAAGAAATGGATTTTATTGGAAAGATTTCTGTGCTACAGAGGAGGGGTAGGGGTAACGAGAGGAGGTGAAGTTTGATTTGCGACATCAAAAACCAGACTGACAAAGACCGAACACTGACCTATATTGACAGGATTGATGACCTAGAACAAAAAGACAGATGACTTAGACGCAGGTCTAAAGCGTATAACGTGATCTTCCATGGCATAAAGAAAAACCACATAACAGAAGACAATGATGAATTGAAGCATGATCAGAGACTTGTTTGAAGTCTGACACACTGGAAATGTACACAGACATAGAGTTTGACAGGTCCCACCCTCTAAAAGAAGAAAACCTGACTCCCCGCGATTATAGCACTTGCTGACTGTCTATAAGGACAAAGTCAAATACTTACAGAAAAAAGAAAGTCAAACAAGCATGCGAAGACTTCTCCACTCGCGTACGCGAAAAAGATGAAACTGACTCCTCATACTGAAAGAACGCACGCAACAGCACGACAACAATGCTTCCTGGTGTTTGACCACCTAGTCCATTGGGGGAAAAAAAAAAAAAAAAAAACCGGGAAAAAAAAAAAACCCGACACACTAAACTCGACCGCAATGACAGATTACTTGAGCAAAAAATAGAAATATAGGGCCAGCCTAGCGACTGCCCTCCAATTTTACTTGGGTGCAATAAAATGTTTGACACCCACAGAGAGCCTACCTGACTGTGACATTCACCACGCACGTGACAAGTGTGGACCAGGAACATTGAGGTGAATTGTTTACGTTTTTCTGATGAGCATGGAGGTCTGAAAGAATGATGACAGCCAGAGGGATGAAAGGGTTTTGTTGAGATAAATAAAAGTGGCATACTCTGATGATTTATACAAAGAATGATGACGAAATATGTGAGGGTCATGTGGTAAAATAGTCATCTGAATTTGTAATAAACGAACCTTTTTCTTGTCTTGCTGTACTATCATGGAATATATTATGGTCTGCTTTCAAAAATCAAAAGATTATCTTCGTTTCGTAGTGTGTGCCAACTTTGATTTTATTTAGTTGAAACATTGTAGAATCTATTGAGAGCGGAATTTTTCACTGGCTTTACAGTTGTTTGCACCCTGCAATTAAGTTTACTAAACAAGGAAGGCGACGTTCAGGTGGTTTGGTTACTGTTTGATAAACCGATGAAGTTCAAATGCCATTTATGTAAAAATGATTGAAGTACACTATGCTAATTTTTGTACTGTATTCTATTGATTAACAACTGTTTTTTTGGTACTTTGAAAGTATGTGCTGTTATGTGTGTCTTAACATATCCACCAGATTGAGATCACCCGTTTTACGTTCATCTTGATTTGACAATGGGATAAAAGTACTGAGGAAGAATGGTCTGATTGATTGTTTACTGAAAATATGATGCTTATGTCATCCTGGTGGAGATTTGAATTGTAGAAACGGCTAATATTGGTTCAAAATCACATGGAACATTCAGTTCTTAGTGACATGCATGCGAAACCAGCACTCAGTGCTGTTCGCTGATTCACAAGATTCTAATTAATCTAATTATGGAAAACTGTCATATGAATATGTGTAAACAACTTACAGTCTAAGTATTTAAAGTTGTGTGTGTCGCCGGCGACCTTGAGTGGTTGCTATACATACGTTATCATATTCATGGAAGTAGTTGTGAAAATGATTATTTTGTTTATCTTTTCTGAACGGATTGTTTTTCCACTGTGTGATGCGACACGGTGTGAATTGCTCATATCTGAACGAATAGAACTCTGATCACCATGCCTCTTATGCTAAGAGGTAAACTTTCAATCAATACCTGTCTGTAATACACGTGGAATCAGTCAGTACACAAGCAAACAAGAACATGTATGGAATAATGAGCAATCGCTACTGTCTTTTAATGATACTCTATGTCAATATAGTTTCGACGAAAAAACTTAATACAGCGCAATCGATTTTGATTGACCTTGACATTAATGCTTGCGTTAAAGATGTTAACATAATCGATAAAAGAGTGGTGCCGATGTATGACGAAAGTTGTGTCTTAAATAACCGATAAAAAGATCAGGTGGTTGTTTGACAATGTGTGTTAACAGCAGAAAGACATGTGAGAAGGTTACTGTAAAAAAATCGCGACGTTCTTATGGACTACAAGTTCGTAATGAATATACAGAGTTAGAAGGAAAGATAAACTAACTGTTGAAAGAACAAGAGACAGCATTTTAATGCTCAATTGTTGAGAAAACTTGAAAACTCTATACATATCAAAAGTATTTGGATGAGCATATTCCACAAGGCTTTCACTATGAAAAAAAATTTGCCCTAAAAATAACCTCAAGTCCGTTGACACTCGGTTTTCAGCATTTTAATCATTGGCTAACAAGGAAGTAAGCAATGAAAATGTAAATTCTGGAGGGACATACACGTATTGAAAGTAAACACGTTGTTTTAATCGGTCCATTATCTATAAGGAAGTAATATCTTCGCAATAATAAAACTGCGCGCGACCACAAGGCTTCTGGGCCTGATAGCATTGTTGGGTATAGTGTATAAAACACAGAAACAAGAGCAGGTTTTGGCGGTTTTCAAAACTCTCTTTAATGTAGTTATTGTTTGACAATGGCTTATTTTCCAGAAGCATGGACCTGGCGCATCAGTTGTGTATAGAGCCCACATTATAAAAAAGGTGATATTTAATAATCCTAACTTAACTATAGAGGTATTTCCTTTAGCAATGTCATTTAGTAACATTGTTCAGCACAAATCAGTAATCGTATAGATACAAGAGTGGGTAAAAGAAAATGATTATTACAGGTGATTTTCAAAGCTGGAACTTGAAAAAGGATTACCAACGATAGATCATATGTTTACATTGAGTTACCCTATGCAGAAACAATTTTCACCTTAACCAAAAAATTAATTGTGGCTTTCATATGAGTTCGATAAAGCCTTTGATTCCTATAAATAGAAAGTTTGCTTTGGACCTATTTTATCTACAGAATGGTAAAAATGGGTAAATTACACTCATGTGTTAAAGCCATGTATGAATAGTAAATGGTAGAGTCCGGAGTGGTGCCGCGCCTGACCGATGCTTTATTAACTGCAAACGAGGCAGGTGTGAAGCAGGGGGATTTATGCAGTCCAGTTTTGTTTTCCTCCGTTTTATAAACGAAACTGCAATCCAGAAATAATTGTTAAAGGAAGACACGGTGCCACGAATCCTTGCAGTGCATATGAAACACATGTTATTCTGCGTTACTTTGGCAGATGACATTATTTTTTTATCAGAGACTGCTGTCGGTTTGCAGATTACAGTTGAATAATTTACCAAGCGTGCTGCGCTAAGCCATCGCCACAAGTTGAAGGTATAACTTGAAAAAAAGAGCAACATCATGTGTCAGGAAAGGCAGGTTTTTTCAGTGCTAGGAGATGAGATGGGTTTATGGAGAAATAATGTAATGCCTGTTGTTTAATGGCGTATCAAATATTTGGGAGTATTTTTTTTACAACTCGCCTTAGTTTGTCTCAGCGGGAAGAGATCTGGAAGCACGAAAGCAAAAAATGCTTAGTTGTGGAATGAAAAGATCGAAGACTGTTCCAAACTTAACAACTCGTCTAAAAACTGTTCTTCTGAAGGATTTGACTCTCAAATACAGCCTGTTGCACAGATACGTTTCCGAGTATGTGGGGTTGAATAAAGCTGAATCGCCTGTGAAATAGTACATTTATTTGCTCATGAAAAAGTTTTTGGGGGTTTGAACATCCGCCCAAAAAAACCCAAACCTAACACCTTATATATAGTGAAACCAAGAGATTTCCAATATACAGTAACTCATGCTGTCAATTATAACCCTATGGGCTCTCAAAATTTTTGGAAATGAGGGGGAAATCAAGATTACCCATCAAAGCGTATAAAATGTTTCCATTTTCGAGTTAGATAGAGATAAGGGCAAAGAAAAATTGGGTGACATGGTGTATGTACTTGTTTGCCTATGAATATGGCTTTGCGGTGATGTGTAGATGAACAAGGTGTATGGAAATGAAACGGCATTACTGCTAAAGAATTTTTGCGTCCACGTTTAAGTTGACACTGCAGCATGGGCAGAAGTGGAGTGAACAGGTTTTTAAAAAGAGGCACGAGGTTTGATTTTTATAGAATTAATTTTGTAGCTCACATGAGATGAAGTTGTATTCTTGATTAGTCGATTAATGGACAGGCATTTGAAAATAGTGACCACAAGGTGTCAGGTTGGGCAGTATTTCAAGTTTAACCACTCATATCTTGCGATATAGAGATTGTAATGACATTTATATTATGATATGCCTCTCTGTAAAAGTGGTACAAAGATAGATGAACGTTACATTTAGTTCTGTGCTGTCCTTTCTTTAATGAGCTCAAGAAAGATAAGTTTATTTTAACCTAAATATTGTCCGACAGCCTTGCACCGTTCGAATTAACTTTGCCTGATGTACCTCTGCAGACATAACGATACTCTTCTTTGGAACCTTTCCCTCCGTCCATCACATAAAAAGAGAAGCCTTTAAGCTGAGAGAAAAATTGCAACATCATAAGTTCATATTATGACTCTTCAATTGAGTAGAGATTGCAATGTTTACTTTTAATGTTTCTGATGGTATGATTCTTGTTCCACCTTTCGCCTTCATTATGAGGCTTCGGGCCTAATGAATGAACATCCAATCCGAATCCGAATCCTCTCTCTCTTCTCTCCTCTCATATCTCTTCTCTCTCAGCATCACTCTCCCTCCCTCACTCTCTCTCTCCAATCTCCTCATCTTCTCCTCCTCTCTCCTCTCGCAGCTTTACGCCTCCAATCTCTTCACTCATCTCTCTCTCTCTCTCTCTCGTACACACACAAGGCACTCACACACACACACAATGTACCCCATCTTAAACCAATCCTTAATTTATCTCTGGCATTGTGCTGTGTTTCCCAGACAATTCATCCAACAAATACAGTTTTCAGCACGTGGGTGCTGTGCTGGTGCTATGAAAATCATGCTGCTAAGTGATGATAAGACAAACACACCACATTAGCCTGTTTCTTCAGTGGAATGTGGCATCAAAACGGCGTGCTTTGGTGTAAGTAAAGATTGGTGTTTTAAGGTGAGACGAAAAAGGGAGAGTAGAAGGTTTTCAGAAAAGTAAGTTAGTGGTGTGCTTTTCAAATCGCCTGAATATAAGAAAAGCATAAGAGAGAGCATGCATATTTTGATAGTTAGGGGTTATTTGTGAGAGTGGGGGTAACAGCTGCCACTATGATGCTGGCTACTTGACTTCCTACTGCTACTCTACTCGAGCCTAAACCTCTTAGTGGGCTGGATATCCTAGTGGTTTAAAACATTTGCGCTGGCAATCTTGACGAAAACCGGGTTCAATTCCCGTTCAATGGATATTTTTCCCCTAAAGTTAAACAATCAGTGCGACTCCACTCTCTCCCCCAAAGTCCTTTAGATATACTATAAAACCAGGCCCGAATGTGCAAAAACCCATGCAGAAACACCTATAATGTGCAAGGATCCTTAACTCCTGTTCCGCGTTTCTATGAGTAGGCCATTGGGTGCGGGTGGGAACAGAAGCAGAATTTACAAAATCTCATTAAACATCACAGGGAACAAGTTAAAAAAAAAAGGACATAAGGTACATTATTCTATTATCTCGATAATAACAGAGTAAACCGAAAGAATAAACTAAAACATTGAAAAAAAATACTGCCGCTCACTAACCTCTACTGCCACCATACTCTCTGCTGCAATAAGGTTATAGGAACAACCTTACCAAAGAGATTTGGTTATGTTAACCCTTCTTCCACCAGCACATAATCTTGCCGCTGCTGTCAGTGTCAAGCTCGTTGTTCTCAGAGTCAAAACTCTGAGCTAAGGTCAATCTGTACTCACTGCCCAGAGGCTAAGACAGCAGTATAATCTTGCTTGTGTTGAACAGGACAGATGGCTGCAGTGTTTCCTTTCGCTTTTTCCGTCAAAGAGCTTCAGCCATGCCTATGCAGACCGCAGGGTCTTCTTCTTTATTCCGTACCATGGCCACAACTCCCAGGTTTCCAACCACTGGTCACAGACAGTGCGTTTTCCAACACACCCAAATCCTCGTAACCCAGTCAAGGTCCAGGGCCAGTTCAAAAACCAAGGAGTGCATGTTCCTTTTACCAAAAGGTCCAAGTGTTGGTCAGTTTCTTTTTTTTTTAAAGACTGTTGTTTTCAGGGTTGTTATTGGTTTTTTTACATGCACGGTTGTCAAAATACAAAACAAGTAAAAACAATTTTGGAGAAAAGAGAGAGGACAGAGACGGTAAGACAGAGACAGAGAGAGAGAAGAGAGAGAAGTCTGCGTCCGGTAGACAGTCAGAAACCAACAAAGACAGAGAGAAAGAGGGAGCGCCTGACAGCAGACAACACGACTAAGAATCCCCAATGGGCCAACAAAGCTCAAATACAACAAGGCATGACATGTAAAGGGTTAGCTAGACATTGTGAGGTGCACTAAAACAAAATCAGAATTGCGGCCAGTGTTTATTCACACATTTCGTACTAGTGTCCAATTTTTTTTTAACAAAAGGCCCTCCACTGGAAGGACTGTAACAACAATGGATATTTCAGCCAAATACAAGTGCTGACCTGGTTATGACTGTTATCAAACAGAGGTTGAATATGAAAGCCAGCTAATAATAAACTATGTTAACGTTAAATTTTGTGAGAAATATATTCCTCAGCAAGCTTATCTAGTCTTAATCTTTTAATGAATAACATGAAGTACAAGTCTATACCTAGGCATTTTACATTCTGAGATCTAGATGTATATTGTTTGGCCAGTATTAGACGTAAAAAAAATATTATCAATACTTATAATATCTTCCACAAACGAGTATAGCCAGACACTCTGTTATTTCAGATTGAACACATTCTCTGACATTTTTTCAGTCAATACTTCAGTAAGACGTTTTGCCAAAACTGAGCAACTGTGCACTAGCCAAAACATGTGTCCTATACGATCTACTGCCTGTATTGCACAAAATTTCAGAGACTCACTGTCAGTCACAACCCATCTCTTCATACAATGTTGTCCGAGACATCTGATGAATTAATCCTAAGTTGGAGCCATGTTCATTTTAACATCACAGAATTGTTATGAACATACAAATAAACAAATTTTCCCAGTTAGATTTTCAAATTCCAGCTGTTCTCATCGCCACACAAACTTTACAACTTTTGGGCAACTATTGGTTGCGCGATAGCTCCTCATAAAAAGAGGTTTGGACCCTTTCAGTACACTGTTCAGCTTCTAAAAACACAGCAGACATATCTGAGCCATATTGTCTTCTATGCAACCTTTGTTTTTCTGGTCAGTTTCTTCTGCTATAAATAGCACCAAGATGGGATGGGATGATAGCAGCTGAGAAGTGGCTGAAAGTTGGGGACACTGACAGCTGTGGACAGGGCGTGTGTGACATCTTTGTGTTTTAACTCACCATTAACTACTCTCGCTCCAACGTTTCCCTAAGGGTGGGGAACTGGATTGTAAAAAAGCACAGGATGCTTATTCATTATCCTCGAAATAAACGAATTTGTCATTGTCCCTTTCTTGGCGCTGGGATGTAAAAAAAAAGTCTTGGTGCATATTCTATTGATAACCCTCAGATTATAAAATATTGTCATACTTCATCATTCTCTTTCTCTCTCTCTCTCCTCGCTCCTCTCGTCTCCCTCATCCTCTAATCTCCTCATCTCCGCTCTCCCAATGTCTAGCTCCCATCTTCTCTCTCTCTCTGCCTCTCACTCATCATATATCTTTCTCTCATCTCTTCCACTCTACCTCTCCCTCATCTCTTCATACTCTCTCTCTCTCTCTCTCCACACACACACACACCCACAACCCAATGGTAACCCCCTAATCTTTAAACCATCATTAATTTATCTCTGTCATTTGTGATCTGATTCCAGATCAATCTTCCAGAAAAATATGAAGACCCCCTGCTGTTTTTGATCGCTATAGCTATAATGTTTGCTGCTATAAGTGATACGACAAACACTACTGCAGACCCATGCCTGCTCAGTGGATGTGGCCATTCAAAACTGTTTTTTGTTGTGTAATGTTGTTGAAGTGAGGAAGAAAGGGAAGTGGAAGGGTTCAGAACGTAAAGTAGTTGTGTGGCTTGTTTTCAAGCGCTGGAATATAATAAAAGCATAAGACAGCAGGCATATTTGATAGTTGGGGTTATGTGTGAGGTGAGGGTGACTGCTGCACTATGCTTCTGCTGCTACTTTCTACGGCTACTAAACACTAAACTACCTCTTAGGGGCCGGATAGTCCTATTGGTTAGAACATTGCGCTGGCAATCTGACGACCCGGTTCAATTCTCGTTCAATGGGATAGTTTTTCCCCCTGGAATTTAACACCGTGGCCGACTAGCCACCTCCCCCACAGTCCTTTAGATGAGACTATAAACCGAGGACCCATGGCGCAATGCACCCGGAACATATTGTGCACAAGTTAAATCCTGATTCCGCTTTTCATAAAGTAGGCCATTGAGTGCCTAATGGAACAATGACAGAATTTACAAAATTCGCACATTTCACAACGAGACTGGATGTAAACAAGACATAAGTGCTTATCCCCAGTATCCCGATATTAAAGAATAAAATAAAAATAAAAAATACTGCCGCTACTACCATCTACTTACTACTGCTACTTCTACTGCTGCAAACTGCTGCATAGGTTATGGAACACCTTTACCTTTTGTTTTTTAACCCTGTCCTTCCCAAACAGCCACATAGATCTGCCTGCTGCTGTCAGGTCCTCGCTTAGTTCAGGTCAAAATCTCTGACAAAAGGTCATCTGTACTCGCTGGCCCAAGAGCTAAGACAGCATAATCTTGCTTGTGTTTGAACAGGACAGAATGCTGCAGTTGGGTTCCTTTCTGCTTTTCTCCTCAAAAGCCTTCACCATGCCTAGTGCAAGAGCTCAGGTCTTCCTTCTTTTGTCCGTCCATGGCCACAGCTCCCAGTATCACACACTGGGTCACACAGTGCGTTATCCACAGCACCCAAATCCAGCATAACGCAGTCAGGGTTCCAGGGCCAGTGTCAAATCCAGATGCAGTTCCTTTTACCAAAGTCAAGTGTGTCATTTCTTTTTTAACTTTTGTCATTCAGGCTGTTTTTTTACAATTATTGTAAATAATTTCTCAATTATTTGATCAAGCAGATAATTAATATCCCACACAAAATACTAAAAGCGAAGATTCACTCTCGCCTTGTCCCCATGGGAACGTAAGAAGAAGCTAATTTTGACGTAAATTAAATTCCTCTTTTAACAAAAAAAACGTAATGAAAATAGTCTTAGAGCGCATCAGTAAAAGAAATAACAGACTACATAACCAAATCATTTAAATATTTACCCGATGGTTTTCCCTATGAACAATAATGAGCGGGTGCAGCGTTTTGCCCATACCACTTTGAAAATAAGAGATCATTTAATGTAGGAAAAAATCGATCTATTTTTAACAGCTGAATTGTCTGCTATTTTGATGGCTTTGTATTATCTTTTAGATTTTCCTAAAGACATATTTCAAATACCATCTGTGTTTGATTCCAGGTCAGTCTACTTGCCCTGAAAACTTCAGACCAAAAGTGAGACAAGATTACAATAATTGAAATTAGTCATCTAATTCATTTCATGATGATACGAGGCAACTGTGTACTTTGCAGTGGATACCCCGCACTGATGTATTTACTTAAATGAAAAAGTTACACAAAAGCAAAAATGTGGAGCTGAGCATATCGCGTGGGATCCTTGCAGCATAGTGCTCCTCCTATTCCATTCCAGAGGGCTATAGCATGTTACTAAATGCATTTGGAAACACGTTAAAAAGAAACTACAAAGTAACCGTTTAATTCCTGGAGTGATGATGCTAGCGCATCTATTAGGTCTTTGAAAGATCAAATAAATCTAATTTTACATGAATATCGGAAAATTTGTATCTCTTATAGACAGGTTTAAGCTCAATGCCTTTAGAACATTTTATTTTTTAAAGCACACATGTATCTGTGAGTGAAAACTTAAACCAATGATCCACATTCTACACTACGATGCAGAGATCTGAAAAACTTCTTAACCATGTCTTTCCCAGTCACGTATCTTAGCATGCAAGTTCTTAAAGACATTCCTTTAAATGAAAGAAATTGTATTGTCATTAAGCCATACTCCGATTTTCAGACTCCTCTGATAAAGGAAGCTTTCAAGTTATATGAATTGGAAAGCTGTGTATTTTTGCGCTGTTTGATGTTTCTGGGTAGGTTATTGGGTGTTCTTTTGTCTGTTGTTTTTTTTCTTTGTTTTTTGTTTTGTTTTTTCCAGAATTCTTGTTTATTGCTTTATTTTCATAATAGTTTGTTATTACGATTGATTAGTGTATATGCATACCCTCCCTCCTACACACACACACACACAACACACCACACACACACACAAACACACACACAAACACGTGCGCGTGCACACGCAACACACACCCATAACACACACTTTCCTGTCTGATATCACTATTTAAGTGGAAGGACGTTAAACTGAAGAACTACTACTGTTTTTAACAATGCACAGATTGGTACAAATACAAATACATGTAAACAATTTTTTGGAGAGAGAGAGAGAGAGAGAGAGAGAGAGAGAGAGAGATGAGAGAGAGAGTCTGTCAGGTAGACAGTCAGACCAACAGAGACTGGAGAAGAAGGACAGCCTGACAGGCAGACACAGCAAGTACACAGAGACATGTCCCAAAATGGCCACCAGCTCATATAACAGTGCATAGACGATGTTAAGGGTTAGTCTATACATTCTGTAGCACTATAAACGAAATCAGGTTTGCATGTGATTTTAACTATTTCAACTGTACCATTTTTAACAAAAGGCCACCACTGGAAAAACTGTAGGCAACAAATGAGTATTCCACCAAGTGCTGACTGGTTTGACTGTTATCAAACAAAGGTATAAAATGGCATCCAATCAAATTATAAATCTTGTTTTGTGAAAAGATTTTTTGCGAGAGAATAAATCCTCAGTAATGCTATTCTGTATCTGAATCTGCGTAAATGAAATATATAAAGTACTAATCCTCTATTACTATTCATGTACAATGAAAGATGTACTTGCTTGGCCAGTAGTAGAATGAAATAAAAATCATGGTCAATATTAAATTTCTGTCCACGAACGCGAGTATAGCCTAAACCACTCTGTCATACATTCAAGATATTGAACTACATTCCTCGATATTTTTATTCAAGTTTTAATCAATAAACGATAAAAAGAATAAATAATAATAAATTGCGACTGATGATGATGAGGAGGAGGAGAGGAGGAAGGCAGGGAGAGGAGGTAGGAGGAGAGGAGGAGGTAGGATATACATTTCTGAACGTTATATAGTGCTGTGTGAGGCACCGATGGTCGATGGTTTAGAGCGATCAAAACTCGTGAATCCAAGAGTCGCGGTGTACGATCCCTGCTCACTCGAGTGATTGAGTCCCTTGGAAACGACACTTTACTCCTATGTTTTCCTCACTCCACCCAGGTCGTACAAGTGGTACCAAGCTCTGCTGGGAAGTTATTGGCGACAAGACATGCGTCCTGTCACAGGGGATGGTGAGAAAAACCTTCATTTCAGCTTCGACGCAAGCGCGTCGAACCGGTATATCTAGCATGTGGCTCCCGGCTCTATGGGCCTCATCTATCCGAAAGCGCACATACTTTTTTATATAGTGCTATATCTTGCAAAGACAAAATCAAAGCGCATGCATATTCACTCTAATCTTACAAAGTCAGGCAATACATTGATAAATCATACAATAGTTTAAACCAATAGATATTTACAAACATGGCTGCAGTTGCAGACAAAATCTTGACATAAAAATTTCAATACCAGAAGGTTTTTCAAGAGCACACAACACACTCACACCGTCCTACTACTTTAGCCGGCGTGATAGGACATTGGTTCTAAGTGAAGGAGGATAGCTTCTGATAAGAAACAGGAGGGGAAAATCTAGTTTGAATAATATATGTCTGAGGCTAGACGTTCAGTTAAAGTGTCAAACTAGGTTCTAGTGAAGAGAAAGAGATGAGCTCATTCCAGTCGATGGACCCAAAATAGAGAAGAGAGCCGTGGCCAACGTGGTTTGTTGAATCTGGGTATTGTAGCCACATCTAAAAAGGCAGAAGAGCAGAGAGAACATTTTGAAGGAGATGTATCAGTTAAGAACATTCACGAGAGATAGGAGGTTGCGCAGATTTTTGTGGATACATTTGTAACAGAGGGTAGTGACACTTATAATTTACGGGCTCTATGGCAAGGCAGCAGTGGAGAGATGGCAAGAGAGAGGGAAATTGTGACTCAGAAAATTTTTTCTTTCTGAGAACTAGTCAAGCTGCCACGTTTGTATACGATGAAGGGAGTGGAAAGATGAGCTGCAGACACACAAGAGAATACTTGCAATAGTCCAACGTGAAAGCAATGAGAGGAAGTGACACGTTTGGCTGTGCGCAAGTCCATAAGGACACGGTACTTTCCAATTGCACGAATTGGGCCCTACACGTGTTAGATTGAGATAATAGCCCAACTGCGACAAGGTCTGGGTAGAGGAATTTTTGTATAGAGAGTGTGTTGTCCATAAACGATACCTAGAACTTCACAGCAGTGGATAAGGGGACTGATATACCTGCGGAGTTCTATTGAAGCTTCTTCTAATGAAAGATTTTGTGTTTGGTCCTAACACTAGCATGGCTTCAGTTACAATCTGCATTTAAGCTGTAATTTGTTCTGTGTCATCTAAGTTTGAATATCTTCAAAGCCGCGGGCCATCGTTGTCAGGAGTTAAGGCAGATTTAGTTCAGGAAGTCAAGCACTGCTTTGAATCTGAAGAGTCAATACGTGCGTAAAAATGAATGTTTGATCTTTGATCTGACGATTAATTATATAGTGACAAGGGGCAGTGTATAAGTAGGGAAAAGAAACAGGGCCTAGCGAAACTGATCACCGTGGGACATCTGCCTTCCAGTTTGGCAGGTATTGATGAATCTTGTTTAACGCAACTGCTTGAATCGGTCAGTAAGGTATAAATTAAATCCAGGTTGAGGGCTGTGCCAGTAACACCCAACGTTTCTTAGAAGACGCGCGAGAAGAAATGAAGTGGTCTATACATCGAAGGCTGCTGATAAGACGAGTAAGTGAGAAGAGTGAATTTTCTCCCTCTCAGATCGAAGGGATTAAGATGTGTGTTAAAGTCTGTACATATACAACGGTGGTTTCAAAGGCTGTGGTTGACGGCGAATAGCAACTGAACTCAGGAAGAAGCATGTAGGAGAAGAAAGGTGGTTGTGAGCTGTTTACGAACTGTACATTCTTCCAAGGACACTTAGAAATAAAAGGTAGATTGAAACAGGTCTATAATTCCCTACAGAAGTTAGGAGGTAACGTCATGCATTTTTGAGTAGAGCGGTGTGACCACGTCGCAGTTTTGAGCGCTATGGAACTTTTCCTGGAAGACAAGAAGATGGGGTTTTAATATTTCGCAATAGGCAGCGGTATGAGTTTGGCAGCACTGTGTGAAAAGATAAGCAGTATGGATCAAGATCACATGATTTATAGTTCATTTCTTTTCACTAATTGTCATGATTTCTTTTCTCACTTGTCCGGAGAAAAGAAAAGGAGAGAGGAGTGACCAGAGAATTCGGGATCAGGAAGTTGACAGGATGGAAAACAGGAGTCTGACTCGTTTGGAGTCGAATGTTATAGACTTTTTCAGAAAGAATGCAGAAAATATAGAGGGGAAGTTCAAGTGGTTATGGATGCAAGCAGAGGGCTTCTTTCACTCGACCAAGAAAAGCAGTTGAGAGGGCAAAGAGAGAGATTTTCTAGACGTGGCAAGTCCAGACTTGAAAGAATAATTACTTCATAAGTGCCTGCCAAAAACGAGCACACTGTGCCATGTCAAACACATGGGTCAACTCCTATCTACTGCTGCAATTCAAAAATTGCAGAAGTCCTGTCATGTCACATCCATCTCATTCATATACAGGTTGGTCCAAGACACCTGTTGAATTATCCTAAGTTGGACCATTTGCACTTTAACCATCAAAAATGAGTTAGGGAACATACAAGAAACAATTTTCCAGTCATATTTCCCAATATTCATCTTCTTTCACTCCCAGCGTTGTACAACATTTCGGTGAATTATTGTTGGTTGAACACTCACCATGAAAACAGTATAGACCCATTCATACACTGTTCAGCTTCTTAAAACCCTCTTCTGTTGATTGGAGATCTACAAGAGCTAAAGCTGCCTGTAGATTTTGAATATCTTTGAAGGTTTTCTACCCCAACTGAACTTACTTTATACTCCTAAGACCAGATTGTGTGTGCTGTGCCTGCCAAGCTATCAAGCTGAAATTTTGTGTCACAAGCTAGGTATGGTCTTTGAACTTGCATTTAGGCACACGTTTAGTGTCTGGTCACCCAGACGTCTTGTCATTGTCCACCTTATTTGTCACCAATCACAGGTAAAAGTATGGTATAATATGATAAAACAGCACATCCCTGCAATGATTTGGCAATAGGTTCAAGTATGTTAGTGTCGAATAAGGACTAAAACCATCGGATGTTGTTTGCCAAAGAGTTATGTGCATAGAACGTTCAGAAGTGCAACAATCGCCCCATAAAGCAAACTGTTGTTTTATGAGTATGTCTCTAGGAGACTGAAGTTTTTGTTTACTATTTTTTCCTTTGAAAACAAAATCAATCTATTCAATCACCATGGTTACTTATAACGCGCATCTCATATCTGCAATGTGCTACCCACCTGTTTGTTAAAGTGACAGAACATGAGTCTATTAATTGTACTGGCTGTCACACTGTCACCAGTGTCACAGCACAGGTGTGAGACACAATTCAGAAACAACACAGAACTTCTGTATTCCCGACAAAAGTTTTAAAGTTAGTAGTCCCTCATACAGTAGTCCTAGTGGGTGGCACAGGGTCCACATCCGACAGCACAAAAAGCCAAATTATGGATTTATAGAGGGGGTATCCATTACGCTCACCTGGAACCATTTTCAGACCAGAGACCTATCTTATTTTCCTTCTTGCTATTATCGACATAATCTGTTCATTTTCTCCCATTGCGAAAGTAGTGGGAATAAGTGAGAAAAACAGTCACAAACAGGCATCACGTTTTTCACATGCAAATATGCCACGGAGGTAGGGGGGTCAAATTTCTCCACAGTCAGTGTGTGTAGCACAGGGTCAGGAATAGTGCCCGGTAGCACTTTATGTTTCAGGCTCAACACCTTCTCCTAACTGGCAGGCATTTCCCTTCCGCCTCTCTCATGGTAACAGGTTTAATATCTGACTTACATTAACATTTCGCCTTCAAAATGTTTCTACATTCCAGGACAATAACCATTCTCCCATCTCGAGCTTTAGTCTTTCCCTAAGTACAGTGGGGAACTGGATTAAAACAGAGCACATGGTGCTTATTCATATATCGTCAAATAAAATAATTTTGTCCTTCGTCCTTCTTCTGAGGGCTGATGTAAAAAAAGAAAAGCCTTGTGCATAGTCTATAATAACCCCTAGATTGATAAAATTGTCATCTTCTCATATCTCATCTCATCTCTATCCTCTCTCTGCTCTCTCTCTCTCTCTCTCTCTCTCTCTCTCTCATCATCAGGTCATCTCTCTCCATCCTCTCTCTCCTTCTCAAGGGGGCATGGATCTGATCTTGCCATGTGCGAGGTTTGCAGATTAACATGCAGCAAGATTATTGACCATTGCCAGAGTGATAGTTGACTGTACTTGTCTTTGAATATTAATGGCAAGGAGCAGAACAAGGTGTCATGCCTTTCTGGACCTTTGGTATTTCGAGCCAGGTGTGTTGCTTCGACCAGTATGCAACCTGGACTTTTATGTTAAAAAGAGCCAGGGACAAAGCCAACCCCATAGCACTTTGCCACTCTGACACGCCCTATTGAAGGTGTTACCCACGCCTGCAACCTGCAGCCCTCCGCACCCTGATGTTTTGGGGCGGACTAGCTATTTCTAGAACGATGTGGTCGCATGTAGAGCAGAAACCCAAGGGCCTGCACTGCCCAAAGCCCAGAATCTCAGAGGCAGATAGGACTGAGCCCAGAGGTGGACCGTGCAAGTCAGTGCGGACCAAGATGTGCTTCTCAGGACAGTGGACAGACGTCCTCATTCCTTCGTACTCGTGGAAACACCACTGACGGAGATTAGGACTGAATACTGGAAGACTTCACAAATGACACCATGAACAGCTAGAATGGGATAGATGGAAAAAAAAGTAAGAAATGGATTTTATTGGAAAGATTTCTGTGCTACAGAGGAGGGGTAGGGGTAACGAGAGGAGGTGAAGTTTGATTTGCGACATCAAAAACCAGACTGACAAAGACCGAACACTGACCTATATTGACAGGATTGATGACCTAGAACAAAAAGACAGATGACTTAGACGCAGGTCTAAAGCGTATAACGTGATCTTCCATGGCATAAAGAAAAACCACATAACAGAAGACAATGATGAATTGAAGCATGATCAGAGACTTGTTTGAAGTCTGACACACTGGAAATGTACACAGACATAGAGTTTGACAGGTCCCACCCTCTAAAAGAAGAAAACCTGACTCCCCGCGATTATAGCACTTGCTGACTGTCTATAAGGACAAAGTCAAATACTTACAGAAAAAAGAAAGTCAAACAAGCATGCGAAGACTTCTCCACTCGCGTACGCGAAAAAGATGAAACTGACTCCTCATACTGAAAGAACGCACGCAACAGCACGACAACAATGCTTCCTGGTGTTTGACCACCTAGTCCATTGGGGGAAAAAAAAAAAAAAAAAAACCGGGAAAAAAAAAAAACCCGACACACTAAACTCGACCGCAATGACAGATTACTTGAGCAAAAAATAGAAATATAGGGCCAGCCTAGCGACTGCCCTCCAATTTTACTTGGGTGCAATAAAATGTTTGACACCCACAGAGAGCCTACCTGACTGTGACATTCACCACGCACGTGACAAGTGTGGACCAGGAACATTGAGGTGAATTGTTTACGTTTTTCTGATGAGCATGGAGGTCTGAAAGAATGATGACAGCCAGAGGGATGAAAGGGTTTTGTTGAGATAAATAAAAGTGGCATACTCTGATGATTTATACAAAGAATGATGACGAAATATGTGAGGGTCATGTGGTAAAATAGTCATCTGAATTTGTAATAAACGAACCTTTTTCTTGTCTTGCTGTACTATCATGGAATATATTATGGTCTGCTTTCAAAAATCAAAAGATTATCTTCGTTTCGTAGTGTGTGCCAACTTTGATTTTATTTAGTTGAAACATTGTAGAATCTATTGAGAGCGGAATTTTTCACTGGCTTTACAGTTGTTTGCACCCTGCAATTAAGTTTACTAAACAAGGAAGGCGACGTTCAGGTGGTTTGGTTACTGTTTGATAAACCGATGAAGTTCAAATGCCATTTATGTAAAAATGATTGAAGTACACTATGCTAATTTTTGTACTGTATTCTATTGATTAACAACTGTTTTTTTGGTACTTTGAAAGTATGTGCTGTTATGTGTGTCTTAACATATCCACCAGATTGAGATCACCCGTTTTACGTTCATCTTGATTTGACAATGGGATAAAAGTACTGAGGAAGAATGGTCTGATTGATTGTTTACTGAAAATATGATGCTTATGTCATCCTGGTGGAGATTTGAATTGTAGAAACGGCTAATATTGGTTCAAAATCACATGGAACATTCAGTTCTTAGTGACATGCATGCGAAACCAGCACTCAGTGCTGTTCGCTGATTCACAAGATTCTAATTAATCTAATTATGGAAAACTGTCATATGAATATGTGTAAACAACTTACAGTCTAAGTATTTAAAGTTGTGTGTGTCGCCGGCGACCTTGAGTGGTTGCTATACATACGTTATCATATTCATGGAAGTAGTTGTGAAAATGATTATTTTGTTTATCTTTTCTGAACGGATTGTTTTTCCACTGTGTGATGCGACACGGTGTGAATTGCTCATATCTGAACGAATAGAACTCTGATCACCATGCCTCTTATGCTAAGAGGTAAACTTTCAATCAATACCTGTCTGTAATACACGTGGAATCAGTCAGTACACAAGCAAACAAGAACATGTATGGAATAATGAGCAATCGCTACTGTCTTTTAATGATACTCTATGTCAATATAGTTTCGACGAAAAAACTTAATACAGCGCAATCGATTTTGATTGACCTTGACATTAATGCTTGCGTTAAAGATGTTAACATAATCGATAAAAGAGTGGTGCCGATGTATGACGAAAGTTGTGTCTTAAATAACCGATAAAAAGATCAGGTGGTTGTTTGACAATGTGTGTTAACAGCAGAAAGACATGTGAGAAGGTTACTGTAAAAAAATCGCGACGTTCTTATGGACTACAAGTTCGTAATGAATATACAGAGTTAGAAGGAAAGATAAACTAACTGTTGAAAGAACAAGAGACAGCATTTTAATGCTCAATTGTTGAGAAAACTTGAAAACTCTATACATATCAAAAGTATTTGGATGAGCATATTCCACAAGGCTTTCACTATGAAAAAAAATTTGCCCTAAAAATAACCTCAAGTCCGTTGACACTCGGTTTTCAGCATTTTAATCATTGGCTAACAAGGAAGTAAGCAATGAAAATGTAAATTCTGGAGGGACATACACGTATTGAAAGTAAACACGTTGTTTTAATCGGTCCATTATCTATAAGGAAGTAATATCTTCGCAATAATAAAACTGCGCGCGACCACAAGGCTTCTGGGCCTGATAGCATTGTTGGGTATAGTGTATAAAACACAGAAACAAGAGCAGGTTTTGGCGGTTTTCAAAACTCTCTTTAATGTAGTTATTGTTTGACAATGGCTTATTTTCCAGAAGCATGGACCTGGCGCATCAGTTGTGTATAGAGCCCACATTATAAAAAAGGTGATATTTAATAATCCTAACTTAACTATAGAGGTATTTCCTTTAGCAATGTCATTTAGTAACATTGTTCAGCACAAATCAGTAATCGTATAGATACAAGAGTGGGTAAAAGAAAATGATTATTACAGGTGATTTTCAAAGCTGGAACTTGAAAAAGGATTACCAACGATAGATCATATGTTTACATTGAGTTACCCTATGCAGAAACAATTTTCACCTTAACCAAAAAATTAATTGTGGCTTTCATATGAGTTCGATAAAGCCTTTGATTCCTATAAATAGAAAGTTTGCTTTGGACCTATTTTATCTACAGAATGGTAAAAATGGGTAAATTACACTCATGTGTTAAAGCCATGTATGAATAGTAAATGGTAGAGTCCGGAGTGGTGCCGCGCCTGACCGATGCTTTATTAACTGCAAACGAGGCAGGTGTGAAGCAGGGGGATTTATGCAGTCCAGTTTTGTTTTCCTCCGTTTTATAAACGAAACTGCAATCCAGAAATAATTGTTAAAGGAAGACACGGTGCCACGAATCCTTGCAGTGCATATGAAACACATGTTATTCTGCGTTACTTTGGCAGATGACATTATTTTTTTATCAGAGACTGCTGTCGGTTTGCAGATTACAGTTGAATAATTTACCAAGCGTGCTGCGCTAAGCCATCGCCACAAGTTGAAGGTATAACTTGAAAAAAAGAGCAACATCATGTGTCAGGAAAGGCAGGTTTTTTCAGTGCTAGGAGATGAGATGGGTTTATGGAGAAATAATGTAATGCCTGTTGTTTAATGGCGTATCAAATATTTGGGAGTATTTTTTTTACAACTCGCCTTAGTTTGTCTCAGCGGGAAGAGATCTGGAAGCACGAAAGCAAAAAATGCTTAGTTGTGGAATGAAAAGATCGAAGACTGTTCCAAACTTAACAACTCGTCTAAAAACTGTTCTTCTGAAGGATTTGACTCTCAAATACAGCCTGTTGCACAGATACGTTTCCGAGTATGTGGGGTTGAATAAAGCTGAATCGCCTGTGAAATAGTACATTTATTTGCTCATGAAAAAGTTTTTGGGGGTTTGAACATCCGCCCAAAAAAACCCAAACCTAACACCTTATATATAGTGAAACCAAGAGATTTCCAATATACAGTAACTCATGCTGTCAATTATAACCCTATGGGCTCTCAAAATTTTTGGAAATGAGGGGGAAATCAAGATTACCCATCAAAGCGTATAAAATGTTTCCATTTTCGAGTTAGATAGAGATAAGGGCAAAGAAAAATTGGGTGACATGGTGTATGTACTTGTTTGCCTATGAATATGGCTTTGCGGTGATGTGTAGATGAACAAGGTGTATGGAAATGAAACGGCATTACTGCTAAAGAATTTTTGCGTCCACGTTTAAGTTGACACTGCAGCATGGGCAGAAGTGGAGTGAACAGGTTTTTAAAAAGAGGCACGAGGTTTGATTTTTATAGAATTAATTTTGTAGCTCACATGAGATGAAGTTGTATTCTTGATTAGTCGATTAATGGACAGGCATTTGAAAATAGTGACCACAAGGTGTCAGGTTGGGCAGTATTTCAAGTTTAACCACTCATATCTTGCGATATAGAGATTGTAATGACATTTATATTATGATATGCCTCTCTGTAAAAGTGGTACAAAGATAGATGAACGTTACATTTAGTTCTGTGCTGTCCTTTCTTTAATGAGCTCAAGAAAGATAAGTTTATTTTAACCTAAATATTGTCCGACAGCCTTGCACCGTTCGAATTAACTTTGCCTGATGTACCTCTGCAGACATAACGATACTCTTCTTTGGAACCTTTCCCTCCGTCCATCACATAAAAAGAGAAGCCTTTAAGCTGAGAGAAAAATTGCAACATCATAAGTTCATATTATGACTCTTCAATTGAGTAGAGATTGCAATGTTTACTTTTAATGTTTCTGATGGTATGATTCTTGTTCCACCTTTCGCCTTCATTATGAGGCTTCGGGCCTAATGAATGAACATCCAATCCGAATCCGAATCCTCTCTCTCTTCTCTCCTCTCATATCTCTTCTCTCTCAGCATCACTCTCCCTCCCTCACTCTCTCTCTCCAATCTCCTCATCTTCTCCTCCTCTCTCCTCTCGCAGCTTTACGCCTCCAATCTCTTCACTCATCTCTCTCTCTCTCTCTCTCGTACACACACAAGGCACTCACACACACACACAATGTACCCCATCTTAAACCAATCCTTAATTTATCTCTGGCATTGTGCTGTGTTTCCCAGACAATTCATCCAACAAATACAGTTTTCAGCACGTGGGTGCTGTGCTGGTGCTATGAAAATCATGCTGCTAAGTGATGATAAGACAAACACACCACATTAGCCTGTTTCTTCAGTGGAATGTGGCATCAAAACGGCGTGCTTTGGTGTAAGTAAAGATTGGTGTTTTAAGGTGAGACGAAAAAGGGAGAGTAGAAGGTTTTCAGAAAAGTAAGTTAGTGGTGTGCTTTTCAAATCGCCTGAATATAAGAAAAGCATAAGAGAGAGCATGCATATTTTGATAGTTAGGGGTTATTTGTGAGAGTGGGGGTAACAGCTGCCACTATGATGCTGGCTACTTGACTTCCTACTGCTACTCTACTCGAGCCTAAACCTCTTAGTGGGCTGGATATCCTAGTGGTTTAAAACATTTGCGCTGGCAATCTTGACGAAAACCGGGTTCAATTCCCGTTCAATGGATATTTTTCCCCTAAAGTTAAACAATCAGTGCGACTCCACTCTCTCCCCCAAAGTCCTTTAGATATACTATAAAACCAGGCCCGAATGTGCAAAAACCCATGCAGAAACACCTATAATGTGCAAGGATCCTTAACTCCTGTTCCGCGTTTCTATGAGTAGGCCATTGGGTGCGGGTGGGAACAGAAGCAGAATTTACAAAATCTCATTAAACATCACAGGGAACAAGTTAAAAAAAAAAGGACATAAGGTACATTATTCTATTATCTCGATAATAACAGAGTAAACCGAAAGAATAAACTAAAACATTGAAAAAAAATACTGCCGCTCACTAACCTCTACTGCCACCATACTCTCTGCTGCAATAAGGTTATAGGAACAACCTTACCAAAGAGATTTGGTTATGTTAACCCTTCTTCCACCAGCACATAATCTTGCCGCTGCTGTCAGTGTCAAGCTCGTTGTTCTCAGAGTCAAAACTCTGAGCTAAGGTCAATCTGTACTCACTGCCCAGAGGCTAAGACAGCAGTATAATCTTGCTTGTGTTGAACAGGACAGATGGCTGCAGTGTTTCCTTTCGCTTTTTCCGTCAAAGAGCTTCAGCCATGCCTATGCAGACCGCAGGGTCTTCTTCTTTATTCCGTACCATGGCCACAACTCCCAGGTTTCCAACCACTGGTCACAGACAGTGCGTTTTCCAACACACCCAAATCCTCGTAACCCAGTCAAGGTCCAGGGCCAGTTCAAAAACCAAGGAGTGCATGTTCCTTTTACCAAAAGGTCCAAGTGTTGGTCAGTTTCTTTTTTTTTTAAAGACTGTTGTTTTCAGGGTTGTTATTGGTTTTTTTACATGCACGGTTGTCAAAATACAAAACAAGTAAAAACAATTTTGGAGAAAAGAGAGAGGACAGAGACGGTAAGACAGAGACAGAGAGAGAGAAGAGAGAGAAGTCTGCGTCCGGTAGACAGTCAGAAACCAACAAAGACAGAGAGAAAGAGGGAGCGCCTGACAGCAGACAACACGACTAAGAATCCCCAATGGGCCAACAAAGCTCAAATACAACAAGGCATGACATGTAAAGGGTTAGCTAGACATTGTGAGGTGCACTAAAACAAAATCAGAATTGCGGCCAGTGTTTATTCACACATTTCGTACTAGTGTCCAATTTTTTTTTAACAAAAGGCCCTCCACTGGAAGGACTGTAACAACAATGGATATTTCAGCCAAATACAAGTGCTGACCTGGTTATGACTGTTATCAAACAGAGGTTGAATATGAAAGCCAGCTAATAATAAACTATGTTAACGTTAAATTTTGTGAGAAATATATTCCTCAGCAAGCTTATCTAGTCTTAATCTTTTAATGAATAACATGAAGTACAAGTCTATACCTAGGCATTTTACATTCTGAGATCTAGATGTATATTGTTTGGCCAGTATTAGACGTAAAAAAAATATTATCAATACTTATAATATCTTCCACAAACGAGTATAGCCAGACACTCTGTTATTTCAGATTGAACACATTCTCTGACATTTTTTCAGTCAATACTTCAGTAAGACGTTTTGCCAAAACTGAGCAACTGTGCACTAGCCAAAACATGTGTCCTATACGATCTACTGCCTGTATTGCACAAAATTTCAGAGACTCACTGTCAGTCACAACCCATCTCTTCATACAATGTTGTCCGAGACATCTGATGAATTAATCCTAAGTTGGAGCCATGTTCATTTTAACATCACAGAATTGTTATGAACATACAAATAAACAAATTTTCCCAGTTAGATTTTCAAATTCCAGCTGTTCTCATCGCCACACAAACTTTACAACTTTTGGGCAACTATTGGTTGCGCGATAGCTCCTCATAAAAAGAGGTTTGGACCCTTTCAGTACACTGTTCAGCTTCTAAAAACACAGCAGACATATCTGAGCCATATTGTCTTCTATGCAACCTTTGTTTTTCTGGTCAGTTTCTTCTGCTATAAATAGCACCAAGATGGGATGGGATGATAGCAGCTGAGAAGTGGCTGAAAGTTGGGGACACTGACAGCTGTGGACAGGGCGTGTGTGACATCTTTGTGTTTTAACTCACCATTAACTACTCTCGCTCCAACGTTTCCCTAAGGGTGGGGAACTGGATTGTAAAAAAGCACAGGATGCTTATTCATTATCCTCGAAATAAACGAATTTGTCATTGTCCCTTTCTTGGCGCTGGGATGTAAAAAAAAAGTCTTGGTGCATATTCTATTGATAACCCTCAGATTATAAAATATTGTCATACTTCATCATTCTCTTTCTCTCTCTCTCTCCTCGCTCCTCTCGTCTCCCTCATCCTCTAATCTCCTCATCTCCGCTCTCCCAATGTCTAGCTCCCATCTTCTCTCTCTCTCTGCCTCTCACTCATCATATATCTTTCTCTCATCTCTTCCACTCTACCTCTCCCTCATCTCTTCATACTCTCTCTCTCTCTCTCTCCACACACACACACACCCACAACCCAATGGTAACCCCCTAATCTTTAAACCATCATTAATTTATCTCTGTCATTTGTGATCTGATTCCAGATCAATCTTCCAGAAAAATATGAAGACCCCCTGCTGTTTTTGATCGCTATAGCTATAATGTTTGCTGCTATAAGTGATACGACAAACAC
Organism: Rapana venosa; assembly: GCA_028751875.1. Classification (NCBI taxonomy): domain Eukaryota; kingdom Metazoa; phylum Mollusca; class Gastropoda; order Neogastropoda; family Muricidae; genus Rapana; species Rapana venosa. Next base: position 20,501,377 of record CM054164.1, read on the forward strand.
TACTGCAGACCCATGCCTGCTCAGTGGATGTGGCCATTCAAAACTGTTTTTTGTTGTGTAATGTTGTTGAAGTGAGGAAGAAAGGGAAGTGGAAGGGTTCAGAACGTAAAGTAGTTGTGTGGCTTGTTTTCAAGCGCTGGAATATAATAAAAGCATAAGACAGCAGGCATATTTGATAGTTGGGGTTATGTGTGAGGTGAGGGTGACTGCTGCACTATGCTTCTGCTGCTACTTTCTACGGCTACTAAACACTAAACTACCTCTTAGGGGCCGGATAGTCCTATTGGTTAGAACATTGCGCTGGCAATCTGACGACCCGGTTCAATTCTCGTTCAATGGGATAGTTTTTCCCCCTGGAATTTAACACCGTGGCCGACTAGCCACCTCCCCCACAGTCCTTTAGATGAGACTATAAACCGAGGACCCATGGCGCAATGCACCCGGAACATATTGTGCACAAGTTAAATCCTGATTCCGCTTTTCATAAAGTAGGCCATTGAGTGCCTAATGGAACAATGACAGAATTTACAAAATTCGCACATTTCACAACGAGACTGGATGTAAACAAGACATAAGTGCTTATCCCCAGTATCCCGATATTAAAGAATAAAATAAAAATAAAAAATACTGCCGCTACTACCATCTACTTACTACTGCTACTTCTACTGCTGCAAACTGCTGCATAGGTTATGGAACACCTTTACCTTTTGTTTTTTAACCCTGTCCTTCCCAAACAGCCACATAGATCTGCCTGCTGCTGTCAGGTCCTCGCTTAGTTCAGGTCAAAATCTCTGACAAAAGGTCATCTGTACTCGCTGGCCCAAGAGCTAAGACAGCATAATCTTGCTTGTGTTTGAACAGGACAGAATGCTGCAGTTGGGTTCCTTTCTGCTTTTCTCCTCAAAAGCCTTCACCATGCCTAGTGCAAGAGCTCAGGTCTTCCTTCTTTTGTCCGTCCATGGCCACAGCTCCCAGTATCACACACTGGGTCACACAGTGCGTTATCCACAGCACCCAAATCCAGCATAACGCAGTCAGGGTTCCAGGGCCAGTGTCAAATCCAGATGCAGTTCCTTTTACCAAAGTCAAGTGTGTCATTTCTTTTTTAACTTTTGTCATTCAGGCTGTTTTTTTACAATTATTGTAAATAATTTCTCAATTATTTGATCAAGCAGATAATTAATATCCCACACAAAATACTAAAAGCGAAGATTCACTCTCGCCTTGTCCCCATGGGAACGTAAGAAGAAGCTAATTTTGACGTAAATTAAATTCCTCTTTTAACAAAAAAAACGTAATGAAAATAGTCTTAGAGCGCATCAGTAAAAGAAATAACAGACTACATAACCAAATCATTTAAATATTTACCCGATGGTTTTCCCTATGAACAATAATGAGCGGGTGCAGCGTTTTGCCCATACCACTTTGAAAATAAGAGATCATTTAATGTAGGAAAAAATCGATCTATTTTTAACAGCTGAATTGTCTGCTATTTTGATGGCTTTGTATTATCTTTTAGATTTTCCTAAAGACATATTTCAAATACCATCTGTGTTTGATTCCAGGTCAGTCTACTTGCCCTGAAAACTTCAGACCAAAAGTGAGACAAGATTACAATAATTGAAATTAGTCATCTAATTCATTTCATGATGATACGAGGCAACTGTGTACTTTGCAGTGGATACCCCGCACTGATGTATTTACTTAAATGAAAAAGTTACACAAAAGCAAAAATGTGGAGCTGAGCATATCGCGTGGGATCCTTGCAGCATAGTGCTCCTCCTATTCCATTCCAGAGGGCTATAGCATGTTACTAAATGCATTTGGAAACACGTTAAAAAGAAACTACAAAGTAACCGTTTAATTCCTGGAGTGATGATGCTAGCGCATCTATTAGGTCTTTGAAAGATCAAATAAATCTAATTTTACATGAATATCGGAAAATTTGTATCTCTTATAGACAGGTTTAAGCTCAATGCCTTTAGAACATTTTATTTTTTAAAGCACACATGTATCTGTGAGTGAAAACTTAAACCAATGATCCACATTCTACACTACGATGCAGAGATCTGAAAAACTTCTTAACCATGTCTTTCCCAGTCACGTATCTTAGCATGCAAGTTCTTAAAGACATTCCTTTAAATGAAAGAAATTGTATTGTCATTAAGCCATACTCCGATTTTCAGACTCCTCTGATAAAGGAAGCTTTCAAGTTATATGAATTGGAAAGCTGTGTATTTTTGCGCTGTTTGATGTTTCTGGGTAGGTTATTGGGTGTTCTTTTGTCTGTTGTTTTTTTTCTTTGTTTTTTGTTTTGTTTTTTCCAGAATTCTTGTTTATTGCTTTATTTTCATAATAGTTTGTTATTACGATTGATTAGTGTATATGCATACCCTCCCTCCTACACACACACACACACAACACACCACACACACACACAAACACACACACAAACACGTGCGCGTGCACACGCAACACACACCCATAACACACACTTTCCTGTCTGATATCACTATTTAAGTGGAAGGACGTTAAACTGAAGAACTACTACTGTTTTTAACAATGCACAGATTGGTACAAATACAAATACATGTAAACAATTTTTTGGAGAGAGAGAGAGAGAGAGAGAGAGAGAGAGAGAGAGATGAGAGAGAGAGTCTGTCAGGTAGACAGTCAGACCAACAGAGACTGGAGAAGAAGGACAGCCTGACAGGCAGACACAGCAAGTACACAGAGACATGTCCCAAAATGGCCACCAGCTCATATAACAGTGCATAGACGATGTTAAGGGTTAGTCTATACATTCTGTAGCACTATAAACGAAATCAGGTTTGCATGTGATTTTAACTATTTCAACTGTACCATTTTTAACAAAAGGCCACCACTGGAAAAACTGTAGGCAACAAATGAGTATTCCACCAAGTGCTGACTGGTTTGACTGTTATCAAACAAAGGTATAAAATGGCATCCAATCAAATTATAAATCTTGTTTTGTGAAAAGATTTTTTGCGAGAGAATAAATCCTCAGTAATGCTATTCTGTATCTGAATCTGCGTAAATGAAATATATAAAGTACTAATCCTCTATTACTATTCATGTACAATGAAAGATGTACTTGCTTGGCCAGTAGTAGAATGAAATAAAAATCATGGTCAATATTAAATTTCTGTCCACGAACGCGAGTATAGCCTAAACCACTCTGTCATACATTCAAGATATTGAACTACATTCCTCGATATTTTTATTCAAGTTTTAATCAATAAACGATAAAAAGAATAAATAATAATAAATTGCGACTGATGATGATGAGGAGGAGGAGAGGAGGAAGGCAGGGAGAGGAGGTAGGAGGAGAGGAGGAGGTAGGATATACATTTCTGAACGTTATATAGTGCTGTGTGAGGCACCGATGGTCGATGGTTTAGAGCGATCAAAACTCGTGAATCCAAGAGTCGCGGTGTACGATCCCTGCTCACTCGAGTGATTGAGTCCCTTGGAAACGACACTTTACTCCTATGTTTTCCTCACTCCACCCAGGTCGTACAAGTGGTACCAAGCTCTGCTGGGAAGTTATTGGCGACAAGACATGCGTCCTGTCACAGGGGATGGTGAGAAAAACCTTCATTTCAGCTTCGACGCAAGCGCGTCGAACCGGTATATCTAGCATGTGGCTCCCGGCTCTATGGGCCTCATCTATCCGAAAGCGCACATACTTTTTTATATAGTGCTATATCTTGCAAAGACAAAATCAAAGCGCATGCATATTCACTCTAATCTTACAAAGTCAGGCAATACATTGATAAATCATACAATAGTTTAAACCAATAGATATTTACAAACATGGCTGCAGTTGCAGACAAAATCTTGACATAAAAATTTCAATACCAGAAGGTTTTTCAAGAGCACACAACACACTCACACCGTCCTACTACTTTAGCCGGCGTGATAGGACATTGGTTCTAAGTGAAGGAGGATAGCTTCTGATAAGAAACAGGAGGGGAAAATCTAGTTTGAATAATATATGTCTGAGGCTAGACGTTCAGTTAAAGTGTCAAACTAGGTTCTAGTGAAGAGAAAGAGATGAGCTCATTCCAGTCGATGGACCCAAAATAGAGAAGAGAGCCGTGGCCAACGTGGTTTGTTGAATCTGGGTATTGTAGCCACATCTAAAAAGGCAGAAGAGCAGAGAGAACATTTTGAAGGAGATGTATCAGTTAAGAACATTCACGAGAGATAGGAGGTTGCGCAGATTTTTGTGGATACATTTGTAACAGAGGGTAGTGACACTTATAATTTACGGGCTCTATGGCAAGGCAGCAGTGGAGAGATGGCAAGAGAGAGGGAAATTGTGACTCAGAAAATTTTTTCTTTCTGAGAACTAGTCAAGCTGCCACGTTTGTATACGATGAAGGGAGTGGAAAGATGAGCTGCAGACACACAAGAGAATACTTGCAATAGTCCAACGTGAAAGCAATGAGAGGAAGTGACACGTTTGGCTGTGCGCAAGTCCATAAGGACACGGTACTTTCCAATTGCACGAATTGGGCCCTACACGTGTTAGATTGAGATAATAGCCCAACTGCGACAAGGTCTGGGTAGAGGAATTTTTGTATAGAGAGTGTGTTGTCCATAAACGATACCTAGAACTTCACAGCAGTGGATAAGGGGACTGATATACCTGCGGAGTTCTATTGAAGCTTCTTCTAATGAAAGATTTTGTGTTTGGTCCTAACACTAGCATGGCTTCAGTTACAATCTGCATTTAAGCTGTAATTTGTTCTGTGTCATCTAAGTTTGAATATCTTCAAAGCCGCGGGCCATCGTTGTCAGGAGTTAAGGCAGATTTAGTTCAGGAAGTCAAGCACTGCTTTGAATCTGAAGAGTCAATACGTGCGTAAAAATGAATGTTTGATCTTTGATCTGACGATTAATTATATAGTGACAAGGGGCAGTGTATAAGTAGGGAAAAGAAACAGGGCCTAGCGAAACTGATCACCGTGGGACATCTGCCTTCCAGTTTGGCAGGTATTGATGAATCTTGTTTAACGCAACTGCTTGAATCGGTCAGTAAGGTATAAATTAAATCCAGGTTGAGGGCTGTGCCAGTAACACCCAACGTTTCTTAGAAGACGCGCGAGAAGAAATGAAGTGGTCTATACATCGAAGGCTGCTGATAAGACGAGTAAGTGAGAAGAGTGAATTTTCTCCCTCTCAGATCGAAGGGATTAAGATGTGTGTTAAAGTCTGTACATATACAACGGTGGTTTCAAAGGCTGTGGTTGACGGCGAATAGCAACTGAACTCAGGAAGAAGCATGTAGGAGAAGAAAGGTGGTTGTGAGCTGTTTACGAACTGTACATTCTTCCAAGGACACTTAGAAATAAAAGGTAGATTGAAACAGGTCTATAATTCCCTACAGAAGTTAGGAGGTAACGTCATGCATTTTTGAGTAGAGCGGTGTGACCACGTCGCAGTTTTGAGCGCTATGGAACTTTTCCTGGAAGACAAGAAGATGGGGTTTTAATATTTCGCAATAGGCAGCGGTATGAGTTTGGCAGCACTGTGTGAAAAGATAAGCAGTATGGATCAAGATCACATGATTTATAGTTCATTTCTTTTCACTAATTGTCATGATTTCTTTTCTCACTTGTCCGGAGAAAAGAAAAGGAGAGAGGAGTGACCAGAGAATTCGGGATCAGGAAGTTGACAGGATGGAAAACAGGAGTCTGACTCGTTTGGAGTCGAATGTTATAGACTTTTTCAGAAAGAATGCAGAAAATATAGAGGGGAAGTTCAAGTGGTTATGGATGCAAGCAGAGGGCTTCTTTCACTCGACCAAGAAAAGCAGTTGAGAGGGCAAAGAGAGAGATTTTCTAGACGTGGCAAGTCCAGACTTGAAAGAATAATTACTTCATAAGTGCCTGCCAAAAACGAGCACACTGTGCCATGTCAAACACATGGGTCAACTCCTATCTACTGCTGCAATTCAAAAATTGCAGAAGTCCTGTCATGTCACATCCATCTCATTCATATACAGGTTGGTCCAAGACACCTGTTGAATTATCCTAAGTTGGACCATTTGCACTTTAACCATCAAAAATGAGTTAGGGAACATACAAGAAACAATTTTCCAGTCATATTTCCCAATATTCATCTTCTTTCACTCCCAGCGTTGTACAACATTTCGGTGAATTATTGTTGGTTGAACACTCACCATGAAAACAGTATAGACCCATTCATACACTGTTCAGCTTCTTAAAACCCTCTTCTGTTGATTGGAGATCTACAAGAGCTAAAGCTGCCTGTAGATTTTGAATATCTTTGAAGGTTTTCTACCCCAACTGAACTTACTTTATACTCCTAAGACCAGATTGTGTGTGCTGTGCCTGCCAAGCTATCAAGCTGAAATTTTGTGTCACAAGCTAGGTATGGTCTTTGAACTTGCATTTAGGCACACGTTTAGTGTCTGGTCACCCAGACGTCTTGTCATTGTCCACCTTATTTGTCACCAATCACAGGTAAAAGTATGGTATAATATGATAAAACAGCACATCCCTGCAATGATTTGGCAATAGGTTCAAGTATGTTAGTGTCGAATAAGGACTAAAACCATCGGATGTTGTTTGCCAAAGAGTTATGTGCATAGAACGTTCAGAAGTGCAACAATCGCCCCATAAAGCAAACTGTTGTTTTATGAGTATGTCTCTAGGAGACTGAAGTTTTTGTTTACTATTTTTTCCTTTGAAAACAAAATCAATCTATTCAATCACCATGGTTACTTATAACGCGCATCTCATATCTGCAATGTGCTACCCACCTGTTTGTTAAAGTGACAGAACATGAGTCTATTAATTGTACTGGCTGTCACACTGTCACCAGTGTCACAGCACAGGTGTGAGACACAATTCAGAAACAACACAGAACTTCTGTATTCCCGACAAAAGTTTTAAAGTTAGTAGTCCCTCATACAGTAGTCCTAGTGGGTGGCACAGGGTCCACATCCGACAGCACAAAAAGCCAAATTATGGATTTATAGAGGGGGTATCCATTACGCTCACCTGGAACCATTTTCAGACCAGAGACCTATCTTATTTTCCTTCTTGCTATTATCGACATAATCTGTTCATTTTCTCCCATTGCGAAAGTAGTGGGAATAAGTGAGAAAAACAGTCACAAACAGGCATCACGTTTTTCACATGCAAATATGCCACGGAGGTAGGGGGGTCAAATTTCTCCACAGTCAGTGTGTGTAGCACAGGGTCAGGAATAGTGCCCGGTAGCACTTTATGTTTCAGGCTCAACACCTTCTCCTAACTGGCAGGCATTTCCCTTCCGCCTCTCTCATGGTAACAGGTTTAATATCTGACTTACATTAACATTTCGCCTTCAAAATGTTTCTACATTCCAGGAGAGGAGGAGGAGAGAGAAGTGAGAGGGGAGAGAGAGAGAGAGAGAGGGAGGAAAGAGAGAAAAAGAGAGAGAGAGAGAGAGAGGAGAGAGGAGAGAGAGTCTGTCAGGTAGACAGTCAGACCAACAAAGACAGAGAGAAAGAGGGACAGCCTGACAGGCAGACACACCACTGAGATCCCAAAATGGGCACAAAGCTCAATACAGGCATGACATGTATGGGGTGCTATACATTGTGTGCACTAAAACAAAATCAGAATTGTCTGTGTTTTCACACATTTCGTACTAGTGTCCATTTCTTTTAACAATAGGCCTCCATGGAAGGACTGTAGACAGCAATGATATTCACAAATGCTGACTGTTTTGACTGTTATCAAACAGAGGTTGATATGGCATCCATCTAATAATAAACTTGTTATGTGTACATTTTTTGCGAGAAATATATTCCTCAGCAAGCTATCTGAGAGTGAGGGTGACTGCTGCACTATGCTGCTGCTGCTACTTCTACTGCTACTACCTCTTAGGGGCCGGGATAGTCTAGTGGTTAGAACATTGCGCTGGCAATCTGACGACCCCGGCTCAATTCCCGTTCAATGGGATATTTTCCCCTGGAGTTAACATCAGTGCCGACTCCACTCTCCCCAAAAGTCATTCAGATGATGCTATAAACCAAGGCCCCATGTGCGAACCAAGCAGAACACCTTGTGCACACGTTAAATCCTGTTCCGCTTTTCGTATGAGTAGGACATTGTGTGCCGGTGGGAACAGATGACAGAATTTACAAAATCACATTATACACAGGGACTGGATGTAAAAAAGAACACAAGTGCTTATTTCATTATCCTCGATATAACAGAATAAAATAAAAGAATAAACTAACAATTAAAAATACTACCGCTACTACCTCTACTGCTGCCACTACTGCTGCATAGGTTATGGGAACACCTTTACCTTTTGTTTTGTCTAACCCTGTCTTCCAAACAGCACATAGATCTGCCTGCTGCTGTCAGGTCTCTCTTTGTTCAGGTCAAAACTCTGAGCTAAGGTCATCTGTACTCGCTGCCAAGAGGCAAAGACAGCAGATAGTCTTGCTTGTGTTGAACAGGACAGATGACTGCAGTTGTCTCCTTTCTGCTTTTCCTCAAAAGCCTTCAGCCAGTGCCTAGTGCAAGAGCTCAGGGTCTTCCTTCTTTTGTCCGTCCATGGCCACAGCTCCCAGGTTCACCAATGGTCACACAGTGCGTTTTCCACAGCACCCAAATCCAGCATAACTCAGTCAAGGGTCCAGGGCCAGTTCTAAAACCAGAGTGCATGTTCCTTTTACCAAAGTCAAGTGTGGTCAGTTTCTTTTTTTTAACTGTTGTTATTCAGGGTTGTTTTGTTTTTTTACATTGCACCCTTGTAAAAATACAATACATGTAAACAATTTTTGGAGAAAGAGAGAGAGAGAGAGAGAGAGAGAGAGAGAGAGAGAGAGAGAGAGAGAGAGAGAGAGAGAGAGAGAGAGTCTGTCAGGTAGACAGTCAGACCAACATAGACAGAGAGAAAGAGGGACAGCCTGACAGGCTCCAAAATGGGCACAAAGCTCAATACAGGCATGACATGTATGGGTTGTTATACATTGTGTGCACTAAAACAAAATCAGAATTGTCTGTGTTTTCACACATTTCGTACTAGTGTCAATTTTTTTAACAATAGGCCTCCACTGGAAGGACTGTAGACAACAATGATATTCACAAATGCTGACTGTTTTGACTGTTATCAAACAGAGGTTGATATGGAATCCATCTAATAATAAACTTGTTATGTGTAAAATTTTTGCGAGAAAGATATTCCTCAGCAAGCTATCTGAGTCTTAATCTGTTAATGAATACATGAAGTACATGTCTATTACTATGCAATTTACAATGACAGATGTATTGTTTGGCTAGTAGTGGAATTAAATAAAAATTATCATCTATACTTATATTTCTGTCACAAACGAGTATAGCCAGACACTCTGTTATATTCAGATTGAACACATTCTGACATTTTTCAGTCATTACTTCAGTAAGTGCCTGCCAAAAACTCTGAACAACTGTGCACTGCCAAAACATGTGTCTAATACTATCTACTGCTGTATTGCAAAAATTGCAGAAGTCACTGTCAGTCACACCCATCTCTTTCAGTACAATGTTGGTTCCAAGACATCTGTGAATTATCCTAAGCTGGAGCCATTTCATTTTAACATCAGAAATGTTATGAACATACAAAAAACAATTTTTCCAGTTATTTTCAATATTCAGCTTTTCATCCCACACAACTTTACAACATTTTGGGCAATTATTGTTGCTGATAAGGTCCTCATAAAAGGGTTTGGACCCTTTCAGTACACTGTTCAGCTTCTTAAGACAGGCAGACGTATATGAGCAAATATTGTCGTGTATTGCAACCTTTGTTTTTCTGGTCAGTTTCTGCTATAATTAGCACCAGTTGGGATGGGATGGATAGCAATTGAGAGTGGCTGAAAGTGAGGGAAACTGACAGCTGTGGACAGGGCTGTGTGTGACATTGTGTTTTACTCACCATTAACTACTCTCTCTCTCTCTCTCTCTCTCTCTCTCTCTCTCTCTCTCTCTCCCTTCCCTAAGGGTGGGGACTGGATGTAAAAAAGCACATGGGTGCTTATTCATTATCCTCGAAATAAAAGAATTTGTCCTTGTCCCTTTCTGAGGGCTGGATGTAAAAAAGGAAAAGCCTTGTGCATATTCTATTAATAACCCTTAGATTATAAAATATTGTCATCTTCATCATTTTCTCTTCTCTCTCTCTCTCTTCTCTCTCCTCTCTCTCTCTCTCTAAACACACACAAACACACACACACACACACACCAACACACACACACACATACATACATACACACACACACTCTTTAAACCATCACTAATTTCTCTCTATCAGCTGTGATTCCAGATCAATTCCTCCAGACAAATAAAAGATTCTTGTGGTGCTGTTTACATAACCATAGAATATGCTGCTATAAGTGATGATAAGACAAACACTTACTGCAGACCCATGCCTGTCTTCAGTGGATGTGGCATCAAAACTGTTCTTGTTGTTGTAATTGTTGTTTTAAGTGAGGAAGAAAGGGAGAGGTGGAAGGATTCAGAAAGTAAAGTAGTGGTGTGGCTTGTTCAAGCGCTTTTT
>CM054164.1:20512467-20522467 GCA_028751875.1 Rapana venosa
GTGGTATTATTAGGACACCATTCTAAAGTCTCTGACGGGGGGAAATGTATTGGACTGCGGGGTTTAAAATTTCGGGTTCCCCTTTGTCCAAGGCAAGGCACTTTGATAGTGACTTCAGAATTTTATCAAAGTTTTCACATTTTTATTTGTTGTTGAACTGGAAGGGTTCGAGTGGGGTTCCGTATAATTTTATAAGAATGTGGGCTTTGGGGGGGGGGGGGGTGTGTGTGTGTGTGGGGGGGGGGGGGGGTTGTTGAGGTGGTGAGGAGTCTTTTAAATTTGTGCATTCATTTTTATAAAAAAATTTTCCTGCTTCACACATAATAATAATAATAATATATGGAATTTATAGAGCGCTATATCTTACAATTACAAACCAAAGCGCTTCGCACATGATTGTAGGTTGTAATGTTGGAAAATTATACATGAAAGAATGTCGCTAAATATGCAAAAAATCCATTTTTTTCTTCCATCTAAACTCCCTGACACCTCCTCCCAATAAAAGCCCACCCCAACAAACAAAAGCCAAACAAAGAAGAAAAAACAAAACAGAAAAAACCCACAAATCAAAGAAAAAGATCAGGGGGTGATGGTTGATGGGAGTGTCTTTGATGTGTCTAAAGTGAAAGGCCAGTTTTTGCGTTGTGAAATAGTGCATTCATTTCTTTCCCTTTTTTTTTTAACCAACAGGAACATAACAAGTGTCAGCATTGATTCTGAAGACTGTTTTATGGAGATTCAGCAAGCGGAAAATTTAAGGGAGATTTTCTACAGATCTTGACAAGAAGTAGTACTCTTTTGTACATTTGTACAGCCCTCCTGTAGAAAAAAACCCCAAATCCTGTGTTTGTGCTGTACAATCTATGTGGTCGGTGAGCAAGGTATTGTCGAGGTTTTTTGGTTGATTTTTTGTTCCTTGGCTTTAGCTTTAGTTCACCCATGGTAAAATTTTGTGTATGCAATTGTTTGCCCACCATTGGCATGTCTCTGATACTGTAGACGCTTGTATGGTATTGTTACTGCTTTGTATTATATGCGTAGCAGTCATTGCCAGTTCAGTCAGTAGTTTTGTCTGCTTTTTAATTAAAGTGCATTAGCTTGATCTTTTTTGTTGAGTGTTTTTTGCTTTTGTATTTTGTGTTTGACTTAGGTGGTTGGCAGATTTGTTCCCTGCAATTTGGGTCCAGATCAAAAGGATGGATACTGGTGTATTGGTAGAAAGTGTAGAGTACACACACTCAAGCACACATACTTCTTCTTCTTCCTTTTTTGTCATGTTTCTCCCAGGGGAGGTTTGACATTGATGAGCCTTCTCCATCTCTCTCTGTTTTGAGCTTCCTCCTTATTTATGCCCCTTTCTCTAAGATCATCTGCAATACAGGCAGCCCAGGTCTTGCTAGGTCTTCCCTTTGGTCTATTTCCATCCACTACGAAGTTCATTGCTCTTTTTATGATGTAGTGGTCTGCTTTCCATTGAACATGCCCAAACCAGCACAGTCTATTGGTACTAGCTACAGACTTCAGATCATCAACTTTGCACATTCTCCATAGTTCTTCATTCGTGATCCTGTCTTCCCCATTTGATCTTTATCATGTAGCGTAACATCCAGTTTTCACAGCTCTTCAACAAACGTTCGACGGTTTTTGTGAAAACCCACATCTTTGAGCCATACAGGAGAACAGGTCTGATGCAGGCCTTATATATCAGACAGCGTCTCTCCAGTGGGATTTTCTGATTTCTGAGCAGACTTGCAAATTCTTTCCATTTCTTCCAAGCACTCGCAAACCTGGTTCTGACAGCTAACTCAGATTTTGGTTCGCAGCTCATAATCTCTCCCAGGTAGCAGAATTCGTCTACCACTTCTATCTTCCCTTGTTTAAATTCTAGCTCCTCCTTTCCTGCATCGGTATTGTCTTCCCCCTTCTTATTCATACAACTGGGGCAGACAAATACTCCGTCCTCCTTCTTCAGACTTTTGAGCTTTGAACATCTTTTGTGACACCAATATTGACATTTGGAACATTTGATTGAATTGTTCCTTACAACTTTGTGACAGACACCACACGGTTATTTGCCTTGCTCTCTATGTGTTCTGCGGTCTTTTCCAACTGTCATTGCTTTGGTCTTGTCAACATTCACCTTCATTCCTCTGCGTTCTAATCTCTGTTTCCAATTGCCAAATCTTTGAGTAGCGTCATCATTGTTCTCAGCTACCAGTACTAAGTCATCAGCATACAGCAGTTCCCAGATCTCTTCTGGCCTCTCCACTTCCTTGGATATTTCATTCATCATGAGAATAAAGAGCAGAGGGCTTGATGCGGATCCTTGGTGCACTTCTTCTTTTATCTCAAAGCTTTCTGACGTCCCAATTATAGTTTTCACTTTTGATCTGGAGTTCTTGTACAAAGTCAATCATTGAGATGGTGTGCTCCGGTACACCTTGTTTCCTCAAGGCCCATTGGATTGCCTTTCTGGCTACTATATCAAAAACTTTTTCCAGGTCGACAAAAATGAGCGTCAAGCTCTTTTTCTTCTCAATTTTTTCCAGCAGTTTTTTCACAATAATATTGCATCTATGGTTGATTTGCCAGCCTGGAATCCAAACTGTTTTTCATCAATACTGCACAGGCTCTTCAGTCTTCTTTCCAATACTTTTTCCCAAATCTTCATGCCATGTTCCAGAAGCCTGATTCCTCTGTATTTCCACATACTAGTGCTCCTCCTTTACCCTTCAAAATGGGAACAGTAATACTGTCTTCCCATTCTTCGGGCATTTGTTCTGTCCGCTGTATCTTCTGACATATTTTTGTAAGTTGATTTACTCCTTCCTCTCCTGCTGCTTGTATCATTTCTGTCACTACTCCTGATGGCCCCATGGCTTTTCTCTTTTTCATAGTTCGAATTGCTCTTCTGATTTCATCTTCAGTCACTTCTTGTACAGGTCATTCATCTTTCTCCACTTCTTTGATTGCATGAGGATTCTCAATATTTAGCAGATCATGAAAGTGATCCTTCCATCTCTGCAGAATATGTTGCTTCTCAGTCATGATATTTCCAGCCTCATTTTTTAAAAACAAATTTTGCGACATTGATGTCTCTCCATTCTTTCCTCATATGCCATGCAATTCAAAACATCTTATGTTGACCTTCAGTTGTATCAAGTCCAACACACCATTCGTTCCACGCTTTTTCTTTAGCTTGGGCTACAGCTTTTGTGGCTTCTTTTGATTTCCTCCTGTATATCTCTCTGTCCTCAAACATCTTAATTTGCTGCCACTTCCTAAATGCTTTCTTCTTCTCTTAGATTGCTTCTTTCCCTGCATCACCCCACCACCATGTTTCTCTCTGTCGATGTTCTTTCTTCCTTTGGTCTTCCACAGTTTCTTTTTCTGCTTCCATGAGGATTTCTTTCAATTGGTTCCAGTCATGGTCTTGTCCAGCCGCTTTTTCTCTCACTTTGTGCTCATATCCAAGGCTATGTTCTTGTCTTTGAGCCTCCAAAATTTTTCAGTTTTTCTCGATTGCTTTCTTCCTTGGTCTTATCAAATCTTTTATTTAAAAATTTTTGCGCACAACAATCTGTGCTGTGAGAGGCATTCTTCCCGGGAAAAGCTGTACAGTTTGTCGCCATTGCGCATCTCCCTTGAAGAGAATAAGTCAATCTGAGTTTCGCTTCACCACTTTTGAAAGGTGATATAGTGCTCTTGTTTTTTTTGAAGAACGTATTCAAGATTCGTAAGCTATTCTGTTGGCATAGCTGAAGAATTGTTTCTCCTTCTCGATTTCGATCTCCAAGTTGTCCCGGGGGCCCCATAACATCTTCATATCCAGTTCTGTCCTTGCCAACGTGTCCATTAAAATCTCCTGCTACAAGGGACAATGTCTTTTTCTGCTATTTCAGCCAGTTTTTTCGCCAAAGTTTTTCCAAGAAGTCAGCTTTCTCTTCTTCGGTCTACCCACCTGCGCACATAAGCAGAGTTCACATGCAGGATCTTTTTTCCAAAACTGTTTTCATGTTCATTGAGCTACCACTCCATCTTTCTATTTCGACAACATTTTCAAGCCAGTTTTCATGGACAAGTAGGCCGACTCCGTGTTCATTCTCTTTTCCTCCACTCCACCAAAGCTTGTACCTGTCCTCACCAACTCCTAACATTTGACATCCTTCTCCTTTGTATTGAACTTCTTGTATTGCACAAATATCTATTTTTCATCATTGGAGCATCTCAATCACTTCCAACGATCTTCCGCGACGTGACCCAACATTTGCTGATCCTCTGAACGCACACACACTTAATATCATTAATAGTGAAAACATGTTCAATCAATGAACACACACACCACACTGACACAGAACACACAGAGAACATCTTGCACACACGTTTCTGCTTTTTGAAAGAGTAAGCCATTGTGTGCCAGTGGGAACGGATGACAAAATTTACAAAACTGCATACACACAGGGACTTGATAAAAGAAAAGAAACTCACGCACCCATACATCCATATACCCATCCACGATAGACAGACCCACACCCCCTCACACACACACACTGCACACACACTCCACACACACACACACACACACATACACGTGCGCACGCACACACTCACACTCACACACACAACACACGCACACACACACTCACATGAGTGATGCATTCGTGATCTGCTCACCTGGGTTCGAATCTCGCTCAGAGGATTTTTCCTCTGGGTTAACAACCGGGGTCCTGAGTGTGAACGCACACAGAACATCTTGCGCACACGTTAAAACTCGTTCCGCTTTTAGGAAGAGTAGGCCATTGTGTGCCGGTGGGAACGAATGACAAAATTTACAAAACTGCATACACAGGGACTGGATAAAGAAAAGCACATGAGTGCTTATTCCATTGTCCTTGAAATAAAAGAATAAAATAAATAAAAAATGAATAAACAGTCACACAAGTATGAATGCATGCATAGCATACACTCTCCTACACATAGTTCCCAAACCCCTCCTCCCGCATTTTGCTCTCACTCTGATTTTGGGAGGGGGTATAAACAGTGTGTAGTATGGGACTGTCAGACTGTATCCAGAGTACAGGCAACGGTCATATACAAAGATGGAAAATGGTCTCCTGCATGTGCAGAGGTCTGCTACCACTCAAATTGAATCAGTCGAGGCAGTTTCACTGACCATCAGCTGTGAAATAGTCACAGATTGCTTTCAGTGACAGGGAAAGAATGAAGCTGATGTTTCTCACAGACTAAACCCACAAACATTGCTTAGTTAAATGAATCAGTTTCACTGAAATAATCGCGGATTTCTCTCAGTGACGGTGGAAAGTATAAAGCTCATATTTCTCACAGACTAAAACCCAAAAACATTGCTTGGTTTAATTACTCCTGTTCTAATCTTTGACATGAAAATTGTAGCTGTGTTGTTGTTGTGTTGTTGTTTGGTTGTCCGTCGTGTCCGACGATGACCTCCAAAACAGCAGAGGAGGCAGCTGCTGTTTTGGAAACTGGGCAGAAATTTGATTATAGTGGAGATGCCTTGCCCACAGTACATCCCCACTCTCTCGGCCAAGTGGGCATAAGGACAGTCAGTGTTGGAGATGTTCTCCAAAGGCCAACCAGCCCCCAGGGCTCCAGCACATAAGGACTTTGCGAGTCAAGCCTAAATTGTAGCTGTAGGTGTCTGTTAACTCACTCCCTTCAAACCACTGCCATTGCAAGGTTTGACCTTCTCTCTCTCTTCTCTCCTCCCCTCTCTCTCTCTCTCTTCTCTCTCTCTTTTTCTCTCTCTTCTCTTTTCTTCTCTTTTCTCTCTTTTTAGCTCAATGGTGTCATCTTTTGTTCGAAAATCTGGCAGCTGGCTTTCAACTTTGACATGCCACTTGCATATGAACAATGAACCCTAAAAATTTCATGTACTTGTTTTGAGTATCTAGTTAGATATGAGTTTTAACTAATCACCACAAATGGTCAATATACAGAGATAGGCTTAGTATAAATTGGCCAGTAGGGAGCGAGTTAAGGAAGTGAAGTTTAAAGTGAAGTTTGAAGTGAAGAAGGAGAGTTGAAGCTGATGTCACATCACTGACAAGCAGAGGGCAGGGGCTGTGTGTGTGTGTGTGAGTGTGGTCTTAACTTAGATAAGCCACGTGTGCCACCGACACTTTCTGTGTGGGACCCGATTCATGGGATGGGAAGTTTTAGGTTAACTTATGACAGAGCAGATTTCTCTGCATGAAATTTGCATTGCTGGAGCTGTGTGCAGTGTTGGGTGCTGCTGTGTGCAGTGTTGTCACCCGTAGTGAAGGTTTGGTCTTTCCTCTGTGAGAGTGTGTGTGTAGTGTGAGTGTGTAGTGTTTGTAGTGTGTTTGTAGTGTGTGTTGTGTGTGTGTGTTTTTAGTGTGTGTAGTGTGTGTGTGTGTTTGTAGTGTGTGTTTGTGTGCATATGTGTTTGGTAGTGTGTGGTGTTTGTAGTGTATGTTTGTGTGCATATGTGTTTGTGTAGTGTGTGGGTTTGTGTAGGTGTGTGTTGCGCGCGTTTGTGTGTGTGTGTAGTGTGTGTTTTGTAGTGTGTGTGTAGTGTGTGTTTGTAGTGTGTGTTTGTATGTGTTTTTAGTGTGTTTTGTAGTGGGTGTGTTTGAATTTTGTGTTTGTTTGTGTGCATATGTGTTTGTGTAGTGTGTGTGTTGTGCAGTGTGGTGTGTGTGTGCATTTGTAGTGTGTGTTTGTAGTTTGTGTGTGTGTGTGTGTGTTGGGGTGTTTGTAGTGTGTGTTTGTGTGTGTGTGTGTGTTTGTAGTGTGTGTTTGTGTGTGTGTTTGTGTGTGTGTTTGTAGAGTATATGTGTGTGTGTGTGTGCGTGCTTCTTTTCCTGTGAGCTTTCTTGTCATTATTATTAGAAACCATTTTGCCATGAAAACTGTCTTGTTGCCCTTGAATCTTTGACGTGTGCTAAAAGCAGGCTGCACACAGGACTTGCGTTGATCCTGTCATTCCCATAAAAAGAAAGGAAAAAAGCTCCCAGACTTCTTGTCTTGGTGCCTGGATAATGAAGGAACAAGGTCAGATTTTAACTGGACGTTTTCCTGCCTGCCCTCATCTAGAGCTGCAAGGTCTCTCAGTGGTGACATGCTGTATAGGCGGTGACTGGTTTTGCTCGCTATCATTTAAGGCAGTTGCATTTCAACTTTGCCGATGATGTCTAAACACAACACCAGCGTGCTTATGTTTAAAAAAAAAAGCCATTTTTTCCAACTGGCCCACAATGGCCTACTCTTCCCAAAGGCAGAACAGGTTTTACCATGACAACCAGTGTGAATGTATGTTTAGAAACGTTATCCATTCCCACCAGCATGCGAAGGTTTAAATTCATTTGGGAAGCCGTGTGCCCAAGATGCTCTGCGTGTGTCCACACATGGGAACGTGCTGAACAGGCAGGCTCCTTTCAGGGGAGTGGAGATGGTGCTGATGTTAGCACCAGGGGACAATTCTGCCAAATGGGCTTCTCAGAGGCGGCTCATACCCCGGGCCATCAGATTGTTAGTTCAATGCTCTAACCACTAGGCTACCATTCTCTTCCCTTCCCTCCTCCTTCTTTGTAATTTGTTACTCTGCGTTTGTTCAGTGTTTGTATCCTGTCAGTGTGTCTGTTGCACCTCCCACCCCTTCTCTCCCTACTTGCGTGCTTTTGTAGATCTCAGCCATTTTTATTGTATTGTCATGATGGACTGGTAGATGATTATACATTTCTCTATTCCGATTTTCATTGTGTCATACTGTGTAAATGTCAGACATCTAGAGCCATTGCTATGTGTATGCATAATTGTATCACTATATCCTTGATTCATTGAAATGAGTGGACGCTTGATGTGGTTTGTAATGTGTTGCAAGGTATCTTCACCAGTGCCCCCGTGGTCCAAGAAGGGGACAGGGCAAGGGAAGAATTGAGCGTGTAGATGGCAATGCTGAAGACTGCTTCCTGGCTACTTCCCTTTCCTTTTTTGAAAATAGCAAATAAAGGACATTTTCACGCTGACTATTACACATGTTGATGTATGATTCTGACATAATCACAATGGCAAACCAACTCTGATTGATTCATATTCTGCATGTTTTGTATTGGAAATATGCTTGTGAACATTGTAGATATATTTGTGGATGTCAATGCAGTAAATCATAGTGATCTTTTGTACATTTCTGTTTGAAGAAAACAATGTTTTGAACATAATGTGATTTTTACCTGGGTTTTGCTAAAGTGGAGATGAATGATTTGGAGTCTGTTCATACAATATATTTACTAGTTTCACATATGAAATAGATATATTCATAGTTGTTTTCCTGCAGAATAAATGAACAATTTGCTCTTTGTTATTGTATCTGAAATTGTATGTGTGTGTGTGTTTGTTTATTTTTATTCTTTTATATCGAGGATTATGGAATAAGCACTCATGTGCATTTTTACATCTAATCCTGCGTGTGTGCAGTTTTGTAAATGTTGTCATCTGTTCCCACCTTCACAAATTGGCTTACTCTTTCAAAAAGCAGAACATGATTTAATGTGTGTGCAAGATGTTCCGCGTGCGTTCCCACATGGGGCCTCTGTATATAGTCTCATCCGAAGGACTTTTGGGTAGAGTCTGCACTGATGGAAAAAGAGGGAAAATATCCACTTGAACGGGAGTTGTACCCGGGTCGTCAGATTGCCAGCACAATGTTCTAACCACTAGACTATCCCAGGCCCCTAAGAGGTAGTAGCAGTAGAAGTAGCAGCAGCAGCATAGTGCAGCAGTCACCCTCACTCTCACAAATAACCCAACTATCAAAATATGCATGCTTTCTTATGCTTTTATTATATTCCAAGCGCTTGAACAAGCCACACCACTACTTTACTTTCTGAACCCTTCCACCTCTCCCTTTCTTCCTCACTTAAAACAACAATTACAACAACAAGAACAGTTTTGATGCCACATCCACTGAAGACAGGCATGGGTCTGCAGTAAGTGTTTGTCTTATCATCCATGAGGGCAGCATGCTCTATGTCTACGAAAACAGCACCACGTGATTCTTTTATTTGTCTGGAGGAATTGATCTGGAATCACAGCACATAGACAGAGAGAAATTAGTGATGGTTTAAAGAGGGGGTACATTGTGTGTGTGTGTGTGTGTGTGTGTGTGTGTATGTGTGTGTGTGTGTTTGTGTGTGTGTGTGTGTGTGTGTGTGTGTGTGTGTGTGAGAGAGAGAGAGAGAGAGAGAGAGGAGGAGAGGAGAGAGAGAGAGAGAGAATGATGAAGATGACAATATTTTATAATCTAAGGGTTATTAATAGAATATGCACAAGACTTTTCTTTTTTACATCCAGCCCACAGAAAGGGACAATGACAAATTCTTTTATTTCGAGGATAATGAATAAGCACCCATGTGCTTTTTTACATCCAGTCCCCACCCTTAGGGAACGAGAGAGAGAGTAGTTAATGGTGAGTAAAACACAAAGATGTCACACACAGCCCTGTCCACAGCTGTCAGTTTCCCTCACTTTCAGCCACTCTCAGCTGCTATCCATCCCATCCCAACTGGTGCTAATTATAGCAGAAACTGACCAGAAAAACAAAGGTTGCAATACACGACAATATTTGCTCATATACGTCTGCCTGTCTTAAGAAGCTGAACAGTGTACTGAAAGGGTCCAAACCCTTTTATGAGGAGCTTATCAGCAACAATAATTGCCCAAAATGTTGTAAAGTTGTGTGGGATGAAAAGCTGAATATTGAAAATAACAGGAAAAATTGTTTTTTGTATGTTCATAACATTTCTGATGTTAAAATGAAATGGCTCCAGCTTAGGATAATTCACAGGTGTCTTGGAACCAACATTGTACTGAAAGAGATGGGTGTGACTGACAGTGACTTCTGCAATTTTTGCAATACAGCAGTAGACAGTATTAGACACATGTTTTGGCAGTGCACAGTTGTTCAGTTTTTGGCAAGCACTTACTGAAGTAATGACTGAAA
>CM054164.1:20524967-20574221 GCA_028751875.1 Rapana venosa
GAAAAAAGGGGAGGAGAGAAGAGGAAGTTAAAAAGGGGAAAATGGAAATAATTTTTTATAATCTGAGGTTTTTAAATAAAATATGAAAACAAGACTTTTTTTTTTTTACATCGACCCCTTTAGAAAAGGACAATGAAAATTCTTTTTTTCAAAGGATAATGAATAAGCACCCGGGTGCTTTTTTCATCAGTCCCCCCCCTTAGGGAAAGGGAGAGAGAAGGGGAAAAAAAATTGGGGGAGGGGATGGGGAGGAGAAGAGAGAGAAAAAACTTGGAAAAAACCCTGGGAAAACTCCGAAGGATTTATTCACAAAAGGGCCATTGGCCATTCTAAAGGGGGGGGTTCCCCAAAATGCTTATATTTTTGTGAGATAGAAAAGTAACAAAAAAAACCCCCAAAATTTATTGTTTCCCCACAACACCATTTTAAAAAATCATTTCCAGAAAAAAATGATTTAAAAAAAACCAAAGATATTCTTATTCTAAAGGCTTTACAAAAATTAAAAAAGCAAGGCTGCCCCAAATTCAGGGTGCTAGATGCTTTGAGTAGACAAAATTTTAAAAAACTTCGAAAACTTTTTTTTCCCAAAGAGGGTAATGGGAATACCCATTAGTTGCTTTTTTACATCCCCCTTTGGGGGGAAAAAAACAAAAAAACAAACAAAAAGACCCAAAAATTTAAAAAAACAAAAAACCCACTTGCGGGGGGGAAAAATAAAAATTAAAGCAACCCCCCCCCAAAAAAAACAAGAAAAAAAAAACCCCACCCCCAAAAAAAAAAGGGAAAAATAAAAAGAAACAAAAAAAAAAGAAAACCCTTCCCTTTCCCCCCAAAACCCCCCAAACCCTTTAAAACCAACCCCAAAAACAACCCGATCCCCCTCCCCCCCCCCCCCAAAAAACGAAGCAATTTTCCCCCCAACTAAAAGGAAAAATTTAAAAAAAAAACCCCCAAAACCAACCAACCAAATAAAAAAAAATTTAAAACAAAACAACCCCCCCCAAAAAAAAACCCAAACCCCACAAAAATAAACTAAAAAAACCCAAAAAACCCCCCTTTACCCCCTTCAAAAAAAAAATCAACTTAAAATGGAAATTTTAAAAATGCACCCCAGTATAAAAAAAATTAGGTTACAGTATGTTTTTTTTAAACCTTCCAGGGCACTCTCCCAAATGATTTTTTTAAAAAAAAGGTGGTCCCTAAAGTTGGCCTCAATTTAAAAAGCAAAAAAATGATAAGTTTAGGGAAATATTTTTCTTATCTTTGGAACAAGAAAGTTTTAAAAATTTTGTTAAAAAAAATTTAATGCTTTTTTTTTTTAAAAGTTTTTGGGGGTAATGAGTTCCAAACTTTTCCCCCAAGAGAAAGGGGAAGGTTTTGTCTTGTAAAGTTAGTTTTGGTTTGGGTTTTTAATATTTTTATTTGTGTCCCTGGGGTTTAAATTTGGGAAAAATTTTTAAAGTCGTTTTGATGGACCCCAGCCGTTATTATGCGAAAAACATTTTTACTGTTTATTATATTCCAAATGAAAATTAGGGGGAAAGAAGGGCCCCTTTTTAATTTGTTTAGGGTAAAAAAATTTCAAAAGATTAAAGGGAAAAGTCCCATTTTTAAGAGCTGTTTAGGGAAATTTTTGGGAAAGAGGTTTTTAAACTTTTAGCACTGCCCCCTCATATAATGTTGGGAAATTTTTAAATTTAAATTGTTTGGGGAATATATGAAATAGTGGGGAATTTTTTTCCCAGTTTCAAAGGTCTAGAAAGTGTTTGTTTTTGGAGGGTTGAAATATCTTTTGAAAAGTTTCCCTTTTGTTTTGGGAAGTCAATAGGGGGTAACCGGGGAAAGATCTTTTATCAATAGAAACCCCTAAAAAGGTCTATGAGTATTACTTTTTTAATAGCAGTTTTCCCAAAGATACATTGGGGGCCGGAAAAGGAAACCCTTTTTTGAAATTTTAATGAATTTGTTTTTGGCCCATTTGGGGGCCATAGGGTTTAAATAAAAAAAATAATTGAGTATGGAATTTTATAGCGTGAATTTGGTAAAAGAAACAAATCAAAGCGCTCAGATTTCATTTAATACCATTTTAAGTCTTTGGCCCAGATTTCTCTCCGGAAAATTCATGTGCCCCCCGGGGGGAGAGGGGGGAGGCGGTCCCCAAAAAGCGCAGCGCCACCCTTTTTTTTCTTTTTTGTCTAACTGTATTTTTTTCCCTATCAGAGTGGTTTTTTTTCAAAGAATTTTGCCGGGACAAACTTTTCTTGTTCCGTGGGTTTTTTTTTAGTGCGCAAAATTATTTAGTGTAACACCGGGCCTCGCTTTTCGTCTAATGGGAAGCTGGGCCCCCCAGCCCCCACTCATGGTTAATGGATGGGGGAAAAAATTTTCCCGGGGTTTCCAAACGAGGTACAACCGCGACCTTCAGCCCCGGAAATTTTTCGCTTTCTAGACGGGGCGCGTTCCCTCTGGGCCCCGATCCCAAACCCAAGTCTGGCCCATTCCAGCAATTGATCGGGCATTTTCTTGCATGATTTTTGATAGTTGTTCCAAGCCCGAATGAGAAGAGTAGTTGGGTCGTTTTCATCAGCAAAGACCCCTCATTTTATCCCCTTTAGTAAAGAAAAAAAGGAGGTCATTGTTTTATAGTAAAAAAAAGAAAAAGGCCCCAAATTTACTGTCCTTTGGGGGAACCCCCATAATGAAAATAATAAAAATTTTTGGGCTTTTAAATTATTTTAACGGAATTTTAATTTGTCTTACATCTTCAAATTTTGGACGCTTAACAAAACAATGAATTTCATTTTTCCCGCTGTTTGCTTAAATAATGGGCTTTTAGCAATTGGGTTTCATCAAAAATTTATAAACATTTAGGGTTTTTACACCAAGTCTAAATTAGACAAAATTTAATTTTAATTTTATGCCCATTTCAAGCTTTTAGATAAGGTTTGACATTGTGTGAATTTAAAAAATTGTTGTACATTTGAAATTTTTCCCTTTTTTGGAATGCCCACCCCAAAGGCTCCCAAAAAGGCTGTCAATAGTTTTTTGTTTTAAAAAACCTTGTTTAAACCCCTCTGTTTTTCCCCGACCCCTTTGATTGACCCAAAAAAAAACCCCAAAGCCAAGTTAAATTAAACAGGTACGTTTTTTTTGAGCCGGGTGTTTTTCCCCCTTGACATTAGATCAAAAAGGCTTTCTTTTTAGATTTAAAAAGGTAACCTGCCCATCCATATGCAAAAATTTAATAAAATTATTTTGCATTTTAAAGGGCAGCTTTAAACGGGAGAGAGGATTTTCTATTGGTTTATATAAAAAAGTAAATTGGTGTAGGGGGTTTTATTTTAAGCCTAAAATGTTTTAAAAAGCAAAGAGGTGTACTGATTCAAAAGGGGTTTACAAATGAACCCAAAAAGTTTTGTATCTGAAGAGGGGAAGAGGAGGAGGAGATGAGAGAGAGAGATTGTGGGGAGGGAGAGAGGGAGATTAGAGGAGAGGGGGGGAAGGGAGAGGGGGGGGAAAGAGAAAAAATTTTTTAATGGTGATTTAAAACAACAATGATGTCACACACACCCTGTCCAAAGCTGTCGGGTTTTCCCTAATTTCACCCAAACTTTTTGTTTTGCTTTCCATCCCCCCCAAAAGGGGCTTTAATACAAAAACTGCCAGAAAAAAAAGGTTGCAATCAAGACAATATTTGCTAAGATATGTGTCCTGTTTTAATGGTCTTGCCCCCAATGGGGCCTAAACCCAAACATTTCATTTGGCCCTCCCCCTTTTTCCCAATAGGACCACAGCCACATTTGGGTGCCCCAGTGGGGGAGTACTTTTCCATCACACGCAGACCCTCGTGGTTTTCCCCTTAGGGGTTTTCTAAAAAATTTGGGGGGGGGGGGATGCGGGAGGGGGGCCAAGGGGGTTTCCCAGTAAAAAAATTTTAGACCACTAGCGGGTGTAGTGGGGAGGGGGGGAAAGAAAAACCCCAGGCCCAAAACACTTTTTGGATGGTGCGGGCGGGGCCCAAAAAACATGGTGTTTTTTAGTGGGAAGGCCTTTCCCTCTGATTCCCGTTGTTGGGAAATTTTATTGTCTGGAAGTAAAAAACATTTGAAGGAAAAATTTTTTAATTGGGGCCGATATTAAACCTTCGGGAAAGGAGAAGGAAGGAAATGTTTGCAGTTGGGGAGAAGAGTGACCCTTTGGAAAATAAAGGGTTTGTTTCGGGCAAATTCCGGGACCCCACCCTGACTGTGGAAAAAATTTGCACCCCTCCCCCTCCGTGGCTTTTTTGCCTGAAAATTTGATCCCTTTTGACTTTTTTTCTCATTATTAACACTTTTGAAATTTGGCAGAACAAAAAACAAAAATTATGCCGAAAAATGGCAAAAAGGGAAAAAAAAATAGGTCTTGGTCTGTTTAAGGCCCCCAGGTGAGGGTAATGGGAAAACCCCCAATTTCCCACCCAAAATTTGTTTTTTTTTGTAAATGTGATGTAACCCTGTGCCCCCCACTAGGGATACTTTAGAGATTTCCCAAATTTTTTAAATTTTTTGGGGGGGGTTTACAGAAGTCAGTTTTGGGTTTCAAAATTTGTCACCCTGTGCTGTGAAAACGGGTTTGACAGTTTTGGACAGTCAGTACAAAAATTTAAAATTCTGTCCTTTAAAGAAAACATGTTTTAGCATATGAGATATAAACCCTGCGGTAAAAAAGGGTAAATTTGATTGAAATGATTTTTTTCCCAAAAAAAAAAAAAATATTTTTAACAAAATTTTCTTTTCCTAGAAAAATCCCAAAAAAAACAAAAAAAGGTGTTGGGGGATTGTTGCCACCCTTGAATTTCCTTTTTGCAAAAAACAATTGGAAAACATCAGGGGTTTTTCAGTACCTTTTCGCATTTAATTTTACTTAAAACTATTTTTAAAACCCAAAGGCGGTTTTGGTTTTTAAAAAAATAATATTAAAATATTTTTCCCCCCCATTGGGGGGGGTGACAAATAAGGTGAAAATGAAAAGCCCGTTGGTGCCGACACAAAAAACGTATGCCAAAATTGAAAAGTACAAAGAAATACCTAGCTTGTGAAAAAATTTCAGCTTGATAGCTTGTCATGCCCAACAAAATTTTTCTTAGGAGTAAAGTAATTTCTTTTGGGGGGTTTAAAAAAACCTTAAAAAGAATTCAAAATCTACGGGCATTTTTTGCTTGTAAAAAATCCAAAAACAAGAGGGTTTTAGGAAAGCAAAACAGGTACTGAAAGGGCCCCTTTTACCTGTTTAATTTGGGGATTTTATAAACCAAAAAATTAATCACGAAAATTTTTTGTAAAAAGTGGGATGAAAAGATTGAATATTGAAAAGGGACGGGAAAAAACATTGTTTTGTAGGGTTTCAAAACCTTTTCTGATTTTTAAAATGAAATGTCCCCAAACTTAGGAAAATTTTCACAGGGTCTTGGGACCAACCTTATTAAAAGAGAGGATGTGACTGCCCGGACTTCTGCAATTTTTGTTTAAGCAGTAGAAAAGGTTTTAAAACCCTGTTTTGAAAATGCACGTTGCTCGTTTTTGGGGGACTTACTGAAGTATTACTCTTCTAAAGTTTTTGATGCCATGTCTATAAATCTCTCTTTTCCTTCATCTCTTTCTTGGATCTGTAAAGGGCAACCCCTTGCCTTCCATCCAAAAACCATCTGAAATTCCCTTTATTTTTCTGCTTTTTTCAAAAAAAGTCTTTAACATTCGCCCCCAAACTGGATCAGATTCCTTTCCCCCTGCACCCCTTACCCCCAATTCTTGGCACCCCTTCCCTTTTTTTTTCATCCAAATTGTAAAAGGAAATGTTTGACAATTGTGAAAGAAATGACTTTAAAATCATGTGACTTGATCCTACCTGCTTTCTTTTCCCCCACAGGCCTACCACAATCATCCCTGCTACGCGGAAAATTTTTAAACCCCATTTCTTGTTTCGGAAATTTTCCTTTCAGTTTCTAAAAAATGCTTTGGGCAAAACCTTTTCTCAAAAAGCATGCCCTTGCCCCTTTAACTTTTCTGAAAAAATTTTTGCCTTTTTCCCAATTTCCCTTTTTTTTTCCAAAGTCTTGAAAAAGCATTTCTTAAAATGCTAACAAACACCCTTCTTCCACATTCTTTTTTCCTGAGTTTCTTTTGGGCCTTATCGCGTCAACCACGAATGAAGCCCCCCCTTATTTCTTACTTTAAACACCTTTTTCTCCCTTTCGTTTGGGGGGAAAACCCCCCTTCTCACCAAATGGACTTATCGGGCCCCTTTTGTTTACTATGGGCCAAAATCTTTTCTTCTCTCGCGTCTTCAAAAAAGTTTGGTGTTAGGGGGCACACCCCTCACCGGGTTTTAAATTTCATCCCTTATGACCGTTTCGGCGTTGCATTAAAAAAAGATTCAATTTCCATCCCTGCCAAACTGGAAGGCGGTCCCCAGGGTTTAAGTTTTTGGCCCTGTTCTTTTCACTCTTTAAAATGCCCCACTGTCCATATAATAAATCGTCTTTCAAATCAACCTTTCCTTTTTCGCAGTTTGCCTCTGGGTTCAAAGAGTGTTACTCCTAAAAATCTCCCTTCCCACTCCTGAAAAATTTGGCCCTGTTTTGGGTAAAAAATTAAAAATTTAGATGCCTGAAAAAATTTCAGTTTAAATGCGGGTTAAAAACCCTTGAACCCTTGCTTTTTTAGGGACCAAAACAAAACTCTCTTCCATTTAGAAGAAGTTTAAAATAAAAACTTGCAATAAAAAAAAAATCAGCCCCCTTTACCCACTGTGTGAAGTATCGGGGTTTTCGAAAAGGGGAAAACCCAAAATCTCTATGAAAAAATTCACCCCCCGCCCTTGTCAGTTGGGGGCTTTTTTATAAAAATTTCAGCCTTTTTTATTTGCAATTCGAAAGTACTTGCCCAAAGGAGGCAAACCCAAAACTTGTCATTCTTCATTTTTACGTTGGGACTTTTTGCAATTCTCTTTGTTTTCTCCCCAGCATCATCTATCCACTCTCTTAAACGTATACAAAAATTGGCAGCTTGGACTAGTTCTCAGAAAAAAAAAAATCTGAGCACTTTTCCCCCCTTCTTGCCATCTCCCCCACTGCCTGCCTTCCCACAGAGAGAAAATTTAAGTCACTACCCTCTGTTACAAATGTATCCAAAAATTTCGAAAACCCCCCTTTTCTTTTGTGAAGTTTTTAACCTGTCCCATCCTTAAATTTCCCCTTGTTTCTGAGATACCTCCGTGCCTACGAATCCCCAGATTAAACCAAAACCCAAATTTTGGGCCACGGCTCTTTCTCTATTTTGGGCCCATCGCCCCTTGGAATGGTCCCTCTCTCTCTTCCCCAAGAAACCTAGTTTGACATTTTTAATAATTTTTAGCCTAAAGAAAAAATTCATTTCAAACTAAAATTTTTCCCCCCCCTTGTTTCATTTCAGAGCTATCCCCCCTTTTCACTAACCATGCCCTATACCCTGCAAAAGTTTGGGGACCTGTGTAAAATTTTTTGGGGTTTTGTGTGCTTTTGAAAAAAAAAAATTTGAGTTTTGTTTTTTTTATTTAATAGATTTTTTTTCTGCGTGCACCTTGTTTGAAAAATTCTTTTTTTTTAAACTATTGATTAAATTTTTAAAATGTTTGGGCTTGATTTTTGTAAGATTAGATTGAATGCTTGCGCTTTGTTTGTCTTTGCAAGATATAGCGCTATAAAAGGGCAATTTATTTCTTTCATCATCATCATCATAACATTTTTCCCAAAAAATTCTTTCGATTTTTTATTTTTTTTATTTTTATTATTATTTTATTATTATTGTTAAAATTTGGAAAAATTTTGTCAAAAATGTTTTTAAATCGGAATAAAAACGAGTTTTTGGGCTTCAAATTTTTTTGTGACAAAAAATTTTAATTTTTTTGCCGGGTTTTTTTTTTTCTTTTTTACTAGGGGCCAAACAATACTTATCATTTTTTAAAGGGAATAGTAATAGATTTGGGTTATTTTATGTTTTTATTCCCAAAATTTCCCAGTTTAAAAGATAGCTTGTTGGGAATATATTTCCCCGAAAAATTTTTTACACGGGAAAAATTTTTTTAAAATTTAAAATGGATCCCCATATCCCCCCTTTCGTTTTGATAACAGTCAAAAAAAGTCACCCATTTGGGGAATTTTTCATTGTTGTCTACAGTCCTTCGAGGAGGCCTTTTTTTAAAAAAAAATGGTAACTTATGAAATTGAAAAATCCGGGAAAAACCCTGATTTTGGGTTTTAGTGCCCCGAATGTTTGGGCACCCTTTTTTTGGGTCATGCCTGGTTTTGGAGCTTTGGGGCCCAAATTTTGGGATTTCAGTTTTTGTGTCTGCCTTCGGTTTTGTCCTTCTTTCTTTTGTCTCTGTTGGTTGACTGCTCCCTTGACAAACTCTCTTCTCTCTCTCTTTTCCTTTTTCTCTCTTCTCTCCTCTCTCTTCTCTCTCTCTCTTTTTTTTTTTTTTGGCGTATGAAGTTTTTTTGGGTAAAATTTTTAAAGGGGAGTCAAAAAATTTTTTCCCCCAAACGTTTTTTGACCCAATGACCCTATTCAGATACAACTATCTAAATATGTGTTTCATGCAAGAAAATTTAGGGGGAAAAGAAAATATTTTAAGTTTCCCAAGGGGTTAACCAACCCTTATGATGTACGTTTTTGGTTTAAACCTTTTTAAACATTTCACCCTTTTTTTTATATCGAGCTATTTTTCGGGAGGTTCGGGCAAAAACTTGATCTTTTTTTCTATGTCCCCCCTTTTTTTTTACTAAATGTCTCTGACTTTTATGTTTTCAGTAGATGTGAAATGTAAACTGTGAGTTGACAACTGTCCTTGGGAGGGTTGAATTGTGGTGGGTTTTGGGATGTACCATTTTGATTCTCGTTTTAACCAGTGGTTGTAGGAAAAAAATAATTAGGTGCTGTTATGAAAGATTTTTTTCTTTTTTTTTTTTCTTTGTTGTTTTTGTGGAAAGGCCAATGTGAAAATTAAATCTTTCAGAGTTCAGAGTTCTCTTTTTCTCTTAAGAGAGGAAATGATGTGTTTAGATCTTTTTAAAGTTTTTTTTGGTAAAAGAGCAGTATTTAAATTTTTATAGATGTCTACTGCTTTCGTTTTTAGCTTTTTACACAAGCAAGAGTTAATGTTTTCCCTTTTAACAAAAATGTGTATAGATTTTAGTGATATTTTTTCCGGAAAAAATTATGTCCATTTGTAAAAAATTTTAAAAATAAAGCCCACTTTCAAATTGGAATGTTACATGTCTCAAATTTAAAAGAGAAAAGTTTTTAACCCAATGTATCAATGTCCCATTGACAGATATTTTCAAAGTAAAAAAATTGATGATTTAAAAACATATTTTGTAAAACTACATTTTTCTTTTTTTTTTCAAAAGGAAAAATTAAGGGGTTTTGCCCGAAAAAACCCTTTTTTGGGGAAAACCCCTTGCGTTTTTGATAGCTCAATATGGATGATTTTTTCTTGAAGAAATTTTCCCTTTTATGTTTGGGTTGTGGTTGTTTAAGGTTTATAAAAAAAAAATAAAATTAAAGGGGTTTTTTTTTTTGGTTTAAAGTTTTTGAACTGTTCTGACATAAATTTTTTTTTTGATTTTTTTGGCTATGTAAAATGGGGGGGTTTTTTTTTCTTTTTTTAATCATTTCAAAAAATTCTTTTTTGTTTGTGTTTTTGGCTTTCCCAAATGTTTTGGGAATAAAACCCTTTTTTACCCCAAGCCCAAAAAATGTTTGTGGCCCCAAAGCCAATGTCCCATTAATTTTTTCAGGGTTAAATTTTTGGGGTTCAGGTTTCTTTTCTCTCTCCCCCCCCCCCCCGCCCCCCCCCCCCCCCCCCTCTTTTCTCTCCCCAAAAATTTTTTTTTCATGTTTTTTTTTAAAAACTGTGCTTTGTAAAAACGGCCTGAATGCAAAATTTTTAAAAAAAAAACTGCCCACCCCCTTGATTTTGGGTTTAAAAGGAACAGGACTCTGGTTTTAGAACGGGCCCGGGGATTTTTGGGATGAGTTTTTTGCTGGATTTTGGGTGCTGGGGAAAAACGCACGGGTGCCTTTGGTTTAAAAACCTGGGACTGGGGGCCTGGACGGACAAAAAAAAGGAAACCCTGAGCTCTTGCATAGCACTGGGGGAAGGCTTTTGAGGAAAAAAAGCGGGAAAGGGAAAGGACAACTGCAGCCATTGTCCTGTTAAACCCAAGCAAGTTTACTGCTGTTTTTTGCCTTTTTGGCGGATTTACAGAGGGCCCTTTTGGCTCAGATTTTGCCCTGAACAAAGGGCCCTGACAGCAGCGGAGTTATGGGGTGTTTGGAAGACGGGGTTTTAAAAAAAAAAAAAGGTTTAAAGGTTTTTCCCAAAACCTATGCAGCAGTATTTGGCGGCAGTGGGAGGGGTAGGGCAGTTTTTTTTAATTGTTTGTTTATTCTTTTTTTTATTCTGTTTTTTTTCAGGATAATGGAATAAGCACTTGTGCCCTTTTTTTTACTTTCCTGCCCCGTGTTAATGGGGATTTTGAAAATTTTTCTGTCATCTTTTTCCCCACCGGCACAAATTTGGTTTTTCTTTTAAAGGGAAAAGCGGAACAGGTTTTTACGTTGTGCAAAAGGGTTTGTTTGCTTGGTTTGCACAGGGGGGCCTTTGGGTTTTTATGTATCACCCAAAAGGGGATTTTGATGAGAGGGGGTCGGCACTGGGGTTAACCCCCGGGGAAAAATTTTTCCCATTAAAAAGGGAATTGACCCCGGGGGTCTTTCAGATTCCCAGCGCAATTTTCAAACCACTAGATACCCCGGGCCCCTAAGAGGTTTTTAAGAAAGCAGTATATTTAGCCAGCAGCTAGATAGTGCAGCAGTAACCCTCACTCTCACAAAAAACCCCAAACTATAAAAATTATCATGTTTTTTCTTTTTGTTTATTTTTTTTCCAAGCGTTTTGAACAAGCCACCCCCACTACTTTATTTTTTAAACCCCCTTCCACCCCCCCCCTTTTTCTTCCTCACCTTAAAACAAAAATTTACAAAAAAAGAACAGTTTTGATGCCACACCCACGGGAAGAAGGCATGGGTTTTGTGTTTGTTTTTCATCATTTAAAAGCAGCATGATTGAAAGCATCGAACAGCCTCATTGAACCCTTTTATTTGTTTTGGGGGGAATTGATCGGGAATCACCCCACAATGACGGGAGAAAAATTTAAGGAGGGTTTTAAAGATATGGGGAAAAATTGTGTGTGGGTGTGTTTTGTGTGTGGGGGGTTTTTTGGGGTTGTTTGGGTTGTGGGTGGTGTGTGTGTTGTGGGGGGGGTTTGGGGTGTAAGGAGAGAGAGAGAGAGACTTGGGAGGTTTTTTTGGGCCCCCCGGGGGAAATGAAAAAAAAGAAAAAAAAAAAAAGAGAGAAAAAAAAGGTTTTAAAAGGGGGAAGGAAAAGGGAAATTTTCGAGGGGGGAATAGAAAGAAGGGGGGGGAAAGGGAAAAAACGAGGAAAAAAGGAAGGATGAAAAAAAAAAAGAGAAAAAAAGAGAAAGAAGGAGATTTCGGTATTTCCGGGATTTTCGGAATTTTAAAAAATTAAAATTTTTAGGCCCAAAAAATTACCATAAATAAAGGGGTTTTTTTAACTGGAATCCATTCCCCATCAAGGAAACCCCAAAAATTTTAAAAGTTTCATTAAAATTTTTCAAACAATAAAAGCCAAAATTAAGGGAAACAATTTTTCAAGAAAATTTTTTTTTCCCCCTTTTTTCCTTTTAAAAAAAATTTTTTAAGGAAAGGGTTTTTCCAAATTCTTAATTTTCCATAATTTTTACCCAAAGGTATTTTGAACGTGAAGGTTAAATTTTGGAAAATCTTTTTTCCCTTATAAAGGCGAGGGGCCAAATGTAACCCCCATCTTTTTTTTAGGGGGAAAATAAATTTGTTTACAATTCAACGAAAAATTCCTCTTTAAAACCCCCAACAAACCTTGTTCATATTTTAAAACCCCGGGATTTGAAATCAAAAACTTCAGGAACCAAAAAATTTTTAAAAAAAACCCCGGCTTTTTTAAATTTTTCATATTCGCCTTTTCATTAAAACAAAATAAAAATTTTTTGCCTTTACCTTCCACACCGGGAACAAAACTTAAAACCCAATTTGAAAAAAACTCCCAAATTTTTCTTTGGCCATTAAAACCCAAAAGCTTTTTAATTTTAATAAACCCCACCTTTCCCCCTTGCACTGAAAAAAACCCCCATTTTTACCTTATGGGGGTTTTGGTTTTCCAATTTTTAAACCCCCCAAAATTTTTTTTGAAAAAGGAAAATAGCCCCGTGAAATTTTTTCAACAAACCCGCAAAACCCCCACAACTCGGAAAACAAAATTGTATTTGAAGTCAAATTTAAAACAGTTTTATGAAGGAATGTGGACCTTTTGTCTTTTCAAAAACCAAAAAAAATTTTATTTTGCCCGGGCCCTTAAAAAACCGAGAAAAACAAACGGTTAAAAAAACCCCCCCCAAATTCCCCCCTTCCGGTTCATTTTAAAAACCCCATCCCCAGAGGGGGGCCCCACCAAATTTCTTTTTTCATTTAATTAAAATGGGGGGGCAATCCCTTGAAATTTTTTTTACTTTGAATAAAAATTCTTGATAAAAATTAAGTCCCAAAAAAAAAACCTTTAAAATGATAAGGAATTGGCCCCTTTTTTCCAAATCAAAAAAACCAATTCCAATTTTTTTTAAAAAGGGAAAACCAAACTGGGCTAAAAATTGTTCCCCCTTGTTTTAAAACTGGGTTGGGGGAACCCTTTTTTTAATATTCCAGCTTTAAATAATGAATTTAAAATTTTTTCCTTTTTATCCCCATTTTTGTTTTCCGAAATTTATTTTTGAAAAAATTTTATAAAATTTCAAAAAAGGAAATATTATTTTTTAAGGGAAAAAAATTTTTTAATTAAAAGGGGTAAAACAATGTTTCTTTGGTTCCAAATGTTTTCCCGGGGAAAATAATTTTTTTTTCCCCAAACTTTTTAAACTTTTAAGGGATTTTTGAAAAACCCGCCAAAAAATACCTTTAGTTTTTTTAAATTTTCACCAAAAAGGGGCCAACAAAAAAGACCTTTGTTTCTTTTAAGTTTTTAAAATTTTGCCGAAAAAACCCTTCATTTTGTTTTAATAACTTTTAAAAAAATGTTACCAAATTTCTTTTTTCCCCCCCCCCCCCCCCCATTTTCCCCCCCCCCTTTGGGTTTTTCCCTTTTTTAGCAATATTTAAAATTCCTTCCGTGTAAGGACGTTTTAAAAAAAATTTTTTTTAAAAAAGGTTTTTAATTCCTAAAAATTACTTTTTCATTGGTTTTCCCTTTTCTAAAAATTAAATTTAAAACCTTTTTCCCTTTTTTTTCAATGTTTTTTATTTTTAAACAAAATTTTTTTTTAATTAGAACCTTGTACTTCCCAAAAACTCGATTTTTTCATAATTTTCTTTTCTTCTTGGGGGAAACTTTTTCCTTTTTCCCCCTTTTACAGTTTTATTTCTTTTAATTTGTATATCTTTCCGAATTTTTCCAAGAAGGAAATTTTGGGGAACTTCCCCCATTTTTTTTGGAACCCCCATTTTTTCCCCATCTTCCCTTCCACATTTTTCAGTCTTTGTAAGTTTCGGTTGGGGGGAAAACCCGGGGTTTTTGTTCCATAGAAGAAAAGGGGAGTCTCCCCCAAAATTTCCCTGGGGAACCCCCCCCTTTTGGGAAGGTTCCCCCAATTTGGCCATTGTCAGATTTTGGCTTTGGGGGGGGCCCCCCTTTGGGTTCTTTTAAACATGCCCATTTTTAACGGCCGGGCCCAAAACACCGGGTGTAAAAGGCCAGGGAAAAAACCCCTTTCAATAGGGGAAATTTTAAAAGGGGGAAATTTCGGGTCCTTTCCCGGGCCCTTTTTAAAAATTTTTTTGGCATTTTAAAATCTCAAAACCCCCCCGGGCCCAAAATACAAACCCCCCCAAAAGGGAGAGAATTGAAAAAAGAAAGGCGGTACTAAGGAAGGAAAATTTTGGAGGAACTGAATTTGGCCCCAAGGAAGAATTGTGAAGGGGAAAAGGAGAGAGGAGATGGGGAGAGAGAGAGAAAATTGAGGAGAGAGGGAGAGAGGGGAGAGAGAGAAGATGAAGATGAAAAATTTTTTAAACAAAGGGTTTTTTAATAAAAATATGCACAAAATTTTTTCTTTTTTAAATCCAGCCCTCAAAAAGGGACAAGGACAAATTCTTTTATTTCGGGGAAATAAAAATTAAACCCCCATGGGGTTTTTTACACCCCGTCCCCCCCCTTTTGGGAGGGAAAGGAGAGAGAGAGAGAGGGGAGGGGGGGAGTGAAGGAGAGAAAAGGGCGAGGAGAGAAGGAGAGGAGATGAGGGGGGAAGAGAGAGAGAGGAAAAAGAGAGGGGAAAGCGAGAGAGAGAGAGTGGGGAGAGAGAACTAAAACTCAAAATGGAAGGTTTTTTTCAACAAAAGGCCTTTTGGCACATACAAAAAGGGGGGTTTTTCCAAAAAAGCATAGTATTTTGTGGAAAAAAAAGTAACAAAAAAAATTTCCAAAATGTTATTGCTTTCCCACAAATTCCACATAAATATCATTTTAAAAATTTATTTTAAAAAACCAAGAAAACTCTTTTTTTAAAAAGGCTTTAACAAATATAAAAAGGCTCCACAAAATTCTAAAGGGGGACAGATCCCATGAGTAGAAAAAATCAAAAAAAATTTGGTGTTTACTTTTACTTTACCAGAATGTTTTTCTGTCTTACATTTTTAAATTCTGGACTGCTTTGCAAAAAAGGGGAATTCTTTTTCCCATTTTTTGCTTACTTAAGGGGCCCTTAGAAAACCTGAGGTATCATGATCATGTTTTTAAACATAAAAAATTTTTATAAAACATTTATGTCTGACCCCACCAAGTCTAAACTAAGACATAATTCTTTTCAAATGTATGTCCATATCAAGCTTTTGAAAAAGGTTTTGGGACATGTGTGAACCTAAAAATTGTCTGTACTTTTGGGAAATTTTTTCATGTTTTTAGTTGCCCACCCCAAACTGCTCCCAAACGGTGTCAATCATTTTTTTTGCCTAAAAAAAGTTTGTTTTAAACTTCTACAATTTCCGACCCCCTTGATTGAGCCAAAAAAACCCCAAACCCAAATTTTTACTAAAAAAAGGTACGTATTTGTGAAGCCCGGGTCCCTTTTTCCCCTTGAAATCTGATCTTAAAGCATTTGTAAGATTTAAAAAGGAAAACCTCCCACTACCCCTTATGCAGAATTTTAAATCAATATCAATGATTTTTCAGCAGCTTTAAACAGAGGAGAGGTTTTCCCTATTGGTTTCACTAAAAACAAGATCATTAGGTGTACGTCTATCTACCCAAAAAAACTGCTTTAAACAAAGGGGGTTTGTTTGATTCAAAATTGTGTTACAGTTGCTTTAAGAATAGTATCGGGAGGAGAGAGAGAGAGAGGGGGAGAGAGAGAGAGAGGAGGGAAGAAGGGGGTTGAGTGGGGGAAAGAGAGAAAAGGAGAGGAGGG
The DNA here is from genome assembly GCA_028751875.1 of Rapana venosa. Taxonomy (NCBI): domain Eukaryota; kingdom Metazoa; phylum Mollusca; class Gastropoda; order Neogastropoda; family Muricidae; genus Rapana; species Rapana venosa. The sequence continues at coordinate 20,540,560 of CM054164.1, forward strand.
GGAAAAGGAAAAAGGGGGTTAATGGGGGAGTAAAGCAAAATGAGGTCCACCCCACCCCTGCCCAAAAGCTGTGGGTTTTACCCTCACTTTCACCCCTTCTTAGTTCCCTAAAAAATTCCCACCCAAAAATGGGGGCTAGTTTTTAGCAGAAACTGACCAGAAAAACAAAGGTGCAATACAAAAAAATATTTTGTTTAAGAAATGTGTGCCGTCTTAACCGCAGGGGTGACAGTAAGGGTTGCCCCCGCTAGATTCCAATTGGACTGCAGGGGAAAATTTGGGGCTGTCCACGTGGGCAGTACTTTTCCGTCACACACAGACCCCCTGGTTTTCACACTATGTGTCTGAAAATTTTGGTTTGGGCGATGCGGGAGGGTTTGTCAGGGGTGCCAAAATTTTTGGGTAAAATTTTTTGACCACTAGCATGGTTTTAGTGGGGAAGCCTGTGGAAAAAAAAAGGGGATTTTCTTTAGTAGCAGGGCCATTCATTTTGAAATTGCCAATGATAAATTGAATGTTTTGTCTTGGAAATAGAAACATTTGAAGGGAATTGTTAAGTGATTTGTTTTTTAAAGGCTTACCAGGAAAGAGGAGGGAAAAAATGCTGCAGTTTGGGAGAAGAGTGAGCCCGAAAAAAAACTTGTACAGGGCACATTCCTGACCCGTGCTACCCACACCCGATGTGGAGAAATTTGACCCCCCTGCCTTAATAATTAAAAATAATAAAAATAATATTTTTTTTTTTTTTGGGGAAATTTTATAAGCGCTGAATCTTGTTAAAAAAAAAAACAAATCGAAGCGCCCTTTCACTCAATCATTTCAGGCCCTGCAACCTTTTCTTTAAACTAATTTAACAAAAGATTTTTTAAAAACCCTGCGCACGCATCACCCCACACACACACACGCACCAACAACACCCCAACACACACCCCAACAAAACACACACACACCCCCAAAAAAAAACACACACAACTCACACCACACACACACACACACAAAAACCCCACCCCCCCCCCTCGAAACAACACTTAAAAAGGTGAAAAAATGTGTTGAAAATTTTGGGGCAGATAATTTGGGGGGGAAAATCCGTAGGAAAAAAGTTGTTTTGAAGGGTGGATTTGAAGGTATCAAAAAACGGGGTTTTTTCGAAGTGAAAAAGGGAGGGGCATTCCAGGTGGAAAGGGCCCGAAAAAAGAGAAGGAGCCCACGGGGAACAGTGGTTTGTTTGAAAACTGGGTGTTGAAAGCACAAAGTATCTGCGGCGAACGAAGGGAAAGGGGGGTGGAGTTAAGAAGAAAAACAGTTTAAGAAAAATTTAAAAGGTGCAGATTTGTGGAGAAATTTGGGAAAAAGGGGTATTTTATTTTTTTTATCCCGTCTTTGTGAGCAGGTAAACCAGTGAAGAGATCGCAGAAAGGGGAGTGATGGTTCAGATTTTTTCTTTCTTAGGACCCGTCGAGCTCAGGGGTTTTGTATTTCGTTTAAGAGGTGGATAGATGATGCTTGGTTTGGCCCGCCAAAAAGAGACATACACTAGTCTAAACGTGAAAAATGGAGATGTGACAAAGTTGGGGGTTGCCCTCAGTGGACAGATACTTGGAAAAAGGCTTATGCGCCCTTAAATTTATAGTAGCAAGCTGGCGGTCTGGGGGGATGAATTTTTTAAAAAAGAGAGTGTGTTGTAAGAAATACTCAAAAATTTCTTACAGAGTTTTGGGCAAAAAGGGAAATTCCCTAATGCCCAATTCTATTGAAATTTTTTGCGGAAATAGAGGCCTAAAAAAGTGATGGGCCCTTTTTACGTTTTTCTTTTTTACCACACTTTTGCTTTGAAACTGCAAGGAAAAAAGAACAGTATGTGATAACGAAAATAGTAAGAAGGAAAAAAAAATGGGTTTTTGGTTGCCAAGGTTGGTTAGGGGGAGGCAAAAAAAAAAAAAAGGGTTTCCCCCCTTAAAATTCATAATTTGTGCTTTTTGTGTTTTTGATGTGACCCGGTTCCCCAATAGGGAAAAATTTTGAGACTCCAACATTAAATTTTCATGGTTACAGAATTCTGTGTTGTTTCGAAAAATTTTTTTCACAATGTGCTTTTGACCCTGGTGGGAAAATTTTTGCAGTCATGTCAAAATTTAATTCTTTGTACACTTAACAAAAATGTGGTAGCACACGCGATATGCATGCAGTATAAAGGGTCACATGTTTATTGAATATGTTTTGTTTTCAAAAAAAAAATTAATTAAATTTTTAAATTTAAAAAAATTTTAAATTTAAAAAAAAAATTTTTCTCTCCCCCGAGGCTCCCCTTTTAAACAACAAGTGCTATGGGGGGCATTGTGTGAAACATCCTTGAAGTACTATTGAAATTACTTTGGGAAAAAAAATCCCCTGGGTATCAGTTCCTTATTCGGCATTTTAAAATTTCTTGAAAATTTTGTCAAAAACCATGGGAGGATGTGTGTTTTTATTTATATTACCATACTTTTACCTGGATTGGTGACAATAAAGGGGCAAAGACAAGACGTCTGGGACAAACACATAAATTGCACATAAAAGCAGATACAAAGACTTTCCAGCTTGTGACAAATTTAGCTTTATAGTTGTCATGCACCCCAATTGTTTTTTGGGTAAAAAAAAGTAGTTTTTTGGGGGAGAAACCTTCAAAAAATTCAAAAAACTTTCAGGAAATTTTAGGGTTGTAGAAACCAAAAAACAAAAGGGGTTTTAAGAAGTGAAAAGTGTACTGAAAGGGGCCCAAAAATGTTTTTGGGGGGTTTTCAACAACAAAAAATTTACCCAAAATGTTGTACAAAATGGGATGAAAAGATGAAAATTGAAAAGACTGGAAAAAAGGGGGCTTGTTTGTTTATAACCTTTTTTATGTTAAAATTTAAATGTCTCCCAACTTAGGTTAATTCTAGGGTCTTGGGGCCAACCTTTTTACTGAAAGAGATGGATTTTGACGGGCGGATTTTTTTCAATTTTTGCCCTTTTCAGCAAAAAGACGTATTTGACCCATGTTTTGGCCCGTGGAATTTTTCTCAGGTTTTTTGGGAGGAAATTACGGGAAATATTTATCTTCTCGTTTTTGGGTTGCCACCCTTTTTAAAACTCTCTTTTTCCCCCCATCTTTCTTTCTTGGATTTTGCGGAAAGGGAAGCCCCCGGGCCTTTCCCTCCATTTTAAAAACTCTGAAAGTCCCCCTATTTTTTTTCTTTTTTTTCTGAAAAAGTCATAAACTTCGCTTCAAACTGGATCGACTCCCCCTTTCCCTTCCTGAAAATTCCCGACCCCCAAATTTTCTGGCACTCTCTCCTTTTTTTCATCCCACAAGGGAAAGAAATATGAAAAATTTTTAAAAAAATGACTATAAAAACATTTTGATTTTGTTCCCAAAAACCGCTTCTCCCTTTTTAACCGTGCCTCCCCCAAAATCATACTTTTAAACACGAAAATAGTAAACTCCCTCTTTAATTCGGAAATGTTCCCTCAAAACCCCCAAATTTTAGTCACCCCTTTCTCAAAATAAAATGAAAGGACCCTAAAAAATTCTGAAGAATTATAGGGCCTGTTTCCAATTTCCTTTTATTTTAAATTTCCCTTTAAAAAAGTAGTTCTTAAACAGTTTAAAAAACCCCCTTCTCTCCAACAATTTTTCTTTTATTTTTTAGTCTGCCTATCGCGCCCAAAAAACAGCATGGAAAAAAAACCCCCGTTCAACTTTAAACAAAGTTTTAATTGGCTTTTGACTCAGGGAAAATCTCCCTTCTCACTCTACTCGAAATTTCCCATATCAGTTTTGACAAAAATTTAAATTTTGGGCCTTTAAATTTTTTTTTAATTCTAAATTTCTGGCAAAAAAATAAATCTAACATTGTAAATTTAAAAAGTAAAAAGACTTGTACCCTTTATGTATTCAATTTCAGATTAAAATCAGATGCTTAGGGGAATATATTTCTTTGGAAAAATTTTTTCTCCTAACAAGTTTATTTAAATTTGAGGGGTGCCCCTATTTAACCTCCCGTTTTATAACAGCAAAACGTAAAATTTTTTTGGGAAATTTTGGGTTTGGGTTTTCAGTCCCTTTCCGTTTGGAAAGGCCCCTTTTTTTAAAAAAATGGCACGTACGAAAAAGTGTAAAATCACAGACAACCTGATTTTTTTATAGTGCCCAAAAGTATAGCAACCCTTTTTGTCCCTGCCGGGGTTTTTGAGCTTTGTGCCCATTTTGGGCCCTTTTTTGTCGTGTGTCTGCCCGTCAGGCTTTTCCTTTCTCTTGTCTCTGTTGGGCCGACTGTCTACTTGACAGACCCCCCTCTTTTTCTCTCTCCTCTCTCTCTCTCTCTCTCTCTCTTTTTCTCTCTTCTTTTTCTTTTCTCTCTCTCTCCTCTCTTCTCTCTCTCTCTTCTTCCAAAAAATTGTTTTCATGTTTTGTATTTGTTTCAATGTGCAATGTAAAAAAACAAAAAACCCCGAATAAAAAAGTTAAAAAAAAAAGAAACTGACCACAAATTGACTTTGGTTAAAAGGAACATGCACTCTGGGTTTTTGAAAAATGGCCCCGGACCCTTGAATGAGTTATGCTTTGGGGTTTTTGGGGGCTTTTGGGAAAAGCCAAATGTGTGACCATTTGGGGATCCTGGGAGCGTGGCCATGGAAAGGACAAAGAAGGAAGAACCCCCGAGTCTTGCACTAGGGACCCGGTGAAAGGGTTTTTAGGAAAAGCAGAAAAGGGGGACAACTGCGCCATCGTCCTTTTTCAAAAAAAGCAAAAACTATTTGCTTTTTTTTCTTTTTTTTCCTCCTGGGGGGCGAGTACAGGGGCAACCTTTGCTCAGGGGTTTTTTATTGAACGAAGGACCTGACAGCCGCAGGCAGATTATGTGCTGTTTGAAAGGGGCAGGGTTTTAAACCAAAAAAAAAGGTAAAGTGTTTCCCGCAGTTGTTGGGAAGCCCGGGGTTTAGGGGTTGATCGCCAAGGGGCAGCATATTGAAAGCGGCGCCCCTCATTTTCCCTTTTTGGCTTTTTTTCCCAGTCCTAAAGCAGCAGGTAACCCCTTTACAGCTGGGGGAAAGGGGACTGTAAAAAAAGCCAAGGGCTGGGGAATTGGGCCCCCCATTCATTTTTTAAACAGATTCAAAAGTGCTTAACCCCACGAAGGAAAAGCACACGCTCTGACCCTGAGCTATCCCATCCTCCCAAAAATGGGGAAACCCAATAAAAACCAATTTTTTTTTTTGGTGAAAAACCCCATGAAAAAGAAGAAAACTGGATGTGGCACTTCCAATGAGGGAAAAGGGTTAAAAACTCAGTTTTCTTTAGGATGGAGGGGTTGGGGAAAATGGAGAGACTGGGGGAGTGTTTTAAAAGGGAAAATAGGAAATAATGGGGTGTTAATCTTTTAAAAATTTTCCTCCCCTTTCACGCTTGGTAAAAAAGAGCATTGATTTGGGGGAGACCTTAAAGGAAGTGAAGCAGACACGTGGGGGAGGGGGGTTTTGCAGACATCAGCTGAAACATCGTTTTATTAGAAAAGCCAAATAGATTTTTGGGATTTTTAATTGCAAAGTTTTTTTGTGGCAAAAGAATTTTTTGAGTTTCCTCCAAAACCCAAAATAAAATCAGTCAAGGGCCCCGGACGCAGTGCTAAAATCAGCCCCCTTCCCTTTTTCAAGTCCAAGTGGGGTCGTTTTTGCCCGTAAAATTTGCACCCGCTTTGGGGTGGGATGGATAGCGCTTTAGTTGTTTGCTGAAAAATGGGGGGAAAATGGGCAGCTGGTTCCCCCCCCCCCCCCCTCTCTATAGAGGCTATAAATTTAAAGATATGAATGGAAAAAAAACTTTCAAATCGTCCAAGACATTTTTGGGCCCTGGGCATATTTTGAAGAAACTTGCTGATATTTGTGAGGAAAGGGGTGGCTTACATTTCTACAAATTTTTTTTTGGCCAAAATCAAATCTCCTTTTACATACCCCCACCCCCTCTCTCTCTCTCTTGCCAGATTTTTAAATTTTTTCACTGTGAATAATTTTCAGCAAAAATGTGATTTCAGATATCCCTGATTTTAAAATGTTTGTTCGGTTTTTTTCTTTCTCCAGTGTTACAAAATGCCTAGGGGCCCTTTGGCGTAGATCTAAACAATTGAAACAAAAAATTGGGTCTAAATTACCTGTCTTTAAAAATTTTTGGGTTTTGGAAATGTATTTTAAAAAAGCTTTTTTGTTTAAAAAAAACCCGTATTTGCTTGGGAAACCCAAAGAAAATTTGCTTTAAAGAAGAAAATGTGGGGGGTTTGGGGTTTTTTTGTTTTAGCAGCTCCTTTAAAAAGCCAAACTTATGCCCCATTTACAGATTTTAAAAAACCAAAAACCCCCAACCCCAAACCAACCCCCCTTAAACAAAAAAAAAGTAGTGTTGGGACCCCATTCTTTTTAAACATGCCAAAAGGGTGGTGAAAATGTATGCATCTATAAAAAACACTCGGGTTAAATTTCCCCCCCAAAACTCCCTTCATTGGTTTTGATTTTTTCAAACAGGGCAGTCGTCTTTTTTTTTACCCTTTTTGTTGGGTCCTGTTTCTTTAAAATGATGTGCCGGTTTCAGCCCTGATAAAGGCAGGAGGAGGGGGGAAGGGGGGGAGCAGGAGAGCAGGCAGAGGAAATGAGGACCCGCCCTGTGATCTGCCCTGTTTTTGTTCACATTGGGGTAGGGACTTGGGAAAATGTTTTTGTTCATTGTTTTCTTTTATTTATTTATAGTAGGGTTTGGTTTTTGATGGATCGATTGGGTTGATTTTTTGGGTTTGGTTTGGGTTACATTTTGTTGTGTTTATCAGTAGATTTTTTAAGGTCATTGGTTTGTTTAAAAGGATCCATTGATTAATTTGGGTTTTTTCAAATATCTTTTATTTGTCTTTTGGCGTTTTAAAAAAATTTTTTTGGGATTTTATTTTAATTCATCATATATTTATTCTCTTTCTCAGTTCTCCTAAAACTATATTTGGGTATTTGATGACTTTTTTGATTGAAATTGTGTACCAAAAATTTGGGCTTACATGACTGATTAGATAGCAGGTTTTCCTTTTGTTTTTTTAGTTTGGTTAAATTTGCTTCATTTTGTATGTTGTTTTTTTATTTTTTTATTTTTTATATATTTTATGAAAAAAAGCATTCAAATTTAAATATCTTTTTTTTAATTTGAAAAAGAATATATTTTTGTCTGCCCAAATTTTTTTTTGTGCTCATCTTCTGTGGGCGTCCCCCGTCCGCTGTTCCCCCGCCCTTTTATTCCAATCTCCCCCCCACAACCATACCCAGGGTTTTTTTAATGTCTATCCCCAGAGTCGGAGGTCCACAGGGGGGCCCCCTCCCCTATTTAGGCCGACGTTTGGGGGCCCCACAGGGGGGCCTGCATGCTGCTGGGGCACTTTTGGGGGTGTTTTTAAAGGGGGCCTGTTTTGAGCTAAATACGCAGGACTGACCTTCTAAGCCCCCTACTAACGACGTATTAGTTCAGTCGCGGAGGAAAAGGGCTGGAAAATTTCGTTTCCCACCCCAAAGGGTTTTGGGAACCCCACAACTTCCCCCAAAAAGACCGTTTCCCCCGCGAACCTCCAACCCCCAAAGGGGCCCCACACAAACTCACCACAGGCACAGAAGTGTTTTGGACAAAGTGAATCTTTAGGTCACCATGGGACCCGAGCAACGGGGACCACCGAATAAGGGCAATATTTTTTTTTTTTTGCATTTATGACTTTTACAATGAGGATGAGAAAATTTTTGTGCTGTTGGGAAATGCTTTTGCTTTGAGATCCCTTGGGGGGGGGGTTTTACTTTGGCTTACTATATAAAATTTTCTGGCAACCCAAACCCGGGCCGAGATTTTGGGCAAACCCCCCAATGTTGGTCAGGTAATTTGAGCAAACACTCTCAAACTGCATCCGTTAAGTGGATTTAAGCTCGACTGTGTGGTCCCAGTCTTCCCACTGAGCCCACGCACTCTACTCTGGGTAGGGAAACCGGCCCGAGTCCCAAAAATCCCTATGAAATTTTTAAAGGGGAAACGGGAAAAAACGCCTTCCATCCGGGAAACCCCCGGCGCTAACCACTGGCCATGGCGGCTGGTTATGTCTGGAATTTTAATTTGAAGAAACAAATTTTTAATTCCCAAATTTTCAAATCTATTTATGAAATTTAAATTTTAAAAAATTTAAAGTCTCTGTTTCCCAAAATCTCAAAGAAATTATTCCCCCATTGAAAGTAAAATAAAACCAAAAGTAGGGACAACCCTTTTTTACTTTAAAAGGCGATTGGCAGATATAACATTAAAAGTAGTTATAACATTGTACACATTTTAACTGAAATGGGGCCCTCATAATGGGGAGCATCTCCCCCGTGCAGATGCTGGGGGCCCGTCAGTACAAAAAACACCCCAAAAAGTCTAGGGAAAATTTTGTGTAGGGGTTCCCTTTTTCTGTCCCCCCAGGTTTTGACTGTTTTGGGCGATTCTACGGTTAAGTCTGCTAAGTGGTCCTCAAAACCCCCGCTGAGCCATTCTCAAGGCCCCCAAAAGCTTAGGCAGGGGCATTGGGGTATCCCCTTTTTTTGCTGCTGCTGCTTTTTTACTGTTACTTTCTCTTCCCTTTTTTCTATTTTATTTTACTAATAAACAAATAAAAAGAAAAAAAAATAATTAAAAGAAAAAAAAAAATTTTAAAAACTCAAAGAGGACAAAGTCCCTAAGGGTTTACAACAACAGCAAATTCACACACACAAACCCCACACACACACAAAACCCACAACACACACACACCACACCGCACACGCGCGCGGCCACAAAAACACACACACAAAAACACCACACCCCCACCACCAAAACCCCCCCACACGACCCCCACCCACCCCCAACACACACCACACCAAAACACACAACCACACACACACACACATAAAACACCCCTCACAAAACAAAACACAGAGGCGCTTGGGGGTTTACCCTTTTAAACAATTTGTATCATTTGTCTCCCCGGAAAAAATTTTGTTTTCAAAACCCATTTTTCCTTTTTTAAAAAATTCATTTCATTTCAAAAAGCAAAAAGGTCCGTATTACTGGTAGAAACGGGAGGCATGTTAAAGCATTGTTTTGGGAAACAGCCAAAAAAGGAGACCAAAGACGGCCCAATTTTATTTCCATGAATGGTCATCCAGTACCACGCCCACGCCCTTTTAAAGACCCATACCAGCAGCCCCGTGTACACCGGGCCCCAGTACCCAGATGGGGCTACCCGCAGGGAAATTTCCCCCGGGGGGAGACAACATGCTCGAAAATTTAAACCCGTTTTTGGTGGTGAAAAAATCCTTTTGAATTTGGGGAACATTTTGCCTGTCTTTGCCCTTTTTTCCAGCTTAAAATTTGTACCGTAAATTTTACACTGTGATTTTGTTGAAAAAGCAGCAGCCCCGCTCTAACCCATCCTGAAATTAATTTGTTTTTTTTTGGGTTTTTTTTTATTGTGTTTTTTAAATTTAATTGTTTGCCCCTTTTTTTTTTAATGTACTTCGACACTCTTTAAAAAAACCCTTTTTTTTAAAAATGGTTTTCCCAATAAAATTTTAAATTTTTTGTTTTTATTTAAAATTTTTAGTTAGGGGGTTTTGGTTGGGGTAATGTTCCCCAAAAACCTCACAATTGCTTAAAAACCGCAGTGGAAGCTAGGTTTCCCTCTCACGATTTACCCTTTTTTTGGGTTTAAACATCTTTCCAATTTAAAAGCTACCAAGTTCTCATCCTGCAGTCCTCAAAGTAAAGAAGTGTAAATTACCCAGACTTCAAAGGTTTTCTTTTCTACCCCAAAAAGTTCATGAATTTCGTGGATGCTTTTGGTTTAAAATTTAAATTTCAATAAAATTAAAATCCAAAAAAGGGGGAAAAGATTATAGTGATGTTGTTTTACCTTTTGGGGCCTAGTGATATCTCAGATTCATATTCGTGTGCGGGAGTGTAAGTTTTACAGATCGTTTTGGGATAAAAATTGTTTCAGTAATTTGCCTAAGGGGCTAATGACTATTAAATTTTCAGAGTGGCTGACTCATTACAAGTAATCAGGGGAAAAGGGTTTGGGAGCAGGGGGCTTCTTTCCCACGGGCCCCTTTTTTGGGTAAAAGGAAGTTATCCTTTTCCGGGAATCCCTTTTTTTTTAAAGAAAATAAACAGACTCTTTTTTTATGCCTAAATAAAGATGGAATTTGTCACCCAAAAATTTTGGGCAACTCTAATCACAAGGGAAGGCTTTAGATCCCGTCCCTTTTAAAATTTTTTGCTCTTGCACCTGAATTTTTACGTGGGAACTTATGAAGACCACATTGGGAAGTGATCATTTTTTTTTTGTTATTACTTTTAATGAAAAAGCCAGTCCCTTTTGTAACACGGGAAAAAGGGTAAAATCCCCAAAATTTAACTATTTAAAAAAGCTTAAACGGGGAAAAGTATAAAAATATTCTTGCAGCCCATATTCAAACAAACTTTTGGGTTCTGAAAAACATAGAAAGAAATTTTATTCTTCCCTTTTCCAATTTTCCATTAAATTTAAGTGTTATTATCTTTCCCCCAAATTTAAAAAATTTTAAAACAAGGAAATGTTTAGGGAAAAAGTTTGGTGGGAACCTGCTTGCGAGGAAACAGTGACCAACCCAAAAAATTTTAAAGTATTTAAACATTTTAAAAAAATAAAAACGCCGAAAACCTGAAAAAACAGAAGCGGGAAAAAAAAATATAGCAAACCTGATCCTAGCTCCGGCGAAAAAGACAATTTTTGGGTTTTTTTTTGTTTGAGCGATTATCAAAATCATAAAGTTTAACAAAGTGTGGCAAAAAATTTTATGAAAATGAGAAAAAAGGGGTAATTTTTTCCAACTTGTCCAGTTAAATTAAAAACAATTTAATTTTTCCCCAAACCAAAAGCAGAAAAAAACTGAGGCCTTTTAGATATTTCTCAGAGTCTATGCGGTTGAAGGCCTCACACTTGGAAAACAATTTAAAAACAGACAAGCTGAGTAAAAAAAGAAAAAAAATAAAAGGGCTCTTTTTCTAATAAATTTCTGAATAATTAATGCTCCAATTTAAAAAAAAATTGAAGTAAAAAATGTATTTTTTTCCCCTTCCTAATAAGAAATTCTGTTGGATTAGATGCCATAACCCAAAGATATGCTTAAACAGTTTCCAGAAAACTTCATTTTTCTGATTTCTTAAAAATTTTTAAAATGTTGGACCGGGGAAAGGGGCAATTTCCAAAGAACTGGAAGCAGTTTATTATTTTCCCATTCTTTAAAAAAGGAAAAAACCCTAAAATTTATAAAACTAGTTTAGGCCCATTGCACTGACTTTTTAACCTTTGGTTTAAATTATGGAAAAAAAAATTTTTTAAAAAGGTTGTGTATTTTTCCCGTCAGAAAATAAAATAGTTTGTCAATCAAGAGGGTTTCAAAAAGGTAGGATCAGCAATGGATAACTTTGGGGAAAGCTAACAACAAGGGTTTAAACAACAATTTGCGGGAAAGGAAAAAAAATTTTTTCGCAACATTTTTTTTATTTTAAAGAAAGCCTTTCGGGCCCAAATTTTGGGATGCAAATTGCGCTTTTAAAATGAAAAACTATTGGCTTTTCTGGGCATTTTTTCTATTTTATTAAAAACTTTTATTGGGAAAAAGATTTATGGGAGGTTTGGGAATTTCATATTCAAATTTAGGTCATTGCTATTTTGGGGTTTTCCCCAGGGGGGTTTGTTATAGCCCCTTTTTGTTTAATTTATTGATGTATGTTTTACCCACAAAAATTTTCTAAAGACTTGTCCTTTGGTTTTAATTTTGGCTGATGTTTTTTTGTTTTTGGATGATTTTCACTATGAAGCGTGTACCAAAAAAAGGGACGGGTAAAATATACCCCGAAAAAAATATAAAAAAGGCTAGATAAATTTTCATAACTATTTTTTTTGGGAAAAAGGCCTGACATTATCTTTCATTTAAAAGCACATTATGCTTTTTAATAAAGGTAGTGATCCAGATACATTGGCCCCAGTTTTTCGTTTTTTTGGGGGGGAAACCAATTCGTATAAAAATTTTGGGAAAATGTTTAGGGGATTCCCAATTACCCTCAAAAATTTAAATTGGAAAGTTTATATTGGATACCTTTTAACAAAAGCAAGAAAAAGCCTCAAAATTTTTTTTAAAATGGTTTGCAGGGTTTGTCCTGGGGACAAGATATCTTCACTTAAAAATGCTTTTCTAATTCCCCTTGTAGTTCCAAACTCTCTTTTTTCACAAAAATCTTTTTTAGTGCCTAATTATTTAAAAAAACTCCAAAGAAAAGATTGTAAGGCGTACAAAATTTTTACCCTTTGGGGGGTACCATTCCATTTCATTTACCTAGGGAAAATTATAAAAAAAATTGGGGGGGAAATTCCCCTAGCTGAATACCGAAATTTTTATGCGCCAAAATATGTTTTACGGGGGCACAATGAGAAAAATTTTTTCTTGGTGAATTAAAAATTCGCAAAAAAAACCCAAATTTTCCCAAAAAAGGGCCCAAAAGATTTTCCGTTTTTTTTAATGGGTATTGGCATTATGTATCAATCTCTTTCAAAAATCTTTAAAATTAAAATTTAATTTTGACTTAGAAAACACAAAAAAACTTTTACCATGTCCTTTATGGGAGATGGATAAAAACCGTTTTGATATAGACTTTATTAATGAAAAAAAAGAAAGAAAATTAAAAAATCATGGTTGGGAGATGTTCGGGCTTCCCTATTAAAAATAAGTATGCTGACTGCTTAAAAAATTTATGCGGGTGGATTTGTTTTAGGAAAAAAAATGACAACCAAAGGCTTGCATTTTTTTCATCCGCACTTAAAAAGAGGGAAAACGTTTTAACTTGGTAAAAATCGTTCAATATTTAAGCTGAACTTCTTGCATTTTTTATGGCTCTTAACTTTATTCTTAATTTTTCCCTATTCCTTCTTTATTCTTGGGTTTGTGGGTTTAATCCCAAATCAGTATTGTATGTATTAATTTCCCCCCAAATTAAAGGGTTTGGAATTATTTTTGGGAAAATTTAAAAAATGTCTTACATCCTAAGTTAAGAGGGTATTCCCGTTTCTTTTTGTTGGGTGCCCTTTTCACGTTGGAATTTTTTTTAAATGAGGTGGGCTGACAGAGCTGGAAAAAAAGGGGGCCCAAAACATGATAAAGGAACGATTTGAAACTGGTTTTTCCCCTTTTCTGTACAGGAGGGGTACCCAATTTGAGAAAAAACTTCATGGGGGAAATTTTTAAAAAATTTTGATCAATTTAATGAACAATTTTTAAAAAAAAATTGTTCTGACCCCTGCCCTTTTTTTCTTGTTTTATGGTCCTTCTTTTAAAAACTCGCGGGGTTTTTTATCCGTGAGAAAGGGTTTGTTTAATTATTTTAGAATGAAGTTAAAAAACTTCCCTTTAAAAATTTTTTAAACTGTCAATTTTCTATGTGGGGATCAATTTTTTCCAATACTCCCTTCAAATTTGAATGCCCCTTTTTTAAAAAAATTTTTTTCCTTTCATTTTCCCGAACAGTCCCCTTTGGAAAAAGGGATTTGAAAATCCAAGTAGCCTTTGCTATTGCCAAACTGTTTATTGCATAGTCCCTTTAATATTTTTTGTAGTTAATTATTATTTTTTGCATGTTTCCCCAAATTTTTGAGGTTTTTTATTTTGTTCCCGTTTAAAAATTTATCCTTACTTTTTCAGGTTTTTTTTTTTTTTTTTGTTTTTTGGTTTTTGGTTTTTTGGGTTTACAAAAAAAACCCGCATGATGCTATTTCTTAACATTTTTTTCCCTTTTACTCCTTTCCCCTCCTTTTTTCTTCCCTTACAAATTTCTATTTCCCCCTTTTTTAAAAATTTTACTTGGGGTGAACAGACGTTAAATTTAAGGAAAAAAACAAAACCCGGCGCGCATGCACGCTCTTTACTTTTAATGGTTAGAGGTTTAAAAAAAATTAGTTGACAGCTTGACTTTAAAAGAGGTTTCAAAACGCGTTGAAAAGCTTGAATTTTTTGAGTTGAACGGGGGAAACTTAAAAAAGTTAACCGTTTGATGTTAAAAAGTTAAAAGTTGACGTTTCATGAGTTTTAAAAGGTGGAATCTGAAAAAGTCAACCGGGTTAAAATTTTTTTTATGAGTTTTAAAGGGGTTGGGCTTTTTTTAAAGGTTAACAGCTTGGCTTTAATTTAGTTGACAGTTTGGTTTTTTTGGTTGCGTTTTTTGGGGGTTGGTTTATAGGATTTGGGGAAAGGGAGGGAGGGGGGGAGGGAAGAGGCTTTATGAAATAAAGGGGAAGGATGGGGGGGAAAAAATTTTGGAAAATTGGGAGACTGCCCTCCCTTTACACTGGCTTTTGGAAAAAACCCTTTAACTCTCATTTCTTCAAATGTTTGGTTTTTGTGGTGTTGTGTGTTTTGTGTGGTGTGTGTGTGTGTGGGGTTTTTGGGGTGTGCTTTTTTGCTTTTTTATTTTTTTAGAACGTAATTTTTACGGGTTTGCTTTGGGGCAGAAAAAAAAGACTGGCTTTTTGACAGAAAAAAGCTGAGTATGAAAAAAAGAAAGACTGTTTGTGGTGGAAAAAACGTTTTTTTGAAAAAATTGAACCCAAAACTTTGAAGCACCCCATCTAAATTTTCCCGGAAAAATTGTTTGTGCTTTAGTTCAGCTTCCCAATTTCAATGGCCTTATGTTTTGGGGTTTTACAAAAAATTTCTTTCCAAAAATTTTATTTTAGACTAAAACAACTTGTTCGTTGGCTGAGTTTTTTTAAATTAAAGCCCACAAAGGGGTTTTCCAATTTAAAATATTTCATCCCGTTAGATTTCCCTGTTCGGGTTCTCCACAAAGGGCGTTCTCTCGCCACTTTGTACTTCTATACCAAAATGGTTGCCGAAGGAGCTATGAAAATTTTCCCTTTTTTGTAAAATTTGCCCCAAGCCAGTGCTCTTTTTTTCTTTTATATGGATCTGTCCAAAACCACGGTCAGCCCGGCCCCCACTGATTTCGTAATTTTGGTTTGTGATGGGTTTTTGGAGATAAATGGGTTTCCCAAAACTAAAGATCTTTTATCGATTTCCGAAAATTTGGGGCACACTTCTGAGCATGTTTACCATCCAAAAAGTCAAAAAAGTTGAAAATGTTTCGAAGTTCCCCGTTTTTGGGAACTTTTTTTGAAAGACAAATTTAAAAAAGGGGGCTAACACTGACATTTGTTTAAAAAGGGCAACAACGTATGTATTTTTTTTGAGGGGAAACTTTACTAAATTTTTTTTTTTGAAAATAAAGTTTTTCTTTGTTTACATGTTTTTACATTTGAAAAGTGTTCAAGGTTTGGTTTTTATCTGTTGGTAAAAATCCCTTTGGTTTTAAAAACAAGAATAGGTTTTTCGGAGGGAAATTTTTAGAAACTGTAAAAAATTAAATTTGGGGAGAACAAAAAGTTTTTAAACTGTTACGGGGGCAGCAAACTTGTGCACAAAGTGATACCAATTTTTGGCTGTTCCCCTCCCTGCTGTCTTCGGAATTTTTAGTTAAATTTCCTTCAGGGCACCGCTTTTTGGTGCTTCCCCCAAATAAAAAAAACAGAAAAAATCTTTTGTTTCCCCGTTGTTTTATTCGAATTGGGTTTAAATTTAAAACAGCAAATGACCCAAAAAGTTTTCATTTCTGTATACCCCCCCCCCCCACCTAATTGTAAAAATTTCATCGTGTGTGCGTGGGGTTTGTGTGGGGTTTGTGGTAATGAAAATACGTACTCCTTTTTCTTTCTTTTGGCTTTTAAGAATTTTAATTTTTTAAATTTTTTTGTGTGTGTTTGTGTTTTGTGTTGGGGTGTGTGTGGTTTTGGTTTTGTGTGTTTTTAAATGTTTTTTAGTAGGTTTTTTTGGGCATTATGGGGCGGGTTTTTCAGGGGTTTTTTGTGTTTTGTGTGATAAAACCCCGTGTTATTTTATTGGTGTGTGTATGTATGGGTGTTGGCGGGGTGTGTGAATGCGCCAAATTGCGTGCAGCATAAAAATTTTAAAAAAATTTTTTTCCAAAAATGTTTTCACAAAATTGTATTCCAAATTTTTTTTGGTTTTTTGGGGTGTGGGGTTTTGTGTGTGTGTGTGTTTTTGTTTTTTGGGTGTGTGTGTGTGTGTTGTCGCGGTGCGTGGTGTGCGCGCCCCCTGGGTTTATGTTTGGTATGATAATTTTTTTTAAAAAACCAAACTTGGAAAGGGTTTTTAACAATCAAAAAAAATTTTTTTCTTTTGTCTTGTAGATAATTTTAGGTAACAATGTGGGCCTTTTCAGTATTGTAATTTTCCTTTTCGTGGGGGGGTTAAAGTGTTTTTGCTTGACTTTGATTGGCTTTTGACAGAAAGAAGACTGTGACCTATGCAGAAATAAAACTGTTTACCTTTGACAGAAAGAAAACTGTGAGCTATTGGGCAGAAAGAAAACTGGAGCTATGACAAAAAAAAAGGAAGACGGGGAACCTTTGACAGGGAAAAAAAGATGTGAGTATGACAAAAAAGAAGACTGGGGACCCTTTTACAGAAAAAAAAGCACAGTTCAAACGCCAGAAAAAAAAAGGGTTGGGATTCTCCCGGAATACTCAAATTTCCCCAAAAAAAAGGGGTTTTCCTTTTTTAAAGGGGGGGGGAAAAAAAAAATTTTTTCCCCCGGGGGGAAAAAAGGGGTTTTAAAAATATGGGAAAAAAGGGGGGGGGGAAAAGGGGGGGGGGGGGGAAAAAAAAAATTTTTTTAAAAAAAAAGGGGTTTTTGGGAAAATTTTAAAAAAAAAAAATTTTTTTTTTTTTAAAAAAAAAAAAAAAAACAAAAAAAGGGGGGGAAAATTTGGGAAGGGTTTTTTGGGGGGGGAAAAAAAAAAAAAAAATTTGGGGGAAAAAAAAGGGAGGGGGGTTTTCCCAAAAAAAAGGCCCCCCGGGGCTACCCCCCGGGGGGGGGGTTTCCCCCAAAAAAAAAAATTTTTTTTTTTTTTTTTTTAAAAAAATTTTTTAAAAAAAAACCCCCCCCTTTTTTTTGGGGGGAAAAATTTTAAAAAAATTAAAAAACCCCCCCCAAAAAACCCCCCCCAAAAAAAAAAAAAAAAAAAAAAAAAAAAAAAAAAAAAAAAAAACCCCCCCCCCGGGAAAAAAAAAAATTTTTTTTTTTGGGGGGGGAAAGGGGAAAAAGGGGGAAAAAATTTTTTTTTGGGGGATTTTTTTTTTTTTAAAAAAAAGGGGGGGTTTTTAAAAAAAAAAAAAAAAAAAATTTTTTTTTTTTTTAAAAAAACCCAAAAAAAAAAAAAAAAAAGGAAAAGGGGTTTTTGGAAAAAAAGGGGATTTTAAAACCCTTTTTTAAAAAAAAAAAAAAAAAGGGGGGGGAAAAACCCCCGGGGGGGAAAAAAAAAAAAAAAACCCCCCAAAAAAAACCCCCAAAAAAAAAAAAAAAAAAAAACCCCCCCAAAAAAAAAAAATTTTTAAAAAAAAAAAGGGGGGTTTTTTTTTTTAAAAAGAAGGGGGGAAAAACCTTAAAAATTTTTTGGGGGGAAAAAAAAAAATTTTTTTTTAAAAGGGAAAAAGGGGGAACCTTTAATGGGGAAAAAAAAAGGGGGGGAAAAGGGGGAAAAAAAAAGGGGAAAAAAAAATTGGGGAAAAAATAAAAGGGGGGTTTTTGGGTTAAAAAGGGTTTAAAAAAAAAAAAAAAAAATTTGGGGTTTTTTCCCGGGGGTTTTTTTTTTTTCCCCCCGGGGGGGGGAAAAAAACCCGGGGGGGGTTTTTTTTTTAAAAAAAAAGGGGGGTTTTTTGGGGGGGGGAAAAAAATTTTTTTCCCGGGGAAAAAAAAAATTTCCCCCCCCGGGAAAAAATGGAATTTAAATTTTTTTTTGTTTTCCCCAAAAAAATTTTAAAATTTTTAAAAAATTTTTTAAAAAATTTTTTTTAAAAAATTTTTTTTTTAAAAAAAATTTTTCCCAAATTTTAAAAAAAAAACCCGGGGAATTCCAATTTTTTTTTTAAAATTTGGGGGAAAAATTTTTGGGGGGTTTTTTTTTTAACCAATTTTTTTTGGGGGAAAAAACCCCCTTTTAAAAAAAAAAAAAAAAAGGGGGGGCCCCCTTTTGGGGTTTTTTTTCCCCCCCAAAAAAATTTTTAATAAAAATTTTGGGGTTTTTTTTTTTTTTGGGTTTTGGGGTTTTAAAAAAAAATTTTCATCAACAAAAGAATATAATGGCAGATTCAGAAAAGGTGTCATTTTCATCAACAAAAGAATATATGGCAAATTCAGAAAAGGTGTCATTTTCATCAACAAAAAGAATATATATTGGCAAATTCAGACAAGGGTCATTTTCATCAACAAAAACAATATATATTGGCAAATTCAGAAAAGGTGTCATTTTCATCAACACAAAGAATATATATTGGCAAATTCAGAAAAGGTGTCATTTTCATCAACACAAAGAACAGTTGGAAAATTAAGACATTAAAAACATACATCAGTCAACCAGCCACCATAGCGTTGTGGCTCGTGCCTTAAGTCACGTTTTAGAAAGTGGAAGGTTCCAGTCTCATAAGTCACAGGGATTTGTTTTGGACTCCAGCTGGCTCCTACCCAGAGTGAGATTGCCATGGGCTGATTGGGAAGACTGGGACCACACAGTTCAGCTCAATCCACTTTAGGGGTGTGACTTTGAGAGTGTTGCTCAAAGTACCTGACCAACACTGCAGGTGTCTCGTCTCTCTAGCCTGGCTGGCACCAGGATAATTATATCATCATAGGAAGCATTGAGGAGAGCCTTGTCAAGTAGTCTCAAAGAAAATGCACTCCCACAACAGTGTCATCACACCATCCTCATCCCTACTGATCAACAAGCAGTAAAACAAATGTCTCTGATTTTGTGGCCACGGTTGCTCTAGTCTCATAGTGACCTGTTTTGGTTTCCCACACACTCCTGGGCTTATGGTGGGGAGTTTGATTTAAAGCCTTCAGGGTTGGAGGTCAGGGGAGAAGGCTGCTGAAGGGTGGTTGGTGTGGTCACTACCCCAGGTGAGCCTTTTACTCAGTCTGGCCCCGTGACTAAGTTTATTAATATCGTCAGTAGGGGGTATGGTATTGTAATAATAATAATAATGATAATAATAATAATAATAATAATAAAAATAAATGGAAGTTCTATAGCACTATATCTTGTAAAACACCCCAAATCAAAGCGCTTATGTATGTGGTGTTATGCTTATCTCAGCACAGAACAGGCACATCTGAATACTGCAAAAGTAACCCAGCAGCAGTGCATGGTCCCTCTGGCTGGTAGCCCTACAGCAGCCTGACATTGATTTGCAACCTGTAGAAATATGACCCTGAACTTGCAACATAACGGATCTTGGTATGGCTAGGTGGAGAGATGGAAATGAGCGATGTGTGAGCAGCAGGGAAGTTATACCACTTAAGATGAGGCAGTAAAGAATAAAGAAAACAATGTTTTGCACACAATCTGTGGTTTAATATTTCATTTCTTTTTGTGAACAGGTAGGCCTATGCATTTATTCTAATCAAATAATCTGTCATACCTTCATTTATTTAACATGTCTTTGCACTAAACTTTCTAAGAGAAGAAACGACTTAAGGGTGGATAATTTCTACAGCAGGAGTGGCAATGAACAATACAACATTCTTTGCATGAGTAAACTTCAGTGAACAGCCCTTGAAACACACTTGACAGCTATACTTGATGACTCATTCATAACAATGAGCAAAGAAGAATGACATGTATTTTGCAAAGAACAAGATGTCATCAAGAAGAAAACACAATAACCATCACCATTACATTGGCTTCTGCAGGAAAAAAGCAAATGGAGTGTAGTTGGTGAGAGGAAAAACGTGAGCTTTGATTTGTTACATAATTCAAAGACATGTCTAAAATGGCATGAATCTCCTCACCACAGACAATCATCAGCACTAACATCTTCTTTCAAGTTATGAACAAAGACAAACGTTGGTTTAACCAAAAGGAAACTCTTCAGATGAGCTGTTCTCATCATTTCTAACCTCTGTTGTCTGCCATAGTAAAAATGAGACTCAGAGACCAAATGTCTCAAGTATACGCACATAAACAAAGAAAAGAGAAAAAGAAGAAAAAGGTTTCTGACCCAAATGAGCAGTGTCCAAGATGCTGTCACGTTGAGTTGTTCAGGTGACTGAAGACCTCTGAAGCTGTGGTGTGCAGCAGTGTGGTATATATAGGGATCACAGCCCACACAGGGAGACAGATGTCCATTCTCTCTGGCCAGGTAACGTGTTAACTCCATCACAAGTCATCACCATGCCAGGCTAAGTGATCACCTGCTTCAGAGAACATGGAATTGTTTTGTCACGAGCTGGTGTTAAGAATGTTGGCAGGTTTCTGAGGTGTGAACATCATAAAAGGAGTTCGGCTGATTATGTTTTATCTTTTTAATTTTTTTTATCTTAATGTACTTTTTTAACGCTTTTTCATTTTATAATTCTTTTACCTTTGAGTTGATGGAGAAGGGCCTAGTGGCAAAAGAAGCCTGAGTGGCCAAGGTATGACATTTCTACAGCAAACATGTACACTGTGCTTGAAATGTGGAAGAATCAACTAACAAGTCAAGTCCAGTCAAAAACATTTTAATCATCCCATGAAGGGTAATTACTATACTGACAGGCATATTGATAAGTATAATTATCTCGAAAGACACAAGAAAGTTGCATTTCATGTTGGTAGAATATTCCAAGATAACTTCAAATAAAAGTATCCCACACAGAGAGATAGGCTAAATGAGCATTCAGGCTCACTCAGTGTTTTTGTACAAATCACGGCAACTTTGGCCCTCCTGGCTATTGCCACTTGGGACCAAAGTTGCATAGATTTGTACAAAACAACGTGATTTACCCTCAATGATCATTCAGCCTATCTCTCTACTAAAAATGAAAGTAATACCATCTTATTTGTTATAGATAAAAAATATAAAGTTATGGGAATGTATGCTAAAACAAGTTTTATTTGAATAAAATATTTAAGAACCTGACAAGAACTTAACAAATACTTATTTGAGGACTAAAACAAGAACCTAACAAGAACCTGACAAGAAATTAACAAATACTTATTTAAGAACCTAACAAGAACTAAAACAAGAACCTAACAAGAAGTAAAACAACCTAACAAGAACTAAAACAAGAACCTAACAAGAACTAAAACAAGAACCTGGCAAGAATCTAACAAGAACATAACAATGAACCTGATAAGAACTTATTCAATAATTGTTTAATAAAAATATATTGATAAAGATAGACATCATGAATTGCGACAAACTTTTGCATATAACATCTATTGACTCTAGTCAAGAAGAAATAACTGATGAGAAGAGTCTGCTGGATAAGAAGGAGAAGGTGTACTCTCTTGCTGCTTGTGATAAAACAAAGCATTACTTAGGAACACAACTAACCATCAAACAGGTACAGCAATTATCACCACAAGACATTTTAAAGTATTATACTAGGTATGAATCCCTTCTTGGAGCAAAAATGGTGAGAAGCCTAGGGCATACTGTTATTGGCCTATACCCTAAAGCAACAAGTAGGTTCTTCAATATGGACTCAGAAGCTGACTTAGTATATGACCTGTCACAAGATCCTGTTTTGTCTAAGGTGCTGGAGACACTTGCCTGCGAGATGTATTATTCGTTTTGGCACCCTGTTAGCACCAGTATGATAACTTTAAATCATATAAAATTTAACAATATAGAGAAAGATGGAAGCGCTGAACACAGTGATGAACCAACAGGAAGCACAGGAGAATGTGACAAACCAAGCGCAACAGGAATCACAGCAGTCCCTTTCACAAATCACAACTTCCACCAAGAATGGTAAGAGCCCTGGGAGAGTTGAAGCTGGCAAGAGGTTGGCGGAATGGAATCAACAGAAAAAACTTAGTAATCAAGCAAAGCAAAAGATCTTATCCAGAGAAGCATCAGAAAAAACACATGCCCATAGAAACACCGAAAAAAGACACACCACCAAAAACAAATATTTAGTCTTACTTGTTACACTGCATAACTGTTATTGGTATTGGTTATACAGCTTATAGAGTATGGAGCAACAAGCGACCAACAAAGCAAGAACCGCTGCAAGAACAAAAGCCAAAACCACAGCCACAGCCACAACCAATGCAAAGCAAACAGCATGACAGCGACCCATTCAAAATGTATTAATATAGTTATATAAATATTTAATTTATATGTATAGTAGAAATATGAGTACAGAAAAGCAGAAGTTAATTTGGTCTACCACGCTGCTGTTATTGGTGGTCTCAGTGTTGGCTATACTATGCTGGGAAAGAACCTTCTGAAAATGAAGCCTGCTGATCTAGGAAAACTAGACTTTGACAATAGCGCCAAGCTAGTTGCGGTTGTAACAGCATCCATTGCTTCAAAAAACTTCTTGGTTAAGCAGGGAATCATTCCAGAAAATATTAGCCCATAAGTAGAACAACAATGGCTTCCTTAGTGATGATGGTTGGTGGTGCTATAGTTAACACACTTGATTTTACAGGTAGCAACTACTTGTTTTCTAAACTTCATACAGAGGAAGAAAGGAGAGACACGATAAAGCAATAGAACAACTGAACAGAGCACATGCAGAATACGAAAGACGATGAATTGCTCAGTTAGACTTTATTAACGAAAAACTTCCTGAACAAGGACATGCCTCAAAAACCTTTTCTGATGTTGATGCGGCGATTAAGGAGTGAGTACCAAGCTCTCTAAGATCTAATACATGCCAAAAGGGTACTGGAAAGGAAATACAGCTATTAACAAACTGAGCATTGCAGCAAGAGTAAGTTCTGAGGTAGCAAAGAGGTGGCTGTCTAAACAAGCAATATGGCAGATCTATTTACCTGCTGCAAGGCACATTAACAAACCTTCCTTCATCAACATAAAGCCAAATGATACTCATCAAATAGACCTTTTATACTTACCCCATGACACGATGAGAAAGTATGCTTTGACTGTGGTGGACGTAGCTTCTAGGTATAAAGATGCAGAGCCCCTTACTGAAAAGAGTGCTAGGCAACCACAGTTGCTTTGCAGGAGATTTATAGAGGCAGCCCATTAAACGACTATGTTGCGCTGTTATGATTGTGCGCGTGAATGCGTGTGTCGGTATTCCAACGGGTCCTAAATGCCGGGAAATCTTCTCCACTACCCAAAGCTCCATTGCAGTGCCCTCCAAAATTGCTCTCCTTCTGTAATGGAGCCTGGGTAGTGGAGACGGTTTTGCACTTAAAAAACATTCTAACAGAGGAGATGGCTTTTGTTCTTTTTTTATTCTGATAAAGAGAAAGAATAAAGGAGCTTAAAAGTTGCAGAAGTTCCCAGCAAAACCTAATCTTCTTCACCCATCCAACCACATGTATGGATTTGAAAAGGTAAAAAGATAATGGTGTCCCATAACCTATAAAGTCGTAGGGGCGTGAGGCGTCAGAGACCTCACTTCTCCAGAGGCCAGCATGGATATAAAAAATATTGATCTTCGCCTTTCCTCGCTCCTCCTCTGTTGCCAGCTGGCTACAGATGGACCTGCAGTTCAGGCCTGCATGGAGAGATGCTAGTACACGGGCAGCGTGCCCTCCTGTAGGTATTACGGCAGGTAAGTCTACCGCACCAGCAAGAAAAAAGAAGGAGGAGGGGGAGGAAAAGGAGGAGGAGTAGAAGAAGAAGAAGAAGAAGAAGAAGAAGAAGAAGAAGAAGAAGAAAGGAAGAGGAGGAGGAGGAGAAGGAGGAAGAGAAGGAGGAACAGGAGAAGAAGAAGAAGAAGAAGAAGAAGAAGAAGAATTTGCAAAGAAGAATTGCGAAGGAGAAGAAGAGTTGTGGAGAGAATTTCGAAGAAAAAGAAGAATTGCGAAGAAGAAGAAGAAGAATTGCAAAGAAGAAGAAGAATTACAAAGAAGAAGAATTGCGAAAAAAAAGAATTGTGAAGATGAAGAACTGCGAAGAAGAAAAAGAATTGCGAAGAAGAATTGCAAAGAAGAAGAAATGCGAAGAAGACGAGAAGAAGAAGAAGAAGAAGAAGAAAGAAGAAAAAAAGAAGAATAGGAAGAAGAAGAATTGCAAAGAAGAAGAAGGAAAAGAAGAAGAATTGTGAAGAAGAAAAAGGAGAAGAAGGAGAAGAAGAAGAAGAAGAAGAAGAAGAAGAAGTAGAGGAAGAATTGCGAAGAAAAAAAAGAATTGCGAAGAAGAAGAAGAATTGCGAAGAAGAAGAACTACGAAGAAGAATTGCGAAGAAGAATTGCGAAGAAGAAGAATTGCGAAGAAGAAGAAGAATTGCGAAGAAGAAGAAGAATTGCAAGAAGAAGAAGAATTGCGAAGAAGAAGAAGACGAAGAAGAAGACGACGACGATGAAGAAGAAGAATTGCGAAGAAGAAGAATTGCGAAGAAGAAGAAGAAGACGAATAATAATAATAATAATAATAATAAGAAGAAAGAAGAAGAAGAAGTAGAGGAAGAATTGCGAAGAAGAAGAAGAATTGCGAAGAAGAAGAGCTACGAAGAAGAATTGCGAAGAAGAATTGCGAAGAAGAAGAATTGCGAAGAAGAAGAAGAAGAATTGCGAAGAAGAAGAATTGCGAAGAAAAAGAAGAAGAAGAAGAAGAAGAAGAAGAAGAAGAAGAGGAGGAGGAGGAGGAGTTGAAGGAGGAGGAGAAGGAGGAGAATGGCATACAAAAGATACTCAGGAGTATTGGTAAGAACACCTCATAAAATGGTCTACAGCGATTTAGGAGATATCCATTTCATGTTAACTCGTGTACAAGCATGATCAAGTATGGAATAAAACTATTGCAAATGGATCAGAGTAGATATAAAGCTTACCGCATGCAGTTAGAGTTAGATAGCAGCATTGGTTCACCAATGATGAGATTTTGCGTATGTGACTGTTTGCCCACCATTAAGGTAGCCACATTCTAACTTTGGGGATGGTGTATAAACACATCGCTTGTGTGCATGCATTTTTAGAAGTTTGTGATCCGTTCCTGCCGTCACCAGCGGCCTTTATGTGTGCGCAAGACTTTCAGCATAGTTTGCACGTGGGACCTTGGTTTATAGACTGATTTGAAGATTTCTCGGGGGGGGGGGGGGGGGGGGGGGGGGGGGGGGGATTCAGTACTGATGATTACTCCAGGGAAAAACAAATCTCCTGTACTGTGTGCCTTGGTGGTCGCTCAAAAACAGGGAGAGATGGAGAAGGCTCATCAATGTCAAACCTCCCCTGGGAGAAACATGACAAAAAAGGAAGAAGAAGAAGGTGGTGGCTCAAACCCAAGCCGTCAGATTCACAAGCTCAGTGCTCTAACCACTAGGCTACGCTGCCTCTCATTACCTTTGTAAGCACTGTTTATGTGGTGAAATGAGTTCAGTATAAGCAATGACATACACGGGATACATGTACATCATGTCTGGTGTTGAAAGTGCGAGTCACAGTAGAAGGAAGGAAGGGAGGAAGGGGGAAAGAATGACCCAAAAACAAGGAACAGGTGAAGAGGTATTCAGCTTTCTTCGTTTTCAGCATTCACCATTGGTTTGGTTGATGTGTTGTAAGTTGGATTTGTTGGTTTGGTTGATATGTTGGATTTGTTGGTTTGGTTGATGTGTTGATAAGTTGGATTTGTTGGTTTGGTTGATGTGTTGGATTTGTTGGTTTGGTTGATGTATGTTGATATATTGGATTTGTATGGGTTGGTTGATGTGTTGATATGTTGGAATTTGTTGGTTTGGTTGATGTGTTGATATATTGGATTTGTTGTTTTAGTTGATGTGTTTGATATGTTGGATTTGTTGGTTTGGTTGATGTGTTGATATGTTGGATTTGTTGGTTTGGTTGATGTGTTGATATGTTGGATTTGTTGGTTTGGTTGATGTGTAGATATGTTGGATTTGTTGGTTTGGTTGATGTGTTGATATTTGAATTTGTTGGTTTGGTTGATGTGTTGATATGTTGGATTTGTTGGTTTGGTTGATGTGTTGATATGTTGGATTTGTTGGTTTGGTTGATGTGTTTGTTTGTTGTTGATATGTTTGCAGCAGGTTCTCTCTCCCTTAATTATTTCGGGATGGTGATGATAGTAATGAGGATGACACCATCAAGAGCAGCAGCAACAGCAGCAGCAATGATAATGATAATGATGAAAATAATGATGATAATAGTAGTATTAGAAATGATAATGATAAAAATCATGATAATGATGATGATGATGAAAACAAAACAAGAAGAAGAACAAGAACAACAATAGAATATGTGTGTGTTGCCTCATCAGTCAAAACTGTCATATAGAATATGTGTGTGTTGCCTCATCAGTCAAAACTGTCATATAGATTATGTGTGTGTTGCCTCATCAGTCAAAACTGTCATATAAAATATGTGTGTGTTGCCTCATCATTCAAATGTCATGCTATATAGAATATGTGTGTGTTGCCTCATCAGTCAAAACTGTCATATAGAATATGTGTGTGTTGCCTCATCAGTCAAAACTGTCATATAGAATATGTGTGTGTTGCCTCATCATTCAAATGTCATGCTATATAGAATATCTGTGTGTTGCCTCATTAGTCAAAATTGTCATATAAAAATATCTCTGTGTTGCCTCATCCAAAGTCAAAGAGCTGTCAATAAAGAAGAATATGTGTGTGTTGCCTCATCATTCAAATGTCATGCTATATAGAATATCTGTGTGTTGCCTCATCAGCCTAATTTGTCATATAAAAATATCTCTGTGTTGCATCATCGGTCAATGCTGTCGTGCTGTATAGAATATCTTTATGTTACAGCTGTCGTGCTGTATAGAATATCTTTATGTTAAAGTTGTCGTGCTGTATAGAATATGTTTATGTTACAGCTGTCCTGCTGTATAGAATATCTTTGTTACAGCTGTCGTGCTGTATAGAATATCTTTATGTTACAGCTGTCGTGCTGTATAGAATATCTTTATGTTAAAGCTGTCGTGCTGTATAGAATATCTTTATATTAAAGCTGTTGTGCTGTATAGAATATCTTTATTACAGCTGTCGTGCTGTATAGAATATCTTTATGTAAAAGCTGTTGTGCTGTATAGAATATCCGTGTGTTGCCTCATCAGTCGACCTCAAAGCTTGTCATGGTGTGTGGCAGGCAATGGCAAAAGCACTCGCCTGAAGAGCTACCTGTGCGTGCACTGCGGCAAGACGGTCTTCAAGCCCAGCGACTTCAAGAAGCACGTGCGCACCCACACCAAAGAGAAGCCCTACAAATGCGACCGTTGCCCGGCCGCCTTCTCCGACGCCTCCAGCGCCTGCCGCCATCGCCGCACACACACCGGGGAAAAGCCCTACGAGTGCAAGATGTGTCCCTCCTCCTTCGCCCAGTCCAGCGACCTCACCAAACACCTGCGCGTGCATTCCGGGGAGCGGCCCTGGCAGTGTCAGTTTTGTGATCGGACCTTCGCCGACACCTCCAGCTTCGCCCGTCACCGCCGCCAACACGAGAAGTTACAGCAGAAGCTTCAGCAGAGCCAGGAGGACGGTGCCACGTCGCCGCGGTGAAGGTCAAGGGTACTGCCTGCCCTGAGAGAGGCTTGGTGTGACAGTGACGACCGGTTCCTTTGAAGGAAACCGATCCGTTTTGGAGGAGTGAATGAGCTGAAGTAGGTTTTTTGGTTTTGTTTATGGTAAACTGTGGATGATTCCGTCATTGAAGTGTCTGCAGTGGGTTCGGTTGCAGATTTTTCAAAAGGACTGTGTGAGGACAGGGTTTTTGTCTGTGCACTGTTTAGGATTCTGAGTTTTTGTGATTTAGTTAGAAAAATGAGGGAGAACAGAGAAAAAAACAAACCCTGTTCATGATTCAGAATTTTTGTGATGATTTTCAAACTGAAAAGATGAGAAAACGGAATTATGGTTAGGTATTTTGTTGTTGTTGTTTATATTATAATTTTTTTCCCCAAAAGCTAACACGGAAAATTACCCCCAGAATCACCAGCATTTTACTTCAAGGTTTAGTATCAAGGAGTGGCTTTTAAGTTTTAAGAAGTGGGTGGTTGGAGGGAGGAGGAAATAAAACTATGAGCAGCAGGGAGGTGTTTTTTAATGATGATTTTATCAGCTTTTGTCAGTTACATGTGACAAATGATAGGACCAAGGGATATAGCACAGGGTTAGCTGTCTTTGTCCAGAACACTTTATTTTAAAGGAGGGTGTGTGTGTGTGTGTGTGTGTGTGTGTGTGTGTTGTGTTGTGTGTTTTTGTGTGTATAGCTGGAGGGGGGATGGGGGGCTCTAGCCAGGGGGTGGGTGGAGGGCCCTTGGCTAGAGCTCTGAGTATGACCAGTGGAGAGATCTTTATGTGTATTTGACTGTTCGCCCACCAGTAAGGTAGTGGCATTCTTACTTAGGGGAACTGAGAAAAGAAGAAGCGCTTTCATCACCATAGCCTTTGTATATGGTGGAATGGATGCTGAAGTGAGTTCCACTGACAGATACCATAGCCAAGTGGACAGGACTGTTTGACTTCAGTCCTGTGGGTCCATAAAGTCGGTGATTCGAATCTCGGCAGTGTCTGGTGAATCAAGGGTGGGGATTTTTTTTACCAACTCCCATGTCAATTTAAAAGTGCAGACTTTCCTCCCAGTGCCTTAATTCCCTTTGTGTATATACACATACAGAAAATCAGATATGCATATTAAAAGATCCTGTAATTCATGTCAGCGTTCAGTGGGTTCCAGAAGCTGAAACATACACAGCATGCATGCCGTACAAAAGGAAAGGTACTTTGAAGTCAGAATGTGTCTGCTGAGGCCAGCGGGCAGACCCCTGCCAAGTTCCAAGCACTGGAGAAGGCCAGGCACTATGTATTCTGCCTGGTAAGGGAACAGAGAGAAGAGAAAAGAAGTGGGTTCATCGCCAAAAGCCGCAGTATATGGCAGGGTGATTATTAAAGCAACAGGCAGGATATTGAATAAAAAAACCCAATCCTCATGTGGGGGCCATTCTGTTATAAATCTTATGTAGTGTATACATCAGTCTTGCATGTATCGTTTTTGATTTTGTGAAAAGAAAAAATGATGTAAATGTACACTTTATGCAACCTTGTTAACAGTTCTATGTAAGATTTTTTTTTGACTATGTAAGATCATAAAACTCAACAGATGAAGAGAAAGATGGCGAAGTCTGGTGGCATTATGTGGAGCTCCTACCATGGATACTGGCAATGGAGACAGGACAGATCGTTAATGATTTAACGAGACTGTTCTCTAACATCGTTGTTCACAGGAATGAAGGATTCCAGTGTTCATTGTGCACTTGCTGTATGTATCATGTGCTTCAGAGTTGGAAAAAAGGGGCTTGTGATGCAAGAAAACCCAACCAAATACTAGGGGATGTAGGGGGGGAAATCAGCAGATGATGCCCTTCTTTCATTCTTGAGATAACTTCATGATAGAAGGGAAAAGAAAATGCAAACAAAAGAAGAAAGAAACTCAAGAGAGAGCAGGATAGTAGACAGTCTTCAGGTAAGAAGTCCCATTCTAGACAGTGTTTTGACTCTAACCTGCTTAAGTGTTGTTGTTGTTGTTGTTGTCTTCAATTTAACGTCTGTTCACTCTTAGTGATATTAGATACTTAAGTGTAAGTGTGTGTGGGTGTTGGGGGTGGGGTGGGGGGAACGGATCATGAGGTCAGGGGCAGCTTTAAGCAAATGCAGCACTGTTGGGGGACTTTACTGTTACGTTGACCAGAAGCTGTAGCCTGCCAGGGCCAGACAATGGAAGTGTTGTTTTGATGCGCCAGTACCATCATTTGTAGTCAGAAAACTTCACCGCTGTTTTCTTTGGTCATAGGTCTCTTCCCATGAACTCTTAATATTTTAAGCAAAACATGCTTTCACTACAGTAGAGAAGAAGGGAGGTAATCTTTACCTGGCAGTAAAATGGATTTGTCTCTCTCTGTGCCATTATTCGATTATGTATCGAGAGGTCTGTCCCTCAAATTCATCCTCATATTGGACGTTTTTCATTTTGAAGTGAATATCGAATCAGCTGCAAAGTACAGCCTGTGTAGACAGTAATGTAGTCCCTTTCATTCATTGTTCATTGAATGATATGCACAGATTTACTCCATGATGGGGCACTTTCTAGGTCACTGGAGTTTATGGTAAAAATCCTTGATGGGGCTCTGAAAAGGTTAAGAACAGGGCATTAAAAGTTGGTCCGAAGATCAAGCTATTTAAAATAAATCCAGTCATGTTTAGAGAGTCAGTTGTGTAGTGTTTAGAACTGTAGAAGTGGGCATTGTGCGGCCGATAACCAGTGTTGCAGAGAAGAACGACGATGAATGATCTTTTCAACAGCATCCTTCATCTCTTCATCACCACCTAAGTGTGTGTGTGTGTGTGTGTTGTGTGTGTGTGTGTGTGTGTGTGTGTGTGTGATGTGTGTGTATGTGTGTGTGCATAAATTTGAAATATCTTATGTTATTTGATGAAAGTTGTATGTGTGTAAATGATTTGAGTGCAAGCGCTTCAATTTGTTTGTTTGACAAGATTCAGCGCTATATAAATTCCATATATTGTTGTTGTTATTATTATTATTATTATTATTATTATGAACACACTGAAGGCCAAAAGTATGTGGTAGTTTAGAGTGTGCCAGTCTGCAGTGGAAGGTGCAAATCATGCATAAGTGAGCATTTTGTACATCATGGCAGACCAGGAAAAGAAAATATGAATGAAGGCTGTGTCACACATTTAGATTCTCTCAGACCACTGCCTGATATTGCTGTTCAGAAAAAGGATGAACAACCAAGATATGTGGCACCCTTTAACAAGAGTTTGCTCTTGAGTTGAAGCTGATGTAAGAGGTTCAGCTGTTTCATCTAGCTGTGAAATAGAAGCAGATCAATCATATGCTCTGACTGTGGAAGGTTTAACTCATTCTGTACTGGCCAGTTGCTTCCTTCTATATCACTCTATACTGGCCAATTTGTATAGGTTAAAGAAACATTTTGAAAACAAATGCATGTATGTGAAATTTAGAGCTTAGATGTAAGAGGAAGTCGGTTATCCGACAACAAAATTTGACAATATTCTCTGTATTATTGAATAATTTATTGATTAAAAAAAGCAATATTTTCAAATTTTACAGAATGGCACAGTATTCTAGTATAGCAGAAAATTCATAGATATTGACAATCTAAATCCCAGATACTTCTAAATTGTAGAAATAGATCAGACACATGTGTTTGCACAGTGGACATCCACTGTGGAATGTGTACAATGCCAGCAGGCCACATATGAATTGACACATGGCAACAGCAGATGCCATCTTGTTGAGTAAGCGAGTGAGTGAAGAGGCAAACTTAGTCCCATTCATTCTATAAGTATAGTACCGAAACAAAGGCTTTCACAGCCAGTCTAATGGTACATTTATTTATTTATTTATTCTTTTATATTGAGGGTAATGGAATAAGCACTCATGTGCATTTTTACATCCAATCCATGTGTGTATGCAGGTTTGTAAATTTTGTCATCTGTTCCCACTGGCACACAATGGCCTACTCTTTCAAAAAGCGGAACAGGACATTTGCACTCTTAGGTGATTCTAGAATGCAAGTGTACCATAAGTTCTGCCTATCCCTATGACTCCAGTGCTAAAAGTTTTTAAAGGTGAGGTAGGCTATAGTGTATCGTAGTATTGGAAAAGTTATCACTATCCCTACGTTAAGGGAGAGAGCCCCTCTTTCCCAGTACACGTGCACTGTACACGTTTGTATGCTGCTGTAACCCAGTAGTGGGTGATACTGAGGGAAGGGTTAGTAGATGGCTGATAGTGGGTTACCTGTAGGGAATGAGTCACAAGTCAAAATACATTTCAGTACAGAAAAAAAGTCAACAACAGAAAGTATAAAGCCTTCATTTTTGGTGACTATTGATTGATACTACAGGACTGTGAAATTTGCGTGAATCGCCTTTCAAAAGATGATGACTGTGCTTGGTGTAGAGGGCAAGTTTTGAGGCCAGCGGATTGAGGCAGTAGAAGAGCCAGGCATCACTCAATGTTGAGGTGACAGAAGTGAGTGGAATATAGTGACCTGACCTTGAATTGAGGTCTGGGTGAGGGGGTCAGAAATGCAGTTTATGAAGAGGTCTTGTATGCGTGTGTTAATTCTTCAGCTTAACGTCCTTCCTTCGAGAAGGGATATCAGACATTTAAGTAAGCGTGTGTGTGTGTTGTGTGCACATGCGTGCGTGCGCGTGTGCATGTTCTTGAAAGGAGTAAAAAGTGAAATTGTGCCAGCAGGTTTAAGGGATGTAACTCATCCATGCTGATTACTTCCCTATTCTAAGGTAGGCCTTGTGGTGGGGAAGAAAGACTTTGATAACATTGGAAGGGAACTTGTGAGATGTGAAAAGTTGGGGGTGGGGGGATGGGAGGGTCCTTTGTGCTGTATTGTGGTCTAAATTTGTGTATGATGTCTACTTTTATCATAATGAGGGTATTGATGCTATGAGAGTGTTTTTTGGTCAAAATCCATGGCTGACACGGTGTTTGTACTTCTTTCTAGCTCCAACCAGGCCTGGTAGATATGAACACTTGCTGCTGTGGTGATCATTATGGACACCATTCTCAAAGGTCCTCTGACAGGGGGAATGATATTGGACTGCAGGGTTCATTCAGGGTTGCCTGTCCAAGGCAAGGCACATAGATAGTGCACGTCAGAATTTTATCAAAGTTTTCACATTTTTATTTGTGTGAACTGGAAGGTCCGAGTGGGGTTCCAGTATAATTTTATAAGAATGTGGGCATTTGTGTGTGTGTGTGTGTGTGTGTGTGGGGGGGGGGGGGGTTGAGGTGGATGAGGAGTCATTAAAATTTGTCGCATTCATTTTTATAAAAAATTATCTGCTTCACACATGATTGTAGGTTGTAATGTTGGAAAATTATACATGAAAGAATGTCGCTAAATATGCAAAAAATCCATTTTTTTCTTCCATCTAAACTCCCTGACACCTGCCCCCAATAAAAGCCCACCCCAACAAACAAAAGCCAAACAAAGAAGAAAAAACAAAACAGAAAAAACCCCTCAAAACAAAGAAAAAGAATCAGGGGGTGATGGTTGATGGGAGTGTCTTTGATGTGTCTGAAGTGAAAGGCCAGTTCTTTACGCTGTGAAATAGTGCATTCATTTCTTTCCCCTTTTTTTTAACCAAAGGAACATAACAAGTGATCAGCATTGATTCTGAAGACTGATTATTGAGATCAGCAAGCGGAGTATAAGGGAGATCTCTGTACAGATCTCTAACAAGAAGTATCTCTTTTGTACAGTGTACAGCCCTCCTGTAGAAAAAAAACCCCAATCTTGTGTATGTGGCATGTACAATCTACGTGGTCGGTGAGCAAGGTATTGTCGAGGTTTTTTGGTTGATTTTTTGTTCCTTGGCTTTAGCTCCGAGGTTCACCCATGGTAAAATTTTGTGTATGCAATTGTTTGCCCACCATTGGCATGTCTCTGATACTGTAGACGCTTGTATGGTATTGTTACTGCTTTGTATTATATGCGTA
>CM054164.1:20574721-20624385 GCA_028751875.1 Rapana venosa
GAGAGAGAAGAGAGAGAGAGAGAGAGAGAGAGAGGACAACAGTCTGACATACATACAGTAAAGGGGAAAGGGAAGGGCAGATAGGTAGGATGGAAAGGGCAGGTAGGTAAGGGAGGATATGCAACTTTGTTTTGAGGCTATGGACTGTGGTTTGTTATTGTTGATGTATCAAGTGAGTTGATAATTGAGTTTTGTAGATTGTTATTGATTGATGTTGTTTAACTGAATCTGGAAGGGAGTTCCACAGCATAGGGCCTGAGTAAAGTAGACTAGATTTGAATAAGTCTATTCTCGGAATAGGGACACTGGGCTTTATAGTATTTCTGGATTGGTTTAGGGGGAATTTGTCTTTTAAGTATGATGGAACAGTTCCTGTCATGATCTTGAACATCATGACTCCTTTGTTATATTTTAGTCGTTGGCGTAAGGGGGAGAATATTTAATTGAGTATAGTCAGCTTCTAGTAAGCTTGTCTTTTTTAAAAGGACCAGTTTGAGAGCACGTTTGTACAGACTCAGTAACGGTTTCATAGTGTTTGCACTAGCAGAATCCCATAGGGTAAAGCATAGTTATTGAGGATTGTATATAAGATTGGAAGATATTTTCCTTGAATGAAAGTCAAGAAAGTGCTTGATTTTAGAAAGTTGGTATACTCTTTGGACATGTATTTGCTAGTTGAGATATGTGGTAGAACCAACTGAGATTTTCATCAATTGTTACCCCTAAAACCTTGTGGTGATGGGTTTGTTCAATTACTTCCTTTTTAATTTTGATGGGAGTAAGTTTGTGGGTTAAGTTTTGACGCTTTTGTCTAGTGGTAATAAGCATGTATTTTTTTTTTTGGGGGTGTATAGACATATGGTTTAGTTCGGTCCATTCAATAAGCTGATCAACACTTTTTTGTAATGCTTTTGCTAGAGAGATAGGTTATTGTGGCTCGTATGAATAGTTGTGTCATCAGCAAATAGTTCGCATTTGGATTTGATGTGGAGAGGTAGGTCGTTTATGTATAGTGAGAAGAGAATAGGTCCTAGTATGGATCCTTGTGGTACTCCATAATTGATGGCTTGTAGTGTGGATGTAGTTGTGCCTATTGAGACACACTGTTGCCTGTTTTCTAGATAGGAAGCAAGTAGTTGTAAGGTATTTGTAGAGAAATGGTACAGGTTTAGTTTTTTTATGAGAAGTGTGTGGTCAATTGTGTCAAAAGCTTTTTTGAAATCTACAAATAGTACTCCACAAAATTTATTGTCATTAATGTTTGATAGCCAGTTGTCTACGAGGCTAATCAGTGCAGTATGACATGAGTGATTTTGTCTAAATCCAGACTGATTAGGGTGAATTAAGTTGGTAGTATCTAAATGACGGACTATGTGTTTGTTTATATGTTGTTCCAAGGGTTTGGAAAGGATAGATATGATGGAAATTGGTCTATAGTTTGAGGGGTCTGAAGTGTCACCAGATTTGTAGATGGGGATTACTTTAGCTGTTTTGAAGGCATTGGGGAAATGGATTTTTTCAAGACAAAGGTTAAATATATATGTTAGTGTGTCTGTGATAACTGGAGCTGATAGCTTCAATATTCTGCTGTCTATTCCATCAAGACCGCGCGTTCTTGATTGTTTGAGGTGAGTTAGATAACCATAGACCTCAAGAACAGACATAAATGGAATGTGAATGCCAGAGAGAGAAAGAGAGAGAGAGAGAGAGAGAGAGAGAGAGAGAGAGAGAGAGAGGGGGGGGGGGGGACAAACAGACAGATAGACAGAGAGACAGACAGAGAGACAGAGAGACAGAGAGAGAGACAAACAGACAGACAGACAGAGAGAGACAAACAGACAGACAGACAGACAGACAGACAGAGAGAGACAAACAGACAGACAGACAGACAGAGAGAGCCAAATGACTTGTTTCAATGCAATAATCTCAAACCATAGTCAGTTTTCTATTAATCAGTTACGATGTAATAGTGTAACAATTTATTTCTTCAACAGCCTTGTCATCACTTTTCATCTCTCTTCATGCTGCACAAATTTCATCGACATTATTTCTATATTCTTCGTGTAAGTCTTTCCAACAAGCCATGAGATCACTGTAAGTGACTTCTGATTCCAATGGAGTCTCCTCCTATACTTGAGAAAAATCACCCTCAGTTTTCATGGTTTCCACAAGTTCTGTCACACTGTTCACACATTCTGCAATTGTTATACCTGTCACAGCGTTATCAGCAGATCCAATACATCCACACAAGCCTTTCTCTTCTCCATCTGCACAGTTACTGATTGTTTTTTCATCATAACCCAGTGTCACTGCATTTGCGTCTGTTATATAATGTGGCATGTCAACACATTGTTCATCAGATTTGCATAAAAACAGAAGAAACAGGTATAAATAGAATAAAGGAATTGCAGCCAACTATATCAGTAATACACACAAAAGTTGTGTTTGTACAATTATCATCACAAACACACAAAGCAGGATCAGCAGAAACAAACCTGTTTTTGAGTCCTGTGCACTTGACCCCTTCCTGTCTCTGCTCACTCCAGAGGAACATATTGAGGGGCATGGACTAGCTGGGTGTTCACACCACTCCCTTTCCCCAAATAGGTCTAAGCAGCATTGACCATATTACCAAGTGGATGGGTGACCATTTGCATGCCATAGGTTCAGTACAGTCCCCAAGTTCACCCAGCTGTGAATGGGTACCTGTCCTCTTTAGGACATTACTCCTCTCTTACGATCTTTCCACTGGTTGCCTGTGCCACAGAGAGTAAACTATAAGATCTGTACCCTCTGTTACAAATGTCTCCACAAAACAGCACCTTTCTACCTCTATGAATGTCTTCACCTGTACACTCCTTCTCGTTCCCTCCGCTCTGCTGCAGATACCTTGAGCTTAAGAATACCTAGATTCAACCAGTCCACCGTTGGCCGTCGCTCTTTCTCTGTTTCTGGTCCATCGATCTGGAATAACCTCCCTCTCTCTCTCTCTTCGCCAAAAGCCTACTTATGATGCTTTTAAATCCAGCCTCAAGACATATTTATTTCAAACCTAAGATTCTCTCCTCTTGTTTCATCTCATTTCTGTCCCTGCCCTCAACAACCAACCAACCCACCCTCCCATCACCCTGCGGAAGTGTACAACTTTCGCGCGCGCGTGCGTGCGTGCGTGCGTGCGTGCGTGCGTGCGTGCGTGCGTGCGTGCGTGCGTGCGTGCGTGCGTGTGTGTGTGTGTGTGTGTGTGTGTGTGTGTGTGTGTGTGTGTGTGCGTGTGTTTACATTTGAATTTGTAAAACCTCTTTGTTGTAACTGGCTGTATGTGAAAGACTAGTATGAATGAAAGCACTTTGATTTGTTTTTTGCAAGATATAGCGCTGTATAAATTCCATGTATTATTATTATTATTATTATTATTTAGGGCCAGGGAAGATAAAGCAGAGGAGAGGAGATGGGCGCCGCCCTCAATATGCTGTCCCCTAGAGAAGCTGAGGTCTCTGACACCACGCTCCCCAATGATCACACAGGTCTTGGGAACACCTTTACCACTTTATATAGTAGTATATTCCAGCGTGACGGGGAGACAGCTGGAAATGCAAGCTGTCAGCCTGAACACTGCACCAGTTTGATGGCCTCTGCCTTCCACTTTGAAGGAAGACACTGCTGCTTCCTGCAGCACGCGCAGAATTCAACACGCTTTCTGAAGTTGCTGGGAGTCCCTCACCAGCCATGGTCAAAACAAACTCACTGAAAAATCAGAAGAAAAAACTTTCACTGCTGTTAGTTACCATCTTGCTGGACACCAAGCAAGGGAAACTACCAAGAAAGAAAGAAAGAAAAAAGGAAAAAAAGAAAGAAAGAAAGAAAAGAGACTGAACTCTGAACTCTGAAATGATTTGATGTACATTGGCTTTGAGCCACACGATATTTGTTGGGCTTGGGATGGAGCAATGACTTCATTCATAGCAATTACAAAGCAAATGCACAAACAAGTAATGACTTCGTCACCGTCACCGTCACCGATCCCTCAGATTCCGAATCCTTTGGGGCGCCTTCGAAGCTTTGTCAACCCCCTTTCTCCAGTCCTCGTGTCTCTCAGCCGCCCTCATGGTGTCTCTCAGTTCCATGTCTGTCCGCTCTTGAATGTTGTCCTCCCATCTCTTCCTTTGTCTGCCTCTTCTTCTTCCTCCCCTCACTGTGCCTTGTAGGATTGTTTTAGCAAGACCAGAGGAGCGTGTGACATGACCAAACCACTTCAGTTTTCGTTGTCTGACGAGTGTTTGAAGGTCAGTATAGGGTCCGATTTCATTGCGGATGCGTCTCTTGACTTCTTCATTCGTTATGTGGTCTTTGTATGAGATACCTAAGAGTCTTCGGAAGTATTCTTCTCTCTAAGTCCGCTGTGATGGTCCAAAATTCACATGCATATAGGAAGATTGACATGACCAGAGAGCGCATCAGTCTGATTTTGGAACTGATGGCGATTTTTCTGTTGCTACAGACGGGTTTGAGTTTTGGTCATTGCGACTGTGGTCTGGGCAAGACTGTCAAGTAATGACTAATGACTGATTAAAAAAGAAAAACAATAATGCATTTGAGTACATATGAAATGATAACATTTATTCAATAAAGTGTTTGAGTCAACATCATCTTCCTTTGTTAATAGATTTGTTTTGATACATCTAAATAAATGTGCCTGTACTGATCATTTGCTACTGTGTGCAGCTCTGCCAATGGTGCATTAATAAAGGAGGTACGGTAAAGGAGTCCCATAACCTATAAGGTCGTAGGGAGCGAGGCGTCAGAGACCTCACTCTCTAGAGCCAGCATATTGAGGGCGGCGCCCATCTCCTCTCCCTCGCTGCTTTACCTTCCCTGACCCTAAAGAGGGCAGGTACCCATTTACAGCTGGGTGAACTGGGGGAACTGTACTGAAGCCAAGGTGCATTAATACATTTGCTTAAAAATTTTCTCTCAAGTTTGTGTACATGTAACATTCCGCGAGAAAACGGGCTTCATTTTCAACTTTTGTTTTACAAAACGGATACAATTTGTCTCAAATATTATCACTGTATCTATACACATTACTATTAAGAGGTGAAAAATTTGAATCTTGCTTGTAAGCAGTAGACATCTATAGAGTAAATAGTATTACAGCTCTTTTATAAAAATAATTGTAAACGATCCATAAATATCATACCTCTCTTTATCTTCTATTGTCCTATTCCATTCTTGAATGAATATATCCACTAAACTTTGTTTAAATATACCTAAGGAAACGTTTACATCCTCAACACTTTGTTGCATCCAAGCAATATTAGAACCTGTTTCGCACAGAATTTCTCTTATTCAAAAATAAATCCAACAATATTTACCACTGCTATCTAACTCTAACTGCATGCGGTAAGCTTTATATCTACTTTGATCCATTTGCAATAGTTTGATTCCATACTTGATCATGCTTGTACACGAGTTAACATGAAGTGGATATCTGCCTAAATCGCTGTAGACCATTTTATGAGGTGTTCTTACCAATACTCCTGAGTATCTTTTGCATGCCATTCTCCTCCTCCTCGAACTCCTCCTCCTCCTCCTCCTCCTCTTCTTCTTCTTCTTCTTTGTCTTCTTCTTCTTCTTCTTCTTCTTCGTCTTCTTCTTCTTCTTCATCGTCGTCGTCTTCTTCTTTGTCTTCTCTTCTTCGCAATTCTTCTTCTTCTTCGCAATTCTTCTTCTTCTTCTTTGCAATTCTTCTTCTTCGCAATTCTTCTTCGCAATTCTTCTTCGTAATTCTTCTTCTTCGCAATTCTTCTTCTTCTTCGCAATTCTTCCTCTACTTTTTTCTTTTTCTTCTTTCTTCTTCTTCTTCTTCTTCTTCTTCTTCTTCTTCTTCTTCTTCCTTCTTCTTCTTCTTCTTCTTCTTCTCCTTTTTCTTCTTCACAATTCTTCTTCTTTTCTTTCTTCTTCTTCTTTGCAATTCTTCTTCTTCCTATTTTTCTTCTTCTTCTTTTCTTCTTCTTCTTCTTCTTGTTCTTCTTCGCAATTCTTCTTCTTCTTCGCAATTCTTCTTCTTCTTCGCAATTCTTCTTCTTCTTCGCAATTCTTCTTCTTTGCAATTCTTCTTCGCAATTCTTTTTCTTCTTCGCGGTTCTTCATCTTCGCAATTTTTTTTTCGCAATTCTTCTTCTTTGTAATTCTTCTCTTCTTTGCAATTCTTCTTCTTCTTCTTCGCAATTCTTCTTTTTCTTCGAAATTCTTCTCCACAACTCTTCTTCTCCTTCGCAAATCTTCTTTGCAAATTCCTATTCTTCTTCTTCGCAATTCTTCTTCTTCTCCTGTTCCTCCTTCTCTTCCTCCTTCTCCTCCTCCTCCTCCTCCTTTCTTCTTTCTTCTTCTTCTTCTTTCTTCTTCTTTCTTCTTCTTCTTCTCTTCTACTCCCTCCTCCTTTTCCTCCCCCTCTTCCTTCTTTTTTCTTGCTGGTGCGGTAGACTTACCTGCCGTAATACCTACGGGAGGGCACGCTGCCCGTGTACTAGCATCTCTCCATGCAGGCCTGAACTGCAGGTCCATCTGTAGCCAGCTGGCAACAGAGGAGGAGCGAGGAAAGGGGAAGATCAATATTTTTTATATCCATGCTGGCCCCTGGAGAAGTGAGGTCTCTGACGCCTCACGCCCCTACGACTTTATAGGTTATGGGACACCATTATCTTTTTACCTTTTCATATCCATGCGTGTGGTTGGATGGGTGAAGAAGATTAGGTTTTGCTGGGAACTTCTGCAACTTTTAAGCTCCTTTATTCTTTCTCTTTATCAGAATAAAAAAAGAACAAAAGCCATCTCCTCTGTTAGAATGTTTTTTAAGTGCAAAACCTTCTCCCCTACCCAGGCTCCATTACAGAAGGAGAGCAATTTTGGAGGGCACTGCAATGGAGCTTTGGGTAGTGGAGAAGATTTCCCGGCATTTAGGACCGTTGGAATACTGACACACGCATTCACGCGCACAATCATAACAGCACAACATAGTAGTTTAATGGGCTGCCTCTATAAATCTCCTGCAAAGCAACTGTGGTTGCCTAGCACTCTTTTCAGTAAGGGGCTCTGCATCTTTATACCTAGAAGCTACGTCCACCACAGTCAAAGCATACTTTCTCATCGTGTCATGGGGTAAGTATAAAAGGTCTATTTGATATGTATCATTTGGCTTTATGTTGATGAAGGAGGGTTTGTTAATGTGCCTTGCAGCAGGTAAATAGATCTGCCATATTGCTTGTTTAGACAGCCACCTCTTCGTTACCTCAGAACTTACTCTTGCTGCAATGCTCAGTTTGTTAATAGCTGTATGTCCTTTCCAGTACCCTTTTGGCATGTATTAGATCTTAGAGGAGCTTGGTACTCACTCCTTAATCGCGGCGTCAACATCAGAAAAGGTTTTTGAGGCATGTCCTTGTTCAGGAAGTTTTTCGTTAATAAAGTCTAACTGAGCAATTCATTATCTTTCGTATTCTGCATGTGCTCTGTTCAGTTGTTCTATTGCTTTATCGTGTCTCTCCTTTCTTCCTCTGTATGAAGTTTAGAAAACAAGTAGTTGCTACCTGTAAAATCAAGTGTGTTAACTATAGCACCACCAACCATCATCACTAAGGAAGCCATTGTTGTTCTACTTATGGGCTAATATTTTCTGGAATGATTCCCTGCTTAACCAAGAAGTTTTTTGAAGCAATGGATGCTGTTACAACCGCAACTAGCTTGGCGCTATTGTCAAAGTCTAGTTTTCCTAGATCAGCAGGCTTCATTTTCAGAAGGTTCTTTCCCAGTATAGTATAGCCAACACTAAGACCACCAAAAAGTGGGGTGTGGTAGACCAAATTAACTGCTGTCTTTTCTGTACTCATATTTCTACTATACATATAAATTAAATATTTATATAACTATAATACATTTTGAATGGGTCGCTGTCAGGCTGTTTGCTTTGCATTGGTTGTGGCTGTGGCTGTGGTTTTGGCTTTTGTTCTTGCAGCGGTTCTTGCTTTGTTGGACGCTTGTTGCTCCATACTCTATAAGCTGTATAACCAATACCAATAACAGTTATGCAGTGTAACAAGTAAGACTTAATATTTGTTTTTGGTGGTGTGTCTTTTTTCGGTGTTTCTATGGGCATCTGTTTTTCTGATGCTTCTCTGGATACGATCTTTTGCTTTGCTTGATTACTAAGTTTTTTCTGTTGATTCCATTCCGCCAACCTCTTGCCATTCTTGGTGGAAGTTGTGATTTGTGAAAGGGACTGCTGTGATTCCTGTTGCGCTTGGTTTGTCACATTCTCCTGTGCTTCCTGTTGGTTCATCACTGTGTTCAGCGCTTCCATCTTTCTCTATATTGTTAAATTTTATATGATTTAAAGTTATCATACTGGTGCTAACATGGTGCCAAAACGATAATACATCTCGCAGCGCCTTAGACAAAACAGGATCTTGTGACAGGTCATATACTAAGTCAGCTTCTGAGTCCATATTGAAGAACCTACTTGTTGCTTTAGGGTATAGGCCAATAACAGTATGCCCTAGGCTTCTCACCATTTTTGCTCCAAGAAGGGATTCATACCTAGTATAATACTTTAAAATGTCTTGTGGTGGTAATTGCTGTACCTGTTAGTTGTGTTCCTAAGTAATGCTTTGTTTTATCACAAGCAGCAAGAGAGTACATCTTCTCCTTCTTATCCAGCAGACTCTTCTCGTCAGTTATTTCTTCTTGACTAGAGTCAATAGATGTTATATGCAAAAGTTTGTCGCAATTCATGATGTCTATCTTTATCAATATATTTTTTCTTAAACAATTATTGAATAAGTTCTTATCAGGTTCATTGTTATGTTCTTGTTAGATTCTTGCCAGGTTCTTGTTTTAGTTCTTGTTAGGTTCTTGTTTTAGTTCTTGTTAGGTTGTTTTACTTCTTGTTAGGTTGTTTTACTTCTTGTTAGGTTCTTGTTTTAGTTCTTGTTAGGTTCTTAAATAAGTATTTGTTAATTTCTTGTCAGGTTCTTGTTAGGTTCTTGTTTTAGTCCTCAAATAAGTATTTTTTAAGTTCTTGTCAAGTTCTTAAATATTTTATTCAAATAAAACTTGTTTTAGCATACATTCCCATAACTTTATATTTTTTATCTATAACAAATAAGACGGTATTACTTTCATTTTTAGTAGAGAGATAGGCTAAATGATCATTGAGGGTAAATCACGTTGTTTTGTACAAATCTATACAACTTTGGTCCCAAGTGGCAATAGCCAGGAGGGCCAAAGTTGCCGTGATTTGTACAAAAACACGTGAGTGAGCCTGAATGCTCATTTAGCCTATCTCTCTGTGTGG
Organism: Rapana venosa; assembly: GCA_028751875.1. Classification (NCBI taxonomy): domain Eukaryota; kingdom Metazoa; phylum Mollusca; class Gastropoda; order Neogastropoda; family Muricidae; genus Rapana; species Rapana venosa. The sequence continues at coordinate 20,584,071 of CM054164.1, forward strand.
GATACTTTTATTTGAAGTTATCTTGGAATATTCTACCAATATGAAATGCAACTTTCTTGTGTCTTTCGAGATAATTATACTTATCAATATGCCTGTCAGTATAGTAATTACCCTTCATGGGATGATTAAAATGTTTTTGACTGGACTTGACTTGTTAGTTGATTCTTCCACATTTTCAAGCACAGTGTACATGTTTGCTGTAGAAATGTCATACCTTGGCCACTCAGGCTTCTTTTGCCACTAGGCCCTTCTCCATTAACTCAAAGATAAAAGAATTATAAAATGAAAAAGCGTTAAAAAAGTACATTAAGATAAAAAAATTTAAAAAATAAAACATAATCAGCCGAACGCCTTTTATGATGTTCACACCTCAGAAACCTGCCAACATTCTTAACACCAGCTCGTGACAAAACAATTCCATGTTCTCTGAAGCAGGTGATCACTTAGCCTGGCATGGTGATGACTTGTGATGGAGTTAACACGTTACCTGGCCAGAGAGAATGGACATCTGTCTCCCTGTGTGGGCTGTGATCCCTATATATATACCACACTGCTGCACACCACAGCTTCAGAGGTCTTCAGTCACCTGAACAACTCAACGTGACAGCATCTTGGACACTGCTCATTTGGGTCAGAAACCTTTTTCTTCTTTTTCTCTTTTCTTTGTTTATGTGCGTATACTTGAGACTTTGGTCTCTGAGTCTCATTTTTACTATGGCAGACAACAGAGGTTAGAAATGAAGAGAACAGCTCATCTGAAGAGTTTCCTTTTGGTTAAACCAACGTTTGTCTTTGTTCATAACTTGAAAGAAGATGTTAGTGCTGATGATTGTCTGTGGTGAGGAGATTCATGCCATTTTAGACATGTCTTTGAATTATGTAACAAATCAAAGCTCACGTTTTTCCTCTCACCAACTACAACTCCATTTGCTTTTTTCCTGCAGAAGCCATTGTAATGGTGATGGTTATTGTGTTTTCTTCTTGATGACATCTTGTTCTTTGCAAAATACATGTCATTCTTCGTTGCTCATTGTTATGAATGAGTCATCAAGTATAGCTGTCAAGTGTGTTTCAAGGGCTGTTCACTGAAGTTTACTCATGCAAAGAATGTTGTATTGTTCATTGCCACTCCTGCTGTAGAAATTATCCACCCTTAAGTCGTTTCTTCTCTTTAGAAAGTTTAGTGCAAAGACATGTTAAATAAATGAAGGTATGACAGATTATTTGATTAGAATAAATGCATAGGCCTACCTGTTCAAAAAGAAATGAAATATCAAACCACAGTTTGTGTCAAAACATTGTTTTCTTTATTCTTTACGCCTCATCTTAAGTGGTATAACTTCCCTGCTGCTCACACATCGCATATTCCATCTCTCCACCTAGCCATACCAAGATCCGTTATGTTGCAAGTTCAGGTCATATTTCTACAGGTTGCAAATCAATGTCAGGCGCTGTAGGGCTACAGCCAGAGGGACCATGCACTGCTGCTGGTTACTTTTGCAGTATTCAGATGTGCTGTTCGTGCTGAGATAAGCATAACACCACATACAAAGCGCTTTGATTTGGGGTGTTTTACAAGATATAAGTGCTATAAAAACTTCCATTTTATTATTATTATTATTATTATTATCATCATCTTCACGAGCAAGATCCCAGACCATCAGATCCTGAAAGCACACAGGTGCTGGAGGAAGAGGTAGAAGAACAGTAAGATCCCTAAAAGAGGCAAGTCACCAGGGATTGACAACATCCCGGCTGAGCTCATCAAGAACGGAGGCCCAGAGATGATCAAGGCATTAACAATCATCTTCCAACGCATCTGGACCAGCAAAGAGTGGCCTGAACAGTGGACCCAATCCATCATAGTTCCACTTCCAAAGAAGGGAGACCTGAAGAAGTGCCAAAATTACAGAACAATCAGTCTGATAAGCCATCCAAGCAAAGTTATGCTACGCATTGCCTTGAACAGACTGAAACCACAAGTAGAAGAAATCCTATCAGAAGAACAGGCAGGATTCAGACCAGGTCGAAGCACTGTCGAACAGATCTTCAACATCAGAATGCTCATAGAGAAGCATCTCCAACATCAGCTACAGCTCTACAACAACTTCATTGACTTCAAGAAGGCCTTCGATCGAGTGTGGCAAGAAGCTCTGTGGCAAGTCATGAGAGACTATAGCTTCGACGAGGACCTGATTCAAGTCATCCAGGCGCTGTATGACAGCTCCCACAGTGCAGTCCTCATGGGTGGAGAAATCGGGGAGTTCTTCCGGACTTCACTTGGAGTTCGACAAGGCTGCCCGCTATCCCCCGTTCTTTTCAACGTGTTCCTGAAGAACATCATGCAGGAGGCCCTCCTTGGCTTCAAGACCACAATCACAATAGGAGGAAGGCCAGTCTGCAATCTTCGATTCGCAGACGATATTGATCTCATGGGCCGCAGTGAAGAAGAACTCCAGGATCTCACCACCAGACTGGAAACATCAGCCAATGCCCACGGTATGGAGATCAGCACGGAAAAGAGCAAGATCCTAGTGAACAGTACCACACCGACCACTCCCACCAGCATCAAGATGAGTGGCGAGACACTAGAGGAGGTGGAAACTTTCAAGTACCTTGGAGCAGTCATCACCAAAGAAGGCACGAGCACACAAGAGGTGAAGATCAGACTTGCTGTGGCACTCTCCTCCATGACTAAGCTGGCGAAAGTGTGGAGAAACCACAACATCAGAACGTACACTAAGGTCAGACTCTACAAGGCACTCGTCACATCCATTGCCTTGTACAGCTGTGAAGCATGGACGCTTACTGCCGATTTAGAACGTCGTATTCAAGCCTTTGAGATGAAGTGCCTCAGGCGGATCTTGAACATCACCTACAGAGACCGCAAAACCAATGACTACGTCTGGCAGCAGATCGAGGCACTGGCTGGCAAACAAGAACCATTGCTAGATACAGTCAAACGGAGGAAACTGAAGTGGTTTGGCCACACAACAAGGCATAACAGCCTGTCAAAGACAGTCCTGCAGGGAATGGTGGAAGGAGCAAGGAGGCAGGGACGACCACGCAAAAGCTGGATATCCAACATCAAGGAGTGGACCGGCCTCACTGTACCAAGCCTCCTGAAAACAGCCCAGGACAGAACCATTTGGCGGTCCACTTGCAGCGTCCGTGCGGGTACCCCAACGGTTGTCCCGACCAAGGGATGAGTGAGTGAGTGAGTATTATCATCATTATTATTATTATTTTTATTATTACAATACCATGCCCCCTACGGACGATAATAATAAACTTAGTCACGGGGCCAGACTGAGTAAAAGGCTCACCTGGGGTAGTGACCACACCAACCACCCTTCAGCAGCCTTCTCCCCTGACCTCCAACCCTGAAGGCTTTAAATCAAACTCCCCACCATAAGCCCAGGAGTGTGTGGGAAACCAAAACAGGTCACTATGAGACTAGAGCAACCGTGGCCACAAAATCAGAGACATTTGTTTTACTGCTTGTTGATCAGTAGGGATGAGGATGGTGTGATGACACTGCTGTGGGAGTGCATGTGCTTTGAGACTACTTGACAAGGCTCTACTCAATGCTTCCTATGATGATATAATTATCCCGGTGCCTGCCAGGCTAGAGAGACGCAGACACCTGCAGTGTTGGTCAGGTACTTTGAGCAAAACTCTCAAAGTCACACCCCTAAAGTGGATTGAGCTGGACTGTGTGGTCCCAGTCTTCCCAATCAGCCCATGGCAATCTCACTCTGGGTAGGAGCCAGCTGGAGTCCAAAACAAATCCCTGTGACTTATGAGACTGGAACCTTCCACTTTCTAAAACGTGACCTAAGGCACGAGCCACAACGCTATGGTGGCTGGTCGACTGATGTATTTTTTTAATGTCTTAATTTTCCATCTGTTCTTTGTGTTGATGAAAATGACACCTTTTCTGAATTTGCCAATATATATTCTTTTTGTTGATGAAAATGACCCTTGTCTGAATTTGCCAATAGATATTCTTTTTGTTGATGAAAATGACACCTTTTCTCAATTTGCCATATATTCTTTTGTTGAAGAAAATGACACCTTTTCTGAATCTGCCATTATATTCTTTTGTTGATGAAAATGACACCTTTTCTCAATTTGCCATATATTCTTTTGTTGGAGAAAATGACACCTTTTCTGAATTTGCCAATATATATTCTTTGTGCGGATGAAAATGACACCTTTTTCTGAATTTGCCATAAACTATTCTTTCGTTGGAGAAAATGACACCTTTTCTGGATTTGCCATCTATTCTTTTGTTGAAGAAAATTGCACCTTTTCTGAATTTGCCATCTATTCTTTTGTTGAAGAAAATGACACCTTTTCCTAAATGACCTTCAGTCAGAACTCCAGCTGTTCACACCTTCACTTCTAACTGTTAATGCAGTCAATCCCAAGCTGCTATGCCATTATTTCTGCACCAGCATGCGGGCACACCACACACACACACACACACTACACACACCACACGCGCGCGGGCACACCTATACACGCGCCCATGCACACACACACATGGGACTGGATGTAAATAAAGCACATACGTGCTTTATTCTATTATTCTTGATAAGAAGAATAAAATTAATTAATTAATTAATTAATTAAACACAGCACGAATGATTGAAAAGGTTTTCCCCTATGTAAATCGATGTAGCAGGGACAGACAGTATGGTTCTTTGTGAAGATTTTGTTGTTCTTCTTCTTCAACTAGATCTTCCAGGTTCACCATTGGTGAAATTTTGCATAAAGCACCGCTTTGCCCTCCATTAAGGCACGTGCATTCCTGTTAATGTCTTAACATGATATCATGGTCAGGTCAGTCAGAGAAGTTCTCTGCTACTGCTACTGGTATCCATGTAACCCAGTACAACCTGTCGCATGTGGGGGAGGAAACCCCAATAGAAAAAACCAAAACATATGGAGACTTGGAGAGGAGATTGGCGCCACCAAGGAATATCCTAAGCCCACAGAAAAAACATGAAAGACAAATGCAAAGCCGAAATGATACCGGATCGGTCGAGGCCCGGGTTACCAACGACCGCGCTTTCCATTGATCAACACCAGGGTGGAAGTGACAAGTCAGCTACTGGAGTTAAAACATTACTTAAGCTCCCTAGAGAACAAATCACCATTGGTACATGGAACGTCCGTACACTCTACCAGTGCGGGAAAATCAAAGAACTAGAGTATGAGCTTAGCCGATATAAATGGGACATTATTGGACTAGGAGAAGCGAGATGGACAGGATTTGGTGAGACATTGACTGAAGAAGGCAACAAGATCTGGTACAGTGGCCAAGAGAAACATCACCAACATGGAGTGGCATTTATTGTCAGAAAGGAAGTAGTGGGGTGCATTATCAGCTGTACACCGGCTTCCAGCAGGATTATCAGCATCCGGGTGTCGGCCAAGCCCAAGAACATCACCATCATACAAAACTATGCACCATCATCTGACCATACAGATGAAGAAGTAGAAGAATTTTATGAAGATCTTGAAGTGACCATTAAGAAAATACCCAAGAAGGACATCATCATCATCCAAGGGGATTTTAACGCCAAAGTAGGTCCTGACTCTTACAACGAATGGGCCGGAACAGTTGGTCAGTTTGGAACTGGGGAGACCAACGACAGGGGACTACGTCTGCTGGAGTTTGCCTGCACCCACAGACTTACCATTGCCAATACCCTCTATCCCCACAAGCAGTCAAGGAGGACAACCTGGCATGCGCCAAACGGCAAGATCCAAAACCAAATGGATTTTATCTTAACACCACGGCGCTTCAAATCCAGCATCAACAGAGACAGAACAAGAACCTACCCTGGAGCTGACATAGGCAGTGACCACGACCTTGTGCTGCTGGTATTCAAAATGAAGCTGAAGAAAAACAAACAGCCTGCAAACCCACGTATCAAATTTGACGTGGACAAACTAAAAGATCCAGATGTCGAGGAGATCTTCCAAGCTAAGCTTGGCGGACGTTTTGCGACATTAACCCTCCTGGACAATGACATCAATGACCTCACCAACAACTTCAATGAGGCAGTCCGAGAAACAGCAGAGGAGGTAACTCGTCGTCAGAGGAATAAACACCAGCCATGGACTACCAATGACATCTTGGACTCTGCGATACAAGAAGAGCACTGAAACCAATCAGGTCTTCCAACCCTAAAGAATACCGGGAGGCAACAATCTGGAAGAAGTCAATGTTAATGGCCAGAGAGAAGTGGATCAGTGATCAATGTGATGAGATCGAAAAAAACATGAAAGTGGGCAAAAGTAAAAAGGCATACGACACCCTGAAGAAACTCACAAAACCACTTCAAACCAAATCATCAGTCATTGAAGACAGCTCCGGAAACCTCCTCACAGAAAGCTCAGCTGCATTGAACAGGTGGTCTGAATATTGTCAAGAACTGTACAACTACCCAATACAACCTGACAAGAGCATAATAGAAGAGAAAGCAGCAACATCAAGAGCACCCTCGCCATTACCTATACTGAGGGAAGAAGTGGAAGAAGCCATCCGCAGCTTACCAGTAGGAAAGTCCCCAGGAGCAGACAATATACCAGCAGAGCTGCTCAAGCATGGTGGCGAAACAGTCATCACATATGTTACAGCTATCTGTCAGAAGATTTGGGAGACAAAACAGTGGCCAACAGACTGGACACAATCACTCATCATAACCCTGCCCAAGAAAGGGAATTTACGCCAATGCCAAAATTATAGAACAATCAGCCTCATCAGCCACGCCAGCAAGATCATGCTCAAAGTTATTTTGAATCGACTCAAGAAGGAGGCAGAAGAACACCTTGCAGAGGAACAAGCTGGGTTCAGGGCAGGCAGGAGCACAATCGAACAGATTTTTAACTGCCACATCATGATGGAAAAACATCTTCAACATCAGAGAGACCTGTTCCACAACTTCATCGACTTCAAGAAGGCTTTTTGACAGAGTATGGCACGAAGGCCTGTGGCAGGTCCTCAGAATGTTCGGCATTGAAGAAGGACTAGTGCAAACCATTCAAGCACTATACAACACTGCAAGCAGTGCAGTCCTTCTGAACAATCAGGTCGGAGACTACTTCAAAACCACAGTTGCGGTCCAACAAGGATGCCTGTTATCTCCAGTCCTGTTCAATCTGTTCTTGGAAAACATCATGAGAGAGACCCTCCATGACTTCCACCCTACCATCTCCATTGGCGGCAGACCCCTCAACAACTTACGGTTTGCCGATGACATTGACCTCATGGGCGGAAGTAACACAGAGCTGCAAGATCTTACGACCAGACTTGAGAACAGAGCTGGAGCATATGGGATGGAGGTGAGCTCGGAGAAAAGTAAAGTACTTGTGAACAGCACGAGCAATGCCACCGCTAAAATTTACATGAACGGCCAACAACTGGAGAAGGTAGACGCTTTTAAATACCTCGGCGCTACACTCACAAAGGACGGGCGATCGACGACAGAAATCAAAGTCAGAATAGCCATGGCAACATCTTCCATGACAAAACTCACCACCATATGGAAAAGTAAAGAGATCAGTTTCCCAATCAAACTAAAGCTCTACAAAGCCCTAATTCAGTCGATCCTGCTGTACGGAAGTGAAACCTGGACATTGACTGCTGAAACAGCAAAGAGAATCCAGTCATTCGAAACAAAATGCCATAGAAAACTACTGGGCATATCCTGGAGAGAACGAAAGACCAACGAATTTGTCAAGAGTCAAATAACACGGCTGGCAGGTCCACAGGAACCCCTTCTCACCATCGTCAAGAAAAAAAAGCTGACATGGTTCGGCCACGTCACCCGCCACAACACTCTGCCCAAAACAGTACTGCAGGGAACACTCGAAGGTGGCAGAAGGAGGGGAAGACAAAACAAGTCATGGATGGACAACATCAGAGAATGGACCAGGATGAATGACTCGGCACTGCTGCGCAGAGCCGAGGACCGAGATGGATGGAGGAGGCTTACCACGGCATCGTCTTTCATGTCTCCCCCACGACCGCCAAGGTCACGGGTCTGATGATGATGATGATATCATTATGTGTGCTTTGTTTTTTTTCTCTTAAAATTTTGTCAATTTTCTTACCTACTAGCATTTAGCGGCCTACTCTTTAGAAAAGTGAAACGGTTTTGATATTTGAGCAAGACGTTCTGCATTAATTCGTACATGGAACCTAGGTTTTTAGTCTCAACCAACGGATTGAAGACGTCCTAGTGTCGTGTTTCGCATTTGTTTTTCTTGATTGTTTGCCTGGTTTTTCATTTTGATAAATAACCATACTGTTTATCCTTTTATGGGTATTTTATCTTTAAAATTCCGTCATGCATGGCTTAGAAGGCAAGATATTCTCAGGGTATTTTATTTCCCTGCCTCGCCTAGGAATCCAGGGCTCTCCAATGGTGAGATTTTGCATATGCTGTCATTTTTACATACCATTATGGTAGCCACATTCCGACTTCAGGGATAGTAAACTATAAGTTTTTCAGTCTCTCTGCAAAAGGCCATTTTTCCTCACTTTTTGTTGTAATTGAGTATTGCCAAGAGAATGCCAACACTTTTTCTGGCGTTCTGAACTGTGTCTTCTTTCTGTCAAAGGTCACAGTCTTCTTTCTGTCATAGCTCACAGTCTTCTTTCTGTCAAAGGTCACAGTCTTCTTTCTGTCATAGCTCAGTCTTCTTTCTGTCATAGCTCACAGTCTTCTTTCTGTCAAAGGTCACAGTCTTCTTTCTGTCAAAGGTCACAGTCTTCTTTCTGTCAAAGGTCACAGTCTTCTTTCTGTCAAAGGTCACAGTCTTCTTTCTGTCATAGCTCACAGTCTTCTTTCTGTCATAGCTCACAGTCTTCTTTCTGTCAAAGGTCACAGTCTTCTTTCTGTCATAGCTCACAGTCTTCTTTCTGTCATAGCTCACAGTCTTCTTTCTGTCATAGGTCACAGTCTTCTTTCTGTCATAGCTCACAGTCTTCTTTCTGTCATAGCTCACAGTCTTCTTTCTGTCATAGGTCACAGTCTTCTTTCTGTCAAAGGTCACAGTCTTCTTTCTGTCATAGCTCACAGTCTTCTTTCTGTCAAAGGTCACAGTCTTCTTTCTGTCATAGCTCACAGTCTTCTTTCTGTCAAAGGTCACAGTCTTCTTTCTGTCATAGCTCACAGTCTTCTTTCTGTCATAGCTCACAGTCTTCTTTCTGTCATAGGTCACAGTCTTCTTTCTGTCATAGCTCACAGTCTTCTTTCTGTCATAGGTCACAGTCTTCTTTCTGTCATAGCTCACAGTCTTCTTTCTGTCAAAGGTCACAGTCTTCTTTCTGTCATAGCCAAGTCAAAGTCAAGTCAAAAACACTTTAATCATCCCACGAAAAGCAATTACAATACTGACAGGCACATTGATACCTATAATTATCTCACAAGACACAAGAAAAATACATTTTAGATTGTTATAAGCATTCCAAGATAGCTTTAAAAAATTATCATACACAAACATAAACCCAGGTGCGCGCACACACACGCACCGCGTACACACACACACACACACACACACACAACAAAACACACACACACACACACACACACACACACACATGTAGGAATACAATGTTGTAAAAACCATTGCTTGGAAAATAATTTTTTTAATTTATGCGTGCACGCACGTGCGCATTCACACACACGCGCACACCCATACATACACACACCAATATATGAACACAGTTTTATCACATATACACACACACACAGGCACCCGCCACCATAATGACCATTATCTACTAAAGACATTTATAAACACACACACACACACATACACACACACACACACACACACACACACACACACACACACACACACACACACACACACACACAATTTAGAAATTATTCTTGAAAGCCAAAAGCAAGATACAGGAGTACTTATTTTCATTACCACACACCTACGCACACACGCACTTGACAATCAGGGGGGTGGGGGTATATCAGAGAATGTAAAACTGTTTGGTCAGTGCTGTTTTGAATTAAGAATTCGAATGACTACTGGAACAAAAGATTTTTTTTCTATTTGTTTTACTTTTGGAGCACCGAAAGCGGTGTCCTGAAGGTAATAACTGAAATTCCGAAGACATAGCATGGGATGGATCAGCCAAGATGGTAGTCGCTTTGTGCACAAGCTGCTGATCGCAGTACAGTTTGAGATCTCTTTGTTCTTCTCCAGTTATTTTTGAGCAGATTCTAACAATTCTCCGAAGACTATTCTTGTTTTTAACACTAAGGTTGTTGTGCCAACAGATGAAAGCAAAACTTAGAACACTCTCTATGTAGAACTTGTAAACAAAGAAAGAATCTTTTTGTCAACAAAAAATGAGTTAAGCTTCCTTAGAAAATACATACGTTGTTGTCCCTTTTTGACAATAGTGTCAGTGTTAGCATCCCAGTTTAATTTGTCATCAAAAATATTTCCCAGATACTTGTACTTCGAAACATTTTCAACTTCTTGACTATGGATGGTAACATGCTCAGAAGTGTGACCCGATCTTCTGAAATCGATAGAAGATCTTTAGTTTTAGAAACATTTAGCTCCAGATATGCCTCATCACACCAATTGACGAAATCAGTGAGGGCCGGCTGGACCATGGTTTTGGACAGATCCATATAAGAGAGACAAAAGAGCACTGTCATCGGCAAATTTTACAAGAAAGGAATTTTCATAGCTCCTTCTGCAATCATCTGTGTATAGAATGTACAGAAGTGGCGAGAGAACGCATCCCTGTGGAGAACCCGTACAGGTAAATCTAACAGATGAAGCTATCTTATTGGCAAAACCCGCTGCGGTCTGTAAGTTAAAAATTCAATCAGCCAACGAACAAGTTGGTAGTCTACATCAAATTTTGAAAGTATTTTGTGAACAAGAACATGAGTCTGCATTGTATTGAAAGCTGAACTAAAGTCAGCAAACAATATTCTGGCAATAGAGTCGGGTGCTTCTAAGTGGTTGTTCAACTTGTTCCAAATGAACAGTCTTTCACAGCGCACAGACTTCTTTCTGTCATAGCTCAGTCTTATTTCTGTCATAGCTCAAACAGTGAAAGACGTTCTAAAACATGATAAAAGCAATGAATGCACACACACACACACACACACACACACACACACACACACACACACACACACACACACACACCACACACACAATTGAATGAAATGAGAGTTCAAGGTTGGTTCAGATGCCAGGTGTGAAGGATGGCAGTCTGCTATCTCCACATCTCCTCCCCATCCTTCCCTTTTATTTCATCATGCCTCCTCCCTCCCTCCCTCCCTCCCTTCCCATCCTATCACAACCCCCCAAAACTGTCAACCTATTAAAACCAAACTGTCAACTCATTAAAAGCTAAGCTGTTAACTCATTAAAAGTCAACCCCTTAACTTATAAAAAAAATTAAGCTGTTGACTTTTTCAGATTCCAGCTGTTAACTCATGAAACGTCAAGCTGTTAACTCATTAACAGTCGAGCTGTTAACTTATTAAGATTCCCCGCTGTCAACTCATAAAAGTTCAAGCTGTCAACGCGTTGTTGTTACCTCATTTAAAGTCAAGCTGTCAACTAATTTTTTTTAAACCTCTCAACTCATTGAAAGTCAAGATGTTTGCATGTGCGCCTGTGTGTTGTTGTTGTCTTCAATTTAACGTCTGTTCACTCTAAGTGATATTAGACACAGGGAAATAGAAAGTGTAATGGAAGTTAAAGAAGGGAGAGGAAGGAGTGAAAGGAGAAAATGTTAAGAAATAGCATCAGTGCTGGTATTTTTGTAAACCAAAAACCAAAAACCAAAAAACAAAAACAAAACAAAAAACTGAGAAAAGTAAGGATAATACTTTTAAACAGGAACAAACTATAAACTCAACAATGTGGAAACATGAAATAATAATAATGTATCTACAATAAATATTCAAGTGGACTATGCAATAAACATCTGGCAATAGCAAAGGCTAGCTTTGGATTTTCAAATACATTTTCCAGAGACTGTTCAGAAAATGTAGGTAAAAAAGGTTTTACAATAGGGCATTCAAATATGATATGAGTATTGGAAATATGATCCCCACATAGACATTTGACATGTTTACAAAATTTTGTAAGGAATGCTTTTAACTTCATTCTATTGAACTAACCCTTCTCACGGATATAAAACGCGAGTCTGTTTGAGAAGGAGCCATATAACAAGAAATATGGGCAGTGGTCAGACAACTTTTATAATATTGTTCATTGAATTGATCAGAATCTTTAAACTTACCCCATGAAGTTTGTTCTAATATTTGGTATCCCTCCTGTACAGATAAGGGAACATCCAGTTCTATCGATTCCATATCATGTCTTGCCCCCTTTTTTGCAGCTCTGTCAGCCTACTTTTTTGAAAAAATTCCAACGTGAGAAGGCACCCAACAAATAGAAACAGGAATACCTCTTAACTTAGGAGGTGTATGACATATTTAATTTCAAAAATAATTCCAGAGACCTTGAAGTTTGGGGATTTTATAGCATACAATACTGACTTGGAGTCAACACAAAGCAAGATATGAAGAAAGGAATATAGAAAATTAAGAATATAGTTAAGAGCCATAAGAACTGCAATAAGTTCAGCTGTAAATATTGAACGATGTTTACCAAGATAGTACGATTTCTCAATTTTAAGTGCTGGTATGACAGCAGGATTATCAGCATCCGGGTGTCGGCCAAGCCCAAGAACATCACCATCATACAAATCTATGCACCATCATCTGACCATGCAGATGATGAAGTAGAAGAATTTTATGAAGATCTTGAAGAGACAATTATGAAAATACCCAAGAAGGACATCATCATCATCCAAGGGGATTTTAACGCCAAAGTAGGTCCTGACTCTTACAACGAATGGGCCGGAACAGTTGGTCAGTTTGGAACTGGGGAGACCAACGACAGGGGACTACGTCTGCTGGAGTTTGCCTGCACCCACAGACTTACCATTGCCAATACCCTCTATCCCCACAAGCAGTCAAGGAGGACAACCTGGCATGCGCCAAACCGCAAGATCCATAACCAAATGGATTTTATCTTAACACCACGGCGCTTCAAATCCAGCATCAACAGAGCCAGAACAAGAACCTACCCTGGAGCTGACATAGGCAGCGACCACGACCTTGTGCTGCTGGTATTCAAAATGAAGCTGAAGAAAAACAAACAGCCTGCAAACCCACGTATCAAATTTGACGTGGACAAACTGAAAGATCCAGATGTCGAGTAGATCTTCCAAGCTAAGCTTGGCGGACGTTTTGCGGCATTAACCCTCCTGGACAATGACATCAATGACCTCACCAACAACTTCAATGAGGCAGTCCGAGAAACAGCAGAGGAGGTACTCGGTCGTCAGAGGAATAAACACCAGCCATGGACTACCAATGACATCTTGGACCTCTGCGATACAAGAAGAGCACTGAAACCAATCAGGTCTTCCAACCCTAAAGAATACCGGGAGGCCAACAATCTCGTGAAGAAGTCAATGTTAATGGCCAGAGAGAAGTGGATCAGTGACCAATGTAATGAGATCGAATAAAGCATGAAAGTGGGCAACAGTAAAAAGGCATACGACACCCTGAAGAAACTCACAAAACCACTTCAAACCAAATCATCAGTCATTGAAGACAGCTCCGGAAACCTCCTCACAGAAAGCTCAGCTGCATTGAACAGGTGGTCTGAATATTGTCAAGAACTGTACAACTACCCAATACAACCTGACAAGAGCATAATAGAAGAGAAAGCAGCAACATCAAGAGCACCCTCGCCATTACCTATACTTAGGGAAGAAGTGGAAGAAGCCATCCGCAGCTTACCAGTAGGAAAGTCCCCAGGAGCAGACAATATACCAGCAGAGCTGCTCAAGCATGGTGGCGAAACAGTCATCACATATGTTACAGCTATCTGTCAGAAGATTTGGGAGACAAAAACAGTGGCCAACAGAATGGACAAAATCACTCATCATACCCCTGCCCAAGAAAGGGAATTTACGCCAATGCCAAAACTATAGAACAATCAGCCTCATCAGCCACGACAGCAAGATCATGCTCAAAGTTATTTTGAATCGACTCAAGAAGGAGCAGAAGAACACCTTGCAGAGGAACAAGCTGGGTTCAGGGCAGCAGGAGCACAATCGAACAGATTTTTAACTGCCACATCATGATGGAAAAACATCTTCAACATCAGAGAGACCTGTTCCACAACTTACATCGACTTCAAGAAGGCTTTCGACAGAGTATGGCACAAGGCCTGTGGCAGGTCCCAGAATGTTCGGCATTGAAGACTATGCAAACCATTCAAGCACTATACAACACCGCAAGCAGTGCATCCTTCTGAACAATCGGTCGGAGACTATTCAAAACACAGTGGGTCCGACAAGGATGCTGTTATCTCAGTCTGTTCAATCTGTTCTTGGAAAACATTGGGGAGAGACCCCCCCATGACTTCCATCTACCTCTCCATTGGCGGCAGACCCTCAACAACTTACGTTTGCCGATGACATTGACCTCATTTGGGGAATAAACACAAGCTGCAAGACTTACGACCCGCTTGAGAACGAGCTGGAGCATATGGGAGGAAAGGGGAGCCGGGGAAAAGTAAAGTACTTGTTTAACAGCACGAAAGCCCCGAAAATTAAAACCCAAAACTAATAGCCTTTAAAACCCCCCCCTCCAGTTGGCTCCCAGATTAGAGGACTGGCCTTTGAATGGGACAAAATTCATGGCAGATGGGAGAGGATGCAGGTGCCAGGTACTCTGACAAGGAGCATCAGTGGGAGAGGAAAAGAACCCGCAGAAATAACATGTTCACATCCAAGCAGACATATGGACTTGAGGGTCGCCAGGTCCAGGCAAACAGCAGACCTCCCCAGAGAACGTTGGGACCAACGCTACAAGATTCAGCAGCAAAACTTCAAGGAGCGGGGACAGAGAGGTAAGCATCGAGAATGTACAGTGATTCAACGGCAAGACAGTACAGAACTTGTGGGGAAAGCAAACTTTAGTCAAAAAGCAGGGAGTAGGACAGGGTAAACAGTTGTACCAGGTGCCAGTCTTACAGTGAAGTGGTGGAGACCATGAAAGACAGCCCAGGACAAGCCAAGAGGGCTCCATCACTGAGAGTGGCAGAAATTTAAACAGAACTGCTCTCAGGTTAGTCAGACACGGTGGCACCAACCAGATGGGGTCGATTTCAGGAGGCATAAGAAAAACAGAGTACCAAGTGGACACTCAAGTTGATCCTGAATCCAGTGCAAATTGTGACCCAAACATAGATGAGGAGAGATCATGTGGGTGGAGTAGACCTGTCATACTGATCATGCAGTGAGAACACAAAGCCAGAAGACCACTGGACAACAGACATAAAGGAAGTGAAGACTGTTATGAGTGATGCAGTTTAAATACTAATCTTTTACAGGTCTGACAAAACAGATGGCGATGATTTGGACATGATCCAATGAATACATGACGAGCGGACGATAACAGACAACAGGTGATCTAGGATGTAGAATGCAGTGCTGACAGACGGTACTGACTGTGACAAAAGCAACTGACGATGTCATAGATGACATACATGGAAAATAACGGTGTGACAAAAAAAGAAAGAAAGGTTTTTCAATACTGGCAACTTTCTGGACAGCAATGGACACACGCACTGAGGAACAGCTGGTCGCAGAGAGTTCCAACTACACAAACAAGCAAGAAGTAGTCGGACACTCAGTCTTTGCCCACAGCACAAAGCTGTAAGACCCAGACGTGTGGCCTCCCAGACAGGCGTACTAGGTCCAGGCAAGGCTGACGTAATGTTTCAGTCGGTCTAATAGCAGAGCAGCCATTTACTGATATCCTTTAAGAAGGTAGCTACTGATGAGGGAGTCATGGACAGGGGTCTTGGGATCCCACTGTTTATGGCAAAGGCAAGGTGGTAAATGCAGGTGACTGCAGATGCTAGCAAATAGGAATCGGCCGACCGGGCCCAAAAGTTATGATAAAGGCAAGGTAAGAATGATTACCTTATGCAACAAAGAGCAAATTCAAGAGCCAGTCAAGCAATGGCACTTTCAGACCTAATGTAATACAAGTCTCATGTTTAATATTTCTGATATTACACTGTGCAGCATGGTCTTTTTACCAAAATAGATAACAGTGCTTTGTTAGTTTCCTATTTGAAATATGATGTTTTTGTCTAACAGAACGTTTATTGAACTGACTTGACTGTTCCTGCTTTTCATGACTATTTGTTGTTTCCTTCCAAAGCTAGAACTGGGGCTTTTTTTTTTTTTTCTGTCAGGTGGAAGGTATCAGGAGGAAGTAATTGTCATGATCAAGAAATCATTGTCATCTTTTATTGAAAGTTGATAGTTTTGAATTGAAAATATATTGTTTAAGATGTACAAAGATTTGTTAATACAAGCAAGGATATTTTTGTTGTTTGTGCTCATATGTTCCTCCATTTGATTCCCTTATTGGAAAACAAAGCAGGGCATTTTTGGCATGGAAATTTTGGAAAACACTGCACTTACTGGACCTTCCAGAGTGGAGTATGATGATTTCTATCTTTATTAATGGGAGATTTTAATGCAAGAACAGCAAATACAATATGTATTTTGAATGATAACAAATGATTTCGAACTTTCAGGGATTTGTTGACAGAAAGGCCAAGAAAAATCACAGGATGGCATACAAATTATTTGGGAACCATTACTTGAATTGTGCAATATCTTTGACTGTGTTGTATGGAATGGTCTTTGTGAAACGTGCTTTGATGTAGCTGTACATTTATATCCCCGTCTGGTTCATAGTACAGTAGAATATTTCAATACTTCCTTGGCTCTTAACACTATTAAGTACTTCATTAAATGTAAAAAATATGAGGAGTTGATCATTTACCAGTTAGTATGGGAAGTAGAGATTGCCAAGAACTTTTGAATACCTACAGAGCATGGAAAGAGAAATGAGCCTTTTGACAAACTTGTATGGAACAAAGATAAAGAAGCAATTTCTTGAAAGCTTTAGAAGTAAAGAGATTCAGAGTCGGACATTTGTTGGCACACAGATGCTCTAAAATAATAATGTAGAAACTGCCTTAGAACATGGTTTGTAAAGTGTTTGAAAGATGCGGTACTTGTATGACTAAAAGGATTTGCATGCACAATATACCGAATCTCTGTGGTTTGACAAAGAATGTTCATGTGTTAAAAAAAGAAAGCAGAGCAAACTTAAATCATTTGTAGGAGCAATTAGAAAAGAAGAAGATAGAATGGTGTATGTTGAGAAGAGGGAAACAGTACAAAAAATACTAAAAATTAAGAAGCAGAACTGCAGAAAAGCAACAAAATAGCTGAATCCTTATCAAAAAAATTTTAAATATTTACTTCAAGTTTTGTGCGTGAACGTTAGAAACATAGGTTGTGGCATCTCTGAGAGAGTATTCAATAACATTAGTGCTGATAACTGGTTACTCATTTTAGTAGATCTTTTCCAAGTCGCGAAGGAAATGAATGAATTAGTAAGTATTACAGCAGAACTATTGGAAGACACTGAACCATACTTTAAAATAGGGGACATATCGAAACAGAAGTCGCAGAAGCAATGCGTAATACTAAACTAAGATAAGCAAGTGGAATAGAATGGATAAACGGCTGAAATGTTAAAGGTGGGTAGTGCAGATGTTGTCACGCGTTTTAGTTAAGTGTTTAATGTTATTTTTTCATCTGGTATATACCCAAAAGGAGTGGTCAAAGGCAAATAATTATTCCTATTATAAAAAGGACATGTGGATAACACAGATAATTTTAGGGGTGTATAAGTGTTAAGCATCATGTCGAAATGCTATACAACAATTTTGAACCACACGATTATATAAAACTGATTAGAAGTATAACAACATGTTTCTGAAAAAAAATAAAACATAAAAAAAAGGGTTTATTCCAGGCAGGTTTTCGTAAAGGTTATTTCCCTATCGACCAGATATTTAACTTGTATGAGTTATTCGAAATGTACACGAAAGAAAGGAAGGAAATTTATGTTGCTTTCGTGGATTTCAAGGAAAGCATTTGATCTGTTCGGACATGAAAACTTTTGGAATGTATGAAAAAACAAGGTAGTGTAAAAGGTAGGTTTATGGTGTGTTTAAAATCAATGTATTGTTCACTGTTGTCATGTGTGCGTTGCAAAAGAACGAGTTTACGAATTCTTTGATGTCCTATCGGATGTACGGCAAGGTGAGTGTTAAGCCCGCATTGATTTTCTATATTCATAAATCAGCTATTGACCATATGAATGTGGAAGTGTAAACATGGCATCCAGATTTGCCAGAGTTTATTGGAAATATTTGTATACTGCTTTTGCTGATGATTGTGGCTCTCTTGTCAACAAGTGCAATGGATTACAAAACCAGCTAAATGTTTACATAGATGTTGCCGAAGACATGAAGTTAAACGTAAAATGTTGAAAAAACACAAAATTATGGTTTTCAGAAAGGGGGGTCATTTAGGACGACGTGAGCAATGTGTATTGGTGGCAAAAAGATAGATGTTGTGAATAATTATGTTAATTAGGGTTTAATTTCACAATCGATGGCTAGTAGAAGAACGGCTACTGAACATTTGGTAATTAAGGGCAAAAAAGGCAAACCTGCCTTAATTAAATAGAGCCTTCCAGAAATATAAGAAATGACTGCTTACACCTATTTTACAATATTTGATGCTAAAATACAAATCTGTTTTAATGTATTCGTCTGAAATTGGGGAGTTTGAGTAGTTAGTTACATTTAGAGAAAGTCCATATGTTAGTGTTGCAAAAGATTTTTAGGGTGTCCCAGTCAGAACTTCCTAATAAGATGGTGTTATGGTGATCTGGGAAGGTATCCGATATATATAAATTCTTGTGTTTTCAGTCTTACTGTATTGTCCGTACTACTTCAGATGAAAATGATAGGTTACTCATAAAGCCGACGAGAGCTTCTTGAACTAGATAGAAGTGGGGGAAAAGATGTGGGGTATCTAAAAAATCAGGGAAATTCTATCCGCGAGACGGGTTTTTCAGTTTGTTTGGCTGCACCAAGGTGTTGGAGACTATCAAAGCGTTCTTGGGTCAATTTAAACAGCCAACTTAATTGAAGTTCTATTCAAGAATGGATTCTACAGTTAGAGATTCGTAATTATATGTGGAAAATTATAGATCCTTCAAAATGGATATTTGAAAAGAGAAAATATATACACGATAGTGATTTCTTGCTTCAGGGTGGCAGATTTCTCAAGTTAGATTAACGTTTGCTCTAAATGCAAATATACATCGATATGTGATTCTATAAAAGATAAAATGTCCTTTTTGTAAAGTCAATACTGAAGACGAACTGCATTTTTGTTTGACTAGTCCCGGTATTCTGATCTCAGTGCTCTAAGTTCCTGGTGATTCAGCTGAATTCCTCCACATGTGTTTGTTTGCAGGTAGCAAAACCTCACCAGATGCATAGCGTTTCCGGTCCTGTCTTACATTCAGCTACAGACGAAAGAAATTTATCTGAGTTGTTATTGATTAGGACTTGTGAATGTTTACAAATGAGTTGTGTAAACTTGACGTTACAGAGAATTTGCTGTCTAATGTAATAACTTTTGGGTTTTGAATAGAGCACCAAATAATCCTTGTCTTTAGTTTACCCAGTTTGTGACCATGACGATGATAGCAGAAGATTTTCACCCCCCCCCCCCCCCTCCCCGCCCCCCAGTATGACTTAAATCAAGCTTGATCATGAAAACATCTTCATATCAATTTGTTTGTACGTCGAAATAGTCATTATGTAGTATTGTAACTTGATTTTGATGGTGGGCGTAGTGGTTGCAGTGTTGATGGTGCTGGTGATATAGCTGTTGAAGACGATGGTGGTTGTTGATGTAGATGATGAGGACGTTGGTAGTGGTGAGTGGAATTGTGAGGACGATGGTCATGTAGTTGTTGGGATGACAATGGTGGTGATGTAGATATTGAGGATGATGGTTGTGGTGATGTAGATTTGAGTATGATGTGGTGGTGATGTATATATTGAGTATGATGGTGGCGGAGTGTGGATGTTGAGTATGATAGTGGTGGTGATGTAGATGTTGTGTATGATGTGGTGATGATGTTTGTTATTGAGTAGTGATGGTGGGCGGTGATAGTGGCGTTGAGTTATGATGCGTGGTGGTGATGCAGATGTGAGTATGATGATGGTGGTGATGTGGATGTTACGAGGATGATGAGTGAAGATAACATAGAGGTGAAAGCTGAAGAAGAAAGTGATGTGACTGTAAGATGATGGTGGCTCGTAGTGAGTGGATGTTGAAGGTAATGGTGGTGGAAATGTAGCTATTGAAAAATGATGTTAATTGATGAGGATGTATCGTGTGGAAAAAGTCGATGAGGTGCTGGCGTTTATAGTGAAAAATTATTGTGACGAAGATGAGTAGATATTGTACATGGTGACGGAATGGCGTGTAGAATTCAAAATTATTAAGGCGATGATGATGTAGTTACTGACCTGATTTAAAAAAAAATAGAAAGGATGAGGAGAAGCTACAGGTGGCTGTGACGATGATACAGATATGATAATGATAACAGTGATAATGATGATCATGAAGTAGACGCTCAGAAATATGGTGGCGATGATGATGGAAATGCTGAAGTGGTGTTACTGTTAGGTGCTGAAAGTGATGATGGTGATGATGGTGACAATGATGTGGCATATTGAAGGTGGACGATGGTAACGATGTGGCAGATTTTGAGGATGATGGTGGTGATGGTGATTATGATGACGATGTTTAAGATGGACGATGGTAGAATGCTGTATATGTTGGTAAATGTCAATGGAAGCGTGGAGTGGATGATGAAGATAACGATCACGACAATAATGTAGATATAAAGATGATGAGCGTGATGATGATAATTATACGGCCAAAGAAGTCGATGATAGTGTAGAAACGAGGAGAAAGATGTTTGTGATATGAACATAGATGATGAAGTAATGTTGGTTATGCGATACTCTTGCTGCAGATGCTGCTATAGAAACATGAAGATGCTGATCGCGATGGTGATGTAGATGCTGAGAAGATGATGGGGATGATGATGACTAGAAGACTAAGAGTGTGATTCTGTATGCTTGCAGAAGTGGGAATGCCAATGGAATATAATGCTTGCTGCTGTGATCTATTACTACCCCCTGCCCGAAACATGTTTTGTATAGTGGCCTAAGGCCGTATGTACAATAAAAACTTTTTCAGTTTCAGTGTTCAGTGTTTCTCTCTCTCTCTCTCCTCTCTCTCTCTCTCTCTTCTCTCTCTTCTCTCTCTTTCTATCTCTCTCTCTGTCCTTCCCTAAGGGTGGGGACTGGATGTAAAAAAGCACATGTGTGCTTAATCAGGATTATCGTCGAAATAAAAGAATTTGTCCTTGTCCCTTTCTGAGGGTGGTTGTAAAAAAGAAAAGCCTTGTGCATATTCTATTAATAACCCTTAGATTATAATTTTGTCATTCTTCATCATTCTCTCTCTCTCTTCTCTCTCTCTCTCTCTCTCTCTCTCTCTCTCTCTCTGCCCCCCCCCCCCCCCTCTCTCTCTCTTCTCTCTCTGCTCTTGGGGTCGTGATCTGGATCTTGCCTGTGAAGGTTGCAGATTAAACATGCAAGCAAGATTATTTTCCATTGCCGTGATAGTGACAGTACTTGTCTTTGAATTTGGCAAGTAGGTAGAACAAGGTTTATTGCCTTCTGGACCTTTGGATATTTCGAGCCCAGGTGTGGTTGCTTCGAGCCAGTATACCTGGCTTTTTATTGTTAAAAAGAGACAGGGTGACAAAGCACCATGCATTCAATCAACAAAGTCATCAATATAAAATATGTTTTTAGAGAACTGAGATAGAGAATAGATTATGATGAATTGAATAATAAATATACAAAATAGTTTTAAAGCCTAGGACAAATAGATGATCAATTTTGAAACAACCAATTAATCAATGGATCATTTACAAACCAATGCCTCTTATAAACTTACATGATCAACACAACATACATGTGAAACATGAACATACATAAATCAATCAATTGATCATACAATAACAGAACCATAATATAATCCAATCAAATGACGTCAAGGAACTAATCACTCCAATGTCCTCTAACAATGTGAACCAGAATCATGCAGATCACAGGGCTGGTCCTATTTCTCTGTGCCTGCTCTCCTGCTCTCCCCTTCCTCCTCCTGCTGCCTGTATCACGGCTGCACCGGCACAATCTGCTCACGACAACATGGATCCAACAACAAGGTAAAAAAAAGGACTGGTACTGGACTGATTGAATCAATCATTACCGAATGAATGGTGATTGCGGGAAGTCGATTGAGTGTGTTTTAGAGTGCATACATATTCACATCCTTTGGCATGATTAAAAGAATTGTGGTACACACTACTTTTGGTTGTTTAAAGTTTGGGTTGGTTGGTTGGGGTTTTGTTTTTTATCTGTTAATGGGGCATAATGCTGCGTTTTAGAGCTGCTAGGAACAATAACTCCAGACCCCACACATGTTTCTTCTGTGAAAGGCAATTTTCTCTTTGTTTTCAAGACAACATTACAGGTTTTCTTGACGAAAAGCTTGTTTAAATACACTCCAGAACATAATATTGGACTAGGTAATTTAGATCTACTTTTAGATCAATTGTTTAGATTACGTCAAAGCTCCTATGGCATTTTGTAAAAATGGAGAAGAAATAACCGCACAAACATTCTTTACATCAGGGAATATCTGAAATCACAGTTTGCTGACATAATTCACAGTGACAAAATTATTATCTGGCAAGAGAGAGAGAGAGAGAGAGGTGGGTATGTAAAAAAGTGAGATGATTGGGCCAAAAACAAACTTGTAGCATGTAAGCCAGCTCATTCTCTCACGATATCAGCAGATTCTTCAAACTAGTGTCCTGGAAAAGTAGTCTTGGACAAATTTGAAAGTCTCTTACATTCATATCTGTTGCATTATAGCTCTAAAGAGATGTGGGGGGGGGGGGCACAGCTGTCTAGTTTACCCCACTTTCAGCTACTCTCAGCTGCTATCCATCCATCCCAGTGGTGCTAAGTACAGCAGAAATGACCCCACTTGACTCGGTAAAAGGAAGGTGCTGAATTTTAGCACTGCGTCCTGGGCACTTGACTGGGTTATGTTGGGTTGCCGCTGTGGAGGATACTCATAGAAATTCATTGCCACAATAAACATTGCAATTCAAAATGCAGAATCTATTTGGCATTTCTAATAGCATGATGTTTCAGGCTGATGTCTGCATAACCCCTGCCACGTGTCTGCTTAAGCTTCCTTATAGGTCTGCCCAATCAATGCTTTTCTACCAGCGTAAAGGGGATGACAATTTCCAGATTAAACAGCCCATTAGTCTACTCCCTTTACACTCCTCCAGTCATCTCCATCTTCCAACCCTTCCTATTAAAGAAAAGTGAGGTTAACGTCTTTTCATTGGAAGTGCACCGAGTCCAGTTTTCTTCATTTGTCTTGTTTGTTCACCATAGAATTTATGGTGTTATTGTGATTCCATTTGGGGAGGATTGGGTAGCTCAGTGGCGGTCAGGAGCGGTGCTGTTCCTTGGGTGAGGTTAAAGCGGCGTTGAATCTGTTTTACAATGAATGGTTGGAACATTCCAAGTCTTGGCTTCAGTACAGTCTCTCAGTTCACCCAGCTGTAAATGGGGTACCTGCTGTCTGTAGAGATGGGATAATAAAGCAAACACGGGAAAATAGATGGGCGCCGCAACAATATGGCTGCTCCTGTCTCTTGACGATCTGAAAGCCTCTGACGCCTAGATCCAAACAACTGCATAGGAAACACCTTTACCTTTTGTTTTGGTTTAACCCTGTCTTTCAAACGCACATAGATCTGCTGCTGCTGTCAGGTATATCTTCGTTCAGATGAAAACTCTGAGCAAAAGGTTGTCTGTGTACTCATGCCAGGAGGCAAAGACAGCTGCTATCTTGCTTGTGTTTGTACAGGACAGATGGTGCAGTTGTATCCTTTTCTGCTTTTCTCTCAAAAGCCTTCAGCCAGTGGCCTACGTGCAAGAGCTCAGGGTCTTCCTTCTTTTGTCCGTCCTGGCCACAGCTCCCAGGTTCACCAATGGTCGACAACCAGTGCGTTTTCCACAGCACCTAATCAGCATAACTCAGTAAGGTCACTACAGGGCCAGTTCTAAAACAGAGTGCATGTTCCTTTTTCAAGTCAAGTGTGGTCAATTTCTTTTTTTTTAACTTTTGTTATTCAGGGTTGTTTTGTTTGGCTTTTTTACATTGCACAGTTGAACAAAATACCAAACATGTATAACAATGTGTTGAAAAAGAGAGAGAGAGAGATGAGAGAGAGAGAGAGGAGAGAGAGAAGAGAGAGAGAGAGAGAGAGAGGAGAGAGAGAGAGAGAGAGAGTGAGAGAGAGAGAGAGAGAAGAGAGTTCGTCAGGTTAGACAGTCAGACCAACAGAGACAGAGAGAAAAGAAGGACTGCATGACAGGCAGGGGGACACACGGACCGAGGAAGTCCCAAAATGGGCACAAAGCTCATACAGGCATGACATGTATGGGTGCTATACATTCTGTAGCACTATAACAAAATCAGGTTTGTCTGTGATTTTACACATTTCGTACTGTGACCATGTTTTCAAACAACAAAGGCTCACTGGAAGACTGTAGACAACAATGATATTTTACAATGCTGATGTCTTTGGAATGTTATCAAATCGAGGTTGTATGGCATCCATTTATTATAAACTTGTTCTGTGTAAAATTTTTGCAGTAAATATATTCTCAGTAAGCTATCTGTATCTTATCTGTAATTGAATACATGAAGTACTAGTCTATTACTATTCAAAATTTACTATGATAGATGTTTTGTTTTGGCCAGTAGTAGAATTAAATAAAAGTAAGGTCAAATACATTATTTCTGTCACATCTGAAGTATAGGTATTTAGTAGAGTGAGAAGGGAGCTTTTCCCTGAGTCAAAAGCCAGTAGAAGCGTGGTTTTAAAGTGTTGTACCAGGTAGGTTTCAGTGCTGTGGTTGACGCATAGCAGACTAAAACTCAAGAAAAGATTGTTGGAGAGAAGGTGTGTTGAGCTGTTTGAGAACTACTTGTCAAGGAAATTTAGAAATAAAAGGTAGATTGGAACAGGTCTATAATTCTTCAGATGTTAGGGGTCACTGTCAGGCTTTGGAGTAGAGGTGGTGACTAAGTAGTTTTGAGGGATGATGGAATCCTTTCCTGAATTAAGATATGAGTTTAATATTTTCGTGATAGCAGGTTATGAGTTGTGTAGGCACTGTGTGAAAAGAGAAGCGGTATGGGATCAAGATCACATTGATTTTATAGTTATTTCTTTCAGAATTGTCATCATTTCTTTCACACTTGTCGGATGAAAGAAAGGAGAGGAGTGCCAGAGAGATTGGGGATCAGGAAGTGCTGAATGGAAAGGAGTTGAATCCAGTTTGAAGCGAATGTTATAGACTTTTTCAGAAAAGAAATGTAGAATATATAGAGGGAAGTTCAGAGTGGTATGGATGGGAAGGCAAGAGGGCTTGCCTCGCAGATCCAAGAAGAGTAGATGTGAGGGGAGAAAAGAGAGATTTCCATAGAGGTGGCATCAAGAATTGAAGAAGAGTGATACTTCAGTAAGTGCCTGCCAAAAAACTGAGCAAACTGTGCCTGCCAAAAAATGTGTTCTAATACTGTCTACTGCTGTATTGCAAAAATTGCGAAGTCCCTGTCAGTCACATCCATCTTTTCAGTATAAGGTTGAAGTCCCAAAGGACCCTTGTGAATTATTCCTAGTTGTGAGACATTTCATTTTAACATCAGAAAATGTTATGAACATACAAGAACTATGTTTCCAGTCATTTTCTATATCATCTTTTCATCCACTTTGTACAACATTTTCGGTGATTATTGTTGTTGATACTCCCCATAAACAGGTATGGAACCCTCTTCAGTACACTGTTCAGCTTCTTAAAACCCTCTTGTTGTTGGATTCTACAGAGCTTAACTGCCTGTAGATTTTGAATTCTTTGAAGGTTTTCTACCCCCAACTGACTTACTTTACTCCTAAGACAATTGTGTGTGTGCATGACAAGCTATCAAGTGAATGTCACAAGCTTAGGTATGTCTTTGTATCTGCATTTTGTGCAAGTTTATGTCTCTGGTCTCCCAGAAGTCTTGTCATTGTCCACCTTATTTGTCAACAATCACAGGTTAAACAGTATGGTTATAATGATAAAACAAGACACATCCTGCTGGATTGGACAATTAGTTCAAGGTATGTTATGCGAAATAAGGAACTGATACCAGGTGATGTATTTGCATAGTAATGTGCAATAGTACTTCAAGGATGTTTCACACTTTGTCCCAGATAGCCACCTGGTGTTTTATGGTATGTCTCGTGGTGAGAGAAGTTTTTGTGTAATTAATGTTGTTGTATTTATTTAATTATTTTTTTCTTTTTGAAACAAACATATTCAATCAACATGTGACCTTTATACTGCAGTGCATTTATGGTGTGCTCCAATGATTCGTTTTAAGTGTACAGAAGTGTATTATTTGTACATGACTGTCACACTGTCACCATGTACAGCACTTGTGACAAATTCGAAACAACCACAGAACTTCTGAACATAGAAAAGTTTAATGTTGGTAGTCTTAAATGTAGTCTAGTGGTGGCACTCCGGGTCACATCACATCACAAAAAGCACAAAATTATGGATGTATGGGGGGACATTGCTCTCATAGCCAACATTGGCAGTATAGAAACCTTTTTTATTTTCCTTTTACTATTTTCGTATCAGCCATATCTGTTCTTTTGCCCATTGCAGTTTCAAGCAAAGTGTGTAATTATGAAAAAACCGTCAAAAGGCATCACGTTTTTAGGCCTCTATGTCGCAGAAAACTTCAATAGAATTCGGCATTACGGAAGTTCCTTTGTCAAACTCTGTGAAGTATTTAGGAGTAGTTCTTGACAACACACTCTCTATGAAAAAATTCATCACCCAGACTGCCAGTCTTGCTACTATCAATTACGGCGCATAAGCGCGAATTCGCAAGTATCTGTCCATGATGCAAATCCAAGTTGTCACATCTCTCATTCTTTCACGTTTAGATAGTGTATGTCTCTTTGGTGGCCTACCAGCATCATCTATCCACTCTCTTCAACGCATACAAAAAAACTCTTGCAGCTCGACTGGTCCTAAGAAAGAAAAATCTGAGACACATCACTCCTCTTCCCTGCGATTCTCTTCACTGGGCTGCTGTCTCACAAAGACTGGAGTATATAAAAATAATACCTCCTGTTTCAAATGTCTCCACACATCTGCACCCTCTTATCTCTGTAACTGTCTCTCTTCTGTACACTCCATCCGTTCCTTGTTTTCAGCCGAGATACTTGTGCTTTCGAACAACCAGATTCAAACAAACCACTGTGGCCGTTCGCTCCTTTCTCTGTTTTCTGGTCCATCCACCTGGAATGACCTCTCTTTCACTTCGACAAAAGGCGTTATTTGTTACCTTCAAAATCCAGCCTCAAAACACACTTATTTCCTACTGAGGACTTTCCCCAAATATCTGTCCCTAATTTTCAACAGCAATCTTTCACTTTCTTAGTGTTGTTCCGAGTGGTGTGTGTGTGCGTGGTGTGAGTGTGTGTGTGTGTGTGTGTGTGTGTTGTGTGTGTGTGGTGATGTGTGTGTGCTGTTTGTGTATGTGTGTGTGTGTGTGTGTGTGTGTATGTGTGTGTGTGTGTGTGTGTGTGTGTGTGAGTGTGTGTGTGTGTGTTGTGTGTGTGTGTGTGTGTGTGTGTGTGTGTGTGTGTGTGTGTGTGTGTGTGTGTGTGTGGGCGTGGGTGTGTGTGTGCATTGCGTGCGCATGGTTTTGAAATCTTGTTGTTCATTATGTTTAATGAGGAGTTGCATGCCTTGTAAATGATTGAGTGCAAGCGCTTCCGATTTGTATTGTTTTTACAAGATTCAGCGCTATTTAAATTTCCATTTATTATTATTATTATTTATTATTAAGGCCGGGAGGGTCAAAAATTTTACCACAGTCCGTGTTTGTAGCACAGGTCAGGAATGTGCCTGTAGCAAGTTTTTTCAGGTCACTCTTCTCCCTAACTGCAGCATGTCTTTTCCTCCTCTTCCTGGTAAGCGTTTAATAATCAAACTCACTTAACAATTCTCCTTCAAATGTTTCTACTTCCAAGACAATAACATTCAATTCATCATCTGGCTAATCAGATGAATGGTCTGCTACTAAAGAAAATGCAATTTTTTTTCCACAGGCTTCCCACTACACGCATGCTAGTGGTCTAAATTTATCACTGGCACCCTCTGACACCCTCCCTGCATCGCCCCACCAATTATCAGACACATAGTGTGCGAAAACCACGGGGTATCTGTGTGTGAGGAAAAAGTACTGCCCACGTGGACAGCACCAAACTGTCCCTGCAGGTCTATTGGAATCTATAGCAGGGTCCAACCCTTACTGTCAGTGCGGTTTAGACAGGCACACTTTCTGAGAAATATGTCTTTGTATGCAGCCTTTGTTTTTCTGGTCAGTTTCTGCTATAACTAGCACCAGTTGGGATGGGATGGATAGCAGCTAAGAGTGGCTGAAAGTGAGGGTAACCTGACGGCTTTGGACAGGGCTGTGTGTGACATCATTGTGCCATTAACGACTCTCTCTCTCTCTCTCTCTCTCTCTCTCTCTCTCTCTCTCTCTCTCTCTCTCTATCTCAGATACTATACTTTGGATGCATCTGTAACACATTGTGAATCAGTACACCTCTTTGCTTTAAAGCAGTTTTTGGCTGAGATAGACGTACACCTAATGATCTTGTTTATAGTGAAAAACCATATAGATATTCCTCTCTCTCTGTTATGCTGCAGTAAGATGCATTAGATATTGATTATAGATTCTGCATATGATGGCGAGAGGTTACCTTTGTTAAGTCTTACAAGATGCTTTATGATCTAGATGTAAAAGGGCAAAAAGACCTGGGCTTCCAAGACGTACCTTGTTTATGTGAAACTGGGCTTTGGGGTTTGTTTGGCTCAATCAAGGTGTACGGAATTGTTGTGAGTTTATCAACCTTTTCAGGCAAAGACTGACTTGGATGCGTTGGCTAGCAGTGGAGAGGTCATTCAAAACGTGAAAAGATTTCAAATGTTACAGACAATTTATAGGTTCCCAATAGTCAAACCTTATCTAAGCTTGATTATGGACATACATTTGAAAAGAATTATGTCGTAGTTTAGACTTGGTTTGTGTCAGACATAAATGTTCATAAATTTAGATGTATAGACATGAGATGATGAACCTCAGGTTGCTATGCCCATTATGTAAGCAAACAGTGGAAGATGAAGTTCCTTTTGTGCTATGCTGTCCAGTATTAGAAGATGTAAGACAGAATTACATTCTGATAAAGTATAGTAGACAGCCTAATTTATTTTGATTTTGTCTACTCATGGCATCTAGTCACCCTGAGATTGTGTGGAGCCTTGCTTTATATTTGTGTAAAGCCTTTAGAATGATATCTTGGTTTTTTAAAGTCATATTTTTTAACTGATATTTAGTGTGGTAGTTGTGGGTATGCAATAACACTTTGGATTTTTGTGTTACTTATTTTTCTCACTAAAATACTATGCAGTTTGGCAACACCCCTTCATGTTAGGTGCCAATGGCCTTTTTGTGATAAAATCCTTCCATTTCAAGTTTGAGTTCTCTCTCTCTCCTATCTCTCTCTCGCCCTTTCTCTTCTCTGGCTCTCTCTCTCTCTCTCTCTCTCTATCTCTCTCTCTCCTCTCTCTCTCTCCTTCTCTCTCTTCTCTCTCTCCTCTCTCTCTCGATATGCATCAGAAGCAATTCACAATTTTTTTCTAAGTGTTTGGCTGTGCTCTGTAAAAATAGTAAAAAAAAGACATTTATGATCTTTCAATTGTGGTTATACTTGCAGATGTATTCATTTATTGGTGTGTGTTTACAGCTAAAAATGGTTTGAAATAAATGAAAAGGTTCAGTGATGTGGCTTCTATAAACATTTATAAAACTAATATGCACAAAGACGGATTTTTTTTCTGCATATAAAATTGCTCACAGTGCTCAGGGACCGCGGAACAGTTGTCAATTGTGTATGTGCACGTGAATTTGGCTTTTAGGGAAAGCAGCTCAATTGCAAAGCCAATGAACTTGTTTCTGTTTCGTAGTGCATGTTTTACTCTAATGTGTGTAAAAAACAACACTGAACTCAGGCACGGTGAAAAAGGGAAGAGTGAAAAAAGGGAATAGAAATGTTGACAAGAACTTTTGCACTGCCTGAAAATGGCATTTCAAATGATGGACGGGCGCTTTACGCAAATTCAACAAAGGACTCTTCCTTCATACAAAACAGTATAAAAAACAGTATAGAATGAAAAGTTCGCACTCTAGATGTCAGGCTCTCACACTTCCTTGAGGAGAATGCACACACTGAAGAATGTGTGATACACAACAAAGAAGTCATACAGGAACTGCAAGAGACAGACAGATAATTCTTGACCGGATGGAGATAGTGGAGAAAAAATCTTGATATACTGAGCAAAGCTTGAGAGACATGCAATATTAAAATTCCTGAATGTTGATGAACCTGGACAGGGAGGATGACCTGGCAACTACTCAATTTTGTAATTGATATACTGAATGAACATGGACCTCACCCAGGTGGCGGAAGGGAAGCATTTCGAGAGATATAGTGTTGGCAGGCCCCAGGACATGGGAACGAAACACGCCCTTATAATAATTCACTTCTGCCGGTGGTCAGACAAAAGGCGGTGATAGGTGACAGGAACTTTTAGGGACAATCTTCGTGAAAGTGGAATCAAGTGGCGTCTGACCTCACAGACCGCCAGAGAGAGGCGGTAGATTTTCATCGGGGGGGCAGGTAAGATTGCTCTACATCCATCGAGCCAACTGCATGTGCAGAGTAATACAAACTTATCCTCGGCTTATGGCACAGAAAAACATTCCATCGCAAGTTGGCTCCCAGATTAGAGGACTGGCCTTTGAATGGGACAAAATTCATGGCAGATGGGAGAGGATGCAGGTGCCAGGTACTCTGACAAGGAGCATCAGTGGGAGAGGAAAAGAACCCGCAGAAATAACATGTTCACATCCAAGCAGACATATGGACTTGAGGGTCGCCAGGTCCAGGCAAACAGCAGACCTCCCCAGAGAACGTTGGGACCAACGCTACAAGATTCAGCAGCAAAACTTCAAGGAGCGGGGACAGAGAGGTAAGCATCGAGAATGTACAGTGATTCAACGGCAAGACAGTACAGAACTTGTGGGGAAAGCAAACTTTAGTCAAAAAGCAGGGAGTAGGACAGGGTAAACAGTTGTACCAGGTGCCAGTCTTACAGTGAAGTGGTGGAGACCATGAAAGACAGCCCAGGACAAGCCAAGAGGGCTCCATCACTGAGAGTGGCAGAAATTTAAACAGAACTGCTCTCAGGTTAGTCAGACACGGTGGCACCAACCAGATGGGGTCGATTTCAGGAGGCATAAGAAAAACAGAGTACCAAGTGGACACTCAAGTTGATCCTGAATCCAGTGCAAATTGTGACCCAAACATAGATGAGGAGAGATCATGTGGGTGGAGTAGACCTGTCATACTGATCATGCAGTGAGAACACAAAGCCAGAAGACCACTGGACAACAGACATAAAGGAAGTGAAGACTGTTATGAGTGATGCAGTTTAAATACTAATCTTTTACAGGTCTGACAAAACAGATGGCGATGATTTGGACATGATCCAATGAATACATGACGAGCGGACGATAACAGACAACAGGTGATCTAGGATGTAGAATGCAGTGCTGACAGACGGTACTGACTGTGACAAAAGCAACTGACGATGTCATAGATGACATACATGGAAAATAACGGTGTGACAAAAAAAGAAAGAAAGGTTTTTCAATACTGGCAACTTTCTGGACAGCAATGGACACACGCACTGAGGAACAGCTGGTCGCAGAGAGTTCCAACTACACAAACAAGCAAGAAGTAGTCGGACACTCAGTCTTTGCCCACAGCACAAAGCTGTAAGACCCAGACGTGTGGCCTCCCAGACAGGCGTACTAGGTCCAGGCAAGGCTGACGTAATGTTTCAGTCGGTCTAATAGCAGAGCAGCCATTTACTGATATCCTTTAAGAAGGTAGCTACTGATGAGGGAGTCATGGACAGGGGTCTTGGGATCCCACTGTTTATGGCAAAGGCAAGGTGGTAAATGCAGGTGACTGCAGATGCTAGCAAATAGGAATCGGCCGACCGGGCCCAAAAGTTATGATAAAGGCAAGGTAAGAATGATTACCTTATGCAACAAAGAGCAAATTCAAGAGCCAGTCAAGCAATGGCACTTTCAGACCTAATGTAATACAAGTCTCATGTTTAATATTTCTGATATTACACTGTGCAGCATGGTCTTTTTACCAAAATAGATAACAGTGCTTTGTTAGTTTCCTATTTGAAATATGATGTTTTTGTCTAACAGAACGTTTATTGAACTGACTTGACTGTTCCTGCTTTTCATGACTATTTGTTGTTTCCTTCCAAAGCTAGAACTGGGGCTTTTTTTTTTTTTTCTGTCAGGTGGAAGGTATCAGGAGGAAGTAATTGTCATGATCAAGAAATCATTGTCATCTTTTATTGAAAGTTGATAGTTTTGAATTGAAAATATATTGTTTAAGATGTACAAAGATTTGTTAATACAAGCAAGGATATTTTTGTTGTTTGTGCTCATATGTTCCTCCATTTGATTCCCTTATTGGAAAACAAAGCAGGGCATTTTTGGCATGGAAATTTTGGAAAACACTGCACTTACTGGACCTTCCAGAGTGGAGTATGATGATTTCTATCTTTATTAATGGGAGATTTTAATGCAAGAACAGCAAATACAATATGTATTTTGAATGATAACAAATGATTTCGAACTTTCAGGGATTTGTTGACAGAAAGGCCAAGAAAAATCACAGGATGGCATACAAATTATTTGGGAACCATTACTTGAATTGTGCAATATCTTTGACTGTGTTGTATGGAATGGTCTTTGTGAAACGTGCTTTGATGTAGCTGTACATTTATATCCCCGTCTGGTTCATAGTACAGTAGAATATTTCAATACTTCCTTGGCTCTTAACACTATTAAGTACTTCATTAAATGTAAAAAATATGAGGAGTTGATCATTTACCAGTTAGTATGGGAAGTAGAGATTGCCAAGAACTTTTGAATACCTACAGAGCATGGAAAGAGAAATGAGCCTTTTGACAAACTTGTATGGAACAAAGATAAAGAAGCAATTTCTTGAAAGCTTTAGAAGTAAAGAGATTCAGAGTCGGACATTTGTTGGCACACAGATGCTCTAAAATAATAATGTAGAAACTGCCTTAGAACATGGTTTGTAAAGTGTTTGAAAGATGCGGTACTTGTATGACTAAAAGGATTTGCATGCACAATATACCGAATCTCTGTGGTTTGACAAAGAATGTTCATGTGTTAAAAAAAGAAAGCAGAGCAAACTTAAATCATTTGTAGGAGCAATTAGAAAAGAAGAAGATAGAATGGTGTATGTTGAGAAGAGGGAAACAGTACAAAAAATACTAAAAATTAAGAAGCAGAACTGCAGAAAAGCAACAAAATAGCTGAATCCTTATCAAAAAAATTTTAAATATTTACTTCAAGTTTTGTGCGTGAACGTTAGAAACATAGGTTGTGGCATCTCTGAGAGAGTATTCAATAACATTAGTGCTGATAACTGGTTACTCATTTTAGTAGATCTTTTCCAAGTCGCGAAGGAAATGAATGAATTAGTAAGTATTACAGCAGAACTATTGGAAGACACTGAACCATACTTTAAAATAGGGGACATATCGAAACAGAAGTCGCAGAAGCAATGCGTAATACTAAACTAAGATAAGCAAGTGGAATAGAATGGATAAACGGCTGAAATGTTAAAGGTGGGTAGTGCAGATGTTGTCACGCGTTTTAGTTAAGTGTTTAATGTTATTTTTTCATCTGGTATATACCCAAAAGGAGTGGTCAAAGGCAAATAATTATTCCTATTATAAAAAGGACATGTGGATAACACAGATAATTTTAGGGGTGTATAAGTGTTAAGC
Organism: Rapana venosa; assembly: GCA_028751875.1. Lineage (NCBI taxonomy): Eukaryota > Metazoa > Mollusca > Gastropoda > Neogastropoda > Muricidae > Rapana > Rapana venosa. The sequence continues at coordinate 20,618,355 of CM054164.1, forward strand.
ATCATGTCGAAATGCTATACAACAATTTTGAACCACACGATTATATAAAACTGATTAGAAGTATAACAACATGTTTCTGAAAAAAAATAAAACATAAAAAAAAGGGTTTATTCCAGGCAGGTTTTCGTAAAGGTTATTTCCCTATCGACCAGATATTTAACTTGTATGAGTTATTCGAAATGTACACGAAAGAAAGGAAGGAAATTTATGTTGCTTTCGTGGATTTCAAGGAAAGCATTTGATCTGTTCGGACATGAAAACTTTTGGAATGTATGAAAAAACAAGGTAGTGTAAAAGGTAGGTTTATGGTGTGTTTAAAATCAATGTATTGTTCACTGTTGTCATGTGTGCGTTGCAAAAGAACGAGTTTACGAATTCTTTGATGTCCTATCGGATGTACGGCAAGGTGAGTGTTAAGCCCGCATTGATTTTCTATATTCATAAATCAGCTATTGACCATATGAATGTGGAAGTGTAAACATGGCATCCAGATTTGCCAGAGTTTATTGGAAATATTTGTATACTGCTTTTGCTGATGATTGTGGCTCTCTTGTCAACAAGTGCAATGGATTACAAAACCAGCTAAATGTTTACATAGATGTTGCCGAAGACATGAAGTTAAACGTAAAATGTTGAAAAAACACAAAATTATGGTTTTCAGAAAGGGGGGTCATTTAGGACGACGTGAGCAATGTGTATTGGTGGCAAAAAGATAGATGTTGTGAATAATTATGTTAATTAGGGTTTAATTTCACAATCGATGGCTAGTAGAAGAACGGCTACTGAACATTTGGTAATTAAGGGCAAAAAAGGCAAACCTGCCTTAATTAAATAGAGCCTTCCAGAAATATAAGAAATGACTGCTTACACCTATTTTACAATATTTGATGCTAAAATACAAATCTGTTTTAATGTATTCGTCTGAAATTGGGGAGTTTGAGTAGTTAGTTACATTTAGAGAAAGTCCATATGTTAGTGTTGCAAAAGATTTTTAGGGTGTCCCAGTCAGAACTTCCTAATAAGATGGTGTTATGGTGATCTGGGAAGGTATCCGATATATATAAATTCTTGTGTTTTCAGTCTTACTGTATTGTCCGTACTACTTCAGATGAAAATGATAGGTTACTCATAAAGCCGACGAGAGCTTCTTGAACTAGATAGAAGTGGGGGAAAAGATGTGGGGTATCTAAAAAATCAGGGAAATTCTATCCGCGAGACGGGTTTTTCAGTTTGTTTGGCTGCACCAAGGTGTTGGAGACTATCAAAGCGTTCTTGGGTCAATTTAAACAGCCAACTTAATTGAAGTTCTATTCAAGAATGGATTCTACAGTTAGAGATTCGTAATTATATGTGGAAAATTATAGATCCTTCAAAATGGATATTTGAAAAGAGAAAATATATACACGATAGTGATTTCTTGCTTCAGGGTGGCAGATTTCTCAAGTTAGATTAACGTTTGCTCTAAATGCAAATATACATCGATATGTGATTCTATAAAAGATAAAATGTCCTTTTTGTAAAGTCAATACTGAAGACGAACTGCATTTTTGTTTGACTAGTCCCGGTATTCTGATCTCAGTGCTCTAAGTTCCTGGTGATTCAGCTGAATTCCTCCACATGTGTTTGTTTGCAGGTAGCAAAACCTCACCAGATGCATAGCGTTTCCGGTCCTGTCTTACATTCAGCTACAGACGAAAGAAATTTATCTGAGTTGTTATTGATTAGGACTTGTGAATGTTTACAAATGAGTTGTGTAAACTTGACGTTACAGAGAATTTGCTGTCTAATGTAATAACTTTTGGGTTTTGAATAGAGCACCAAATAATCCTTGTCTTTAGTTTACCCAGTTTGTGACCATGACGATGATAGCAGAAGATTTTCACCCCCCCCCCCCCCCTCCCCGCCCCCCAGTATGACTTAAATCAAGCTTGATCATGAAAACATCTTCATATCAATTTGTTTGTACGTCGAAATAGTCATTATGTAGTATTGTAACTTGATTTTGATGGTGGGCGTAGTGGTTGCAGTGTTGATGGTGCTGGTGATATAGCTGTTGAAGACGATGGTGGTTGTTGATGTAGATGATGAGGACGTTGGTAGTGGTGAGTGGAATTGTGAGGACGATGGTCATGTAGTTGTTGGGATGACAATGGTGGTGATGTAGATATTGAGGATGATGGTTGTGGTGATGTAGATTTGAGTATGATGTGGTGGTGATGTATATATTGAGTATGATGGTGGCGGAGTGTGGATGTTGAGTATGATAGTGGTGGTGATGTAGATGTTGTGTATGATGTGGTGATGATGTTTGTTATTGAGTAGTGATGGTGGGCGGTGATAGTGGCGTTGAGTTATGATGCGTGGTGGTGATGCAGATGTGAGTATGATGATGGTGGTGATGTGGATGTTACGAGGATGATGAGTGAAGATAACATAGAGGTGAAAGCTGAAGAAGAAAGTGATGTGACTGTAAGATGATGGTGGCTCGTAGTGAGTGGATGTTGAAGGTAATGGTGGTGGAAATGTAGCTATTGAAAAATGATGTTAATTGATGAGGATGTATCGTGTGGAAAAAGTCGATGAGGTGCTGGCGTTTATAGTGAAAAATTATTGTGACGAAGATGAGTAGATATTGTACATGGTGACGGAATGGCGTGTAGAATTCAAAATTATTAAGGCGATGATGATGTAGTTACTGACCTGATTTAAAAAAAAATAGAAAGGATGAGGAGAAGCTACAGGTGGCTGTGACGATGATACAGATATGATAATGATAACAGTGATAATGATGATCATGAAGTAGACGCTCAGAAATATGGTGGCGATGATGATGGAAATGCTGAAGTGGTGTTACTGTTAGGTGCTGAAAGTGATGATGGTGATGATGGTGACAATGATGTGGCATATTGAAGGTGGACGATGGTAACGATGTGGCAGATTTTGAGGATGATGGTGGTGATGGTGATTATGATGACGATGTTTAAGATGGACGATGGTAGAATGCTGTATATGTTGGTAAATGTCAATGGAAGCGTGGAGTGGATGATGAAGATAACGATCACGACAATAATGTAGATATAAAGATGATGAGCGTGATGATGATAATTATACGGCCAAAGAAGTCGATGATAGTGTAGAAACGAGGAGAAAGATGTTTGTGATATGAACATAGATGATGAAGTAATGTTGGTTATGCGATACTCTTGCTGCAGATGCTGCTATAGAAACATGAAGATGCTGATCGCGATGGTGATGTAGATGCTGAGAAGATGATGGGGATGATGATGACTAGAAGACTAAGAGTGTGATTCTGTATGCTTGCAGAAGTGGGAATGCCAATGGAATATAATGCTTGCTGCTGTGATCTATTACTACCCCCTGCCCGAAACATGTTTTGTATAGTGGCCTAAGGCCGTATGTACAATAAAAACTTTTTCAGTTTCAGTGTTCAGTGTTTCTCTCTCTCTCTCTCCTCTCTCTCTCTCTCTCTTCTCTCTCTTCTCTCTCTTTCTATCTCTCTCTCTGTCCTTCCCTAAGGGTGGGGACTGGATGTAAAAAAGCACATGTGTGCTTAATCAGGATTATCGTCGAAATAAAAGAATTTGTCCTTGTCCCTTTCTGAGGCTGGATGTAAAAAAGAAAAGCCTTGTGCATATTCTATTAATAACCCTTAGATTATAAAATTTGTCATCTTCATCATTCTCTCTCTTCTCTCTCTCTCTCCTCTCTCTCTCTCTCTCTCTCCTCTCCTCTCTCTCTCTCCTCTCTCTCTCTCTCTCTCTCCTTGGGGCGTGATCTGATCTTGCCATGTGCAGGTTGCAGATTAACATGCAGCAAGATTATTGACCATTGCCAGTGATAGTGACAGTACTTGTCTTTGAAATTTGGCAAGTAGGTAGACAAGGTTTCATGCCTTCTGGACCTTTGGTATTTCGAGCCAGGTGTGGTTGCTTCGAGCCAGTATACCTGGCTTTTATGTTAAAAAGAGCCAGGGACAAAGCCACCATGCACTTTGCCACTCTGACACTGCCCCTATTGAAGGTGTTACCCCACGCCTGCTCCTCACCCTGATGTTTTGGGGCGGACTGCTTTTACGATGTGGCGATGTAGAGCAGAACCCAAGGGCCTGCACCCCCAAAGCCAGAATCTCTGAGGCAGATAGGACTGACCAGTGGTGGACGGCAAGCCAGTGCGGACAAGATGGGTGCTTCTCAGGACAGTGGACAGACGTCCTCTCCTTCTTCTGATGGAACAACACTGACGGAGATTAGGACTATACTGGAAGACTTCACAAATGACATGAACTGTAGAATGGGATAGATGGAAAAAAGTATGAATGGTTTTATGGAACAGATTTCTGTGCTACAGAGGGAGGTGGTGGGTGTAAGAGAGGAGGTGAGTGATTTGCGACTCAAAAACCAGGAACTGACAAAGACCAACACTGACCTTATGAACAGGATTGATGTACTAGAACAAAAGACAGATGACTTAGACGGCAGGTCTAAGCGTAATAACTTGATCTTCCATGGCATAAAGAAAAACCCTAACGAGACAAATGATGAATGTGAAGGCATGATCAGAGACTTGTTGACTGACACACTGGAAATGGTACAGACATAGAGTTTGACAGAGTCCACCCTCTAAGTAGAAAACCTGACTCCCCGATTATAGCACTTGCTGCTTCTATAAGGACAAAGTAAAAATACTTAAAGAAAAAAGAAAGTTAAAAGGCATGGCGAAGACTTCTCCACTCGCGTACGCGAAATAAGATGGAAACTGACTCCTCATCTGAAAGAAGCACGCAACAGCGGAAAAAAATGCTTCATGGTGTTTGACCACCTTGTCATTGACGGAACCCGACACTATCTCGACCGAAATGACAGACTTACTGACAAAAAATAGGAAATTGGCCAGCCTAGCGATCTGCACCAATTTTACTTGGGTAGCAAAAAATGTTTGACACCCACAGAGAGCCTACCTGACTGTGACATTCACGCACGTGAAAGTGTTGACAGGAACATTGAGGGTGAATTGTTTACGTTTTCTGATGAGCAGTGGAGGTTGAAAGAATGATTGACAGCCAGGGGGATGAAAGGGGTTTGTTGATAAATAAAAGTGCATACTCTGATGATTTTATACAAGATGATGAGAATGTGGGGTCATGTGTAAATAATTCATATGAATTTGTAAATAAACGACCTTTTTCTATTCTTTCTTGGAATATTAATGGTATGCTTTCAAAAATCAAAGATTATGATTTCGTTTCGTATGTGTGCAACTTTGATTTTATTTAGTTGAAACATTGTGGAATATTGAGAGCGGAATATATTTACTGGCTTTACAGTTGTTTGCAAACCTGCAATTAAGTTTACTAAACAAGGAAGGCGTTCAGGTGGTTTGGTTTGTTTGATAAAAGATGAGTTCATGCCATTTGTAAAAATGATTGAAGTGACATATGCTAATTTTTGTGTATTTCTTATTGATAAACAACTGTTTGGTACTTTGAAAGATGTGCTTTATGTGTGTGCTTACATTCCACCAGATGGATCTCCGTTTTACGTTCATCTTGATTTTGACAATGGGATAAAGTTACTGGAAGAATGTCTGATTGAGTGTTTACTGAAATATGATGCTTATGTCATCCTGTGTGGAGATTTGAATTGTAGAACGGCTAATATTGGTCAAAATCACATGGGAAATTCTGTTCTTGACATGCATTGCGAAAGCCAGGCACTCAGTGCTGTTCGCTGTTCACAAGATTCTAAGTTAAATAATTATGGAAAACTGTTATTGAATATGTGTACAACTTAAAGTCTAAGTATTTTAAATGGTGTGTGTAACGGCGACCTTGAGGGTTGCTATACATACGTATCAGATTCTGGAAGTAGTGTGAATGATTATTTTTTTATTTTCTGACGGATTGTTTTCCACTGTGTGTGACACGTGTGAATTGCTCATATCTGAACAAAGACTCTGACACTCCCTTAAAACTTAATGAAACTTTTTCAAACAATAACTTTTTTAAAGGGAA
>CM054164.1:20624885-20634885 GCA_028751875.1 Rapana venosa
CGTAACTGCCCAACGCTGACAGAAAATACAGGATCTTTAATGTGCATATTTGATTTCCTGCATGTGTTACAAACACAAAGGGAATCAACGCATTGGAAGGTCTGCACTTTAAACTGACCTGGGAGATGGTAAAACTCCCCATTTTTTATTCACCTGATACTGCTGTCGAAATTCAAAGCCATAACTTCATAAAACCACAGGATTGAAGTCAAATAGTCTTAGCCACTTGGCTACAGTGTCCCATCATTTTTTTTTTTTTAATAAACGGTGTCCATATAATTCAAACAAAAAAGGACGGACTGAATCACCTTTTCTTCTGCACCTGAAGGAAAGGGAAACTGTGTCAAAATAATTGACAAAAATCAAAACAAAAGAAAAAACAGACTCTTTTTTTTCTGTACCTGAAAGGATGGGAAACTATGTCAAAATAACTTACCAAATATCAAAACAAAAAAGACAGAGCAATCTTTTTTTTTTATAACTGAAAGGATGGGAAACTGTGTCAAAATAATTGACACAACAACAACAAAAAACAGACTACATTTTTTTCTGTACTGAAGGCAAAGAAATCTGTGTCAAAACAACAGATCCCTCCCCCCCCCCCCCCTTAATAAAAAAAGCAAACAAAAAAACAAGCCCCAGAGAGACAGGCTGATGTGTGTGTTCTGTACCTGAAGGGGATGCAGGGCGCTGCACCTCTGTGGCCTGTGACTGGGCAAACTTCATGTAGAGACTCATGAGGTCTTCGTCATTGTCGATGCTGTTGCTCGCCTTGCTGCCCCCAGGCCCCCCAGACTTGCCCTTGCTCTTCTTGTGCCGCTTCTTCTCCTTGTTCAGCTTGGTGCTCAGTGGCTCCACCGTGAAGTTTTCCCCCGGCTCAAAGAGCGGGGAGAAGGTATCGCTGTTGTTCTGATGCAGCCCCCCACTCCCACCCCCACCACTGCTGCTACTGCTGGTGGTGGTGATGATCTGGCATTTGGCACAGGTCATGGTCAGGGGCCCGTGGCACGTCAGGCAGAACTCGGTGGGTCGAGCGCGGTCCCATGTGTTCTCGTAACTGAAACCGTGAGAATTCCACTGGTGGTGAAAAAATGTGTGTGTGTGTGTGGTGAGTGTGTGTGTGTAGGTGTGTGTGTGTGTGTGTGTGTGTGTGTGTGTGTGTGTGGTGTGCGTGTGTGTGTGTGTGTTAGGAGGTGGGGGGGGAGGGGGGAGTGTGCCCCATAATGTCTGGGAAGTGTGTCTCATAATCAGGCTGATGTCAGGGGAGAGTACCCCCATAATCAGACTGTTCTCAACTCATTGGCATTGCGTCATAGCTATTCATAGGACACTTACTACACCTCAAAACGTTGTGTTGTAGAGCTATGCATACAATATTTACAAGAAAATTGTAAACACTTGATTGTGTTCATTCCAAAGGAAGTCACTCATGATGCTAGCTGAATTTATCTCTTTTCAAATGAGTTTTCTCTGCTGTAGTCACATTGTGTGTATGCTTTTGGGCTTTTTCTTACAAAACCGTAAGTTGAGGATTTTTCATGACAAAAAAGCTGTCAAAGAAGATGTACAGACTGAAAGAGGCAGTACTGGCAGATTTTCCTTCAAAGTGATTCCCAATCCTAAGGAAACATTACTGTGTCTAAAATCAATGTGACTCTATCTAGTGGATTAGCTGATGGATACTCAGATTCAAGACTCAAGACTACTTTAATGTCTCAACAAGAGAAATCATAGTGGCATTTTAAAATTACAATTACACAGCACGCATTATTAAACAATATAGATTAAGAAGTAATACAATAACCTTGTGAAATAAGCCTGCGTGTGACCTCAGTTTATAGTCTCATCCACAGGACTTTTGAGGGAGTGGAAACAGTACTTATGTTAATTCCACGGAAAAAAATCCCCTCAAACAAGTGGCTCCATGGTGGCTCATGCCAAGCATGCGTCCAGTGCAAACACTGAACTGCTCTGAAGTCAGACTGCCAGCTGAATGCTCTAACCATTCACTGTGGATGGATGGGTGGGTATGTCTGTGTGTGTGTGTGTTTGAGTGTTTGTACAATGTACAATGCACGTTTATGTATGTGCATGCATACATGTGTGTTTTGATTGGTCTTGGTACAATTTCAACACACAAAACATCATGAACACAAAAGCAGAGAAAGAAACACACACAGAGACACAGAAACTGAGATAGACAGAAAAACAGACATTGAGAAATTGAAGGGGTGGAATCAAAACAATAATGGTAAGAAGAAGACGTAGAAGAATCACGATGAAGAGGGATGATGATGGTGGTGGTGGTGGTAACGTTGGTGGTGGTGGTGATGATGATGATGATAATGACGACGATGATGATGATAAGACAAAATAACAAAATCTATCAATAAAAATCCATTTGAAAATAAAACGCATTAAAAAAAATACATCAACCTCATCATCATCATCATCATTTTTAACAGTAGCAATGCACTTTCTAAGCAGAAGGCAGCTGACACATATCACTACATTTTACATAATCATTACAGAATTACAAAACCCCCTCCTCTGCAGCCACACTTACTGCTGGATGAGAAAGGTCGCCACCTCAAGGTCAGACGACAAACCCTGAGCAGAGCCGATCTGGTGCCAGCGATCCAGAATATCACCGTTGAACGCCAGGTGGTCTACAATCCGCTGCGCAAAGTGTTGCTGCTGCTGCTGTCTCTGCTGCTGCTGTTGTTGCTGTTGTTGCTGCTGCTGCTGCTGCTGTACATGTTGAGGCTGCATCAGCGATGACTGAAGGGCAAACTTGTCTTCCATTATCGTTCTGGATTATATTATAATCTGAAACAAAAATCTGTTAGATGTTGTGCAAACATTTATAAAACTGACTGTGAGCTAAAGTACTGTCAAACAGAGTTTTTCAATAAAAATGCCTCAGTCACTGGTCAGTGACAAATGACAGTGCAGTATTATCATCCATCATAATCTTCATCATATGATAACATAGTTGAATCTTCTGCTGCCTATTCAGAAAATAGAAATTCCAGAAAGGTCTTGGCAGTACAGGCATCTGAAATAAGCAAAAATTAAGTTATCAACTACTGTCACCAGGTCAGCTGCTCATTAAAGTCACAAGAAGTCAGCAGGATAAGAACAGTGACAAGCAGTAAGTCATTTGAGCCATACAATGAGACAGCAGTTTGATGATCAATAGAATAATACTTATTTTCCCCTGTGATAAAAAGTGAAAACATGATTATTCTAACATGTACTGTTTCCAACATCTCGATCTCTCATGACATTATTTTTTTCTCTTAAATTGCAGTAAAATTGCTAAATCAGGCTGGTAAACATGCGTGACATGGCAACTAATAAAGCAATTTGGACATTTGCAACAAACCAAAGTTGCTGCATAGCAACTACTAAGCCTAAGGCCTGCAAAATATGACCAGAAAGTATAGCAAAATATTTCTTGTAATGTGTACACGATGTGTGTAATCACAGGTAGTTAAATCAGTGCAAGAACTGGTTTCTCTCTGATTTGTACTTTTATCTATTTATTTTATTTATTTTATTCTTTTATATCAAGGATAATGGAATAAGCATTTATGTGCTTTTTTACATCCAGCCCCCGTGTGTATGCAGTTTTGTCAATTTTGTCATCTGTTCCCACTGGTACACAATGGCCTACTCTTCCGAAAAGTGGAACAGGGTTTAACGTGCGCGCAAGATGTTCTGCGTGGGTTCGCACACTGGGCCTCGGTTTATATTCTCATCCGAAGGACTTTTGGGGAGAGTGGAGTCTGCACTGATGTTAACTCCCAGGGGAAAATAATCCCCTTGAATGGGAATCGAACTCGGGTTATCAGATTGCAAGCTCAATGTTCTAACCACTAGGCTATCCCATGTAGAATGCAGTTACTGAGTTAATGTCCGTTATGTATAAATATTTATTAAAGTTTGTGTGATTTCAAGCTGGGCTGAAAAAAATAGTTGTTTATCACTAATATTAAATGTTCTTTGTGTTACCCAGGTACACGCCTGAAACAGCCAATGCCATGCGTCTTTATCATTCAATGTCATTTAGAACATCTTGCACACAAGTTAAAATCCATTCCGCTTTTCAGAAGAGAAGGCCATTGTGTGCCGGTGGGAATAGATGACAATATTGATAAAACTGCATACACACACTGACACAGGGACTGGTATCTTCTTCTTCTTCAAGTGTCCGGTCTGGTCCTGCAGACATCGACGATCATGGCTCTCCATTCTTCCCTGTTCTCGGTCCCTCTCATGAGCTCATTGTTAGTGCCCTCTTTATTCGTTGCGAATTTGTTTAAGCTGTCTGTGAATTTTGTGCGTTGTCTTCCTCTGCTCTTGTTTCCACAGATTTTGCCACTCCATAACAGTTTCTCTAGTCCGTCAGCCCTGATTATATGGCCGAAAAATTTGAGCTGTCTTTCTCTGATGGTGTTGAGAAGGGATCTCTTGTACCCAGCCATTTCCATTACTTCTGCATTAGTTTTTCTTTTTGTCCATGAGATTTTCATGATTCTCCGGATGAACCACATTTCCACTGCTTCTAGTCGCTGTTCTGTGTCTTTGGCTAGGGTCCAGCACTCACATCCGTACAGAAGAATGGACCATACGTAGGCTCTCAAAACATGGATCTTTGTCTTGAGGCTTATCTTACTGTTGGTAAAAATGCATTTCATGTTGTTAAAAGTTGCCTTAGATTGACCGATTCTCTTCTTGATTTCTGTGTCACACTTGCCGTCCGGGTGATAGTACAACCAAGGTATTTAAAGGTGTTTACTTGTCTGATTCTCTCTCCTTTACAGGCTATGTTGCATTGTGGTATAACAGCTTTTTTCGAGATCACCATGCATTCTGTCTTCTTTGCATTGAGCTGTAATCCTTTCTTTTCGCTTTCGTCTGTTACTGTTGTTAAAATCTTTTGCAGTTTTTCTTCAGAGTCGGCGACAAGGACTGTGTCATCTGCATATCTCAGGTTGTTGATGTTGTGGCCACCTACACTAATTCCCTCATGATTCTCAATATTTCGTAGAATTATTTCACTATATACATTAAATAAATCAGGCGAGAACACACAGCCCTGCCTCACACCCCTGCAGATTGGTCTATATTGACTGATGTTATTGTCGACTCTAATGGCTGCCTCCTGTTCCCAATATATGTTTCTGAGGACTCGAAGATCTTTCCCGTCGATGTATAGCCCTGCCAGAATATCAAACAGGTCGGAGTGTCGTATAGAAGTTATAAAATAAATTCCATTATCCTCAAAATACAAAATAATATAAAATAAAATAAACAAGTGTAACTAAGGGTAAATCCTTATCAATGGCTCCTTAGCATCCATAATGTTGATCATGATCAGCAATCAACATTACCATTTTCATTGCCAAAACACAAAAGCAGCTCTGATTGAATAATAGGGAAAAGTACCAAGTACTGAATATGATCTGCCTGGTGGTGAAGAGGAGTTTGAGAAGGGACAGAGGGGGAGGGGGGAGGGGAGAGCTGAGGAAAGAGAGATCTATACATGTGATGTAGGGCCAGGAGAGAAGAAAGTGAGTGTGTGTTGGGGGGGGGGGGGGGGGGGGGGGGGGGGGGGGGGGGGGGGAGAGAAAAATGAATGCTAAGGGAGACGAATCGGTAACTAGTATTCAGAACACAAGTTCGATAACTGCCCATGCCTGCTTACAAAGAAACAGCCGCATCGTCAACAGAATCAGAACTACAATATTTTAGATATATACAGATTGGAGACGAACACCAGCAAGCAAAACCAGCACCGAACACGCACCACATCTCAGAATGAACAGATCGCCGAATGAGCTCAGAAGCTGGACCGTCGCTCAGACGCCAAGTTCTGCATACATTATGCACGAAACATAGTTCATTTGCAAGCCACTAGATATTGTGTGAAATGAAAACGCTAATGCAGAGTGGGAAATCTGCAAATAAAAAGGGAAAAAGTACAATGGACTTACATTTGTTGTCTACAGAGCTTGAAGACCAGCCTTCAGAGACTGGAAGACATACAGAGCTGATCGATTTTCAACAGCTTTGGTTTCGACTCTCGTCTGTGACGTCATACATTAGCCTGGGGTTTTCTTTTCAACGTGGTGGGGGAAAACAAAAATTATATTATATATATTTATATCATCAAACATTGATGACACTTAGTATCAAAGCAACCTAAGCGACAATGCGGAGGTATATACAATCCGTGTAAAATTAACCTGCAGCAGTGGAGTGTTTGGTTTCGGTTTTTGCAGGGGTGGGGGTCAGGGTAGTTTGGGGTTGTTTTGTTTTGTTATTGGGAGGGGTTTGGGGGTGGGGGGGGGGGGGGGGGGGGGTGATGGCTCTTTGTTTTTAGTTTGCTTTTTATTAAATAAAGTTTTGACGGAAAGAAGTGTGCACAGGCCCAGCTCTACTCCCCTGTACCCCTGTCTTGATCTGATGATGATGACGAAGGTCATGATGATGACGACGAGGAGGAGACGATGACGATGACGACGGCGATTGTGATGATGACGATGACTCATCATCATCATCAGACCCGTGACCTTGGCGGTCGTGGGGGAGACATGAAAGACGATGCCGTGGTAAGCCTCCTCCATCCATCTCGGTCCTCGGCTCTGCGCAGTAGTGCCGAGTCATTCATCCTGGTCCATTCTCTGATGTTGTCCATCCATGACTTGTTCTGTCTTCCCCTCCTTCTGCCACCTTCGAGTGTTCCCTGCAGTACTGTTTTGGGCAGAGTGTTGTGGCGGGTGACGTGGCCGAACCATGTCAGCTTTTTCTTCTTGACGATGGTGAGAAGGGGTTCCTGTGGACCTACCAGCCGTGTTATTTGACTCTTGACAAATTCGTTGGTCTTTCGTTCTCTCCAGGATATGCCCAGTAGTTTTCTATGGCATTTTGTTTCGAATGACTGGATTCGCTTTGCTGTTTCAGCAGTCAATGTCCAGGTTTCACTTCCGTACAGCAGGATCAACTGAATTAGGGCTTTGTAGAGCTTTAGTTTGATTGTGAAACTGATCTCTTTACTTTTCCATATGGTGGTGAGTTTTGTCATGGAAGATGTTGCCATGGCTATTCTGACTTTGATTTCTGTCGTCGATCGCCCGTCCTTTGTGAGTGTAGCGCCGAGGTATTTAAAAGCGTCTACCTCCTCCAGTTGTTGGCCGTTCATGTAAATTTTAGCGGTGGCATTGCTCGTGCTGTTCACAAGTACTTTACTTTTCTCCGAGCTCACCTCCATCCCATATGCTCCAGCTCTGTTCTCAAGTCTGGTCGTAAGATCTTGCAGCTCTGTGTTACTTCCGCCCATGAGGTCAATGTCATCGGCAAACCGTAAGTTGTTGAGGGGTCTGCCGCCAATGGAGATGGTAGGGTGGAAGTCATGGAGGGTCTCTCTCATGATGTTTTCCAAGAACAGATTGAACAGGACTGGAGATAACAGGCATCCTTGTCGGACCCCAGCTGTGGTTTTGAAGTAGTCTCCGACCTGATTGTTCAGAAGGACTGCACTGCTTGCAGTGTTGTATAGTGCTTGAATGGTTTGCAGTAGTCCTTCTTCAATGCCAAACATTCTGAGGACCTGCCACAGGCCTTCGTGCCATACTCTGTCAAAAGCCTTCTTGAAGTCGATGAAGTTGTGGAACAGGTCTCTCTGATGTTGAAGATGTTTTTCCATCATGATGTGGCAGTTAAAGATCTGTTCGATTGTGCTCCTGCCTGCCCTAAACCCAGCTTGTTCCTCTGCAAGGTGTTCTTCTGCCTCCTTCTTGAGTCGATTCAAAATAACTTTGAGCATGATCTTGCTGGCGTGGCTGATGAGGCTGATTGTTCTATAGTTTTGGCATTGGCGTAAATTCCCCTTCTTGGGCAGGGGTATGATGAGTGATTGTGTCCAGTCTGTTGGCCACTGTTTTGTCTCCCAAATCTTCTGACAGATAGCTGTAACATATGTGATGACTGTTTCGCCACCATGCTTGAGCAGCTCTGCTGGTATATTGTCTGCTCCTGGGGACTTTCCTACTGGTAAGCTGCGGATGGCTTCTTCCACTTCTTCCCTCAGTATAGGTAATGGCGAGGGTGCTCTTGATGTTGCTGCTTTCTCTTCTATTATGCTCGATGACTACGACAATGATATCGGCGACCACGATGATGATGATGACGACGACGACGACGACGATCATGATCATGATGACGATCATGATGACAATGACCACGACGACGGCGGCGGCGGCGGCGGTAGTGGTGATGGTTACGATGATGATGTCGACGATGATGATGACTAAGATGATGAAAACGGTGGTAGTCAGTGTGGATATGATGACGATCGATGACTGAAATGGTGGTGGTGGTGGGTGGTGGTGGTGGTGGTGGTTTTGACAACATGATGACCATGAGGTTCATGGTAATGAAGATGATGATGACAATAATTGTTGTTTGTGTTGATTTTTTGGTGTGTTTTGTTTTGTTGGGAGGTGGCCCCGTCACACACACACACACACACACACATCAGTCATCAGTTGGCTAAAAGAGAAATTTGAAAAGAAAATACTTCAAGTTTGACTTAATACAATACTTAGAATATGAATAGTTAATCTGCTCGCACAGAGAGAGAGAGAGAGAGAGAGAGAGAGAGAGAGAGGAGAGAGAGAGAGAGAGAGAGAGAGAGAGAGAGAGAGAGAGAGAGAGAGAGAGAACTCAAACTCGGAACTCGAACTCGAATATTTTAATGAGGGTAATTGGGTAAGCCAGAGGCCTCTTTAAACCAGGCCCTCATGGGGAAAAAGTGAAACAAACATGAATAAATCAATGAATTAATAAACAAGATAAGAAATCAACCAAAGACCACAAAGTAAACCAACGGAATGAATAAACAAGACCAATTAAACTTGAACAAGCTCTCACCCCCCCCCCTTCCCCGCCCTTGACACCCCTCCACCTAAACAAACAACCCTCCCCAAAATCAAGATACACACACCCATACACACTCACATACGCACACACACACACAAACACACACACACACACACACACATGCACGTACATATGCACAGACGTGCGTGCGTGCAAACACATTTACACACAAAAAATAATATGGATACAAATCAATACACATGTACATCTCCTCCATACACTGTGAGAGAGAGGAGAGAGAGAGAGAGGAGAGAGAGGAGAGAGAGAGAGAGAGAGAGAGAGAGAGAGAGAGAGAGGAGAGAGAGAGAGAGAGATTTAAAATTTATTTTATTTATTCTTTTATATCGAGGATAATGGAATAAGCACATGTGCTTTTTTACATCCAGTCCCCGTGTGTATGCTGATTTGTGAATTATGTCATATGTTCCCACCAGCACACAATGGCCTACTCTTACGAAAAGCGGAACAGGATTTAACGTGTGCGCAAGATGTTCTGCGTGCGTTCGCACACGGGACCTCGGTTTATAGTCTCATCCAAGGACTTTTGGGGGAGAGTGGAGTCTGCACTGATGTTAACTCCAGAGGAAAATATCCCCTTGAAAGGGAATCAACCGGGGTCGTCAGATTGCGAGCGCAATGTTCTAACCACTAGGCTATCCCGAGAGAGAGAGAGAGAGAGAGAGAGAGAGAGAGAGAGAGAGAGAGAGAGAGAGAGAGGGGGGGGGGGGGGTAAATTGATGTAAAGTAAGGGAGGATATTATTATTATTTACTTTGTCTCCAACAGATCAAGTGTGGATTTTTATTTTTGATGCATCAAGTGGATGAAAAAATGACTTTTGAAGATTGTTAATGATTGGTGTTGTCTAAATGAGTCAGGAAGGGAGTTCCTTACAGAGAGAGAGAGAGAGAGAGAGAGAGGAGAAGAGAGAGAGAGAGAGAGAGAGAGAGAGAGAGAGAGAGAGAGAGAGAATGACAATGACAAATTCTTTTATTTCGAGGATAATGAATAAGCACACATGTGCTTTTTTACATCTAGTCCCCGCCCGTTAG
>CM054164.1:20644885-20707385 GCA_028751875.1 Rapana venosa
GGGATGTGTTTCTGCCTAACATCCTAAAAATACTGGGACAGCACAAGACAAAGTGTACTTCATCCTCCGGAGCTTGCGTACATAATGGGCATACAGCCTGAGGTCTGTCTATATCAGGTCTCTCTGTATCTGAATTTATGAACATTTATATCTTTGATACACCAGTCTAAACTTAGACATTATTCTTTTCAAATGTTATCCAATCAAAGTTTTAGATAAGGTTTGACCTTCATGCGAACCTTATAAATTGTTGTACATTTGAAATCTTTCAATGTTTTTGTATATGATTACTCCATTGCTGCCATCGGCATCAGTCAACAATCTTTGCTGAAAGCGCTGTAATAAAATCTCTTCAATTTCCACACCTTTGATTGAGGCCAAACAAAATCCAAACCCGAGTTCACACAAACAGGTACGTTTTGTGTTGCCCAGTGTTTTTCCCTTTGACATCTAGATATAAAGTTCTTGTAGGATTTTAAACGCGTATTATATTTTAAATTAGCCCTATTATTTGTTATAGCCTGCTCTCATCATATGCCGAATCTTAATCATATCTAATGCATCTTACAGCCGCTTTAACAGAGAGAGGGGTATCTCTTGGATCACTATAAACAGTTCTTAAGGTGTTGTACGTCTATCTAAGCTAAAAACGCTTTAAGGCAAAGAGGTGTACTGATCTCACAATGTGTTACAGCTGCATCCAAGCCCCATATTTCAGCCCCATTAACACAGTGGGTTGTATTTGTGCATCCAAAATCTTAATGAACAAATCAAAGAGTTAATTATTCAATATTTCGTGTTTTTTCAACACAAATAACACGCTTCGTTTACCGCGACTTGCACGATCTTTACATGCAGTTGTGAAACTTAAGCTTAGTAGAACGAAAACAGATTCCTATATATTTATATACATTAATCCCAGGCATGATATTTCCATTGTACAACCATTTTTCATGAGCAGCTAAATACCACCTTTTCTGAATACAACGATAATACTCTTATCGATAACTTAAGACAGTGCTGTTGAAGCACTGTTTAAGCTGTTTAACTGCTTTTGTAAACTACGGACTGTTTCAAGATTAGCAGGATTACATCTCAGCAAAGCAGAAGAATAAACAACTCTGGAAATCTTGGGGAACGTGGCACCATGTTTACCATTATTGATGATGTCTTCTGTAATCATTGATTGAAAAACAGAAAACAATAAGGGGTACATTACATCACCCTGTTTAACTCCAGTGGTACAGTATATTATGTCAGTCACTTTGTTCACCTGTCTTATTTGCTTCTGACTCTGATACATGTCTCAAACATCGTAATAGTTTACCCTTCACACCATTTTTAGGAGAATATGCCACAACAAGTTCCTGTTAACAGAATCCCAAATGCTTTTTTCAAAGTCAATAAATGCTACATAGAGTTACGGTTATGAGCCAAACTGGTTTTCTGTACAAACGCAAGATGAGTAACATTTTGATCTATTTGTGGAGTATCCTCTCTAAAACAGCTTGGTGCTCCCTGTCATATATTCTTATAACCCATTCTTGTAACCTATTGTTAATAATAGTACTTATACTTACTACTTATGTCAGTAAGAGAAATTCCCCGATTAGATATTAGGGTTATCAACATCACCCTTTTTATGCAATGTTAGTATTATAGATTCACGCCCAGTTACTGGAAAAAAGACCATCATCAAAAAGTTTGTTGAAATGTTTTAGAAGGTAAAGCACAATATTTTTCACCTCCATATTTTTAGCAATCACAATGATTTGATTCAGGACCGGCTGCTTTCTTCATCTTTAATTTACTAAAGTGCCCCTAATTTTCATCTTTAGTATAGGACGATCAAAGTCGTCCTCAGTTCATCACTGGTATCATCAGTAATCAGGAGTTGGGTACTGAGTCTTTCTCCAACAGGGTTTTGAAAGTTGAAACCATCTGTCAACTGCTATACTATTTCTTTGGCTGATTTTTCTAAATGAGCCATCTTAACACTTTTCCAGAATGGATTTGAGAAGTGAAAGATGACATCATATCTGCAAGTAAGGTCTTAATATACTGTTCCTTTTTTCGTTCAAGATGCAATTATATTTCCTTTTGTGACACAGTACACGTTTTTTTTGTCCTCATTTCTTAATGTTTTCGGAAAGTCTTCAGAAGTTTTCTGACCCTTATATTCATACTTTTACATTCATATATCAAACCAAGTATCATTTGATGGACCTTTATTGATATGTACTGTTTCTTCCTACATTCAGACTGGCTTTATGAAACCAATAAACAAATCTAAGCTTCATTAAAGTTCTCCATCAATCATCTGAAAGGCATTAATAAAAATTTCACACATGTTCAATCTGAGATTTTCTTTATAAACTGAGAGTTTGTTTTCATCCATACAAACTTTTCCATAACAGATGGCTTAACAGTTTCCACACCTGTTATTATATACTGGATTAATATATAATTCAACTAGGAGGTGTCGGAATCAGACGCTCGGCAACAAACATTACGGGACATGAGTCAAAAATCTTGAGAAAACAAATCATCTGACACTAAAAAATAATCATTTAACAGCTACATCCTCCATCAGAGATGTATGTATAGCGTCCTTGTTGGTACCATTAATACGCCATTTAGAATTGTAAAATAGAGCATGTTGCAACATATTCAATAGTAATTTACCATAATTGTTGATAACACAATCTTCAGAATTAACAGACTGCTGTGAGAGACATACTTTTACTTTGGACCTCTTGGACACTAAAGTTCATTTTTACATGCTGACAAGAAAAGTTTGAGGTCCTGCTGTTTAAGTCTCCACATAGTAATTATATCTACTTATCCAGTGTCACACACAATTTCTAAACATTCTTCCAACATAAGCACTGCCCATTATCATTGTCAAACATGTTATAAAAGGCGAACCTTCAGTGGATATACACACAAAGAACAAGCAAAAATTTCTTTCTGTACACACAGAGTTTTGTCCACAGAGAAAGTGCCACAGATTATTAGGATATGGGAAATCTAAACAATTCACAAAGGCAGATAACTCATGCTTATTAAACAAACTAAACCACTAGAAGCCTCCCTTGATGGCTAACTTTAATTGCGATTACAGAAGGCCTTATAGCCAGTAAAAAACATCTGGCTGGACATTTTCAGGAATGTTTCTGTCAGACATATAAAATCAAAACTACGACATAAGATACAAAATCTCTATCAGACAGTTTGACAATAATCCATTACGTTCCAAGACAAAAATGAAAAAGTTTTATTTGTTTTATCTGTATTTCTCAATTCAATTGATCCACACCCTCAAGACAGACACTTTCACCAATTACATGACATGCAAGGGACACAAGCATTCATGCTTTGCAACAGCAGTTAAAGAAGGCTCTTTAATGGAAGAATGCCTACAACAATATGTATGCTGGCTGTTAGACCTAGGCCAAAGTCCGACCTTGTCCTTTGTCTAGCCCTTTCACAGGCAATGTTGACCAGCTCACTTCATCACAACTAGGCTCACTTGGCTAAGCCTATTACATTCAGTGTTCTAACTGAGGCTGATGTGACCGGTGTCTGTTTACTTTTCCTACCCCCCTGTAATATTGAGATATGGCAGGATGATTGTATGGGCGGCCAACAAGCTATTCCTTCTTTTAAGATCCATTAAGGGTCATCCTTTCGCACATTAATGATCAAATGATCAAAGACCATTCTCACCTTCTTTTCCCTCTGCCCTAGCACTCTTCAAGTATGGAGTCAGAATTTGCCTAATATCTCTAACTGTTTTGGAAAAATCGTCCGTCTACACAAATCCTTGGAACCTTTCAAACGAGTTTTAGCCTTCAATTTTAAGTTATCTTGATAAATAAAACAACACTGGCAATAATGGGAGAGTTGGGTTTAGATTTTATCTGTGCCACTATCCAAACTTAACATTGTACATCCATTTTTTCGGAAAAGAAGATTTTTCCGAACATTTCACAATCAGCTCCAGTCTCATTACTTTTCTTTTCCAAGCCATGAATAATGATATTGTTCCGTCTTGGACGGCCTTCTTGAACGTCTGCCATTCGTTTCTAGTTTTTCACTCTGTCCATCAGTTCGGTTTTGATTGCTTTAACTCTAAATTTTCAGTCCTATGATTGTTCATGTCTTGTCTATATCACACATTTCCTCTCCCCTTCAAGGCCGTCAACACTGTTTGTCAACATTAGTATTTGACTCCTCTTAGTCTCTGTTGTTGCCTTTAGCATGTTCTCCACTTTCTCCATCTTGGCTCTATTGTGGTAAATGTTTCCTCAGAGCTACTGTAGGATGGAGGACTCCTGTTACTGTGTACAGTTTGTAGGTGTGTGGCGGCCATATCTGCATTATTTGGTTTTCCCTGAGCTTTTCCTGTGATTGTGCTCCGACCACCAAGCACCACTCCGTCAGGCTGTATGCCTCAGCTTCCGTCCTTGACAGGTCAGGGTTCGTCTCACATCACCACACCGAAGCAAAAGGCCCCCAGAGAGATAGGTGAGGGTCAGTCTAACAAGACACCTGTCTCGCCACTTTTTGACGTCAGGATGGACACCGCCATAGCGATTTGAATTCTGCCAGTTTGGACATGAAGCAGGCGAATACTGCCGCAAATGTCCCACAGACAGCCCTGTACAACTGCATCGATATTCCCATCCTCTTTATCTAACTGTTATGCATAACAATGAAAAACTAAGGCCACTTAAAAACTAGCTACTAATTCTCAAAAATACTAGAGCAATTTCCCTACGTCTTCACCTTCGCATTACGTGATCGGCCCCCCCGAGAGAGAGAGAGAGAGAGAGAGAGAGAGAGAGAGAGAAGTATTTGAATTCGGATTATTTATTCAGTAAAGGCCATGGCCCCTCATGAAGGGAGAAACATACACGATGATTCAAATTCAAATAAAAAAGAGAACGATTATCGAACAAAACATAGAAATGTTAACTCTCTGATTAAAAATACCTTATGTAAATAAGTGGCAATGTTTTTATTCAGAATAATAGCACTTTTGGGCGCCATAAAAGCAATGAAAGTCCGAACAAACAAAAAGAATAAAAACAGTGAACAGTTTTTTTAGGCGGAGAGTAGTTCACTTATAAGATCATTCGAACTGGGACCACGGGAAACAAAGTGAACTTCATTTTCATCAGCATCGTTGCATAACCGACACATAGAATTATGATGCCTGTGTTTATATTACCGAAGAAATGAGTTTACCAAATGAAACGAAATACAGATTTTAATAGAAAAGAGAGAAATCCCAAATTTGATTATTTAAGTCATGACATACTTTTTATTGCCGTTCCTCGGCTAGAGCTTCAAGGTTCACCAGTGGTGAGACTTATACGTGTACAACCGTTTCTTTCCACGCCGTTTAGGTAGCCGCATTCCGACTTCGGGGATGGTGTCTAAACACGACACCTGTGTGCTTGCTAGGTTGATTTTTCTGTCATCCATTCCTACTGGCACACAATGACCTACTCTTCCGAAAGAATGAACGCTCAAGATGTTCTGCGTGCATTCGCACACGGGGCCTCGGGTTATTGTTTCATCCTGAGGTCTTCGACATTCAGTTTGCGTTTTTCATCAAACTGGGAAGAAAGGGCAAGGCTGGGAATCGAACCCAAAACCTCACGGCTTACTTGTTGGTAGGCAAACGTCTTAATCATCCTGCAACCTCCCTTCTTCCTTCTCCTCCTCTCCCCTCCCCCCTATCTCTCTCAAGACGTACTTTAGATATCGGTCCGTTTGGATCGATGAATAAATTTGAACACGTCTGTGTAGAGATCAAACTGCACCTAATATCGAAATCATTAATGTCCTGAATGTGAGACGACCAGTCTTGCCATATGTCATCAATCAGTCTGGTTCAAAATGCCCTGATAAATCCATCTTATAATATTATGTACAGGTATTGAAAGTAAGAAACTCCGACCATAGGGCAGTTTCTTTCTCTCTAATTTTGCCATAATTTGGTCTAAAACCTTCACTAAAAAAAACCCTAGATTGATTGATTGATAATCGTCATTTCTAAATGCTACAAAAGGTATTGACATACTGGGGGTTTTTCCCATCTGGCCGTTACTGTTAGTGTCCCTATCATTAATAATCGCAACTGATAATTTCAAACAAACTTAAGAGAGACAGACAGACAGACAGATCGATCGATCGATAGATAGATAGGGATGCATGTATGACATCAGCTCGTGCTATTAGAAATTGTCAAGAGCGATGCTATTCTCGGAAATTTTTATAAACACTTCATCCTCATTTTTAACTTCTTTTTTATTTACACACATCTCCAAGAATGAGATGTATGAGACTGGATAGCTCAGTGGTCACAGCAATCGCTTTCCCCAAACTAAGGTTAAGCAGCATTAAGTGTGATTATCAAGTGAATTGGTGACCGTTGCGCACTTTGGCTTCAGTACAGTCCCCAGTTCACCCGCTGTAAATGGATACCTTCCCTCTTTAGGGTCAGGGAAGGTAAAGCAGCGAGGGAGAGGAGATGGACGCCGTCTTCAATATGCTGGCCCTAGAGAAGTGAGGTCTCTGATGCCTCACTCCCCTACGACCATATACGTTACGGGACACCTTTACCTTTTACCTAAAATGGGTTATCAAACTCGTTTCTATGCCACTGTTTGTGTGTGTGTGATGTGTGTTGTGTGTGTGTGTGTGTGAGGCTGTGTGTGGGTAGTGTGTGTGTGCGTGCGTGCGTGCGTGCGTGCGCGTGTGTGTGTGTGTGTGTGTGTGTGTGTGTTGTGTTTGTGTGTTACTTTCTTTATTTAACGCTCTGTTCACTCAGTGATATTAGATTGTGTGTGTGGTGGGTGTGTGTGTGTGTGGTGTGTGTGTGTGTGTGTGTGTGTTGTGTGTTGTGTGTGTGGGTACTTTCTTTAAATTTAACGTCGTGTTCACTCAAGGTGATATTAGAGAGAGAGAGAGTGTGTGTGTTTTGTGTGTGTGTGTGTGTGTGTGTGTGTGTGTGGTGTGATCTTCTTTTTGTGTGTGTGTGTGTGTGTGTGTTTTGGTTATTTTGAGACTTATTTCTTCCTCTTTTAGTTTTTTGTTTGTTTGTTTAGTTTGTTTTGGTTAAGGTAACGGTCTTCTTCTCCATCATCTTTTTCTTCTTCTTTTCTCTCTTTCTGTTCTCTCTTTCTCTGTTCTGTCTGTCTGTTCTCTCTCTCTCTCTCTCTCTCTCTCTCTCCTCTCTCTCTCCTCTCTCTCTGTCTCTATCTATCTATTATCTACTATCTCTCCCACTACCTCTCTCTGTCTCCCCCCCCCCCCCCCCTACCTCTCTCTCTTCCACATTATGAATATAGTAAATTGTATTTAAATCGTAATACATTGTTGTAAATTATGCATCCGGCCCATCAGTACACAATGGCCTACCAATGAACAGGTTGAATGTGTTGCGCAAGATATTTGCTTGTATTTGTAACGGGGACAAATACCTCGTCTCCCAAATACCTCGGTTGTAGTCTCATCCGAAGGACTTTTGGGGGGTAGGGGGAAGGGGGAGTAGACTTGGCACTGATGTCAATTCCAGGGGAAAATTCCCCTTGAACGGGAGTCTTGGTGGCTCAAGCCTGAGCGCGAACCCGGCTGTCAGATCGCAACGCGCAACACTAACTACCAGGCTATCCCGACCCCATAATTATAATTATAGATAGGTAGATAGATGTACAGACACATAGACAGCCAGACAAAGAGAGGAGAGGGGGGGGGGCTGATACTTGATGGATAATATAGTTCTGTTTGCATCAGTATTCTGAATTTATAGCGTTAAACTAATGCGGCGCGCAGCGCGCGCTAACGAGAGCGAGAGAGAGAGAGGAGAGGAAGAGAGAGGAGAGCAAGCAAGCAAAGCAAGGGTCAGGAGTGGTGTATACTTGTTTGGGGGGTGATTTTCAATGTGTAGGGTCCAATTACTAACCTTACGCCTATTATGTAATCGATCCTCCCTCTCTCTCTCTCTCTCTCTCTCTCTCTCTCTCTCTCTCTCTCTCTCTCTCTCTCTCTCTCTCTCTCTCTCTTCTCTCTCTTAGTAGTTTAGTCATATAGACTAAGTGGGAGTAATATGCATTCGGAATATGGGGGACTGTACTGTTAATCCACAAATAGAAAAAATACATACATATGCTATCAAACGTTTCTTAAATGTCCCAATCCATTCGTCAAATACTGTACTATATGGAGAAAACGGGAAGATATCCTTTAAACTCAGAACGTCTGTTAAGTGTATAAGTGCTGGCTAAAAATACTGAAACTTCCTGGGTCACGTTTTTGTAGGCCAGTCTTATGAAATGATGGTTATACAAATGGAGCTGGGTAGAAGGAACTGGAATATCAAGTTTAAAAGTTTTATCAGAACATAGTTTTGGGAATCGTGTGTGTGTCTTCAGGAAGTAACGGTAGCGTGCATGGGTTTATTTCTGAATGGAAAAGACGACTATTTGTTCATTTAAACAAAATTGGCACTCGGACATGGAAAGTAAAGATAAATACTGCTGGTTTTTTTCGTTTACGTGTGCTTTTCAAGCTGAAAAGTATCTTCGAATGTCACTGACAAATGGCATCGATATTTATGCAAGATGTTTCGACTAAGAAACACCGGCTTCAATGGCAACAAAAGATGGTTTACAACCTGAGGACGTGCCACCAGTTACATGCCCTATGTGTGGTCTATTCTTGATGATGAAGTGCATTTCCTGTTTCATGTCAATCATAAGTTTTTCCATACGTGAAAACTGTTGGTGTTCTCAATCTAGAAGCTTTCCAAGAAGGCCAGCTATTTTTTTTATTTATCGTCCGATGCTGATATTGTGATCAAATCGGTTGAAAGTTTATTGCTGAAGCACTGAAATTAAGACAATTTACAGCTAAGTTCCAATTCGCTTACCATTTGTGACTAAACTAAAGTAACATTTATATTATGTAAAACTCCAGCATTTGTGTAACACATAAAACATTTATAATTACGCTGTAGTCTCCAGCAAAAAGATATTTTTTGAAAATTGCACATACAATGTCAATGGATGGTCTAATATAACATTCTAGAATGTTCTTTCATTATGTTAGTATTGCTTATTGGTTTCCTATTGTTCATCCTTGTATATTATTTTGTGTTCATTTTGAACCGAGTTTTACGTCAGAGCTTAAAGTCGTATCCGTTCATAAGAGCTCATTTGGGTTTTTGGTTTTCATTACGTTTAAAGGCATCATGTGATTTTTCTTGTATTTATTTGTACATATTTACA
The DNA here is from genome assembly GCA_028751875.1 of Rapana venosa. Classification (NCBI taxonomy): domain Eukaryota; kingdom Metazoa; phylum Mollusca; class Gastropoda; order Neogastropoda; family Muricidae; genus Rapana; species Rapana venosa. The sequence continues at coordinate 20,654,188 of CM054164.1, forward strand.
AAAGAAAGTCGTGTATAACCCCTTGTCTATAGGCCACTTTGGGCATGAAATCAAATTGGTCAAAGCGTCAAAAGCGTCTCTCTCTCTATCTCTCTCTCTCTCTCTCTCTCTTCTCTCCTCTCTCTCCTCCTCTCTCCCTCTCTCTCTCTCTCTCTCTCTCTCTCGCTTCTCTATCTCTCTCTCCCTATCCCTCCCTCCATCCCTCCTTCCTCCTCTCCCTCCCCCTATCTCTCTTCAAGTCAAGTCAAAGTCAATGTCAAAACACTTTAATCATCCCATGAAGAGCAATTACATTCTGACAGGCAATTGTATACTATATTTATCTCACAAGACTCAAGAAGAATACATTTTCAGATCGTTATCTCTCTATTATTCACGCAATATTCGACCTTGTACATATTTCAATTTATAGCGCGTCATGAATTAAGCAATAATATCTGACGTTTGGTCTATCTCCAAGCAGACTGATTAGGCGCGCTTAACTTTTCTGTAAAGGAAACCATGCCTTTCATTTATTTAGGTTCCCCGGGAGATTGGCCGGTGGGGCCTGGTCAGTTATAAATAGCATCACACCATCTGGGTAATTCGGTCCTTAGAATTCCCTCCGTTTAATCCCTCACTGGGTCTTGTCCTTATCTCTGTCAGCTCCTTTTGTCTATTTTCTGCCAGAAAGATTAAAAGATAACAATTCTCTCCTCGACGACAGTTCGGATGCACAGGGCCTGACTTGTCAGGAGCTTAACGGCAGCGTTCAAATGACAAGCAACAAATAGTTGCTGTCTGAGTATTCGACAACGAAGATGGAGAATTCATTTTGATGGTTTTAGCAAATCTTTTTCCTATCCGTGCCTAGTTTACAAGCTGGGTTTTGTTTAGTTTGTTTTGTGGTGGTGTTTCTTTGCCTTTTCTAACAGTGTTTCTCTGTATTTCCCCGTTTCTCTGCTAGAGCTCCATGGTTCACCAGTGGTGAGGTTTTGCGTATACGACCGTTTTTACCCACCATTAAGGTAGTCACGTTCCGACTTCGGAGATAAATCTCTGTACGAAAGTTGGTGAGGCTTGGGTGCAACCATAGCTTGTTTGGGTTAAAATCTGTACAGTAATAAGAGCGTATTCCAAGTAACATTGTCCTTTTATGGATTTTCAAGTTTATCAAAATGGCTGTTAAGTTGGGGGGGGGGGGGGGTAATAATGAATGGCTTGTGCTTGTGGCGATGCATCCTCCCCTGGGAGAACAGTTAAATTTCACGCAGAGAAATCGGCATTGTTGTAGCATACAACACAATACAGTACAGTACCATACAATACCATAAACTACAATGCAATACAGTTCAATACAATACAGTACAGTACAATACAATGAAGATAGAACGGGCTATAACCTACTGCGCAGTAAATGGGAGAATCGGGTAAATTGCTATGTAGTGCGGCATCATCATAACCAAAGAAAGAAGGATATGTTTGGATACCAAAGAAGAATAAGAACAAGAGGAAGACTATAGTTCAGCCCAGTGTTTGGAAAGGTAAACTATCTGTACTTTGATAATAAATATGTACACTCGCTTATATATAGTTCAGGGTAATTCACTCAATTTTGATTTTTTTAAAGCCTACATCTGTAGGGTCATATACATTCTGAAAATAAAAGCTTAGCAGTTAAATGAAAATAGCATACAACGTAGTTATAACCAGTTTTTAAAAGGTAAAGTCAAGTCAAAGTCAAAAACACTTTAATCATCCCATGAAGGGCAATTACAATACTGACAGGTAGATTGATACGTATCAAAAATCTCAAAAACTCAAAAAAAAGAGCTATATTTCAGATTGGTTAAAACATTCCAAAATGACTTCAAATAAAAATGTCACGAACAACACACACACACACACACACACAACACACACACACACACACAAACACACACACAAACACACTCGCGCGCATGCGCCACACATAAACACACTCGCGCGCATGCGCACACACATACACACGCACACACATCAATTGTGAACACAATGTTGGTTTTTTTAAATTGACTAGAAGGCAAAAATCTTATTATTGACGCACGCACATACGCAAAACGTACACAAGCACGTGCGTGCGTCTGCGAACATACCCACGTACACCCACACCATACACCAATATACGAATTCAATGTTTTAAGACCGTTGACTAGAAGACAGACTGATTTCACACACCAAACACACAAACACACACACACACACTCACACACTCACACACACAACAAACCTCCCAAACACACACTATTGTGTATTGACTACTCTCATTTCAATGACTATCTGGCAAGTAATCAGAGAATCTAAAAAACTAGGTAGTCAACATCATGTGAATTCAAGAATTCGCATGCTTACTGGCACAAAAGAATTTCTTTTTTCTCTTTGTTTTGCTGATGGGACACTGAAACGGCTTTCCGAAGGCAACAATTGAAATTTGGAAGCAATGCATGTGGAGGGATCAGCCTAAATGGCCTGTGGTCTTTGCGTACAAGCTTGTGATTGCTGAACGACATGAGATCTCTTTGTTCTTTTCCAATTATTTTTGAGCGATAAGGTAAAAAGGTAAAGTTGTCTTATTACCTATGTGGTCGTTTGGGGAGCTAAGGTCAGAGACCTCAACTTCTCCAGGAGCCAGCATATTGATGGCAGCGCCATCTAATCTTCTCTCACTGCTTTACTTCCTGACCCTAAGAGAACAGGTACCCCATTTACGCTGGGTAAACTGGGGATTGCAACTGAAGCCAAAAAAGCTATGAAGGGTGGTGGACCATCACGAGGTATCCACACTCAACGCTGGCTTAACCTTTAGCTTGGGGAAAGCAAGCGTTCTGACCACTGAAGCGATCCAGTCCCCATTGTACCTGAGTTATCCAGTCACATGGATCAATTTTATCCGTCCCCATTGAATGAACACTGATCTATCCACTCCACTGACACTGATCTATTCCTCTACCAGTAACCACTAATCTTATCCTGTCCACTGATCTATCCACTCCCACTGATAACTGATATATCCACTCACACTAACCACTAAACTATTCCAGTCCTCCCACTGACACTGATCTACCCAGTCCCCATGACCACTGATCTATCCATCCCTCTGGCCACTGATCTATCCAGTCTCACTGATTATCCAGGCCTCACAGACCACTGATCTTTACTCCCACTGACCACTGATCTATCACTCCCTGTCCACTGATCTATCAGTCTCAATGATTATCCAGGCCTCACTGACCACTGATCTATCCACTCCACCTGACCACTGATCTATCACTCCCACTAACACTAATCTATCAGTCTCTCACTGACCATGATTACCAGTCCCCACTGAACATGATTATCCACTCCCATGAACACTGATCTATCCAGTCTCACTGATCTATCCAGGCTCACTGTCCCTGATCTATCACTGACCACTGATCTTCCACTCCCACTGACCACTGATTATCCAGTCCTCACTGGATTCTATCCAGGCTCACCTGTCCATGAATCTATTCCACTCCCACTGACCACTGATCTTTCCAGTCCCCATAACCACTAATCTATCCAGTTCCTCTATGCAATGATACTACCCAGTCCCACTGACCATGATTATCCCATCCCACTGACCACTGATCTATCCAGTCTCACGATCTATCAGGCCTCATGACCACTGATCTACCCAGTCCCCACTGACCACTGATAATCCACTCCCACTGACCACTGATCTATCCAGTCCTCACTGATCTATCCTGGCCTCACTGACCACTGATCTATCCACTCCCACTGACCACTGATCTATCCAGTCCCCACTGACCACTGATCTATCCAGTCCCCACTGAGCATTAAGCTAGTCAGTCCAACCAATATAATTTTAATTCAATTCAATTCAAACACTTTATTATGTCAGAGACAGAGAAATTCTCGCGGATTACAAGCCATACATAAAAACAGTAAACATATAAACATAATATCACGGAAAAGAATACCACAACACAGTATCCGAACATCAACACACACCCATCCAAATATGAAAATACGAATTAGCGTACTGCCCAGCCAGTCGTAACATCGGCCAGGTAAAATCACTTTACGCCTCATTGTGCACCCCAGTATGCCCACACAACCAACACCCCACACAGCTCGCCACATAAGGACTGACTAACCGCTGAAAACTTGGACCATACTTTACTCAGCATGGTCATCGATGACTGCCACCAATTGTCTATACAACGTTTATAAGTTACCAACAAAGTCACAGCAAAAGAGAAAATGGCTAGTGAAAAAAATTCGCTTTTTCTGTTGTGTTGGTGTGGGAGATATGCATAATTATACAAAAGGTTTCATTTTGTAGGAAAAACCTTTACCACATCTTCACATCTTTTTTCCCCCTGCTGAATCCTTTCAGCAATAACAAGGGATAGCTGTTTTCGAAAGTATCATAGCGACTGCTATCAAAGCCTTTAGTTATGGCTCCATTGACTGCTGGGCTGACTGCATTGGCTACCGTCAGTTATGTGATAGAAATGCAGGCTCCTAAAGATATGATGATGAACGAAGAAATAAAAGATGAGTGGAGAAGGTAACAATGGGCGAAGAGGGAGAGAATGAATGAGGAAGGAAAGCACGAAGGAAGAAGGAAAGGATAACGAAAAGACGGGAAGATGAATGTAAAAAGGAAGGATAACGAAGAAGGGAAGGATGAATGACAAGGAAAGGATAAATGAGAAGGGAAAGGTTGAATGAGAGGAAAGATAACGAAGAAGGGAAGGATGAATGAAGAAAGGAAGGATGACTGAAGAAGTAAAGGATGATGAAGAAGAAAGGATGACATGAAGAAGGAAGAAAGGATATTGAGGAGGAACGAATGAATGAAGGAAGGTAAAGATGAATGAAGAGAAGGATGAATTAAAGAAGAAAAAAGATGAATGAAGAAAAAAGGATGAATAAAGAGGAAAATATGAATGAAGAAGGGAAGGGTGATGAAGATGGAAAGAAAGGATTAATGAAGAAGAAAAGGATGGGTGATAAAAGATCTACTGAAAACATACAGAATGAACGGGAAAAGTAGGAAAGCCTGCTGCTGTTCACAGGTTCCAAGCTGTGCCCAGAGCTGGCTAAGCCCACCACCATCATCACCAAAGACAACGTCAGCGCTCTCAAACTCAGCACCTACAACCGCACCCAGGGCACCACAGTCACCGTCTCCTGCCTGGTAGCCCCCGACTACCAGTTGGTAGGACCCAGCGTGCTCACGTGCCTCAGCACCAGCCAATGGGATAAGGCCACGCCGACCTGTAGGTTGGTTGTGCCCACTTCAGGGGGTGGGTTTGACATCACCATGGTGCCCATGTTGGTGGCGGCTGGAACGATGGCAGTGTTGCTTCTGGCTTTGATTTGCATCATGATTTTTGTCGTCTGCTGCTGGAAACACTCCAAGTAAGTCATGGTTCGTGTGGAAAATCTGTAAGCTTTCTTGCACTTGTCAAGGTAATATTGGAGTGAAGGCCTTTTTTCTGATAAAATTCTTTGTTTAGTATCTCAACCCCCCTCCCTCACCCCCAAGGGGTACCAGGGTCCTGCCAGTATAAACAGCATCCCCACCTTCTGGAAATTGTGTGCTAGAAATTTCCTCTTTTCTATCATCATCTTTGTTTCTGCCTTGTTCCTTTTCTTCCTGTCACCTCCTTCTGGTCTATTTTCTGCCTTCTTGGCCCATTCTCCTGCCTTTTTTCCCAGAAAGACTTATAAGATAACAATTATCTCTTATGCCGAATTCTGATGCGCTGGGGCTGACTTGTCAGGTACTTAATGGCAGTATAACCCATTTTTGCTCATATAACAGACAATGATAGTTTCTGTACGAGCGTTCAATGAAGAAGTATTTCGAAACTAGCTGAAAGCTAGATGTTCAATAGAACAATTTAATGGAAGAATGAAATAATGGTAAATTGACTGACTTTGACAATGCTTGGAGTGGATTTGAACCAGTTGTACACGAAACTGATCACCCGTTTGTTTTAGAAAATCGTAAAAAATTATGAGAATATCGCAAATTGGAGTGTTTTTCCTTGCTATGATAACCATCTGCTTTGAAGTGTCTGTTCACAAATTTTATCCACGATTGCTGATGTAAGCTATGCTTGATGGTTCTGTGTGTTGTGTGTGTGTCTGGTGTGTGTGTGTGTGTGTGTGTGTGTGTGTGTGTGTGTGTGTGTGTGTGTGTGTGTGTGTGTGTGTGTGTGATGTGTACTTGGGGGGGCTAATTGTTTGTTTAGATAACTTAATAAGGAATCTGTAGCCGTGTAGTGTTATGCGCTATCCTACGGCTTAGAAACCTTTGCATAACATATGCCTCTTGCAGACACACAGACAACTTAACACACGTAGTTATAAGGCCTCATTCTGTTGCACATGTGAGTGGTTAACTAGAGGTAATTCTGAGATCTGCACAATGCAGGGAATGTTATTTTTGTGATTACTCTGTTTTGAAGCAAATCAACTAGTTGATCCACACATATAAGGATACATAGGGACATGATAGTTCAGAGGTCATGCCTCATGCTGTCCCCAAGCAAAGCTTTAGTTCGTGTAACTGTCTTGCGGATGGGTGATCGTTCGTTGTCCTTGGCTTTAGAAGTCTTCCAGTTCACCCAGCTGTAAATGGGTACCTGCCCTATTTAGGGTCAGGGAAGGTAAAGCATCAAGAGAGAGGAGATGGGCGCCGCCCTCAACATGCTAGCCCCTAGAGAAGCTGAGGTCTCTGACACCTCGCTCCCTAATGACCGCGAAGGTTTTGGGACAGCTTTGCCTCGGCCTTGTACAGACTTTTTATGTTTTTGTGCTAAAGCTCCGGGGGTCACCAGTGGTGAGATGCTTGTGTACGCGACTGTTTTTGCCCACCATTGAGTAGCCGCATTCCGACTTCAGGTTTGATGTCTAAACTCGACACTAGTGTGTATGTCTTTATATATATAATCGTTTTTCTTATTGTTGGTCATTTGTTGTTACTTGCACTCGGGGCCTCGGTTTACAGTCTCATGTGAAGGACTTTTGGAGTCTGCACTGATGTTAACTCCCGCGGTAAAGTCTCCTTGATCCCGACCCGTCAAATGGCAAGTGCAGCGCTCTATTCACTAGGCCACACCCCCATCCCCACCCCCACCCCCCATCTTATTTATAAAGTAACCCACTGCAAGAGAGTTACTCCTCGCCAAATTCCGTAGAAAAGAAAAAAATTAATACTCTCGAAAGGAAACAAATACAGTTGCACACAGGAATTTTTTTTAAAAAGAAATTGGAGATGCTGTTCTTGTGACGACTTCCCCCCCCACCCCCCACCCACCCAAGGGAGAGGAGCCGGAATTTCACGCAGAAAAATTTAGGTGGCTGATTATGCAATACAATACAATACAGTACAACACAATACAACACACTACAACACACAATACAACACACAATACAACACACTACAATACAACACACTAAAATACAACACATTACAATACAACACACTTTAATGCAATACAATGTATTGTACAGACTTACGGCTGTATATCAATATTTTGTTGTTGAAGATGTAGCATGTACCATACTTTTTTTTAATTTTTAATTTTATACTTCTTTAAGTCTCGAGATTTCTCTGCGTGAAATTCGGGCTGCTCTCCCCGGGGAGAGCGCGTCGCCACAAGAGCAGCGCCACCTTTTTTTCTGTCTGCAACTGTATTTGTTTCCCTATCAGAGTGGCTTTTTTCTACAGAATTTTGCCAGGGACAACTCTCTTGTCGTGGGTTCTTTTACGTGCGCTGAAAATTTTATGTGGCGCACGGGACCTCGGTTTATCGTCTCATCCGAAAGACTAGCGCCCAGACCACCACTCATGGTCTAATGGATGGGGGGAAAGTTTCGGGCCCAAACGGGATTTGAACCACCGCACACTTCCGACCCGGACTTTTCGCTTTCTAGACAGGCGCGTTACCTCTAGACCACCGATCCACCATACGTAGACTACCTTAAATCATTGGTGCTTTATTCAGGTCAGGGGGCTTTGGCAAAAGTATGCGGGGAACACCAATGGGCTTGTTCCGATCGCTGAGCTTGCAAGAGGCCGAGTCAGTCTTCAGCCAGCGACGTCATCGTTATTACCCTGCGTCAGAGTGCAGTGACGTCATTGACAGCATTTCCGCGCGCTGTCCTTCCCACACTTTTGCGCAGACTCCGTAAGCGTAAATTCTCTGTATGTCTGTCTGTCTGTCTGTCTGTCTGTCTCTCTCTCTCTCCTCTCTCTCTCTCTCTTCTCTCTCTCGTCTCTCTCTCTCTCTCTCTCTCTCTCTCTCTCTCTCTCTCTCTCTCTCTCTCTCTCTCTCTCTCTCTCAGATATGGTTATCCTAAGTCATATTTTTGTAGCTGACTTTTTGTTATACAGTAACATGTTGTCAGTTTTTTGTTTTTTGGTTTGTTTTTTGTTTTTTGGTTTGTTTTTTGTTTTACTATTGCTTTTACCCCCACCAAAATACTAAGCAGTTCGGCAACCCCCTTCATGTATGGGCCAATGGCCTTTTTGTGAATAAATCATTCGAGTTCTCTCTCTCTCTCTCTCTCTCTCTCTCTCTCTCTCTCTCTCTCTCTCTCTCTCTCTCTCTCTCTCTCTCGCTCGCTCCCTCTGTCTGTCAGTCTCTCTCTCTCTGTCTCTGCCTCTCTCACTCTCTCTCTCTCTCTCTCCTCTCTCTCTCTCTCTTCTCTCTCTCTCTCTCCTCTCTCTCTCTCTCTCTCTCCCTCTCTCTCTCTGTACATTGATGTCGTTGCCTCATCTTTCCTTTCTATCCCATTACCCGGAAATGATGGAACCTTTCTGTCTGTATGTAGGTCTTTCTGTCTTTCTTTCTTTATTCATTCTTTCTTTATTCATTCTTTCTTTCTGTTATCGTTTTCTAATTGTTTTTCTATTCCAAGCCAACCCCCTACCACACCTTTTTTCAGGAAGCATTATCAATATATGTTCCTCCATCTCTAGATCTGTGGCTGGCTAGAAGATATATCCTCTCCTCTCCCTTTGACTACACTCCACCTTTACATTTTTAGCACTCTACCTTCTGTTTTCCTATATCACTCTCGCATTTTTATCGCACATCCACTGAAATAAAAGTCACTTTTTATGAAAGACTAGCCTCTGACCCAAAAAGTCCACATGGAGCTTATCAATATCAGGCCTGAGCTAATATACACAGGATACTACTACTACTTATTATTATTATTATTATTACTTGCCTCCTTTAATTGCATGGTTAGTGGTGGTAAGGATGATGCAATGCTGCTGCTATGGAAGTGCATGTTCTTTGACAGCATTTCCACTGTCTGTCTGTCTGTCTGTCTGTCTGTCTTGACAACTCTGTACTCAAAGCTTCCTGTCATGATGTATCTTTGCGTCAACATGACCCGAGAGATACAGACACCAGCAGTGTTGGTCAGGTAGTTTGAGCAACATTAAAATCGCCATCGATAAGGCTGATGAGGCTCGACTGTATAGCCCCAGTCGCTCCAATGAGCTCATAGCAAACCTACTCTGGGCAGGAGCCCACCGGAGTCCGAAAAATCCCTATGACTATGGGACTCGAACCCACGACCTTCCAGCCCGTAACCCAACCTCTACTCCATGGTGGCTGCCTCGTTACTTTGGCTGCTGCTGCTGTTGATGTATTTTTCAAGTTTCTTTAACGTGCGCTAACGCTGTGTGCAGGGAGGTGGGGAGCAGGTATCCATTTTCAGACACCATGTCCCGCTCCTCCCCCACCACCTACATCACCGCCGTCAGCAGGGGCACAGAACTCCCCTTCAGGACGCGGGGGCTGACTACCCACAGTTATTCCCCTGGTAAGAACATGGCGCTGTTTTTCTTACTTTCGTTTTCTGTGGGGTTGCCGCTGGTGGTGATGGTGGTGGTGGTTGGTTGTTATTGTGATGGAGGTAGTGGTGGGGGTGGAGGTGGGGGTGGTGGAGGTGTAGTCGAAGAACGACCAAAAGAAGATACCAGAGTAAAGTTGAGGACAAACTGAAATGGCGTTTATGCTGTAACACAAAAAGAGACGGAATTCATCTCTTGGTTTGTTTTCCAGCCTAATGATGAAATTTATCAGATACACGTATTATAATGGTCCTGGTAACTTCAAGGGTAAATCTTTTCCTATCGAAAACTCATGAGGTGATTCTTAAAAAATAAACTTTGGCTATTCATGTTTATGAAGAAGGGTAAACACTGCTTGTCGTACTATGTCGACTACACCGTCATTTGTTCCAGTTAAAAGTTGATAGATTAGTTTTCTATTTTAAAAAATGATAATAATAAATTGATGGCGGAACCTCCGTTAGAAAGGGTCTATGGCCTAAATCTGAATAAGACAGAAGTAAAGGTGTCCCATGCGGTGGGGGAAAGAAGTGTCAGAGACGTAAGTTTCTCAAGGAGCCAAGCAACTGGAGAGCGGCGCCCATCTCCTCTCCCTCGCCGCTTTACCTTCCCTGACCCTTTCGGATGAGGCGAGAAACCGAGGTCCCATGTACCATACTCATTTAGTGCGCATAAAGAACATACGGCAACAAGAGAGATGTCCCTCGCAAAATTTTGTAGAAAAAGGCCTCTCTGGTAGGAAATCAAATAAATATACTGATAGGAAAAGAACAAAATGATGGGTGGCGCTGCTCTTGTGGCAACGCGCTCTCCCCGTGGAGAGCAGCCCGATTTTCTCGCAGGTAAATCTGCCGTGACTTAAAATGGTGTACAATACACAACACACCCTAAAGAGGCAGGGGTACCCATTTACAGCTGGGTGAACTGGAGGACTGTACTGAAGCCAAGGTGCACGAACGGTCATCCATCCAAGTGGCAACCACGCTCAGAGCTGCTTAACCAGAGAAGACTGATACAGGGCTTGGGGAGAGAGTGTGAGCGCTCTGACCACTGAGCTGTCCCGCCTAATCAAACTATTTGATTCCACTGGTTTCAGCCAGGGGCAGTCCAGGGATTTACAAACGGACTCTGTGTCACGAGCGTCACCCACGACCTACGTCACAGGGGTCAGCAGAGGTCAAGAGCCACCCCTCAAGATCCGGGTGGGCACTGGTCAACCCTACCGAACCTGGCACGAGCTTTTTTATAACTCCTATACCTGAGGAAAGAAGCCACCCGTATTGGGCCCTTGGTCACCTTCATTCCTAGCCTGCCACCCTTCATCAATACCTCTGTCTGTCTGTCTGTCTGTTTGTTTGTCCCTCTCTCTCTTTCTCTCTGTGTATGTTTTTTTTCTATTTCTGTATCAGTCTCTGTATCTTTTTTTTTGGTTTACATATGTGTGTGCATGGACGCAGGCATGTGTGTGTGTGTGTGTGATATGTGACAGTGTTCATGATTACCATGATAACAGTTTGTTCTTTGTTTTATGAGGCCTGACATGCCACAAGTAGATCTACCTATTTATCCATCCAAGATGACACACTGTTGTGTGTGTGTGTGTGTTGTGTGTGTGTGTGTGTGTGTGTGTGTGTGTGTGTGTGTGTGTGTGTGTGTGTTGTTGTGTGTGTGTGTGTGTGTGTGTGTCGTCGTCGTGTGTGTGTTGGGGTTGTGTGTGTGTGTGCGCGCGCGTTTTAAGGATATACTGTTCAAAGATTCATGTCACTATCTTTTACATATCGACAGTTGATTCATCTGTCGATTTTTCTCTGTTGTTATCACACATTGTTATGTGGTCATTTTTGGGGTGAATACCATAATGAAAACACGACATCTCTGGTCGTTATATTTATTCTACCCGAAGAGGGAATGCGGCTACCTTACTGGTGGGAAAACGGTCGTATTAGCAAAATCTCAACTTTGGGAATCTTGCATTTCTAACCAAGGAGCGAGTGTTCATGAAAAAAATCTCTCTCTCTCTCTCTCTCTCTCTCTCTTCTCTCTCTCTCTCTCCTTCTTATATATATTATATATATATATATAATATATATATATATATATATATATATATATATATATGTGTGTGTGTGTCCGTGTGGTGTATATGTGTGTGTGTGTGCTACAGACACAATCATCACCATCATCATCATCATCTTTGGTCATAAGCTATCGTCATCATCATTACCATCAACATTACCACCACTACCGTCCTCATCATCATAGTCATCGCCATTGTCATCATTGTGGTCACCTCTGCGACCATCTAGAGGTGATTTTAACCATAAAGTGAACGATCTGAACACGATGTTTTTTTCTTTACAGATTTACTGACACAATTAATTCAGTACGAAACGCAAAAAGAGAAAGATTGTTTTGGGTGGTGTGTTATTTTTTCAACATAAGCCGTTTTACTTACTGAAAATCTACGTTGGTTTGTCTTTTATGTGATGAGGTTTTTATTGGATTGTTTGTTTTTAATTGACTAATTACATTACGTTTTTCTATAGAAACTTTACAGCATTTGTGAACTGTGAAGCCAGCTAGAGAGAGAGAGAGAGAGAGAGAGAGAGAGAGAGAGAGAGAAGAAGAGAGAGAGAGGAGACAATGACAATGACAAATTCTTTTATTTCGAGGATAATGAATAAGCACACATGTGCTTTTTTACATCCAGTCCCCGCCCGTTAGGGATACATCTTAATAATAATAACCCAATACTTATACAGTCTCGCAATAAAAACAAGGGGAAATAACCCTTTTCAAAACAGCTTCCCCCACAACAACCCTCCCCCCCCCCCCCAAAGCAAGCAATTAAAAGAAAATCCTAAGAATACCCCACCCCTACCCCCACCCCCCAAAAAACCCTAACCAAAACAAACAAAACAAAAGAGAAGGAAAAACCAAACCAACAAAAGATGATAAAAAAGAGAAAAACAGACAAACAACAACAACAAGAACAAGAGCAACAACAAAGCCAAGAAAAATAACACAACCAAACTTAATAAGTCATAAAGATAAACATCTACACATTGTCAAATGGTACACATACTTGTTACACATAATTGTAAGATATTGAAATAGGGCACTCATTAAAACTGAAGTACAGAGAGAGAGAGAGAGAGAGAGAGAGAGAGAGAGAGAGAGAGAGAGAGAGAGAGAGATCATGGTGAAGTCTCAACCCTCTTTACGAATGAATGCATCTGAGATTTATTATTATAAGCATGAAAGGGGCGAGATAGTCAAGTGGTTAGAGCGCTCAGCTAGTGATCTAACAGCTCAGGTTCGAGCCACCTCTGAGGGGCCTGTTTGAAGGGATTTCCCCCCAGGAGTTACCATCAGTACCGACTCCACTTCCCTCAATGTCTTTCGGATGAGGCTATAAACCGAGGTCCTGTGTGTGGATGCACGCAGAACACCTTGCACACACGTTAAAAACTTGTTCAGCCTTTCGGAACAGGATTTCATTGCATGCCTGTAGGAACAGATGCCACATCTTACAAAACACACGTGCACACTACTGTCATGCGAAGACGTCATCCCCGAAGTCGGAATGCGGCTACCTTTATTGGTGGGAAAAAACGGTCGCATTCGCAAAATCTCACCATTGGTAAATCTCGGAATTCTAGCCGAGGAAGGGGAAAAAAGTGTACATAATTCTATTTTTTTAAAAAGGATAATGCGCTTATAGGTATCTGCACACAAACTATGGCTGCAGTGTTGGGGGAGAAAAACATAGAAAAAGTGATGCGTGGTGTGAGAAAGGGGCTGAAAAAGAAAAACCACGATGATGGTGAAACAAGAGCTGGTCTTTCACAAAACTCTCATATATTTTATTTCAAAGCTCTCATATTTTTGCCAACATTTTTAGGGCAATATTGCACAGTAGATTGCGCTCAAAAGTCATCAGAGAAATGCGACCAAAGGGGTACCATCACCACCACCACCACCACCACCCCAAGAAAAGAAAAGTAATAAAGAAAGACTAACCCAAAAAAGAAAGCAAAAAGAAATGACCAACAATGTTGATCGTGTGTTACTAAAGAGATAACCAAACAATAATTATATACTAAAAAAACAACAAACAAACTAAAACCCATGGGCTGCTTTTTTGGTTTTGTTTACATGGACTAATATGTATCACAGAGAGAGAGAGAGAGAGAGAGAGAGAGAGAGAGAGAGAGAGAGAGAGAGAGAGAGAGAGAGAGAGAGAGAGAGAAATCTCACGTGAATGATGGGTTCATTTGTTTGTATTTTGTTTTCGCATCTTTAATCTTCTAAACATAAATGATCGTAAGTCTAAGAAGCACAGTTGTATTTAAGACATAGGTTTACTTTAGGCTAGCAGTTTTGTATCTTCTTCGCTTGTTACAATGTTTCCTTCTTTTCTTTTCATTCTTTTTATTCTCGTAGACACACACTGCTGATTGACTTGTTGTAGATGATGGCTTGCTTTTCAAATGTGCTGCTATTATTATTATTATTTCAAACTGTAACTTTTGCAATAAACACTCTTTTGTATCAAATCAGTGTCGTTCTGTAAATGTGTGTGTGTTTGCTTGTGTGTGCGTGCGTGCGTGTATGTGTTTGTGTGTGTCTGTGTGTGTGTGTGTGTGTGTGTGTCTCTCTCTCTCTCTCTCTCTCTCTCTCTCTCTCTCTCTCTCTCTCTCTCTCTCTCTCTGTGTGTGTTCTTAAGTGCATATAATATTGAAGCAAACAGAGACAAAACTCCTGTCCCTAACTACTAGTGTTACCAGATCCATAATTATTGTGTTAAAGATGTTCTCTGGCTTAACACTGTCCCTAACTACTAGTGTTACCACATCCATCATTATTGTGTTGAGATGTTCTCTGGCTTAACACTGTCCCTAACTACTAGTGTTACCAGATCCATCATTATTGTGTTGAGATGTTCTCTGGCTTAACACTGTCCCTAACTACTAGTGTTACCACATCCATCATTATTGTGTTGAGATGTTATCTGGCTTAACACTGTCTCTTACTACCAGTGTTACCAGATCCATCATTATTGTGTTGAGATGTTCTCTGGCTTAACACACTACTAGTGTTACCAGATCCATCATTATTGTGTTCAGATCTTCTCTGGCTTAACACTGTCTCTAACTACTAGTGGTTACCAGATCCATCATTATTGTGTTCAGATGTTCTCTGGCTTAACACTGTCTCTAACTACTAGTGGTTACCAGATCCATCATTATTGTGTTCAGATCTTCTCTGGCTTAACACTGTCTCTAACTACTAGTGGTTACCAGATCCATCATTATTGTGTTCAGATCTTCTCTGGCTTAACACTGTCTCCAACTACTAGTGGTTACCAGATCCATCATTATTGTGTTCAGATCTTCTCTGGCTTAACAGTCTGGGGGTCACCCACAACATGCACTCTGACACTCCTCCTACCTGGGAATCACCGTGAGACCTTAAATACACACTGGATGAGAAATTTGTATGATTATATGGCTGGGTGTTTTTTATTAAGTCACTTATCATATAGACAGCCATACTCCGACTTTGACAGATGTTTTTTTCCTAATAATGGAAAATAAAGACTGGAATTCTAGAAGCTTGACATGGATGGAGACCGTGTCAACAAAACAGGGCAAAGCTTTAAATGTAGGCACTTTCGCTGACATCAAAGTGACTGACACAGCTGTGGGCAACAAAACTGTTCTGAAACCGCAGTGTGCTTTACGTGGAATAGCTCACTGCAGTAGCTAAAGAGAAAAGTATGGAGTGCGCATCCGTCCAAAACACGCGCGGCGCGCGCGCGCGACACACACACAACACACACACACACACACACACACACACACACACACACAACACACACACATAGCACACACCACACACATGCACGCGCACACACACTAAAAGAATTAAAAGATTTTAGATAGAAATCAAACTCTCTTCTCTCTCTCTCTCTCTCTCTCTCTCCTCTCTCTCTCTCTCTCTCTCTCTTCGGATGAGACTATAAACCGAGGCCCGTGTGCGAACGCATGCAGAACATCTTGCGCACGCGTTAAATCCTGTTCCCCTTTTCGAAAGAGTAGGCCATTGTGTGCCGGTGGGAACAGATGACAAAATTTACAAATCCGCATACACACGGGGTCTAGATGTAAAAAAAACCCCACATAAATGCTTATTCCATTATCCTCGATATAAAAGAATAGATAAATAAATATAACTAAATCTCTCTGTCTCTCTCAAACACACACACACACACACACACCCACACACACACACCAAAAAAAGAAAAATTTCAAAATTTAAATCAACACACACACACACACCATACGTGCCATATGCACATGTACATGCACACGAATCACATGTACATGCACACGCCAAGCAAGCACTTACGTACATACTAACACATTACCACACACGCGCACAAACACATAGCGACGTGCGCGCGCACACTCACGGAAAATGCAAATATGTACACTCAAACCCACACACAAAGAGATGCCATTATCACCGTGTCTTTATTTTCTTCAAAGGCTCCGACACAATTTCTCCGAAGCTTCATTTTTTATGCACTTTCTTTTCTCCATGAAAATTAAGTACGATCAGTATCGCGACTATATATGAATGAAATGACTGACTGGAATGAGTATAGAACTGCTGTAAATCCAAACAAGGAATATCCCCGAAGTCGGAATGTGGCTACCTTGATAGTGGGCAAAAATGGTTGCATGCATAAAAAGTTTCACCATTGGTGAACCTCAGTTCTAGCCCAGGAATGAAGAAAAAAACCAAACAAAACTCGATTTTTAAAAAAAACCTCAAAGCCAACAGACAAAGAAACACACTCCTGTAAAATATGCTATGTTTAGGCACGGTACAACAACTTTTTTTATATCAAAACTAGCAGCAACCATAAACAAGTAGAGGAGAAACAAACTTTTGATTTTTAACATAGTGTTCTTCATGAGCTGAAAATTCATGAATTTGATCTAGTTCGTCAACCAAGTTGATTGCTTACTTACTTTTTTTATCCTATTTTCTTCCTACTTCTTTTCCTTCCGAGGTTAGAGCTCCGAGGTTCAATGGAGAGATTTTCGCGTATGCGGAAATTTTTTTTCGATCATTAAGGTAGCTACCTTCCGTGTTCAGGGATTGCCAAATAATTTAGCCCAAAAGTACACTGCTCATTTATAAAATCAGCATTTTTTTTTATTTACAGTGCATGTGGTTGTGAAACTATTCTGGGTTTTTTTTTACAAGTGTGTGTGTGTTTTGTGTGTGTGTGTGTGTGTGTGTGTGTGTGATGGAGTCCTATAAATTCACATGATTGTGTGAAAATCACGTGATTGTGTTGAATAAAAGATTCATTCATTCATTCACAAAGCTGTATTCTGGATATCCCTCTTCCTCTTTTTTTTTTTTTTTTTGGGGGGGGGGGTGATGTTTTATCTCTGGTATCACCAGATTTTATCGAAAATTCCAATACTGCAATATTGCCACTCAGGGGAGACCACTCCTGCGTGCACAGGATTCAAACTGATAAGAGTTAGTGTAGACAGGTTCGGGTTTCAAAGGTGGTCAGGTTTCTCAAAACATTTCCGAGTATTGACATGAAGAATCCCTATACAAGTCAGACTGGTGGGAATTGTCGGGAAACAGGGTGTAAAGGAACAGAATGATTTTGCAAGGTGTAGTGCAGAGTGCCCTATCTGTGTGCTGTTGTGTCTTCTTCTCTCACTTCACATTACTCTTAGTCGTATGTTTCTAAAAGGAATACGGTGTTTTGTCTTCTTCTCTCGCTCCATATAACACTTCGTTGTGTGTTGTTGTGTTTTATTTTTCCTACTCCATATAACTCTTCGTTGTGTGTTGTGTTTTTCTTCTCTCACTCCATATAACTTAGTTGTGTGTTGTTGTGTTTTTCTTCTCTCGCTCCATATAACTCTTCATTGTGTGTTGTGTTATATTTCTCTCACTCCATATAACTCTTCGTCGTGTGTTGTGTTTTATTTCTTTCACTCCATATAACTCTTCGTTGTGTGTTTCATAAATCTGTATGTTGTTATGTCTTCTTCTCTTACTCCATCTAACTTTTAGTGGTGTGTTTCAGAAATATGTCTTTTTCTCACTCCATATAAGTATAACTTTTTGTAGTGTAATTTAGAAATCTGTGTGTTATGTTCTTCTTCTCTCACTCCATATATAACTTTTTGTAGTGTAATTCAGAAATCTGTGTGTTGTTATGTTATTCTTCTCTCACTCTATATATAACCCTTTGTAGTAAATTTCAGAAAACTGTAGGTTATGCCTCCTTCTCACACTCCATATAACTTTTAGTTGTGTGTTTCAGAAATGCTCTTATGCCTCCTTCTCTCACTCCATATAACTCTCAGCCATGTGTTTCAGAAGCATGTAGTCATTATTGTTATGTATTCTTCTCTAAGTCCATGTAACTCTTAGTCGTATGTTTCAGAAACCTAATGTTCTTATGCTTTCTCTCACTCCATATTTGCAATATAATTTTATGTTATAAGTAGTATGTTTCTAAAAGGTGTGTGCTGTTATGCCTTCTTCTATCACTCCATATAACTGTTAGTCGTATGTTTCAGAAACATGTATGTTGTGCTTTCTTCTCTCGCTCCATGTTTGATATAATGTTATGCTCTAAGTTGTATGTTTCAGAAAGGTGTGTGCTGTTATGTCTTCTTCTATCACTTCCATATAACTCTTAGCCATGTGTTTCAGAAATGTTGTTGCATCTTCTTCTCTCACTCCATAACTTTTTAAGTTGTAGGCTGTTATGTTCTTCTTCTCTCATTCCATATAACTCTTGTGTGTTTCAGTAAGGAGTATGTTATATCATCTTCCTCTCTCACTCCGTATAACTCTTAGTTGTGTGTTTCAGAAATGCTATGTCTTCTTCTCTCACTCAACATAACTCATAGTCGTATGGTTCAGAAGCATGTGATGCTGTTATGTCTTTTTTTCTCACTCCATACATCTCTTAGTCATATGTTTCAGAAAGGTGTACGTTGTTATGTCTTCTTCTCTCACTCCATACATCTCTTGGTCATATGTTTCAGAAAGGTGTACGTTGTTATGTCTTCTTTTCTCACTCCATACATCTCTTGGTCATATGTTTCAGAAAGGTGTACGTTGTTATGTCTTCTTTTCTCACTCCATACATCTCTTGGTCATATGTTTCAGAAAGGTGTACGTTGTTATGTCTTCTTTTCTCACTCCATACATCTCTTAGTCATATGTTTCAGAAAGGTGTACGTTGTTATGTCTTCTTTTCTCACTCCATACATCTCTTAGTCATATGTTTCAGAAAGGTGTACGTTGTTATGTCTTCTTCTCTCACGTCATACAGCTCTTAGTCATATGTTTCAGAAAGGTGTACGTTGCTTAGTCGAATTTCTCAGAAACATGTTACGCTGTTATGTTTTTCTCTCACTCCCAAACTCTCAGTGGTCAGTTTCAGAAACGCGTCTGTTGTGGGGATGTCCTCTTCCCTCACTCTGGTCATCTACCTGTTGTCATTGGCCTCATCCTCCTCTTTCCCTGCAGCAACACCTGCTCTCGGAGTTGCCAAGCTGCCGGTGGTGGTGGTGGTGGTGGTGGTCGGCGGGGTGTACACCCTTTTGGGCGCCAGCTGCAAGGACAGCTGCGCCACCGTGGCCACACAGTCACACTTGCAGACACTGGAGGTACAGCGCCCCGTGATGACGTCACACTTGATCCTGCACAGTCTGGCCAAACGGCTGGATTTTCGAACAGGACCGCATCTGACACGCTGGTTGGCGGGGCATACTGAGGGTGCAGGGGTGGTGGTGGTCGTCGTGGTAGTGGTGGTGGTTGTTGGTGGGGATGGAGGAAGTGTGTTGGGAAAGGATTGCTCTAGCCAGGCGAGGAACCTGAGGTAGTCCACGTTGTCCAAGGTTGGGAGTGACGTCGTGGTCGGGTGTTCTGGCGGTAAGAGGATCTGTACATGGTTGGCGCCAATATCGTTCCTGAGTTCTTGGGGCATCTGAGAACTGGCTGGGTGGCTGTGTACACCAGCAGGGGAGTTGCTGTTGAGGGGGTGTGCTGGTGGCGCCTGGGGGTTAGAGTGACTCGTGTGTGCAAGAGAGTTTTGCGTGTGGGCACTCCTGCTGAAGAAGTTACTGTTCAGGTTGACATGGTTGGCGTTCACTCGGCTATCAGGCTGCACTGTTGGGTTCTGCTGCACGGCTTTTGAGGCGGGAAGGATGCCAGGACTGACTACCCCCATCATCTGAGAGTGGATGGTAGAAGACGGCAGATTCACCACGACTTTCTGATCATTGGAAAGGAGTGGGTTTAGAGTGCTTGGCGAGGCGTTTACGTCTGAATTCAACTCTGCTAAGGGAGCGGCTTTTCTTGAGCTTTGACCAGCACTCAACAGACCCTGAGGAGGGAACACGCTGTTTTGTCCTGCTGGTTCTGGATTGTGTGTGAAGCCAGATGGTCTTGGCTGCTGGGGTGGGATGTTTTGCTGTGCATTTTTCAATACCGTTCTTTCTTGGGGAATTGGAAAAATCACTTCTCCCACTGTTCTTTGACTTGGTGTTGGGGTCGTTTGGAGAGATTGCTGGAAGTGACGAGTTAGCCAGGTATCTGTTGTCACCTTGACTTGTGGCACACGTGGAGCTGCTCCTGTGGTCTTCCCCACAAACTGTGAGGGGAAAACAGACGCTGGAGGTGCTTCTGTCACTCCCTCAGCAACCAAAGGCCTGAAGCTGGAAGAGTGAACAGGCGAAAGGAGTCTTTTGTCAGAAGCAGGAGTAGCCATAGTCACAGCATGAGAATTGACAGGCGTAAGCATTTGAGCAGGAGGTGTTGTGGCTGGTGCAGGAACAGAACCTACAGGGAGAGAACTTTCCGAGCGGTTATCGGCCCTTGGTAAAGACTGAACAGAAGGAAGAGCAGAACTAGACAGAGACGTCTCTGGAGGAATCTGCGTGGTGGTGGTGACCTCACGTGGCAGAGCTGCCTGACCAACAGGCTTTGATGGAGTAACGGCTTTTGAGGGACCGTTTCTCGAGACGCTGTTCCACAAGCCGGTAAAGCCTCCGTGACTGCCCACCCTGTTGCCAATGCCGGGGTAGGCCGTGCTGGAGAAGAAGGAGCTGAAGAAGCCTGACCAAGGACTCGCTGGGGGGCTGGATGACCTCAGCCCGAGCAGCTGGTCCAGTGAGGACAGCTGTGGCGGCAGGAGGGTGGCCGTTCTTCCCCTGACCACTGGCCGAACCGTGCTCTGTCCGCCCCTGGGTGAGGAAGGGGCAGAAAGGTCATTTGACCCGTGTGAATTTTGATTTCTTGGACTACCTGAGGGATTGTTCTCAGTAGGGACCTGGTCTTGTGGAGGTGTTGTGCCAGTCTGCATTCTGTGTGGCGAAGATGTTGTGATGGTTCGTGTTCTGCCTGGTGGGGGAGTTGTAACGAGAGAGACTCTGCTCGGGGAAGGTGTGGTAACAAATGGACTGTTGTTTGGTAAGGGAGTTACCACGGCAGGAACATCGCTTTGTGAAGGTCTTACAGTAACAATGTTGCTTTGTGAAAGTCTTACAGTAACAATGTCGCTTTGTGAAGGTCTTACAGTAACAATGTCGCTTTGTGAAGGGGTTACAGCAGGGATGTTATTTTGTGAAGATATTGTAACAGTGTGAATATCACTTTGTGGAGGTATTGTAATTACAGGAACATCACCTTGTGAAACTTTTGTAGCAGTTGGAATATCGCTCTGTGAAGATATTGTAACAGTGTGAATATCACTTTGTGGTGGTATTGTAACAACAGGAATGTCACCTTGTAAAGGTACTGTAACAGTGAGAATGTCACTTAATGAAGGCACTGTAGCAGTGTGAATATTACTTAATGAAGGTATGGTAGCAGTGTGAATATCACTTAGTGAAGGAATTGTAGCAGTATGAATATCACTTAGTGAAGGAATTGTAGCAGTATGAATATCACTTAGTGAAGGAATTGTAGCAGTATGAATATCACTTAGTGAAGGAATTGTAACAGTGGGAATATCACTTAGTGAAGGCAACGTAACAGTGGGAATATCGGTTTGTGAAGATATTGTAACAGTGGGAATTACACCTTGTAAAGGTATTGTACCAGCAGGAATATCACCTTGTGAAGGTACTGTAACAGTGTAAATATCACCCTGTATTGTAGCAGTGGGAATTTCACTTTGTAAAGGTATTGTAGCAGTGGGAATTTCACCTTGTAAAGGTATTGTAGCAGTGGGAATTTCACCTTGTAAAGGTATTGATGCAGTGGGAATTTCATCTTGTAAAGATATTGTAGCAGTGGGAATTTCACCTTGTAAAGGTATTGTAGCAGTGGGAATTTCACCATGTAAAGGTAGTGTAGCTGAGGGAATATCACCTTGTAAAGGTATTGTAGCAGTTGGAATTTCACCTTGTAAAGGTAGTGTAGCTGAGGGAATATCACCTTGTAAAGGTATTGTAACAGCAGGAACCCTGTTCAGTGAAGATGTAACCACAGACGCCCTGCCTAAAGAAGACGTTGTAGGGATCGCTCTGACCATGGTCTGTGTGGCCTGGTCCGTCATTACAGAACTCCCATCAACAGATTTTGTCGCATATTCATTAACTGGACGTTCCTGATTCATGTTCGAAGCCACGTTTCTCATGGTTATCATCAACTGGCGTAACTGTGAACTAGAGACCTGCTGATTATCTGTGTGCAGACTGTTGGGAGATGAGGCAAAAGGATCTCTAGCAGTGTCAGAACTAAGAACACTACTCTGGGGAATTTGCGAATCTGTCATTAAGTTGATGGCAGCCATGGGAATGGTAGTTGAGGAATTTGAGTTTAAACTTACCCCTGAGTCCTGTGGGACCCCAGAGTTGACTAATGGGGCTGGTAGGTTAGGCTCAACAGCTACATCTGCCGAGGTCACCATCACAGGACTGTTATTGGGAAGAATGGTGGCGGGCTGTTCAGCCAAAGGTGTGGTAGCGATGTTAACAGGAGTTAGAATGGCAGTCCTGTCAGCCGCAGATGTCAGGTCTGTTTGGGGATTGTTGGTGACTGGTGCTGGTGACTGTGTGGTGTCGACCTGTTTGCTGGCCATAGCCATGCTCTTCATCAGCTCTATCAGCAGTTCTGTGGCCTCCTGTTCACTGGGAAACTTCACTGGCGATGCTGTTGTTCCCAACCGTCCACGATCATTTTGAAGAGGAAACGCTGACATTGTTGTGTTGATAGCATTTGGTGCAGCTGGAGTTGTCATAGTGTTTGATGTCCTTGTTGTTGTTGTTTCGCCAAACTTTGCTAAAACAGTATCAACAGCCTGTGTGGCTGTGGCGGGCACTGTCCCTTCCTCAAACATCCACTCGAACTGCAGCACGGGAATGAGGCCTGAGGCCTGGCTGTGAGGAAGAGAGGCCAGGTCTGCAGTGCCAGTCAGGTACCCTGGCAGCAGTTCCTCCACCAGAATAGTCGGTCCCCCATCCTCACGCTGGTAGTGGACCTGGTATCTGTTGCTGCTGGACACAACGATGTAGCTGTGCGGGTCTGTGGTCAGCGTCTTGTAGATGGCTTTTTTAAACTGCTCTATCATAGACAGGTCCGTTTCCGCTCTGCCTACCGTCGCTGATATCATGGGCTGCAACAGAGTGCGCATGTCACGAGAAGGGACATTGTGAATAGAGGATTCTGGGAGAGACATGGAGAACGTGAGGGCAGGTTCTAGTGGGATTTTTCTCGGGGTGGTGGTGGTGGTAGGGGTTGTGGTGCTTGTTGTTGGGGGCATCGTCGTTGGAGCGGTTGTTGTTGTTGTCGTTGTAACTGTTGAAGCCTGGCCAGTTTGGTTCGCTGCGCTCTGCAGCCCCAGTAACTTGCTGTGTATCAGGGACAGTAAACTTGGACCGTGTGACAGCAGCGGTGCCATGCCGCCATTTGACCCCGAGTTCATCTGAGAAGGGAACACGATCACCAGAGGCGTTGGAGAGCTGGACTCTGGAACTGTCTGTGGAATGCTTTCTGACACTTTTGCCTTGGCGGCCATGGCCTCTTGTCGTGCCATGGCGGCCATGTCGAGAAACATCTTTCGCAGAGTGGCATTGTTGGCCACGTGACTGGGCATGCGGGTCAGAACAGCAGACTGGTGAGGAGGATGTGCTGGGGGTGGTGACGTGCCAAGTGTGACGGGGGTCAAACTGTCACTGCTGACGTGTATGGTTGGCACGTCACGAACAAGTGGCACAAGTGGCCTGCTGGCAGGTGGGGCATCTGTGACGGCCGGTGCTGGCGCTGGTCCTGGATTCAAGGGAGGCTGGGTGGCCGTCATCTGGCTGAGGAGGATATTTTCAGTCACAACAGGGATGGGGTCCACAGCCGCGTGCACTGTAGGAATGGCGGCTGCCACAGGTATAGTGGAAACTGGTGTCTTAGCTTTCTGCGCTTGTGTAGGGGCTGCAGAAGCAGACAGTGTTGCTTGGAGATTGTTCTGATTTCTCACCGGATTCCCAGAAAGTGGTACAGGCTGGTAGCTGGCAGGCGGATGAACAGAAACTGCTGATGCAAAGTTTGTCACGTTCTCAAGAGGCTGCCTTTGTGGCGAAAGATTCACATTCGACTGAAAACGGACAGGGACCCGATTCAAAGGAATCCTGATTATCCTAGCCACCCCAGGAGGGAGCCGGGTGGTGGGAAGAACAGGCTGAGGGGTGGGAGGTAGGTCATTACCAGCTCTGACTGGACTTTCTGCAGGTGGAGCATAAGGCTGATGCACTGGAATGTTAGGGAAACGACTTTCAGCCACTGCGGGTTGTGGAGCAGCAGGTACGTACTGTATCTGCTGGCTTCTACTGGAAACTGTTTCAACTTGCTGTATGTAGCTCGGTTTTAACAGATTTGCGTTTGGCTGCACCTGGTGAGGGAAGAGAGAGTTCTGAGCTGGTACATCTGCAGTAGAGGGTGGGTCGGTCCGGTGTTGTCTGGTAGCTGGGAGTGGCCCAGGCTTTCCTGGATTGGCCAGAGCTCCGGCAGCCAGGTAGGTCGCTACCAGAGGGTCCAGTTTGCCTCCGGAGTTTTCATCGTCACTGTTGGTGTTACTCTGGAGGCTGGACGCCAGCACCAGACCCGTCAGAGCTTGTTTCTGTCGCTGCTTCTGCTCCTGCACTTGTTGTTGCTGCTGCAGTTGTTGCTGCTGCAGCTGTTGCTGCAGTTGGTGTTGCTGCTGCTGCAGCTGTTGCTGCTGCAGTTGTTGCTGCTGCAGTTGTTGTTGCTGCGTGTTGGTTGGCCTTGGAGGAGAGAGTCTCTGTGACAGTTGTGGTTGTTGTTGATGGAGTTGTTGTTGTTGTTGATGATGTTGCTGTAGTTGTTGTTGATGACGTTGCTGCTGTTGGTGAAGTTGCTGCTGCTGTTGTTGTTGATGGTGTTGTTGCAGTTGTTGACGTTGTTGCAGTTGTTGATTATGCTGTTGTTGTTGTTGTTGCTGTTGCTGTTGTTGTTGATGCTGTTGTTGCAGTTGTTGACGTTGTTGCTGTTGATGTTGCTGTTGTTGTTGTTGATGCTGTTGTTGATGTTGTTTTTGGAGTTGTTGCTGTTCCATGTAGTTCCCTGTACGTCTTGATGCAGAAACACTTGCTGTCAACACAAAAGGTCACACAAATATAGGATGCGTGTTTCCAGTCACATAATCAAAAAGTTTCAATATCATGCATGAAGAATTTTGTTTTGTTTCTTAAGTTCATCCAACAATTTTCAAGAATGGTATATCATTGTATGAAAATTAATCATGAATTATTCAATCTGATCAGGAACTATGTTTTTCTGATGTATTTATCTTTCTGTCTATTGCGTTTTATAATGGCAAAGTTGGCATGGGCAACAGTGTTTTAGCCAGTTCGTTCGTTCGTTAAGTACTTAGTTAGTTAGTTAGTTAGTTAGTTAGTTAGTTAGTTAGTTAGTTAGTTAGTTAGTTAGTTAGTTAGTTAGTTAGTTAGTTAGCTAGCTAGTTAGCTAGCTAGCTAGCTAGCTAGCTAGCTAGCTGGCTGGCTGGTTATAGAGTGAGCTGCATAATTTGTTGGTTGGATGCTTGCTTGCTTGCTTGCTTGCTTGTTGGTTGGTTGGTGGGTGGGTTAGGTTGGGTTGGGTCGGTTGGTTAGCTGGTTGGTAGGTTTCCTAATTAAGTTAGCTCCCTGCCTATTCAATCTTTATTCATTATTCGTTTATTCATTCATCCAGCTATTCACTCCACTGATATATTTTTAATCTATCTTTCTAGCTACCTGTACACATCCTCAACATCATTATTATCATCATCATCACCACCACCACAACCACCATCACAACCACAATCACAACCACCATCACCACAACCACCGCCTCCACAACCACCATCACCACAACCACCATCACTACAACTACCATCACCACTACTATCACCACCACAAACCACCGCCACAACCACCATCACCACCACAACCACCATCACAACCACCATCACCACCACAACCTCCACCACCACAAGACTCCCAGTCAGCGAAGACCCTGCCCTGCAGTCAGCAGCTGACCTGAAGAAGGAGAGCTGCTGCCCTCAGGCAGGTACTTGTGCAGGGCTTTGTTCATCAGGCTCTGGAAGGACGGGGAGAACCCCGTGACCGTGTACACCTTCTTCAGCCGCCTCTGCACCTCCAAGGGCAGACGCCTCACCTGCACCCGCCATGGCTCCGCCTCGCGACCTTGACCCGATGAAGGTCGAGCAGAGGTCAAGGCCAAAGTCGGTGACCTGGGTTGAGCGAGGTTGAGGGTCGGACCCGGGGCTCGGACGACGTCCACTGTCTGAACGCCTCCCAGAGAACGAGGCATTTCCTGCTGAGGAGAGGTGATGACACTGTCCGCCTTACTGCTCCACACAGGGACGGGAGGCAGCCGCCTACCCGCCTGCCGAAATTTCGCTCTGACTTGCAAGACGACGGAGTTGTAGCGGTCTCTGAAAGGTTGGCGGTTGCCGATCTTGGCGTACAGCGAGCGCAGCTTCTGAGCTTCGCTTTTGGGCAGGTATCGAACCAGCTGTCTGAGGTTCTCCACCTGAGTGCGTGACAGCTTGGGTTTGGAGGAGGAGCTCTGCTGGATGGCCTGGGCCACAGGACGAGGGCGGAGTGAGGGAGGTGGGGGCTGAGGTCTGGGCAGCTGGACACTGGGTTTGGGGTACGATGGTAAAGGCTGTCTCTGGCCATTGGTTAAAGAGCCTGGAAAATACACACACACACAATTTAAGATTTCATTTCGGTCAGATTGTTGTGTAACAGAGTGGACACAATTGATGCCCCATCTCTGCACAATCCCTGGGTACATGGAACAGTCTCACAGTAAGGATGTGGCCTCTATTAAGAGGCTGCATAAATGCTACATTTCACCGTTTAGACGAAGTGCACGCAATGGACAGCTTTCAACTACCACCCAAGGAAACAGCCCTGCACAATTTGCAGGCGTGTCTCAAAATAGTAACACGTTGCTCTGATCACATGGGAGATAATCTAGTTACCGCACCATCACAGTGATTTTGGAGGATAGGGTAAATGAGGGTGATGATGGACGCTATAACTGAGTGATTGTGTGGATCCGTGGTCTAGAGGTAACGCGCCTGCCTAGAAAGCGGAAAGTCCGGGTCGGAAGTGTGCGGTGGTTTGAACCCCGTTTGGGCTCAAGCTTCTTCCCCATCCACTAGACCGTAAGTGGTGGTCTTGGTGCTAGTCTTTGGTATGAGATGATGAACTAATGTCCCGTGTGTTGCACATAATTTATTTAGCGCACGTAAAAGAACCCACGGAACAAGAAAAGTTGTCCCTGGAAAAATTCTGTAGAAAAAACCCACTCTGATAAAGGCACTCTGATAGGGAAACAAAGCCAGTTGCAGTCAGGAAAAGAAAAAAAATGGGTGGCGCTGCTCTTGTGGTGACGCGCTCTCTCTGGGGAGAGCAGCCCAAATTTTCACACAGAGACCTAAAGTAGTATGAAATAAATAATAAATGAAAGTAATCCTCCTCCAAGATCAATGAGGGTGATGAAGGATACTATAGCCCAGTAATTCATGTCAGTGTTTGGTGGGATACAGAAACACCAATGTACCCAGGGCACATCCTGTACCCAAACCCAACCATCCAGCTGCTTTAAGTCTGAATGTGTGAGCTGAGGCCAGAGGGCAGACCTCCTGCACAGGCTATACATATAAGAGAAGTGCACACCAGCTGTCATGGACTGAAACACAGCCTTTTTTTTATTCATGACTTTTGTTTAAGAAATTAACTACCATCTCAAATCTTCAGATTTAGACCTGATGCAAGTTTTCCCAACAGAGCTGTGTTCATTTCCAACTTACCCACACCCAGGATAGAGTTTCTGGCCTTCGCCAACAGGAATGGTGTTCATTTACCATTTATTAATACCCAGCCTAGAGTTGCCAGGCTTTTTTGCAACAGGAGCTGTGTTCATTTCCCACTTACTAATATTTAGATTATGGTTGCTGGTCTTTGCAACAGGAGCTGTGTTCATTACCCACTTACTATGTAGCCTAGAATTGCTGGTCTTTGCAACAGGAGCTGTGTTCATTACCCACTTACTATGTAGCCTAGAATTGCTGGTCTTTGCAACAGGGACTGTGTTCATTTCCCACTTACTATGTAGCCTAGAATTGCTGGTCTTTGCAACAGGGACTGTTCATTTCCCACTTACCCACACCGGTGCTGCTCAGTGTCGGAGACTTGGCTGAGGACCTGTAAGTGACTGGTACTCGGCCTGCACTGGTGCTCTGCACACAACAACAGTGAAGTATGAGATTTGTTCCCTCTGTGACAAACTAACATCTCCACAAAGCTGCACCCTCATATGTCTGTAACTGTCTTCACCTGTATGCTCCATCTCGCTCCCTCCACCTGCTGCAAATACCGTGTGCTTCCGAGCACCCAGATTCAAACAATGCACTGTTGGCTGACCCTCTTTCCTAGTTTCTGGTCCATCCACCTGGAATGACCTCCCTCTCTCCCTTCACTAAAACTCTACATTTAATACTTTCAAATCCAACCTCAACACACACTTATTTCCGACCTATCACCTTCCCCTATAGTTACACCTCTCATCTGTTCCTACTTTCAATTGACATCTGCGTCTCCATCACCCTGCCTAAGCACTGTTGGTGTGTGTGTGTGTGTGTGTGTGTGTGTGTGTGTGTGTGTGTGTGTGTGTGTGTGTGTGTGTGTGTGTATTTATTTATTTATTTATTTATTTGTTGTTGTTCTTTTATATCGAGGATAATAGAATAAGCATTTATGTGCTTTTTTAAATCCGTGCGTGTGTGTGTGTGTGTGTGTGTGTGTGTGTGTGTGTGTGTGTGTGTGTGTGTGTGTGTGTGTGTGTGTGTGCGGGCGCGCTTGCCATTTTAAAATTAGTTAAATCTTTTGTAAACAGTTACACATGTGTGAATGTTCTGAATGCAAGCATTTTGGTTTGTTTGCTTTACAAAAACGGATTGCAAAATTTACAAAACTGCATACACACAGGGACTGCATGTAAAAAAAACACATGAGGGCTTATTCCACTATCCTTGATATATAAAAAAAAAATTAAGTGCGATAAACGCGTGGAATGGTGGGAGGTGGGGGAGAGTTCAGATGCAAACGAGGACCGAACCTGCACTTTTTGCTCTCTAGGCAGGCTTGTCACCTCTGGGCCACCTTTTGTGTCCTGGGAAACAACAGACAGGTTCCTGTTTGTCTAACCTGACAGACAGACAGCAGACCAATCACAGACAGCTGACAGTGAACGGAACCCATCAGTACCAAACAAGGGATATAACCATAGACAGCAAGCACAGATCAAGGGAGAGAATGCCAATGTGACAACACAACACGGTGATCTGCCCTGTTACAAGGCAAGCTGTCATAGCTGACAGTGCCGTAGATTTGAGAATGAGCGTGTTTGTTAGTACATGCCCGAATGCCATGGTGATTGACTGCTATTTGGAGAACGTGCATAATAACACAAGGCAGCAGGGGGAGGGGGGGTTGGAGGAGAGAAGGAGGGCGGGTAGCTTCATGGTTAGAAGGTCGGGTTCAAGACCTGGAGTTGATTATCTAAAGGTGTGGATTGAAGTCTCCAAACAGCAATCTCTTAGAGGGTATTTTTCCACCTGGAATCAACATGGATGCCAACACCATTTTCCTTGTTCGTCTCCTTGGTTTAATGTTTATTCCCTACATGGGGATTTAAACAGGCAAATTCATAATAGATAGATGTGAGTAGCAGTGCCCCGGGAAGGATTATAGAGTAGCTTTCCCACTTTTGGAACGAGAAATGACTTCAGCAATTGATGGTATGTATTTCTTCTGGGATTGTACAAGTTTCATCTATATTCAAAACTTACAGAGAATGTTTTTATTGGTTTTTGTGGGGGTGGGGTGGGGGTGGAGGGAGAGCATCGTCATATATTAGCAAAATGTTGGATTTTTTGATTGTTTTCCAATTTTGTTATTTTACTTCTCGAACAAACAAACGCCTACTTTTGACTCAGTGGCTACAAAGACTGGATCATAGATAGTTTATTTACATGACATTAACACTGTGAAATTTGAAAGTCATCGATTTATTAATTAGGAAGTTAGCATTTGTTTTCTGAGCATACTTGTGTTTGGAATAAGCACCCATGTGCATTTTTTACATCCAGTCCTCGTGTGTATGCTGTTTCCTCAATTTTGCCATTCGTTCCCACCGACACACAATGGCGTATTCTTCCAAAAAGTGGAACAGGTTTTAACGTATGCGCAAGATGTTTTGCGTGCGTTTGCACACGGGACCTCGGTTTATAGTTTGTGTGCGTGCGTGCATGCGTGCGTGCACATTTGGACTTGTTGGAACTATTGACTGTTACTGGTTGTGTGACTGTAAGAATGAGTTGAGTGCAAGCTTTGATTTGTCTCTGCAAGATATAGCGCTATATAAATTCCATTTATCATTTAGTATTATTATTATTCTTATCCGAAGAACTTTTGGGGGAAAGTGGAGTTGGCACTGATGTTAACTCCAGGGCAAAAATATCCCCTTGAACGGGATTCGAACCCGGGTTGGCAGATCACGCGCGCGCAATGCGTACTGCTCTAACCACCAGACTTCCTCGTCCTCCATAGAATTGTTTTCAAACTGTCTAGCTACAAACATGATTCATTTTTTCTTTGTTTCTTGGTTGGTTTGGAGGGAAGGGGGGGGGGGGGCAGGTGGGGGTTCGGGGGTGGGAGGGGTTGAGAGGGGGTGTTTGCTCCTCGGCTAGAGCTCCGAGGTTCATCATGGTGAGATTCTACGTATGCGACCGTTTGCCTATTACTAAGGTCTAAGGTAGCTGCATGCCGACTTCAGGGATAGATATTTGAGACCACGACCTCGGGTAACATGGCTTACGACAGACAGACATAGAAGGCGGGAACTTCACCTCCAGGCGGGAACAGCGCGTCAGAGGAAACAATGAGGTATCAAGGGAGAGAATGGTCGTTATGTCAGCACGACGCGGTTGTCGGACATGTTACAGCAACGTTGTCAAGTCAGGGAGAGTGAACGATTACAATAATTTATGTCTGGTGTATATCCGTCTGCCTGCCTGCCTGCCTGTCTGTCTGCCACTCTGTCTGTCTGCCTGTCTGTCTGTCTGTCTGTCTACCCGTCTGTCTGTCTTTCCGTCAGTGTCACAAATCTCTCTGGTATGTTATTCATTGCTACTGGTCAAATGTTTCAGTCATTCATTCTGGATTTTTTTTATTTCGTTCCTCGGCTAGAGCTCCGAAGTTCACCAAAGGTGACATTTTGCGGATGCCACCGTTTTTGCCCACCATTAAGGTAGCCGCATTCTGACTTGAGAGATGTCTAAATATGACGCCATTGTGTATGCATTTGTTTCGTTTATACTTCTGTGATTAGCTCCTACCGATACACAATGGACTATTCTTCTGAACAGGGAAGCGATTTTTAACGTAAGCGCAAGATGTTTTGCATGTTTGCACACGGAACCTCGGTTTGTATTCTCATCTGAAGGACCTTTGGGGGTTGGGGGGAGGAAATGGAGTCCGTACTGATGTTGACTCCAGGGCAAAATCCCCCTCAAAAGGGTGCCTCGGTGGTGGCTCGAACCCGGGCCGTCAGATTGCGAGGTCAGCGCTGTAACCACCAGGCTGTTCTGCTCCCCTCATTCTGGATGAAGGCTTGAGGGGTTGTGTGGCTTGTACATCATATCTGGTATTTACTTCACGCACTTTTAAGTGGGGACGGGATAGCTCAGTGGTCAGAGCACTCGCTTTCCCCAGCTAAGGTTAAGCAGCATCGAGCGGGGTTACCACTTGGATGGGTGACCGTTTGCGCGCCTTGGCTTCAGTACAGTCCCCAGTTTACCCAGCTGTAAATGGGTACCTGCCTCTTTAGGTCAGGGAAGGTAAAGTAGCGAGGGAGAGGAGATTGGCACCGCCCTCAATATGCTGGTCCCTTGAGAAGTTGAGGTCTCTCATGCCTCACTTCCCTACGACCAGATAGGTTATGGGACACCTTTACCTTTAAATAAACGAAGGGGTTGTTTTCTTCTGTAGAAGTTTGGTAGCAGTAATTAACCATTTTATTGCAGGAGTCTTTTTTTACAGAGCCGAGTGCCGCGATTATAATATTTAGTATTTATTTTACACACCTCTAATGGTGAGAAGTTTAAATACTAAATCTGACACTAACAGAATTAGCAGCAGCAGCAACAGCGGTAGTCCTTTGACCAAGATAATCGGAGAAGGAGGAGAGGGGGGAGGGGGGGTGGAAGGACACGCGGGACGTGTTGGTCGACAAGTTACAGAATAACCAACAACAAAAACAAAATAATGAAGATAAACAAGGAAGCACAACACATAAATAATACAAAAACCACTGAAGACTCATGATTTTTTTTTGTCAGTCGATGATTGTCACGCTCCGTAAGGGATTGTATCAGATCAACCGAACACAAGATCAAGAAAAGAAACAGGAACTGCAAGCATGCTACTGGGACAAAAACCGGGCAGTAAAGAGAAATGCAAGAAGAGACAAGAGAAAATTCATTGAGGAACTGACTCAGGAAGCAGAGACTGCAGCAGGCCAAAGAAATATGAAGAGACTGTACGAGATCACGAGAACTCTCTCAGGAAAAAAACAACAAACCTAGCTGCCCTGTCAAAGATAAGAATGGCAATACCATTCCAGGTGAGGAGGACCAGAGAGCAAGATGGGCAGAGCACTTCAAAGAAACGCTCAACAGACCTGCACCACCCATGCCGCCTGACATCCCCCCACCTACTGAAATCCTTGGCATCAACACCGGCCCCCCTACCAAGAATGAGATCACCAAAGCCATCAAGTCACTCAAATCAGGCAAAGCAGCAGGCCCAGACGGTATACCACCTGAAGCACTGAAGGCAGACATCCAAACTTCCACCGAGATGTTATACCCACTCCTATACAAGATCTGGGAGCAAGAGAGTGTACCAGAAGACTGGAAGAAAGGCCATCTCGTAAAGCTGCCAAAGAAAGGGGACCTGTCCTCCTGCAACAACTGGAGAGGAATCATGCTACTGTCCATCCCAGGGAAAGTACTGACAAGGATCATGCTAGACAGACTGAAGACAGCACTGGACAAGACACTTCGGGATGAACAGGCAGGCTTTAGGCAAGACAGATCATGCACAGATCAAATTGCCACAATGCGCATCATCATTGAGCAGTCCCTGGAGTGGCAGACCCCCCTATATTCAGTCTTTGTCGACTTCCAGAAGGCATTTGACAGCGTCGACAGAGATGTCATTTGGAAACTGATGCATCACTATGGCTTTCCACCAAAGTTCATCACCATCATCCAGCAGCTATATGAAGATGCCACCTGCCAAGTCATCCATGAAGGGAAACTGACGGAAGCCTTCTCCGTACAGACCGGTGTTCGTCAGGGCTGTCTGTCGCCAACCATCTTCCTGTTGGTGGTTGACTGGATAATGCGGCAAGCCACAGCAGGCAGGAGAACCGGCATACAGTGGACCCTCATGAAGCAGCTGGAAGACCTGGACTTCGCAGACGACATCAGCCTTCTCTCCCACAGGCAACAAGACGCACAAGAGAAGCTTTGTCGTGTTGCTGACGAAGCTGAAAAGACTGGCCTCCAAATCAACATCGGGAAGACGGAGATCATGAGGGTGAACAACAAAACACATGACCCAGTGTGACTGCAGCAAGAAACCATCAAAGAAGTCACCAAGTTTATTTACCTGGGCAGTGTGGTCAGTAAAGATGGGGGAACAGATGAAGACATCAAGTGCTGAATCAACAAAGCCCGTCACGCCTTCAACACCCTTCGGCCAATTTGGAGGTCAACAGCCCTCTCATTTCAAAATAAGCTTCGGATCTACAACACCAATGTCAAATCGGTCCTACTTTATGGCTCAGAAACCTGGCGGGTATCAAAAACCAACACCCACAAACTCCAGTCTTTTACCAACAAATGCCTCAGGTACATCCTCAACATCAGGTGGCCGGAAGTCATATCCAACAAACTGTGGGACAGGACCAGACAAACCCCAATCGAGTCCATCATTAAACAAAGGAAGTGGGGATGGATCGGCCATACACTCCGCAAGCCTGCGTCAAATGTCACCAGACAGGCCCTTGACTGGAATCCACAAGGGAAGCGGAAAGTTGGTCGACCAAAGCAGACCTGGCGCAGAAGTGTTGACGAAGAAACGAAGGCAGCCAGAATGACATGGGCCGAGCTGAAGAGGATCTCCCAAAACCGAGTTCGTTGGAGTGGTGTTGTTGCAGCCCTATGTTCCCCAAGGAACCAAGAGGCATAAGTCAAGTAAGTCAAGTAAGGGATTGTAGCTAAACCCCCACCCGTTCTCTATCTATCTTCCCGACAACAACGAAAACAGAACACAGAAGAAAAGTTCCAAACTTTACTTTCCAAAAAATAAAAACAATCCCATCAGACAAATACTTAAACCACTTTCACACACAGAGATTCAACTTCCAGTCACACTCTGAAGTCCTAAATAATAATCCCCTCCCCTCTTCTGCACAGTTCTGGAACCCGCTTGAGGAATGTTCCCCTCCCCCTTCCCTCAGTCACATCTCGGGTTTCCAAGCACTATCACCGTGGGGTAGCCCAGGCAGACTGAAGTCCTCAAGGATGGTCACGGGTGGACAGGGCAGCAGGGAGAAGGGAAATGGGTTATGGGGAAAAAAGGTGGATGCAGGGGATAAAGGTACAGGGGGTCAAGGACAAGCCGTCGGCGACTCCTCAGGGCACACCGGGCTGTACCCTCTCCAGGCACGACTCCACCACTGGAGGCACCCACAGGAGCCTGGAGCAGGCAATACTTGCCGTTCCTCAGCATACGCCCATAACTAGCGCTAAGGTGACTAGGGCTATTTCCCTTGCGTCCTCCAGGTTGACAATTCGTCTATTCAGCCAAAAACTCCATCATGTATCCCCAAGGAATCATTCACAATTCAAATCTAAATCACGACTAATGTATACTCTATAGTTATTTATGTTCAAAGACAGTTAAAAATAGTGTTAAACCATTTTTCCACAAAAGAGAATTATCTTACAGAAAACCAATAACAACCACACACAGCACTAAATCCCAAATCACTCAGGACTCACCCATATCAATTAACCTTAAGAAATACCGACTATTTTAAACACTAGTGAGAACTCTCTCTAGACAAAACATTAGCATTAAAAACATATATTAAAGAACGTATGCTATTGCTCACTAAAGGAGAAACCTAAGCCTACCTAGTATACCATAAACCTAAAGACAGAGGAAACCTCCCTCGAAAACATTCTATATTAATTATTTCAAGAACCAACTATCCAAGCACTGCATTGACACAAGACACTCAACAACAACAACAACAACAACAACAACAACCACAACGGCACAATGAACCATCACAGAACTCAATCATATCTACAGAACATCCCTCACCTGTCACTGAGAAAGAACAAGGTGCACTCCTGCACCCAGGAAATACATTAACAAAACGGACAGCACAGCACAACGAAGAAGAACGTAGACTGGTTCTCGAAAGCCAGAACCACTCAAAGATGAATGCTCCCCTCTGCTCTCCAAGAAGAGACACAACACAACGGGAAGTACGGTACACCCCTGCACCTCAAGGAAGAGGTTGACAGGACGGACACGACGTAACAACGAAGAACAAAGACCGGGTTCACAGGAGCCTGAACTACTTCAAGGTACTGCTCCCCCCTGCTCTCCAAAATAGAGACACAACAGCCCAGCTGGAAAGGCGACCAACGAACTTCAGCCAAAGACTGAATCTCCTCCTAACTGAAGTCAAGATCCCCTCCTATTTAAAGCCGTTGCTACTCAGCTGATGAAGCAAACCCTAACTCACGACCAGGAACTTCACGAGAAGCTTACCTGGATGCAAAATTGCAGAGAAAAGGAAATGTGCATGCCCCTAAGCTGGAGTTCACCATATACGTAAAAAAAAAGCGAATGTGAACACAGAAAGACACCAGCATCCAGACACAGAGAGAGAGAGAGAGAAATAGCACTGAGTAAATACACGGAATTATGCGCAGAATTATGCGAACCGTGACAATGATAAGTTCTCTCTCTCTCTCCTTACTCTCTCTTTCTCTCTTACTCTCTTTTCGTAAACATATTGATTTCAGGGTTGAAAATAGTAGCATACGAATGTATAGTTGATCAATCCACTTTGTATCCCTTATATTAGACTAATGAAATGGATAGGCATTTGAAATAGTACTATTAACGAAATTAAGTTCTGAATCAATCACATCATTTCCTTTATAATTAAACGAATGAAAGATGCATTTGACAATATTAACCAATTTGATGTATCAAATTTCACATTCACTTGTTCACAACTTACCGAATTAAGAGAGCAGTTTATACCTCGAAAGTTCTTACGTCAACCATGTCTCCATAGGTTAATCATGCTCATTACGTCTGGAAATGAAGTTACTACAAAACAGTTAGCTCTGTTTCTATATAAAGCATTTAGACTGCGGGACACCCTTATTAATTCTTGAAAAGTTATCGTGTTTTGCTAATGTTTTGTGAATAATTGTTTATGTGAATATTACTTGTATGATAGTGTGTGCTTTGTGTTTTTCCCCTTCAAATGTGGCCAAGGCATTTTGAATAAACCATTCGCATTCGCATTCTCTCTCTCTCTCTCTCTCTCTCTCTGATTTCCTCATAGTATTTCTCAAGTTTAGTTGTTTACTTTTATAATGAAACTAGGCTTAGGCTAGGAAGGTGGAGTTTAATTATGATTATTTTGAATTTAACGGAGGTAAGAGAAACTGTGTGAGATGTAGCCCGCGGAGTCGCGCCCAAGGAGCCCGTATTTCCCATTGTGCCCTGGGTTGCCAACAGGGGGGGGTCTGTTCATCGGATTATTTTCACCCCCTTGGGGAGGGGGTTTAATTTCATCCCGCTTAAGTAATGGTCAGAAAAATTGTTCCCCCGTGATTGAAAAGTGAAATGTGTGTTTACATTAAAGGAAAAAGATGTCGTTTAACCTCTGCTTTTTGTTGGGGGGTGAGATGTCAAAAACCTTTTTTTTATGGGGGGCCCTGCAGTTGTTGAGGGTGGCGCCCTTTTCCCCTCTCCCTCGCGGGCTTTCCCTTTCCCCTGCCCCTTTAAAGAGGGAAAGGGTCCCAATTACGTGGGTGAACTGCGGGATGTCCGGGCCCCCAAGGCCCGAAAAGCGCTAAACACTTGGAAAACCCCCCCATTTCCAATGATGTTTAAACCCTTAGCTTGGAGGAAGCGATTTCCGGGACAACTGAGCTTTTCATGCCCCCAAAACCCCCAAATGCATATTATCAATCAAATTATCTTTCTATCTATCTTTTAAATCTATTTTATCTACAATCTATTATCTTAGAAAATAGATGAAGCTAGATGTAGATCGATAAATGGGATAGATAGATAGATAGATAGTAGTAGATGTTAGATAATAGATAGTTAAAAGATGTTAAAAAGGGGGGGGGGAAAAAAAAAAAGGAAAAAAATACATCTTTGTGTATTCGTGTACCTTGTTTCTACAAAACACAGCACACACACCACACACCACCCCCAACACACACACACAACCCACACACACACACAAAACACACCCAACACCAAAAGGCCCAAATTTGCCCGGAAAGACGTGCCAATTTTGGTGTTTTGGGGTTTTTAATGAACAGTCACTAAAATATTTACAGGGGTGGGGCCCCAAAGGGACAAAAGGGACAGTCATCCGTGTGTGTGTAGTGATATTTTCATACATACGCCCTACGTTTTTTTTCTTAAAACGTTCACCCCCCCCCTGCGTTTGATTTTGATGTATGAATGTATGTATGTTGTATTTTGGGATGTTGTTGTATGAAAGTATGTTGAAGTTTTGTATGTTGTATGTTTTTTGGTATGAAAGTATGTATGTGGTATGTTGTATGTATGTATGTATGTTTTTGTATGTAGTATGTGTGTTGTTTTGTATGTATTATGTATGTTGTTGTATGTGGGTATGTATGTAGGGTTAATGTATTTTTGTATGAATGTATGTATGTATGAAGTGTTTTGGGAAAAAAGTGTGTATGAACCCCCTGTTTTGTTGCGTGCCTGCGTGTGTTGTGTGTGGGTTGGGGGGTGTTTTTGTAGTGTGTGTGTGTGTGTGTGTGTGTGTGTGTGTGGGGTGTGTGTGGGTGTGTGTGTTTTGTGCGTGCGCCCCGCGCTTTTTGGTGTGTGTGTGTGGGGTGTGTGTGTGTGTTTGTGTGTGTGTGTGTTTGTGGTGTGTGTGGGGGTTTGTGTGGTGTTTTGTGTGTGTGTGGGGTTTTGTTGGTGTAAAAAAGTATGTTGTGTGTTGAATTGTGAATGTTGTTGAAAGTTGTATTTATGTTGTAGGTATGAGGGTGTGCCCCTGTGTGGGGTTGCTTTGCGTGGTGTTTTTGGGGGTTTTGTGTGTGTGTGTGTGGGGTTTGTGTGTTTTGTGGGGGTGTGTGTGTGTGTGTGTGATGTGTGGTTGTCTGTCTTTCTGTCTGTTGTCTGTTGTCTTTTCTGTCTGTCGTCTGTCGTCTGCTTTTGTCTGTCTGTCTTTTTCTGTCGTCTGTCTGTTTTTTCTGTATGTATGAAAGAATGTATGAGTGTTTGTATGTATTTGTTTTTTGGTGTATGTGTATTTGTTTTATTTTTTCTCTTTTATGTATGTATGTATGAATGTTGTATGTTGTATGTTGTTGTGTGTCTGTCTGTCTTTTTCGTTGTTGTAGTATGTCTTTTTGTTGTATGTATGTATGTATGTTAAGTATGTTGTATGTTTTAAAGCTGACTGTCCTTATCCCATTTGGCCGAGGCGTGGGGATGTGTTGGGGAAAGGGCCCCCCCTATAATCCAGTTTTTTGCCCATTTTCCAAACAGCAGCTGCCTTTTGCTTTTTGGGGTCATCGTCAAAAACGAGGATTTAAAAAATGTCTATTGTATGTATGTTGGTGTGTTGGTGAATGAATGTACGTATGTACATATGTATGTATGAATGTGGTATGTCTGTATGCATGTATGTATGTAGGGTTTGTCTGTAATTTTTTATTTATGTATGTATTTTGTATGTGTGTTTGTTGGTGAAAGTAGGGGATGGATGGTGGATGGAATATATATAAATTTTAATGTATGTTTTTGTCTTTCGTTGTTGTTGTAATACGAAATGTATTTTATTTGAAAAATTTTTCCAGTTTTAATCTTTCTTTGCTTTATATTTTTAAAAATTTTCTTTGGGATTTCTATGTTTTGTTTTAAAACCCGGATTGATTTGGTCTTGGGGCCTGTTTTACTGTGACAGCCGCAGCGTGCACATTTTCCCAGTGATTTCACGCTCAACCCCCCCCCCCCCACCACCACATGCCGGGATTTGCATACTCGGAAATTTGCCCAAACGGGTTGCAGATTTAAAAAGCTTTTTCCTAAAGGGGGTTTTCCCCCAAAATGAAAAAAGGATCAAAAACCCAATTTTGTAAAGTCGGAATACACCGCCGGAAAACCCGAGAAAAAACAGTGCGGCAAAACCTATCGCCCCCGCGGCCCCCCAAAAATTCCCCAAATCTCCCTCCCCCCCCCCCTTTGCCCGTCCCTACCGCAAAAACTGTCCCCCCCCACAAAATTTAAATTTCTTGTCCCCCGAGGGTTTTCTTTTGTCTGTGACTCTAAGGGTTTGTCCCGTTTGTGTGAAAAGTTTTTTGAGATAAAACCCCCTGACTGCCTTTTCCCTTTTCCCTCTTCCATTCCGATCCCCCTTTGGTATTTTCCCGGCACATATTTCCATACCCTCAGCCTTTTCCCTTGGGATTTTATAGTAAATTTCACCACGGGTCTTCTTCAACCTTTTCCCTCCCCAAAAACCCCCTTTCCCTGTGCTTTCAACGCTCCCTGTCGGGCCCTGATGAAAACCCGACTTAATTTTGACTTCTTTTTGGGAAACAAAATGTTTAAACCTTTTTTACAAAAACTTGGCAAAACCCACTTGGCCGCCAAAAAAGTTTAAAAAAATGCCGGACCGGGTACAAAACTTTTTTTCCCCCCGGGCTCCCGTGGGGGGGCCCATTGCCATCTTCAAAGCCCTTTTGCATCAGCATTTTTATCGGGTACCCCTTTTCCTTTTTCCCCCAAATTTTCGAAGTCTGTGAATCCCCTCACCCTTACCGGGCCACTCTGTTATTTTTGGGCCCTTTCCCTTCCACCTCCCAACCTTTAAAAACAATCAGGGTTTTCAGTTTTCCCCAAAGAGCTTCCAAAAACCGGGGCCCAATTTCCCCTTTCCAGAAATTTATAAATTTTGGGGACTTAAAATTCCTTTTTTGAAACAGTCCTCCTATGTTAGCGTTTTTCCCTCTTTCTTTTTTTCTAACCCCCCTTTTCCAAGGGTAAAACGAAAAAACCCCAGTTCGGCCCCCATTTTGAGGGTTTTATCCCCGATGTTTCAAAGGGTCTATTTCACATTCGTTCTGTATCTGCAATGACAAAACTCTTCCGTCATTTTCCCTTCTTTTCCCTAACATTGCAAAACCAAACAGAAAGAAGAAGTGTTTACCGTCGAAAACTAAAAGGCCCTTTGATTTTAAAACCTTTTCTTCAAGGCTGAACTCAAACCCAAACCTGCCCTTTCTGCCCTTTTCCAAACCCAAAAATACCGCCCTCACCCAACCCGGGGTGAGCACCTCCTACTGCCCATTTTCCTGCTGATGGCCCTGTGCACCATGGTACCCCCTTCCACCTGGTCGAAAAACAAAAACCCCGGGCAACTAGGGGGAAATGGCGAAAAACAAAACTAAAAATAAAAAAACGCTTCTTCGTAAAAATCAACAAGCCCAAAACCCCTTAACCCTTCCCGAAAAAACCAAAAGTATTATTTTTCAAGTTTTGTGCCAATCAAATGAAACCCTTTTTTTCCCCTCACTTTCCCACTTGCTTGGATCTGCATGGCAAAGCCTCTCCCTTCTATCTACAACCACTTAAATTTCCCTTTTAATATTTTCTGAAATTTTCTTTTTTTAAACAAAACCGAAACCTTTGCTTAGTTGGTCGACCCTTTTTCCCAAACCCTTGAAATTTTGTGACCCAATTTTCTGGCACCCCTTTTCCTGTCCTTTAACCGCAACGAAAAAGAAATCAAGCCCAATTTGAAAGGAATGATTTTAAAAAATCAGCGTTGGCCCCCCTTTACCTGTTCTTTTTCGCGCAGTCCCTTGCCAAGCTTAAACCCGTTCCCCCAAAGTATTTAAATCCTCTCTTGTTTCTGGAAATTTTCCCCTTTTCAAAAAACCGTTTAAAAGAAACCCCTTTTAAAAAAAACCCCATGATCTTGCCCCTAACTTTTAAAAGAATTCCGCCCTTTTTCCCAATTTACCTTTTTTTTTCAAAAGTCCTTGAAGATTTATTTCCCTCAAAAGTCAACAACCCCTCCCCCCAACCCTCTTTTCCGCGTTTCAGTCTCCCCCTTTGCCCCAAACCCGCACAAAAAACCCCTATTTTCCCCCCTTTTAAAACTGTTTCTTTTTGGGTTTCTAAACCCCGGAAAACCTCTCCCCCTCCTCTCTCGATTTAATCTGCACCCTTCGACACTATTGCCCCATTTATCCTTCTTCCCTTCACAAAAACGTTTGGTGTTCGGGGACACCCTCCCCGGTTTAGCTAACCCCTAAAGGCCCGTTTCCCCGAAAGTACGGGTAAACAAAAATTCAGCCCGTACCGCCCAGCTGGAAGTGGGGGTCCGCGGGATCATTCGGCCCCTTTTCATTTCCCCCTTCTTACCCGCCCCACTGCCCCAAAAATTAAAAACCGTCTTTGGGAATCCCCCTTTTTTTATGCGGGTTACTTTCAGATCAAACCCGGGACACTCCGGGAAATATCCCTTTCCCCCTTTTGATAAAATAGGGCCCCATGTTTCAGATACCCCAAAACTGGAAAATAAGACCAAAATTTTAAAACTCCGAGAAAAAAACTGAACCCATGCTTGTGGGCCCCCCAAAAAAAAATTCTTCCTTTAAACCAACAGCTTCAATAAAATTGGGCCCAATGCCCCCGCCCAATCCTGCTGAAAATATTAGGGTCATTTTGAAACACACTCTCTATCCCAAAAAAATACCCCAGCCCTGCCAGGCCCTGTTTTTCTACCCAATTGGGCCCGAAAAAGTCCCCTTCGAAGTATTTGTCCAAGACACATCAAAACTGTGGCATCTTTTTTTTCCCGTCGGACTTTCCCAATTCTCTTTTGGGTTTGGCCCTCCCCAGCATAAACCTCCCTCCCTTCAAAGTATTAAAAACCTGCGGGCTCGACTAGTCCTCAGAAGAAAAACTCTGAGCCCCTTCCCCCTCTCTTGCGACCTCCCCACGGGGCGCCGTGCCAAAAAGAATAAGTTATAAGCCGAAACCCCTTGTTACAAATGCCCCAAAAAACGGGAAACCCCCCTACCTTGTGAAGTCTCCCCCCCCTTTTTCCCACCCTTTTTGGGTTCCTTCGCTCTGCTCCCAGTTTCCTTTCGTGTTAAAAACCCTAGTTTCCCCCCCGGGCCCACTGTTGGCCGTCGCCCCTTTCTCTTTTTTTGGGCCCATCGTTTTTGGGAAAAGGGCCCCCCCAAACTTTTTCCCCCGGGGGCCTTTTTGGGGGCCTTTTTTAAAGGGCGGGCCTCCAGAAAATTTTTGTTTCAAACTAAAAATTTTCCCTGCCCTGTTTATTTTTTAGCTATCCCTGTTTTTCAACACCCAAAAATTTTCCATCCCCCTTGCAAATTTAAATCCCGTGTGTGTGTGTGGTGTGTGTGAGGTTTGTGTGTTTTGATGTGTGTGTGGTGTGGTGTGTGTTTTGTGTGTGGTTTTGTGGTGTGGGGTTTGTGTGTGGTGTGTGTGGGGTGTGTGTGTGTGTGTGTGTGTGCATTAGGTTTGTTGAACTATTAATTGCTATTGGTTGATGCCAAAAAGTGGTTGCGTGCAGCGTTTTTTGTTTTGGGTCTGTGCAAGTAAGCGCTATATAAATTCCATTTTTAAATTATCAATTTTTGTTTAAATGTTTAAAAGTATGTATGTTTGTATGTATGTATGTTTGTTGTATGTTTTGTATGAAAATTGCCTGTATGTTGTATTTATGTATGTTTTTTGTGTGTGGTAGGGTGTGTATGTTTTTGGTATGTGTGTTGTATTATCTTTATGTTGAAGGGTATGTCTGTAAGTATGTATGTATGTTTATGTATGTATGTATGTATGTATGTTATGTATGTGGGGTGTGTGTAAAAAATGCTTTCCTGTGTGTATGTTTTTGGGTGTGTTCTATGTTGTAGGCCCAGGTACGTATGTATGTATATGTATGTTGCATGTGGTATGTTTTATTGTTGAATGTATTGTGATATCTTTTGTGTGTCTGTATGTTGTCCGAAAGTATGTTGATGTTGTTGTTTATGTATGTAGTATGTTTGTCTGTAGTATGTATTTTAATTGTATTTATGGTGAATGTATGTGTGTATGTGTGTATTTTATGTAATATTTTATGTAGTCGTATGAATGTTGTTTGTTGTAGGGTTTTAAAGTTGTATGAAGTATGAATGTATGTATTTTATGAAAGTATGCAGGGTTTTGTATTTTGAAAAGTGTGAAGTTGTGTCCCTGTTTTAATGTGTGTGTATGTTTTGAAAATTTTGAATTTGTAGTATGTTGTAAGTATGTTGAAAGTATTTGTATGAATGTTGTAAGATTTTTTGGAAAAAGTTTGTTTGAAGCCCAAAAGAATGATGCCCCCTGAAACCCTGTAAGAAAGTTTTAAATGTTGTTGTATGTAGGGTTTTGTAAGTATGTTGTATGTTGAATGTTGAAAGTTTTATGATGTATGTATGTATGTCTGTTTGTTTTTTAAAAAAATTATTTTAAATTTTTGTGGGGGATGAAAGGAGGTGGATGGGGGCATTTTATGAATGCATGAAAGGATGTTGTATGTTTTTAAAAGTTGTATGTATGTCTTGTCTTTTATGTATGTATGTTGTATGTTTTTGAAAGTTTTAGGGATGTCGTATAGTTGTATGAATGAAAATGTGGGGTGTGTTCTGTATGAATTTTAATTTTAAGCTTTGGAAAGTAAGTGTATGAATTGTTTTTTGGGGGCGGAGGGAAAGGAGGGGTGTGTGTGTGTCTGAATTTTGAATGAAATGTTTATGTTTTTGATAAAATATGATGTATGTTGTCTGTATGAAATGTAGGGTGTATGTTTTTCGTAGGGTTGAAAGTATGTATGTATGGTATGTAGGGTTGTGCGCTGTCCCCCTTTGTGTGTACGGGGTGTGTGTG
Source organism: Rapana venosa (assembly GCA_028751875.1). Taxonomy (NCBI): domain Eukaryota; kingdom Metazoa; phylum Mollusca; class Gastropoda; order Neogastropoda; family Muricidae; genus Rapana; species Rapana venosa. The sequence continues at coordinate 20,699,014 of CM054164.1, forward strand.
TGTGTGTTTTGTGTGTGTGTGGTGTGGTGGGGTGTGTGTGTGTGTGTAATTTTTGTGTGTGGGGTGGGGTGTGTGTGTGTGGGTGTGGGGTATTTGCGTATTTGTGTTTTTTTGGGTTTTTGTGGGGTTGTTTTGGTGTGTGTGTGTGTGTTGTTTTGTGTGTGTGTTTTGTTTTGGGGTGGGGAAAAATCTACGCCCCCAATTTTAAAAAAAAACTTTGGTGCCTGCAGCGAGGCTTTATTGCATCCGAATACCCCCCCACAACCAAACATAAAAAAACCCTTAAACCCTACATAAAAATATTACATACATCCCAAGCAAGAATAGATAGATAGATGTAGCTGAAGATGATAGATGTTAGCTAGATAGAATAGAAAATTAGATAGTAGATAGAAAGTTTAGATAGATAGCTAGATGGGTAGATAAAGATAGATAGATGTTTTAGATAGATACTAAAAAAGGGGGGCCCGACCTACGGGAAGGGGATGGATAGATAATAGTAGAAAAAACAAAATCCCCCATAATACATACTTAAAAACAAAAAATTTACATACAATCCCAATACATACAAACATAAAAAGGGCCGGAGACAGGATGGGACCCCAGGCAGGCAGGCGGGCCCGGTGGGCCAGACGGGCAGACGACAGCGGCCGCCCTTGTAGATTTCGTGGGGGAAGGGGGGGAGTTCTTTTTCCAATCTTTAAATTATCTATCAGTTGATCGCTCTATTGAAATATCCATCTATCTACCCAAACTATTTTTTTAAACTGTCTATTTATTATTTTATTTTATCTACCCATTTTCTGTCGGGCTATTTTAAAACCTGTTTTCTGCCTGCTTTTTTCCCCAATTTCTATTTTTTTGATCTAAAAAGAAAAATCAGTTCATAAATTCCATCTATACCTTCCTTTTTTTTCCTTTTTTGCCTCTATTTTTTTTTCTTTTCTTTTCTTCCCTCTTTCCCTTTTTTTCCAAAATGCTCCCGGGCATGCCCGCTTTTTTGTCTGGTTATCTTTTTTGTTTGGCCTGTCGTCGTTTTTTTTTTTATTCCTTTATTCTTTTTTTCGGGAATAATGAAAAAAGCATTCATGTGCCTTTTTACATCAGTCCCCGTGTGAAAGCATTTTTGTAAATTTGTCCCCCTTTCCCCCGGCCAGCCCGTCTTTTCCCCCTGCCCGTCTGTCATCTATCTTATTCAATGTAGCAGATTTAAAGGGGAAATACCAAAAAAAGTGTTTGCTTTAAAGTAAAGGAGGAAAGGGGGAAAAAGGAAAGCCCCCTGTGCCTTTAAATCCAAGCAGAAACCCAAAATTCCGTGGGGGAACACCCAGGCTGAACTGAGCCATTACCCTCACCCCACAAAAAAAAGGAGTTGGGAGAAAAGAGACCCCCGAAACAGAAAAAAGGGCGAGGAAAGAAAAGGGGAGGAGAATTTGGGTGGGGGGGGAGGGTGGGGGAGGAGGAGGGGGGGAGGAGCAGCAGCACCCCAGCAGAAAAAGAAGAAGAAGAAGAAGAAGAAGAAGAAGAGCAGAAAAAGGGAAGAAAAAGGGCCCACAACAAAACAACCCCCCCAAAACAACTGAAACAAAAAGAACCCAAGAAAAAGAAGAACAAAAACACAAAAGCCGAGGGGGGAGGGGGGGGGAAAAAAAGAGAAAAAGAAGAAGAAAAAAGAAGAAGAAGAAGAAGAGGAAGGGTGATGGTGTTTGGTTGAGGGTTTGGTGGTGGTGGTGGTTTGGTGCTGTGATGATGTTGATGATGATGATGATAAAGGATGATGATAAAGAAGGAGAAGAAGAAGAAGAAAAAGGGGAAAGAAAGAAGAGAAAAAGAAGAAGGAAAAAAAGAAGGGAAAAGGGCCCCAAAAACCCTAAAAACCCCAATGCAAGGCAACACGATATGGGTTTTTCCAAAATTCCCCATTCAATACCCCCCCCTCCCCCAAAAAAAAATAAAAAATCCCAAACCCCAAAAATCAATACAACCCCTTACAGCGGGGCCTTAAAAAACCCGCCACCAAAATCATCTTTATCAAAGGGCAAACGTTAAAAACCAAAAAGGTCGTCCTGGCAAATTCCCCGGGGAAAAAAAAAGAAAAATCGAATTGGAACTGCGTTCTTGGGGCCACTGCACTCTTCGGGGGGGGGGGGGGCTGGGGGGGGGGGGGGGGGGGGGGGGGGGGGACGGGGGGGGGGCCCAAAACCCCCCCGGGAAAATTTCACTGAAGAAAACCCCCCGTACTGAAAGGGGGTTTAAAATCCCAATAAAATACAATTTCCCAAACGCAACAGTATACAATCCGGGTTGAAAGGTAAGGGTAAAACAAAAACCTTTTAATGCTGGGGCGAAAAACCCCAACAAAATCCCGAAAAATGCCCCCGAAAGGAATGCCCAAACATCCAAAACAATACCGAAACACATTCCCAATACAAAAACCAACAATCCTCCCAAAATCCAATAAAAGGCAATAAAAACCAACACAATACCCCAAACACAAATTATACGGTGCAAACAAAACAAACCCAACAATGAAGGCATTGAAACCCAATCAAATTAATACAAAAAACCCCCAATACAATACAGTGCAATAAAACCCTTTACTATACAATAAAATGAAAGGCCCTGAAAAGGAGTATAGGACCACCATCCAACGCCACACAATATTTAAAAAACGGGAATGAAAGGCAATGCAAAAAAAAAAAACCCAATACTTTGAATACAATAAAAGGCACCCCCAAACCCGAACAACACAATATGGGGAAAAACCCCAACACAATAAAACCACAAAACTGAAAATTACAATGAAAGGCAATGAAATACAATGAAAAAACCCACCAGGGACCCAACAAAACCCCAACCAACCAAAACCCAATACCCCAAAAAACATACAACCCAAACACAACCCCCAATACACCACACCAAACACAATACGGGTTGTCCCTAATGAAGCCTCCCTTCACTGCGTTTAAAGTCTGAGCCTTTAAAATAAACCTGAATTGGGGGCCAAAGTTTTTTTTGGCGGTTTCAGGGGAAAGGGGCAACCCAAAGCCCACCTGTTTAGAATTTTTTTGTGCCCTTAGTGGGTTGAGGTTGCTTACCAAATTTGTAAAACACATTTTTTAAATTATGTGCGGGGCTTTTCACAGTTCTTGATTAAAAAATTGGGGGCTGGGGGCCCAAAAAACCCAAAGGGGGAGAGGCTTGATCGTGGCTTTTTTTCCCCACTTAGGAAATTCCATTTTCCCGTTTATTTTTTTAGGATGACTGGGACTTTTAGCTAGGAGGATTGCCTGCACAGTCCGTATGTGTCAGCCCGGGGGTTTGTAGTGGCTTTTGGAAAAAAACATCCCCAAAACGGGGCTGTCCGTATCCCCTTTTGGGCCGAGAGAGGTGGAGGGTCCTGTGGGGGGGGCTTCCCAAAAATCAAATTTAGCCAAAATTCCCCGGAACCAGCCGCGTTCCTCCGCTGTTTGGAGGTCATCGTGAACACGCCCGGAAAAAACGATAATTTATTTTTTATTCTGCACCTACCACCATTCACCGAAAAATGGGGAACCTCACCCCGACTTGCATTTGGTCCACCCGCCCACGTCCCCCCCCCCCCTCCCCCAGGGTCCACGGGCCCGGTCGTTCCTTCCCCCCTCTTGGCCGCCACATCCCAAACCCGTAGGGGGGGAACTACCGGATTGGTAGAGCTTTGAGGGCCCTTTTGTCCGGCCCCGCCCCAAAAGGTCACCACCCCCCAGCAGCAAAAAAAACGTGGCGCGCGAAAGAGATCATTGTTTTTTGTTTTTTGGGGTGAGTTCAGTTGACTTTTTGGGTTTTTGGGTTTGGGTTCCCAAAACGGGGGTTCTTTTTTTTTTTATGGGGGGGGGGTTCTTTCCTTTTTAGCGGGTGGCTAGTTAGCCGGGTTTCCCATCCTGGCTGGGGCAGGTTTTTGGGGCGGGGGGCTGTGTTTTTCCTCCGGGGATAGGGTTCAGGTGCGCAGCCACCCAGTTCACACCCGGGTTTGAGTAGCTTCCCGGAAAAGGGGCCCCGGACTAAAAGGGAAAAGGGAAAAGAAACGGGGGACACATACACCCCCTTTTCCCCCTTTCCCCCCTTGACAGGGGGTTTTCTTTTTGTCTTCACCCTCTCCTATGGGCTGGGGGAAAAGGGAAAAAGGGGTTTTTGTGGGGTTGAGCAGACACCCCCCTTTGACAGTTTCTCCCCAGGGGCCCAAAAATTGAAAAAAATTTCGACTTTGTTTTTGTTTTTTGAAAAGGCCCGTAAATAAAAGGGGTCTTTGGATTTAAAAAAAAACCAGGGTGTGCTTTATGGAGGGGGGCAGTAGGCGGGGCCCCTTTGGGGAAACGAAGCCCAAGGGGGAGGTAAAAGCTTTGTCAAGGCGGGGGTTTGGAGTCATTTTTGAAAATGCCGGGCTGTGTCTCGCAAACTCCCTTTTCGGCCCCTTCTTTTTAAAAATGGGGTGACCCCCCCCCCCCTCCCTTCCCCCCTTCCCCCAGGATCAGCTGAGAGAAACATTATTTCCCAGTTTCGTAAGAAAGGAATGAACATGGGTAATAGGGTAGCCCGGAAACCTTTGGGGTTTTAAAAAATTTATCAAACGTTTTTCTTGGTTGTTTTGGCCAGGATGATTTTGATGATGTTTTGGGAGTTTATTTTGGTTTGAAACTGTGTGACAAACTTGGGTTTAAGTTTTTTCCCCCAAGAATGGCATCAAAAAGGCCCAAAAACCCCCTTTTAACCCCAAAATCATCAAAACCCCCAAGAGTGAAAGAAAGGGCCCAAAATAAACGAAGATCCCCGGCCACAGGTAAGGGGGTTTTCCTTTTTTCTATGCTTTCTTGGGGAGCAAAAAGTCACAGGTCAAAAACCCCCTCTCCCCCAACCCGGGGCCACCCATTTGGGGGCCCGGGCCCTCCCCTTCCCCCTCGCTGTTTTACTTCCCTGCCCAAAAGGGAAGGCCCGGAACTATTTCCAGTGGGGTGACCTGGGGGCGTCTGAACCGGGGCGGGAAAACGTCCCCCTTCCACTTGGTCCCCGGTGTTAAATCTGCTTTCTTAGTTGTGAGTGTTTTTTGCCCCTGAGTTTCCCCCGCCCCCCTTTAACACAATCCTCCAAGCCCCAAAAAGAAAAAGCAGTTTTTAAAAAAAAAAACCAAAAAAACCAAAAAGCCCACCCCGAAAAGGGGAAAACCCTGGGCAGAGCAAACCAAGGGAAAAGGAATGCTTTCCCCACCCAAACAAGTCTTTTTCATTGGCGCCCGGGGTCAAAAGCCTTCCACAAGCCCAGTAAAACCGGGACAATATAAACGGCCCCTTTTTGTGCGGGGAGATGGAGATGACGGTGGGAGCAGTAGGACGGGGGTCGTCAGAAGATGAGGCAGCAAAAAAAAAAAAAAAAAAAAAAAAAAAAAAAAAAAAAAAAAGAACAAGAGAGTCGTCCCTGGCAAAATTCTCGGGAAAAAAAAAGCAAAATCGAAATGGTTGCTGCTGTTCTTGTAGCAACACTCGCACTCTTGGGGAGGATGGGGGGGGGGGGGGGGGGGGGGGGGGGGGGCGGGAAGGGGAGGAACCCGAATTTCGCATGAAGAAATACGCCTTTACTGAAAGTGGGATTCAATACAATACAATACAAGTACAACGCAACAGTATACAATACAGTGAAAGGTAATGTAAAACAATACACTATAATGCTGCTGCGCAACACAACACAATACAGTACAATGCAACGAAAGGCAATGCACAACCATACAACAATACAGCACAACACATTACAATACAATACAACACAATACTGCAAAATACAATGAAAGGCAATACAAAACAACACAATGCAGCTCAACACAATATAATACGGTGCAATACAATACAACACAATACAATGAAGAGCATTGTAAAACAATACAAATTAATACAACACAACACAATACAATACAGTGCAATATAATCCAATACTATACAATACAATGAAAGGCACTGCAAAGAGTATAGGACCACACATCACAACGCCACACAATACTATAAAACAGAATGAAAGGCAATGCAAAACAATACAACACAATACTTTGCAATACAATGAAAGGCACTCCAAACAGTACAACACAATATAGGACAACACAACACTATACAACAAAATACTGTAAAATACAATGAAAGGCAATGCAGAACAATACAACACAACACACCACGACCCAACACAATCCACCACACCACAACACAATACACCACAACACAATACACCACAACACAACACAATACACCACAACACAACACAATACAGTATAGTCCCTACTGTAGAGCCTGCATTCACTGCAGATTAAAGTCTGAGACTTTAGAATGAACATGAACCTGTGGGCCAAGTTTTATTTGGCAGCTTCATGGGACGTGGCAAGCCAAAGTCACCTGATAGTATTTTCTTGTGACATAGTAGATTGACGTATGCTTACCATATTTAGTGAACACACTTATTCTACATACTAAGTGCCTGGGCTTTATCACAGTTCTTGATTAAACCATTGATGCTGGGGGCAACAAGCAAAGTGAGAGGCTGTATGATCAGTGGCTTTCTTTCCCACTTATGGAATTCCACTTTACAGCTTAGTCTTTAGTGATCGACTATGACTCTCTGACTAGGAGGATTGACTCGCACAGTCCGTATGTGCTGCAGCCCTGGGGTGTAGTGGCATTTGGAGAACATCTCCAACGCTGACTGTCCGTATACCCTCTTGGCCGAGAGAGAGTGGGAGTGTACTGTGGGCAGGCATCTCCACTATAATCAAATTTCTGCCTAAATTCCGAAACAGCAGCTGCTTCCTCCGCTGTTTTGGAGGTCATCGTCGAACACGACGGACAAACGCATAATTATATTTATTCTGCACCTACCACCATTCCACCAGAAAAATGACGACACTCACCACCAGACTTGCAGTTGGTCCAGCAGCCCTCAAGTACCCCCTCCCCCTCCCTCCAGGGTCCACAGCCCGGTACGTTCCTTCCCCACCTCTGGCCGCCACACTGCCGGAACCGTATGGGGAGGAACTTCCGGATTGGTAGAGCGTTTGACTGTCCGTGTCCGGCACAAGACACAAGGTCACCACCACCACCAGCAGCAACGAAACGTGGCGCGCGAAAGAGATCATTGTTTTTTGTGTGTGGTCAGTAGTTCAGCTTGACTTCTTGGTTTGGTTGGTTTGGTTCAGAACGTTGAAGGTCGGATTTTTTTTGGGGGGAGGTTCTTTCCCTTGTAGCAGGGTGGCTAGTTAGTCCTGGAGTTCCATACTGGCTGTGGGCAGGTGTGTGCAGGGGGCTGTGTGTTCCTCCTGGGATAGGGTTCAGAGTGCTGCAGACCACTCCAGTTCACAGCCGTTTGAAGTAGCTTGCCGGAAAGGGCCCGACATCAAAGGAAAGGGAGACAAGAAACGGTGACACATACACACTCCCTCTCCTCCTTCCCCCCTCTGACAGGAGTGTCTCTTGTCTTCAGCCTCTCCTACTGGGCTGACGGGGAAAGGAAAAGGGTGTAGGGTGAGCAGACACTCCCCTTTGACAGTTATCTCCCCACGGGCAATAATTGCCGAAATTCGACTTTGTTGTTGTTGTTGAAAAGGTCGTGAATAAAGGTCGTGAGTTTGAGATAAACAGGAGTGTGCTTTATGGAGGGTGAGCAGTAGGCGTGGCCATTGTGTGATCGAAGTCAAGGTGAGGTGAAGCATTGTCAAGGCGGGGCTGGCAGTCAGTTTTGAAATATGACAGCTGTGTCTCGCAAACTGCATTTTCAGCTCATTCATTTCAGTCGGTGACACCCTTCCCCCTCCCTCTCCCTCTCCCCCAGTGCATCAGCTGAGAGAAACTTAGTGCAGCCTCGTAAGCAAGGAATGAAAATGGGTAATATGGTCAGACCAGGACAACGTGTGTTACTATAATTATCAAGACGTTTTTCTTGGTTGTATTGACAGGATGATATTGATGATGTTATTGGAGTTTAGTTTGGTTTGATACTGTGTGACAAGACTGTGGTTTAAGTTTTTTATCACAAGATATGGCATCAACAAGGCCAAAGACCTTCTGACATCCAAAATCATCAGAATACATAGCAGTGAAAGCAAGGTCCAAATCAACGAAGATGCCAGACACAGGTAAAGGTGTTTCCATTATCTATGCGTTCATTGGGGAGCAAGATGTCACATGGTCAGAAACCTCATCCTCTCTAGGGGCCAGCATATTGAGGGCGGCGCCCATCTCCTCTCCCTCGCTGCTTTACCTTCCCTGACCCTAAAGAAGGCAGGTACCTATTTACAGCTGGGTGAACTGGGGGACTGTACTGAATCCAGGGCGAGGAAACGGTCACCCCTCCACTTGGTAACGGTG
>CM054164.1:20717385-20727385 GCA_028751875.1 Rapana venosa
TCCCCCAGCCGAGGTTGAGCAGCATCAAGCGTGGTTACCAGTAGGATGGGTGACCGTTTGCGCGCCTTGGGTTCAGTACAGTCCCCCAGTTCACCCAGCTGCAAATGGGTACCTGCCCTCTTTAGGGTCAGGGAAGGTAAGGCAGCGAGGGAGAGGAGATGGACGCCGCCCTCAATATGCTGGCCCCTAGAGAAGTGAGATCTCTGACGCCTCGCTCCCCTATGACCTTATCGATTATGGGACACCTTTACCTTGTATACATAAAAGTTGATGAAGTTGATGCCTTTCAAACATTTTCTTGTTCCTCGGTTAGATTTCTAAGGTTCACCCATGCTGAGATTTTGACGTTTCCAACCGTTTTTGCCAACTACGAAGGTAGCTGTACTCTGACTTCGGGGATACAGTTGGTAGTTGAACCTACCAGTTTTGCCAGACCAGTCAGGAGGTACCTCCCTGCTCTATACGATTTTCAACTGTCTTAGGTTCTTTTGGCGTACTCAAATCCGTTAACACACGGGTCTGACTGATTTAGAGTGTCCTCTGAAAGAGGTGACAATCAGTTTGATTTTCCTGTCAAACTGCGAGGAAAGGGCAAGGCTGGGAATGGAACCCAGAACCTCACGGTTTGCTTGTTAGGCAGGTGAACGTCTTCACCGTCCTGCCACCTTCCTTCTTACAAACATACAACAGAAGAGCACAATTCAAAGTTACAGTCACATTTTTATTGCTTTCTGTAGAACAGACCCCACATCTTTCTTTATTTGGAATAATCTTTACAACACACACACATACACACACATACACACACACGCACACACACACACGCACACACACTCACACACACACACACTCACACACACACACACACACACTCACACACTCACACACACTCACACACACTCACACACACACACACACACACACCACACACCACACACACACACACACACACACACACACACACACACACACACACTCTCTGATTAGTGTCATCAAAAGAGGGCTCAGGCGCCTCTGAACACCACCAAAGTGATCCAGCAGAAGTGCAGGGCCCCTCTGGCTGGTGGTCCTACAGCAGCCTGACATTGATAGGCTCCCTGTGGACACTGAGACTAGACATTCCTTGTCTCCTCCTGCATAAAATCCTTGAGGAGTTGTAACTAAGGGCACCCACCGCACTGGGTTGTTCAGGCCCTGTCTCTTGGGCAAACTGAACCTGACGGAACCCATCCCTCTCCAGGTACAAGATGCATGCTAGGTACAGTTGTGTTTCAATGATTCACGGAATGCCAACATGATGTACAGGATCTTTCAACATGCATATCTGATCTTATACACAAAGGGAAACAAGGCACTGGCAGGTCTTTTTTTTTTTCAGTTAAGCTGGAAGACCATAAGAATCTCACTTCTTTGAGGAACGCTCAGACAGCACGTGAGCGACAATGCGTTGCGCTGCCGTGATGCACCTGACAAATCAGACGCAGCGCAAAGTCTCTCTATCCTCAATTCTCAGATGCCGCAGTCAAGATTCAAACCCACGACTTCATGGGCCTACATGGTGGACGTCAAAAGCTCTATCCACTCTCGTTCACACCGTCTGCCTCTCACACGCGGCAACAAAAACCTCAGGAGTCTGTTGCCGCAAACGGCACACCTACGATTTCCTCGGCGACAATTTCCTCGGACAGCTGTATGGTGTGGGCCTTGTGCACTTTGTTCATGTGGCGCGTTATGCTGGCCAGGATCTTGAAGGCGGCCCCACACACCGGGCACTTGTGCGGCTTGCCGGCCTGGTCCGTGTGGATCTTCATGTGGTCGTTCAGGGCGTTGATCTGAATGAACGCTGCCCCGCAGATGGAGCACACGCAGGGCTTCTCTCCCGTGTGGATCATCATGTGTTTGTCAAACTGGTGGCGGTCGAAACGCGCCTCCCCACAAATGTCGCAGACGAAGGAGCGAAGTCGGTTGGGGTTGTGTCTGCGCTCCATGTGACGCCGCAAGGAGCCGGACTGCACGTACTTCACCCCACACACGGCGCAGGTGAAGGGCTTCTCCCCGCTGTGGATTCGAAGGTGGTCCGTCAGGTTCCCGCTCCAACGGAACGCCCTCCCGCAGACCTGGCAGACGAAGGGCTTGTCCGTCTGGTTGTGGGTTCTCAAGTGCGCCTTCATGAAGCGGGCGCTCTTCAGCGTCACCCCGCACAGGCTGCACACGGCCACTCGGTCCTGGCAGCGCTTCTGCTGGTGCACTCGCAGATCGTAGGCTCTGGCAAAGCTGCGGCCACACAGGAGGCAGACGTTGGGCTTGACCTGGGCGTGGTGCTGGTTGACGTGCGCCCTGAGGTAGGTCAGCGTGGTGTAGGAGGCCGCGCACTCTGAGCAGGCGTAGGGGCGGGGGCCGTGCCTCTCCCGCACGTGGGTCAGGCGGGCACTGGCGGCGGTGAACTGCTGGCGACACAGGCTGCAGGGGTACACCCTCCCCCGCCTCTTCTCTGCCCGCCGCTTCTGCTTCCAGGCAATGATGGCCGCCCTCTTCCGCAGGTCCGGGTCTAGCAGGACGCTGACTTTGCTGTCGATGTCCTCCACTTTGACAGGGCCTGCCCCTCTGTCACCCTCGCTGACCTCGCCGCTCTCTCCTTTACTGTCAACATCCCTCAAGTCGCTGACATTGTCGTCACCACCACCGTCACAGGTCTGTTCACGGACACTGCCGCCATGACCGTGTTTCTCCCTGACTTCAGCGTCATCACCAACGACTTCAGCCTTGACCTTGACAGATTTCCAGGTCCAGGACGCTTTAGCAGCAGCCACCCTCCTGGGTCGACCTTCAGGGACTGCCGTGGGGCTGTCCTGGGGAGGTGGTGGGGGTGAGTGCTGGGGTATGCTGCTCCCTTGCTCTGTGATGACCACAACTTGACCGTCCAGCTTCATCCGCTTCTCAGGTAGGTCGACCCCCTGCGTGCTGCCTCTGTCAGGGTTCTCTGTGGAGCGTGAACTCCGGTGAGGCTTCCATACCGGTGTTGTGGTCTTCCGGCGTGTGGGCTTTGTCCTTGCAGCCTCCACGGTGTGCTGGGATGCCGAGGTTCTCTGGCCGCTGCTGGAGCCGGGTCGGTTCAGGGGAGGGGCAGGGTGAGGGGCAGGTGCGGTGAACAACGGCTCGCAGTGGTAGTCGCTGTCTTCCTCATCCCCCGACAGCGGTTGTTCTGGAACGTTCTGTGGACGAGAGAAGTCTTAAGTTTGGGTTGGTTTTTATGAAATTATGTTCATTGTTGGAGATTTGTGTTGTTGGTTGGTGGAGGTGGGGAAGGGGGGGGGTTCGTTCGTCGCCTAGAGCCGAGAGGTTGACCAATGTTGAGATTTAAGCGACTGTCACTGGGTTTTTCCCTCCAGTGAGGCAGCCACATTCCGACTTCAGGGATAGTGTCTAAACACGACACACGTGTGCATGCTGGTTATTTGTCTGTCTGTATGGCAGGAACTACCGGCACACAATGACCTATTCTTCCGAAAGGCAGAAAAGGTTTTTAACATGCACGCAAGATGTTCTGCGTGCGTTTGCATACGGGGTCTCGGTTTATAGTCTCATCTGAAGGACTTTGACATTCAGTGTGATTTCTTTGTCAAACTGGGAAGAAAGGGTGAGGCTGGGAATCAAACCCAGAACCTCACAGTTTACTTGTTGGCAGACGAACGTCTTAACCACCCTGCCACCCTCCTTCTTTGTTGTTAGAATTCATGAAGTGTGGTTGCTTTTGGAACACATGCAGACACAGACATGTCTCATGCTGCTGCAATGCACACATTCCTTTTCACAAAATATTCCAAGCGATATAAACAAAAATATGGAAATGAACATTTTTTTCATTTTTTGGAGAAGACAGAAAACAATACTTTATTACTAAAACATCTTTCTTTCTTTTTTTATCATTGCACAAAGTGATGTCAAATCAAACTAGAAAAATTATAAACACCATTATGAAATGCATATCTTGAAAGCAGCAGAGGGGCTAATCAGTGACCCATATTTTGGGGGGGAAATTATCCCATTGTCATATTATATATCTGTTTGACTTACATACTTCAAACTTGGCACAGATAGCCAAATTAATGCATTTAGTATGTGTACCAAATTTCATGCAGATATCTTTACTAGTTCCTGAGAAGAAAAAATTTGCAAAAAGTGACGCAGTGGTCCCCCTTAATTCCAGAGGGGATTTTCCCTTAAACAGACATACATTTTGGTGGTGGCTCAAACCTGCTTTGATCCCAGGCCGTCAAATCAGAACACAAATGTTCTAACTAAATGTTCAGCAAATATGGCCCACTGCTTTGAAGATATTCAAAACTGGATGACACCGAACAAATTACAGCTAAATGCAGATAAAACCGAAGCCATGCTCATAGGGACCAAACACAAACTCTCTTCCATTACAACAACTTCAATAGAACTCGGCAATGCATCAGTCCCTCTATCCACTGCTGTGAGGTATCTAGGTGTTGTTATCGACAACACACTCCCTATGCAAAAATTCATCACCCAGACCTGTCAGTTATGCTACTATCAGTTACGACGTACTAGTGCAATTCGAAAGTACCTGTCTACCAATGCAACAGCCAAACTTGTCACTTATCTCATTCTTTCACGTCTGGACTATTGCAATTCCCTTTTGTCTGGTCTGCCAGCATCATCTATCCACTCCCTTCAACGTTTACAAAACTCCGCAGCTCGACTAGTTCTCAGAAAGAAAAAATCTGAGCACATTACCCCCCTCTTGCGATCTCTCCACTGGCTGCCTGTGCCACAGAGAGCAGATTATAAGATCAGTACCCTCTGTTACAAATATCTCCCCAAAACTGCACCCTCCTACCTCTGTGAATGTCTTAACCTGTACACTCCTTCACGTTCCCTCTGCTCTGCTGCAGATACCTTGTGCCTATGAATACCTAGATTCAACCAATCTACCGTTGGCCGCCACTCTTTCTCTATTTCGGGTCCATCGACCTGGAATGAGCTCCCTCTCTCTCTTCGCCAGAAGCCTAGCTATGACACTTTTAAATCCAGCCTCAAGACATACTTATTTTAAACCTAAGATTTCCCCCCTCCTGTTTCATATCAGAACTATCCCACCCTTCACTAACCCATGTCCTATCACCCTGCTAAAGTATATGACCTGTGTGTGTGTGTGTGTGCTTTTGAAAATCATTTGACTATTGCAATTTTATTTCATAGATTTGGTCTGCAGCGTACCATGTTTGTAATATCTGTTTGAACTATTGATTATTTGTCATTGGTTGTATGACTGTGTAAGATTAGGTTGAATGCATGCACTTTGATTTGTCTTTGCAAGATATAGCGCTATATAAGTTCCATTTATTATTATTATTATTATTAACTACTAACCTATCCTGCCCCCCTTTTTGTACTGTATACTAGTATTTTATATAGTGTAATCAGGTTCGATTCCTGTTTCATGCCTGAAACTTTTCAGCCATCCACTAGACCATGAGCAGTGGTCTGGGTGCTAGTATTTCAGACAAGACAATAGACTGAGGTGCTATGTGCAATACATATTTAGCACATGTAAAAGAACCTACAGCAACAACAGAATTGTTCCTGGCAAAATTCTGTAGAAAAAAAGCCACTCTCATAGGGAAACAAATACAGCTGCAGACAGGAAAAGAAAACAAAATAATGGGTGGCGCTGCTCTTGTGGCAACGCACTCTACCAAGGGAGAGCAGCTGGAATTTCATGCAGAGAAATCTGCCATGACTTAAAGTGGTGTCAAATTACAAATAACCACTTTTACACTTTTTGTACTGTATTTCATTGTGTTGTATTGTACTGTATTCTATTTTATTTATTGCATTGCTTTGCTTTGCATTGCATGGTATTGTATTGTACTGTATTGTGTTATGCTGTGTTGCTTTGTTTTGTATTTATTGTACTGCATTGTTTTGTAATTTATTTATTGTATTGTAGCGTATTGTACTGTATTGTATTGTAATGCACTGTATTGTACTGTGTTGCATTGTATTGTACTGTATTGTATGTTTGTGTTGTGTGGTGTGTTGTATTGTATTGTATTCTATTCTACTGTATTGTTTTGTTGGACTGTATTGTTTGTATTGAATTGCATTACACTGTATTGCATTGCATTCTATTCTGTTCTCTTTTGTTTATTTATTTATCTATTCTTTTTTTAAATTCTTTTATTTTGAGGATAATGGAATAAGCACTCATGAACTTTCTTCAACCAATCCCCGCATGTATGCAGTTTTGTAAATTTTGTCATCTGTTCCCACCAGCATACAATGCTATACTCATATGAAAAGCGGAATCGGTTTTAACATGTGCACAAGATGTTCTGCGTGCGTTCATAACATGGTCCTCGGTTTATAGTCTCATCTGAGGGCCTTTTGGGGAGAGTGGAGTCAGCACTGCAGTCGCCACTGCAGAATCTCTGTATAAAATATGGGCTGCTCTCCCCTGGGAGAAAGTGTCACTACAAGAACAGCACCACCCTTTTTATAAAAAGTAGTTTTCTTTTCCGCACACATATTTGTTTCCCTATGCGAGTGGCTTTGTTCTACAGAATTTTGCCATGGAAAACTCTCTCCAAGCTGTGGGCTCTTTCACATGCACTGAATGCATGTTCCACACAGGATCTCAGTCTATCATCTCATCCGAAAGACCAGTACCCAAACTACCCCTCAAGGTCTAGAGGATGGGTGAAAACTTGGGGCACAAATAGGGTTCACACACGCACTTCTAACTTTCTAGGCTGGTGTATTGCCTCTAGACCACTGATCCAACCTTCAGCATTTTTTTTCTGAGCATCTTCCTTTCCCTGAAGGTGAATGCTTACCTGTGGATGCTCCTCAATCTCAGGATCGGGTACCAGTATACAATCTGTAGAGGCACCCACATCCTTTTGGCAGTGGGTGTCTGACATGGCAGAAGATGCTGGTTTAAGATCTGGCACTGCAGATAAGTGATCTCTGATCACACTGTCTGAAGCAGATGGTGGACACTGTGCTGAACTCTGTGAGGTGTCTGCTGATGTTACAGACTGTGTTGAACGGACAGGGGACCCTGAGGTCAGCGAATGTTCTGTCGCTTCTTGAAGCATCACAGTAGATGATACTTCTTCACACACCAACGCCCTCGCTTCCACAGACACGGATTGTTCCCTTCCTTTCTGCAAGCTCTCTGCAGACGGTGGCAGTTCTACGATAACCACATTCACGTCGTCACCGACATCTCCCTTCTCCAGCGATGACACGATCAAGGACGGACATTCGCCTTCTTTCTCCAGGACGGAGGAGGTGGATGACGATGATGCTTGCCCTGTGCTCAGGGAAGAGCTGGCGTTCAGCAGGACCGTCAGTTTTTGCAGCGCCGCTTGATGCGACAGACTTTTCTGTGTCTCTTCCTGCGTGTCTCTCTGCACCAATCCTGTAGGGTCTGTCTGGGAAGGCTGCGGAGATCTTACAGATTCTGAAGCGCTCTGCGATGCCGTCACTACCTGGGAGTCTGCCGAGGTGGCTGGCGCGGTGGAGTCTTCAGCTCCCTCTGGCGTGCCCGGAGTTTGGGTGAGGGCCGTCTCTGCTGAACTCTGCTGCACCCTGGCCTTGAGGTTCTTCAGCACGGTGGGGGTCAGCAAGGACCTGGCTGTGGTCGGAGGCTTCAGGGTGGTGGGTGTGGCGGCGGGGGTGACCTCTGTTCTGTCCTTGCTGGGGTTTTCAAGCAGCGTCCTCAGCCGACTGGCGGAGGGGACGGCTCTTACCTCCCTTCTCTGTCTGCTGCCTGAGTTGTCTGTCCTGTTTTCTGCCTGTGGGTGACCAAAAAATGAAAAATGGTCAGCCATCAGTTGGTATTGTTTGTTGTCAACATCACCATCACCGTTGTCATTATTATTATTATTATTATTATTATTATTATTATTATTATTATTGTTGTTGTTGTTGTTGTTGTTGTTACTATTGTTGTTGTTGTCATCGTTATTGTTGTTGTTATTATCATCATCATCATCATCATCATCATTATTATCATTATTATTATTATTATTATTATTGTTGTTGTTGTTCTTATTATTATTCTTCATCTTATTACTATTATCATTGGTACAGTTCTTCTACACCTTCACCTATCCCATAGTCTTATAGACTAAGGGAACACCACTAAAGAGTTTGCACACAGCTTCCTCCAAAATTTTCAGTCATGCCCCCACGGTCTACAAGACTACAATGACAATACAAGGATAAAAACACACTGTTTGAATCATTAGTAACACCACTACATGCCTACACACACACACATGTCCACACACACCACACACACACGCACATGCACATGCATGCACTCTCTCTCTCAAAAACTCATACACATCTACACACACGGGATGGGATAGCCTAGTGATTAGAACATTGCACTCGCAATCCAATGACCTTGGCTAAAATCCCATTCAAGATTATTTTTCCCCTGGAGTTAACATCAGTGCAGACTCCACTCTCCCCAAAAGTCCTTCGGATGAGAATTTAAACCGAGGTCCCATGTGCTAACACACGCAGAACATCTTGCGCACATGTTAAATCCTGTACCGCTTTTCGTAAGAGTAGGCCATTGTGTGTCAGTGGGAACAGATGACAGAATTTACAAAACTGCATACACAAGGGGACTGGATGTAAAAAAAAAAGCATGTGAGTGCTTATTCCATTATCATTGATATAAAAGAATGAATGAATGAATAAATAAATAAATAAAATACACACTGTATACACACACACACACACACACGCACATACGCACACACGCAAGCACGCATGCACACTCATACTATACCACACCACACACTCACACACACACACACAACTACCACCACACCACACACACACCACACACACACACACACACACAAAACACACACACAACTACCACCACATATACACACAAACACACACACACACATCACACACATAAAGACCCATGTTCTGATAATACTGAATACATAAGTGCTCCAATAACAATCAATGAAGTAAAAGATATATTATTTTCCCTTCTTATAAGAAAACTTCTGTTGGATTAGATGCCATATCCAATGATATGCTTAAATAGTTACCAGAAAACTTCATTCTTCTAATGCATAAACTTTTCCAAAAGTGTTGGACTGAAGGTGTAATGCCAATGAACTGGAAGCAGTCTATTATTGTTCCCATTCATAAGCAAGGAAAGCCTAAAACTGATAAAACTAGCTATAGGCCCATAGCACTTACTTCTAACATTGGTAAGCTTATGGAGAAAATTATTCTAAAGAGGCTTGCGTATTACTGTCAGAAAAATAACGTAGTTCCTGTCAATCAAGCAGGCTTTCAAAAAGGTAGATCAGCAATAGATAACTTAGTTAAACTAACAACACAGGTCAAACAACAGTTTGCGAGAAGAAAAAATCTACTCGCAACATTTTTTTTATGTAAAGAAAGCCTACAACCAAGTTTGGCATGCTAAATTGCTGCATAAACTGAAGACTATTGGCTTTTCTGGGCATTTTTTCTATTATATTAGCTTTTTATGTAATAGAAGTATGCAAGTGAGAGTAGGGAATGCATATTCAAACTTTAGGTCATTGCATATGGGTTTACCACAGGGTTCAGTTATAGCCCCTTTTCTGTTTAATATATTGCTATATGATTTACCCACAAAACTGTCTAAAGCCGTTGTCCTGGTACAATATGCTGATGATATATGTATATGGATGAATGTCACTATGAAGCGTGCTACAACAAAGAGGATGGTAAACTATACCAGAAAAGTATATCAAAAAGAGCTAGATAATTTACATAAATATATTTTTGAAAATGGCCTGACATTATCTACAGAAAAAAACGCACATTATGCTTTTTAATAATGGCAGTGATCCAGATACACTGCCACAGTTTACGATTAGAGGGGAGCCAATTCAGTATAAAAATATGGTAAAATGTTTAGGCATTCAACTTACAT
>CM054164.1:20732385-20733731 GCA_028751875.1 Rapana venosa
TTTTTTCTGTTCCTCACCTAGAGCTGCAAAGTTCACCAAAGAATAGAGTTAAATTGCATATGCAACCACTTTTACAACTAAGGTAGCCGTATCCCATCTTTCCGGGTGATGTTGAAACATGACACCAGTGTGCTTACATTTTTTTCAATTTTGTCATCCGTCCCTACCAGCACTCATAGCCTACTCTTCCGAAAGGTAGAATGGGTTTTACTTTTAATGTGTGCACAAGATGTTCTGCATGTGTTCCCACATGGGAACTTGGTTTAAACTCTCATCCAAAGGACTTTATGGGGGGGGGGGGGGGGGATAGAGTCAGTACTGATGTTAACTTCTGGGGAAAAATCCCCTTGAATAGATGTCTCGGTGGTGACTCTAGTCCAGGCTCGATCCTGCGCCAATGCTCTAACCACTACACTTTCGTGCCCCCTGTGGGTTTTAATACTTTCATGAGGGTTCGTGAATGAATGAATTTATTCTTTTTTTGTTTGTATGTTTGTTTTGATTTATAAAATTAAAAAAATTAAAAAGAGTTCAAAGGGAAACTACTCATGCCATTAGATCAACTATTTCCCCATGGCATGGAGTTGCTTCCTTTTAACTGTTAATTGATTGGTAGTGCCATATTAACAAAAATTTGAATATAATTCTGACAATACAGGGACTTTTTTAAAGGATGCAAGCACAAAAGAAGTTTATTGATTTTTCAGAGAATGTGGAAACTTTGACTAAAACTGTTCTTTGAGGTTGAGGAAATGTAACAGTGTATAAAATAAAGTGTGTGTGTGTGTGTGTGTGTGTGTGTGGTTTAGCAGTTAGATTTATACTTATACCTTGTCAAGATAAAGATGTGAGTGTCAAAACTGTTTGTTTTCTAAGCATTTACTGACTTGATTCAAAACAAAACACACAAAGACTAATATTGAAAATGTTGTAAATATTGAAAGTTGAAAGTACACAAAACAAACTTTTAATTAAACTGAAACATGTCTGGTTTTATCGATTTTATTATGTGTACTCAATTTTTTTAATGGCTAAAATAGTATCTCACAGAACAGCTATCCCATATTTTTTATAGTATTAATTAGTAATGATCAACAATTTTAAATTTTCCAAATCAATATTTTAAAAAATTAGCATCATAATGAACTGCTTCTATTTTTTCCTACTGATGTTTGTATTTTGTTCCCAGTCCTTCCAGATATCCATCAAGACCAGATATCTATCAAGACTGTATGTGTCATTGTCTTCTCTAGTTAATGGACAATAAATCCATTCTTT
The DNA here is from genome assembly GCA_028751875.1 of Rapana venosa. Lineage (NCBI taxonomy): Eukaryota > Metazoa > Mollusca > Gastropoda > Neogastropoda > Muricidae > Rapana > Rapana venosa. The sequence goes on from CM054164.1 coordinate 20,733,664, forward strand.
AATATTCATTGATTGATACATTAATTTGTGTTATCGCATAAACTTTAACTTTAAAGCAGCTCCAATGA
>CM054164.1:20734231-20774231 GCA_028751875.1 Rapana venosa
TGGGGGGTTGCTTTGTTTGGTTTGGTTTGATTTATTTGAATAGAGTAAGGTTTTGTTACTGCTGGTTTGGTTTGGTTTGAGGAGAGGGGGGGGGGGGGGGGGGGGGGTTGGCGTTTGTTTCTCTATGTTTGTCTGCTTGGGGGATGGGTGGAGGTGATTTGTTTGTTTTGGTTTGATTTCACTGTGTAAAGTGTTGTTGTTGCTTTGTCTGTGTCTGTTTATTGGATGTGGTAGTTGGCGAACACTTGTTTGAAGAAAAATGTTCAGGAGCTAGACTGAGAAAGGTCAAAGTACATTTCCATCCCATGCAGGCAAACCCACATGACTACACATCAAGAAACCTCCCTGCATAAAAAGGAAAAAGTCTGAGGTTTCATGCTGCACTGCACAGACTGAAAGCACAAGTCCTGTCAGGCGTACCAGTCAAGTGGCCAAATAACTTTTCATATTTAAGAAAAAAGAGGGGTGGGGTAGCCCAGTGGTGAGTTCCTGGAGCTAATACTCTGATGACCGGAGTTCAAGCCATCGCAAAGGCATCCGTTCAACAGGATCTTTTTCCCTAAAGTTAACATCAGTGCCAACTTGTTTCCTGAAAGTCCTTCAGATGAAACTATAAACTAAGGTCCTATGAGTAAACGCACGCAGAACATCTTGCGCACATGTTGACATAATTTACATTACCGCATGCACACGCGGACTGTATGTAAAAAAAAATTTTTTTTTTAAAGCGGACGATGCTTATTCATTATGCGAGAACCTTTGAGCCCTAGCCGAGGATTGAACAACAAAATCCTCAAAATGAAAGAATTAAAATTGAAAGGATAAGAACTGAATTCATATAAAAAGAAAAAGTGTTGGCGGACTATGCTAAAATCGCAAAGTCCCCCCTCGGAATGCCAGGGGCCTGTCAGTATAAATAGCATCCAGTATCCCCAGCTAAAAATTATGTTTTAGGACCTCTCTCTTTTCTCTCCTTCTCTTTCGTTCTGCCTTCTTCTTCCTGTCATATTCCTTTTGTCTATCTTCTGCTTTTTTTTTCTTTCTTCTTTTTTTTGGAAACAAATTTCCAGAAACACTTAAATGATAACAATTCTCTCCCATATCGAAGTCTGATGTGCTGGTCTGGCGCTTAATGACAGGGCAATGCAATTTCGCTCATATGACAGACAACAATAGTTGCTGACTGAGCATTCGACGTAAGAAGGAGAAAATTGCATTGTAGGGTCCTAGGGATGCAGGCGTGGCTCAGAGCAATCATTGCGTGACACATAAATCACGATTGTCTATTATGCACCAAACTGCATGAGGGACCTGAGAGGTAAAGAGTAAACAATATGCACAAACAATGAAGCCAGTGACTTAAAATAAATTGTCTTTGCTCAACTTGCTCCTCTTTATACTTTATATGGCGACAGACAACTAAGCTCTAATCATAACATTGACATTCCTAAAGCATGCATGAATTTATCGATAAATCCACATGGTTTTAGAATACAAATTGCAAATAATGTAAACAGTTGTGTGATGGAGGACTCTTCCGTTTTTGTGTGTTGAAATGTAAAGGCAGTAAATTATAACTAGGCTACCATTCTCTTTCTGTTTTGTTGTTTGCTTCTGCTGTATTTAATGTGTGTAAACTAATGTCTCCCTGTTGGGAAAATGTGATGCCCTGAAACTGATAGTTCTGTGGCAACTCAAAAGCTTGCAGATGACTGTCAGATCATGATCGCTCTGATCCCTCAACAACCGTGATTATATCCCCTTTCAGTCATTCGATATGCGCTCCGAATATTCAGTCAACAAAGGCAATTGTGATTTATGAGCACTTTTTTGTCTTATGCACAGAGACACGTGGGAAGAAATTGCATCAGAAAGTTTATTCAAGCCCGATTTTCCGCTGGAACATGAAACATCCTTGCTAGGCCTAGCTCTGTACCTGAATTAGTGAATAGTTTACAAGTTAAAAGATTTCTGGTTTTGTTTACTTTTTCAGCTAACTGTTGAGAGAGAGAGAGAGAGAGAGAGAGAGAGAGAGAGAGATTCTACGTAATTTTTGTCCGATTTTGGTGGAAAGACGCTGATGGGATCGAGATCGTGAGGAAACAACATTTTGTTCTTTGAACTGCTTCTTTAACACAGATAATTACCTAAAGTGTCACTTGAATAATTGTCATTTTGAAATGATTCAATAATCGTTACTCTATGAGCCAATACGTTCGTGATAATTAAACATCAATACGAAAATCGCGAGTAACGTGCAGTCTTCCGCCATTTTTATCGGAAGTCGGCGCACAGTAGCCTAAAGCTTATTCATCAAGCAGATGTGCATTATTCTTTTGAAAACCGCTGCTGTGAGCGATCAACTTATAAACTAATGTGAGTATCAGACAGTAAAATACCAAGTGGTTTGACATGTACGTAGTGGCATAAGTTATTACCTTTACTCAACAGTCTCAAAATGGTAAGATCGCTGGCTGGCGGAAAACCAGCGCTTAAAATCGCACAAAATGTCGACCACACATGTAATAAATTTCGTTCAAGATTAATCGTTTCCCCCTCCTCCTCTTGTTTACACTACTAGTATTACAGTTCGGTTGTGAAAGTTTTTGAATGTGTACCTTCCATACTTAACTGAAAAATGAAAATTAATGAGAGTGAAACTGAAAGTAACGAGAGTATATTTGTAGCCTGTCATTGTTGATCGTCATTGTTGATCGTGGCACACACGATTTTGCCTTGTTGATGTTGTTTTTGTGCATTTTGTTTTTTAAAGTTTTGGGCTTTGTTTTGTTTTGTTGGTGTTGCCTGCTGGGCTTTTGTTGTTGTTTTGGTTTGTGTGTTTGTTGGCGTTTTTTTTGTTTTTTAGGAAAGAAGCATCTGTCATATATATGTGGCAGTGGTGGGTGACCTGTTCTAGACATCATTTGGGCTTACTTAGATGCTGGCTATTTAATTTTTTTTTCAATTTATTAATCTATTTCTTTGCATATAAATTATTCTAAATAAGTTGGTATTTGTTTTGGTCTTTGGGGCTGGGAATATGGCTTGCTGCATTGGTGTTTATTCCATTATTATTCTTATTATTATCTCTCCTTCAGATGAGACTATAAACCAAGGTCCCATGTTCGAAAGTATGCAGAACATCTTGTGCACATGTTAAAACAGTTCCGCTTTTGGAATAATAATAATAATAATAATACATGGAATTTATATAGCGCTATATCTTGCACACTCACAAAATCAAAGCGAAAAGAGTAGGGCATTGTGTGCATTCAGCGCTATATAAATTCCATATATTATTATTATTATGCACACAAGGACTGGATGAAAAAAGCACATGAGACTGAGTGCTTATTTCATTATCCTGGAAATAAAAGAATAAAATAAAATAAATTAAAATCCTCAAAATGAAAGAGTAAATACAAATAAACTACATCTTCATAAATTTAAACTTTCACTGGCATGCAGAGTGCGTGCTGGGTCAGTTTGTGCCATCCACATTGTCTCAATGTCTGCCATATCTGAGACCTACTCTTGTACATAGAATGGTGGTTTTTACACATGTTTGCAAAATATTATAATAGCCTAGTGGTTAGAGTACTATGCTCAAAATTTGACGACCTGGGTTCAAGCACTTGCCCACAACCGCCTCCAATGGAGCCAACTAGTGCAACGTTATGTCACTGCAGTGCCCCTATGATCCTGGAGGGGTTTACAGGAGCAGATGAATTAGATGAGAGGGTTCAAGCCACCACTGAGATGCCTATTCAAGAGGATTTTTCCCCTGAGTTAACATCGCTATTGACTCCAGTCCCCTGAAAGTCCTTTGGATGAGACAATAACCTGAGGCCACTCATGCAAATTATGTAAGCAGAATATCTTGGGCACACATTATATAAAAGAAAACCCAACCTGCCTGAAGTTTCAGAAGAAGAAGCTGTTCTTTTTTTTATTTTTATTTTTTAAAATTCGTTTTATATCGAGGATAATGGAATAAGCACTTATGTGCTTTTTTACATCCAGTCCCCGTGTGTACGCGGTTTTGTAAATTGTCATCTGTTCCTACCGGCACGCAATGGCCTACTCTTACGAAAAGTGGAACTGTCTGTAAGAACGGATAACAAAACATTTGTAACCACATGCATATATGAGAGTCGTGTTTAGACATACACACTCCTGATCCCCAAAGTCAGAATGGGGCTTCTTTACTAATGGATAAATGGTCACATTAGCAAAAATCTCATCATTGGTGAACCTGAGAGCTCTAGCTGAGAAATTTGTAAAACAAGCAAACAAAAAACAAATTGATAATGCATGTGTTCACACACAGTAACTTGACTGGGATTATAGTTTTATGATCTTGTTTAAAGAAAGGTCTGTATACATGAAATGGAGTGAGAATCATTAATAATAATGGAGAAATTTATATCTTCGAACCTGGGTTCAATCCAGGGCCGTCAAATCACGCAACGCTCTAACCTTTAGGCTTACACCCCCCTTCCCACCCCACCCCAGCAGTGATTCAAACTAGAACCCTCAGATTTGGCAGATCATGAATCTGGTGCTGTAACCACTCAGTTACATCTCCCCTGCACAGGTAGCTACTAGTTAGGCTGTGGTTTTGCTCTTTCCTACACCTGTAGATACAGGTCTAACCTCCCACCATTCCCCAATTCTGTTTCCACATTTTCAGTACTGTGTTTTTGTTGTTGTTTTTTCTGCATGAACACTCAACAGATGAAAATTGAAGATCTTCAAAGACGGTATATTTTAGCTAATTTAAAAACAAATGCTGGGTTTGGAGGTATTATTTTCAGAGTTAATTGTGGTTTGTACAACTTTCCCCTGTAGTGTAAACTTGTCCTTTGGATCATGCTGCATTAACCAGGATAGCATGTTTCTATTATTAGTTAGACTAGAGTGTTGAGCTCGTTATTTGACATCCCAATTTCTCTCCACCACAGGATCGTTAAAAAGGATGGATGCAGACTGATGTATGCAGACATGTAGGAATGTACCCATGCATGTATGATATAGATCTATACAAAATATAGATGTATGAATATACAATACATGAATTACACAATATCATTTCCTTTGTTTAGTATTCTCTTCTAGTTTACAGCAACCAAAAGTTTAATGTTGAAAAATTGTACAAAAATGTTATTGCAGTTCAAACAAGCGAAGACCCACTATGGCGTCTGGCATGGGATCCAGACAAGCGTTCAGCCGGGTGCTGTCAGCAGTGGTGACTCACAAACAGGAGAGTCTGCAGTATCTGACGGTGGACAGCGACACCTACCTTCAATGGAGAACTCTAGCGCGCAACCTCGAACTCACAACTGACCTCGACGTGGCCTCTTTCCTTTTGCAGCAGTGAGTTATAAATATCTTTTTCTGTTCATTTTTGTGTGTGTGGATAGTACATACTGGTGATGGCTGAAAGTGAAGTTTAAAGCTATGAAAATTCCCCCAAATATTCAATCCTCCAAATAAATACTAAAAAACTTGAAGAACCAATCTTTGCCTCGTGTTTCCAAATTGAGACAAGCAACCATTGCTTAAGACATGGGTTGAGGAAATTTGGACTGTCATGGAAAAGATCTACACTGAAGCAGCAGAAGAAAAACCAGGAAAGAACACATGAAAGAACAAGCTTTATAAGTGATGATGTATTGGAATTAACCCAAGAAAAAAGTAAAGCCCACAAATCAGGTAAAAGAGAAGAATACTGATGATTTCAAAGAGAGAAACCAAGAATTAGATTCAAAGAGACAAGAAAAACTGGCTGGAACAAGAATATGCAAAGATAAATGAACACAACGAAAAAAGGAAAATGGAGAGAACTCTGTCAACAGATGAGATCAGTCAAACAAAGTTTCAAGCCAAAAATCAATGTGTTATGGTATCGTTGTTGTCAACAGGGGATGTAGTAGGTGGTGTGCTGCAAATGTTAGCTCAGGACAGGCAGCACTGAACACCACCAAAGTGACCCAGTAGTAGTGCAGGCCTCTTCTGGTTGTGGCCTTATGGTATTGCTGCCTAACAGTGATAAACTCATATAATAATGGGTGGCGCTGCTTTTGTGACAACATGCTCTCCACAGGGAGAGCAGCCAGAATTTCACACAGAGAAATCTGCTGTGACTAAAAGTGGTAGGGGGGGGGGGGTGGGGGGAGGAGAAGCTTAAGATTGTATACTTCTGGCTCTGAAGATCCATCATGACAAGCCTGGGTATAGCTGTGTGGTGAGATCAGGATGAGTGGTGTGGGAACAGCAGGACTGGTATGTCACAGTGAATTACTTAAGCTGAAACCAAAGTCTATAAACCCATTCCCCAGAAAAAATTTTAATAGAAAATTCAGTATGAAAACGAAGAAATAAAGAAGAAAATATATGACTTACTCTTCTTTGCTAAAGAAGATATATGACTCAGTCTTCTTTGCTAAAGAAGAAAATATATGACTCAGTCTTTGCTGAAGAAGAAGATATATCATATGACTCAGTCTTTGCTGAAGAAGAAGATATATCATATGACTCAGTCTTTGCTGAAGAAGAAGATATCATATGACTCAGTCTTTGCTGAAGAAGAAGATATATCATATGATTCAGTCTTCTTTGCTGAAGAAGATATATCATATGACTCAGTCTTTGCTGAAGAAGAAGATATATGACTCAGTCTTCGCTGAAGAAGAAGATATATCATATGACTCAGTCTTCTTTGCTGAAGAAGAAGATACATCATATGACTCAGTCTTCTTTGCTGAAGAAGAAGATATATGACTCCGTCTTTTTTGCTAAAGAAGAAGATATATGACTCAATCTTCTTTGCTAAAGAAGAAGATATATGACTCTGGCTTCTTTGCTGAAGAAGAAATATGACTCTGGCTTCTTTGCTAAAAAAGAAGATGTATGACTCGGTCTTCTTTGCTGAAGTGAAAATGTTCACATGTACAAGTCCTTTGGATGAGACTATAAATCAAGGCCTCATGTGCAAACGCACACAGAACATCTTGCACTCACGTTAAATCCTCATCCGCTTTTCATAAGAGTAGGCCATTGTGTGTCGGTGGGAACAGGTGACAGAATTTACAAATCCGCATACACATGGGGACTGGACGTAAAAAAGCACATAAGTGCTTATCCCATTGTCCTTGATATAAAAGAATTTTTAAAATTTTAACATTTAAAATGACCAGTGACAGAATAACTGTTGTTGATTTCAGCTACGAAAAGACCTCGGCCATCCCTCTGACCCAGTGTGTGAAGTGTGGAGGGGCCTTGATGCAGTACTGTGTGCCGTGCAACATCTACATGCGGCAACCCACAGCCTCCGCCCCTCTGGAGCAGGAGGGTGTCCAGGGGGAAGAATCGGTCATGGAAGGGGAGACCATCCTGATCGATTTCACCAGTATGGAGTCTGCCCAGTCCATGACTGAATCTCAGCAGTTGGTTATGGTAAAGGTGTGTGCATGCACATTGGTGGCATGTTTAGACATCATCCCTTGAGTCAGACTCAGAATGCGGCTGCCTTAAGGGTGGGCAAAAGTGGTTGCATATATCATTATATGCAAAATGTCATCATTTATGAACTGCAGAGCTCTAGCTGAGTTAGGAATGAAAAATAGTATGCAAAAATACAAACGGTACACACACAAAAATAAGAATGAACACATTATCAAAATAATAAGAGAGTTGTCTATGGCAAAATTCTGAAAAAAGTCGCTCTGGCATGGAAACAGATGTATACTATCATATTCAGACAGGAGAATTTTGTTAAAAATAAGGAACGTCCTGAGCAGCCTGAATTTTATGCGGAGAAATCTGTCTTGATTGAAGAAGGTATACTAATACAGTAAACAGTGCAATCATTGCAATGAAACACAATGCAATACACACAAAACACACAGAACAATACAGTGCAGTGTAATGCAATACATCTAAGCTGATTCTTTTTTAACATACTAGCTACTCAGTTACTGCTACATTTAATCAAAGGTCTAACTTAGCATTACTAACTGTTGTTGTCAGCGATGTCAAGACCAGCATCTGTTTTTCATTTAACTCACCATGTTTGGTGTATTAGACAGCTTTCAGTCTTGTGAGAAGGGTTATTTCTTCATGTCAGCAGGCCCAGATCAACAGTGATTATTCTGTGGCAGCTTTAGTTAAGAGAAGAGTTCACAACAAAGTTGGATTTGCTGGGAATGACTAGTCAGGCGCTTAACGGCAGCACAAAGCATTTTTGCTAATTATATGACCAACAACAATAGTTGCTGTCTGAGCATTCGATGAAGAAGAGAGTGAAGTCATTTACTAGAAAAGAGTAAACTATGTTTCATGGTTAGCTGTGATTGAGAATGCTGTCTCCCGGTTTGTAAAACAGGCCGACGACCTCAGCACCATGGAGATGAGCGAGGAGGACAGGGGGGAGGTGATGACCTCCAATCAGCTGGAGGCTCTCGTGGAAGCGTGCGCCATGCAGGGTGCTATCGTCACCGAGGCGCCGGTCACCGTGCTGGAACCCCACACCACCACCACCGCCGCCACCACCACTACCATGGGCACCAAATCCTTACTGACCCCAGAGGTGCTGAGGAAGCTGAAGTCCCAGTCCATGTGTTTGGAGGAAGGGCCTCGGGCAGTGATGGAATCGTCGTCGTCGCCTGGTGTGGAGGCGCTGGTGACCACGGCCCAGTACCAGCTGCTGTCCAGTTGCCCGTCAGTCGCCGCCTCCCAGCTGACCGCCCCCTGCCTCCCCACCCCCTCCTCCCTGCAGCCGGTGAGGGAAGAGGATTCTTTGGGGTGGAAAGGGGAGTCTTTGAATCCCTCCCTGCATGCTTGAAATTCTTTGCTGGTGGAAGTTGTCTGTTGTGTTTGGGTTTTTTTTTAAAGTAGGTTTTGTGTGTGTGTGCATGCGCCCGCCCCTCTGTGTGTTTGCATATAGGGTTGTGTGTGTGTTTTATTTGTTATTTTATTTTTTTATATCAAGGATAATGGAAGAAGCACTTGTGTGCTTTTTTACATCCAGTCCCCGTGTGCATGTGGTTTTGTAAATTTTGTCATCTGTTCCCAGCAGCACACAATGGCCTACTCTTATGAAAAGTGGAACAGGATTTAACGTGTGCACAAGATGTTCTGCGTGCATTTGCACACGGGGTCTCGGTTTATAGTCTCATCCGAAGGACTTTTGGGGAGAGTGGAGTCTGCACTGATGTTAACTCCAGGGAAAAGTATCCACTTAAACGGGATTCGAACCCGGGTCGTCAGATTGCGAGCGCAATGTTCTAACCACTAGGCTATCCCGTCCCGTGTGTGTGCGCGCCCCTCTGTGTGTTCATATATATCTATTTATGTCTTTTCTTGTCTATGGTCTCTACTTTTTTGTGTGCCTACTGTTGGTTGGTGGTTGTGTGTGCGCGCGCATGTGTGAGTATGATTTTGATTGGAAACTGTCTTGGAATTTTTTATTAACCTTTTATAAGCTAAAGGTCATCTGGTACTTTTACACTTTGGAGAATGTATGTCAAGGGAAGTAATTTTTGTAATTTTCTAAAGTTGCAAAACAAAAAAACCCCAAATAAATTCATATCATCTTCTACTGCAAACAATGATGTTTCCTACATACTGCATTAAAATAAAGTACATAGCGAGCCAGGTGATTTTTGTATAAATTTATGGTGTTAAAAGGTAAAGGTGTTGCCAAAAGCTACATTGTCGTTAAACAGCAAGGTGTGATAACCTCAGTTTTTCATGTATGCTGTTATTTACTAAAAGAATTTCATCATGCACCACGTAATTTTGGCTATGGCTTGATATCAGCACATCACATTAAACTTGACAGCAGCAGCACATAGGTCACTCTGTCTCATTGACTGGATCAGTGTGAACAATATTCTAACCAAAAAAACAGTGTGTTTGGGGTTTTTTTGTTGGTTGTTTGTTGTTGTTTTTTGGGTGGGGGGGTGCTGTTTTTCCTTGGCTAGAGCGTTGAGGTTCACAGATGGTGAGATGTTTGTGTAATTTGCCATCCTTTCATACTGGCACACAATGGCTTACTCTTCCGAAAGGCGGAATGGGTTTTTAACATGTGCACAAGATGTTTTGCGTGCATTCGCAGCTGGGGCCTAGTTAACAGTTAACAGTTGCATCCAAAAGATTTTGACATTCACTTCGATTCTTTTGGTCAAACTGGGAAGAAAGGGCAAAGCTGGGAATCGAACCCAGGACCTCATGGTTTACTTGTTAGTTGTTAGGTAGGTGAACATATGAACTGTCCTGCCACCTTCCTACTTAAACAGCGTTTATATCTTCTCTATCACCGTTCAAATGCTCTCTCAGCAGATCTAACTGTTGGCTGCAACAAAACTTGTGTAGCAAACTTTTCGAGAACATTTATAACTTGCTTAAAGTGAAAACCTTACTGAATTGGACACAGTAAAGTGCAAAAAACATGGCGGCATCTTCTTAATGCAAGAACAGCAACTTTCACAAGTCTCATTAATGTAAACAATGAGGACATCCATTGTAACCACATTGTTAGCGGGTGCTAGTGGGTGCTGTGCTGTACAGTTTCAAATTACAACTTTCTTAACGGGTGCTAGGGATGCTCTGTGGACAAATTGGTTTGGTATTTTTTCTGGTTGTTTTCCTTGTTCTCTATGTGCCCTGGTCTTAGCTGTACTGCCCTGTTGACTTCATGGATACTCATGCCACAGGATTCAGTGATGTTGCCAGTGAGAGAAGCTGATGGTCTGCCTTTTCTCCCCCTCAGTCTTGCCTCGAAAGGCAGTCTTCATGAGGTCTGTCTGTTGGGTTTGTGGCACATGGCCTGTATATCTTAATTTCCATTCATTCATTAATGTTAGAAGTTTTCGTGTTGTTCCCAGTTTGTGTAATATGCTTTAACTTGTTCTTTTATATGTCTGACTGACTGAGCAGCCTTCTTATAAAAAAACCACATCTCAGCTGCTTTGATTCTTTTTTCTTCGTCTTTTCTTACCCATATAGCATGAGTTGACGGGTCAACTAGGCATTTCATTATATTCGTTTTCAGCTGGTAAGGAATGCTGCAATCTTTCCAGATGTTATTTAGCCAGATCATGGATCAATGTATTTTTATCCGTGCCTATTCTTGTCTTTATAACTTTGGTACATGACCCATCATTAATAACTTTGGTACATGACCCATCATTCATAACTTTGGTACATGACCCATCATGTATAACTTTGGTACATGACCCATCATTTATAACTTTGGTACATGACCCATCATGTATAACTTTGGTACATGACCCATCATGTATAACTTTGGTACATGACCCATCATGTATAACTTTGGTACATGACCCATCATGTATAACTTTGGTACATGACCCATCATGTATAACTTTGGTACATGACCCATCATTTATAACTTTGGTACATGACCCATCATGTATAACTTTGGTACATGACCCATCATGTATAACTTTGGTACATGACCCATCATGTATAACTTTGGTACATGACCCATCATGTATAACTTTGGTACATGACCCATCATTTATAACTTTGGTACATGACCCATCATAACTTTGGTACATGACCCATCTTTATAACTTTGGTACATGACCCATCATGTATAACTTTGGTACATGACCCATCATTTATAACTTTGGTACATGACCCATCATGTATAACTTTGGTACATGACCCATCATGTATAACTTTGGTACATGACCCATCATGTATAACTTTGGTACATGACCCATCATGTATAACTTTGGTACATGACCCATCATTTATAACTTTGGTACATGACCCATCATAACTTTGGTACATGACCCATCTTTATAACTTTGGTACATGACCCATCATGTATAACTTTGGTACATGACATTTATAACTTTGGTACATGACCCATCATTTATAACTTTGGTACATGACCCATCATTTATAACTTTGGTACATGACCAGTCATTTATAACATTGCTATATGACCCATCATTTATAACTTTGGTACATGACATTTATAACTTTGGTACATGACCTGTCATTTATAACTTCGGTACATGACCCATCATTTATAACTTTGGTACATGACCCATCATGTATAACTTTGGTACATGACATTTATAACTTTGGTACATGACCCATCATTTATAACTTTGGTACATGAACCATCATTCATAATTTTGGTACATGACCCATCATTCATAACTTTGGTACATGACCCATCATTCATAACTTTGGTACATGACCCATCATTCATAACTTTGGTACATGACCCATCATTTATAACTTTGGTACATGACCCATCATTCATAACAGTGGTATATGACCTGCTGTTTGCTTTGACTGATCCAAGAATTTACAGCCCTTAATCAAGTGAATGGGATGACTAACATGTTTTTGACTTGTGGACTGAACTCTCAGGTGACGGCGGTGGTGAGCGAGGAATGCCAGGGCTCCGTGGACTGTCAGCTGTCTGCAGACACGGCCCCTGTGGTCCAGCTCCCTCCACAGCAGACTCCTGAAACAGCCCTGCCTGAGGTGGCCGCCTCTGCTGGCAGCAGTCAGTCTGTGGATGTGTCTGGCTGTATCGGCGTGCTGGCCAAGGTGAGTGGCTGGGGTTGGTACAGTGTGTTTGGTGTTGTGCAGTGCACAGCCTTTGACTGTAGCTAGCCTGGCTGGGGGGGTCGTTTCACCTGGGAGGGAACACTCAGTGGTCAGGCCACTTGCTCTCCCCAAAGCAGGGTTTAGCATGGATGGGTGACCGTTTGTGTGCCTTGGCTTCAGTACAGTTCCCAGGTTCACCTAGCTGAGAATGGGTACCTGCCCTCTTTAGAGACAGGTAAGGTAAGGGAGAGGAAATGGGCGCCGCCCTCAATATCCTGGCTCCTAGAGAAGTGAGGTCTCTGACATCTATATATCCCCAATGACTGCATAGGTTATGGTTATAGGTTACCTTTTTGTGGTCTAAGTTTAGGGGTGGTGGTTTTTTTGTGGGTTTTTTTTTGGGGGGGGGGGGGGGGGGGGCAAGAGGTAGGGTTGTTATTGGTTTTTGTGTGTAGGTCAAAACATACACAGTCTGTCTACTTGAAACCAAGTCTTTTTTTGTGACGGCATTGTTTGTGTGTGTGTTGTTTTTTTTTAATGTTTTTTGTATTTTATTTTTTTACATCCAGAATGATGGAATAAGCACTTGTGTGCTTTTTTACATCCAGCTCCCATGTGTATGCAGTTTTGTCAGTTTTGTCATCCATTCCCACCAGCACACAATGGCCTACTCTTCCAAAAAGCTGAACAGGTTTTAATGTGTGCGCAAGGACCTTGGCTTATAGTGTGTGTGTATGTCTGTGTGGTTATTGTTACCCCAAATACTCATGTTATTATTGGTACCCCTGCCCCATTCCACCCCCCTTTCTCCTCAGGTATCTTCACTTCAACACTGTCATCACACAAGTGGCTATAGAGTTGTTTTTGCCATGAAATTATCCATTTATTCGTTTTTCAAATTTCCTGCTAAGAGATTACAAGAGTTCTTTCCCTTTTTTTTCTTTTCTTATCAGAGTGACAACAAAAATCTCATCGTATCTTTAGAAACCATTTGCATCAGAAACGTGCACTTTGTCTTGCAGTTTTTTGTTTTGGTTTTCTGAAATTAGTTCCCAAAGTTTTGGATTCCCTTCAGTATTTGGTTAGCTGATACTTTCTTTCCGCTCCTCGGCTAGGGCTCTGAGGTTAACCAATAGTGAGATTTTTATGTGTGCAGCTGTTTAACTCTCCTACTACCGTCGGCGGGTTGACCCGCCCTCTTACTACTTGGTCCGCGAAGCCGCGGGCGGGTGTGCCCGCCGAATACCTGGGGACACCCAGTGTCTCCCTTTGCGCTATTTATATACCATGGTCTCACACCCCTTATCGCTTTAGACATGCGCAGTGAGCTCCCAGATAGTGTAGCTGCCGCCATTTGCAATTTTGGCTTCAGTTGATCGATTTTGGTGCCGATTTTTTCGATTTTACGGCGATGTCATCGAGTAACAATTTTTGGAGGGAGCTGCATCAATATGGCGACTGCTTCAACGAACTTTTGGGAGGATTTTCTGTGAAAATAATGGCAGAATCTGAACTTATGTGGACTGAAATGGACTTAGAAGCTGAACAGAGGATTCAAGAGTTGCAGAGTGGAATCGATGTGCTGTGTTTATTGGTGATTCGAGTGATGAAGATGACTACGACAGTGGTGTAAACAACGATCCTGCCGAGGGGGGCATATGACTGTGACTGGCTTAAAATGAAAGAATTTCGTGAAAATTGTGGCTCCAGAAACTTGCAAAATGATGCTAGTGACTCGTGGGTAGTATGATGGGTTTTTTCTTCTGTTTTTCACTGACGAAGTGCAAAATAAAATTGGAACAAACCGTGACCTGATTTCAATGGCTGTTTGTTCGTCAGCCTGTATGCTTGTTTGTAAGTGTGATTGCATGTTATTCTAATATTATCTGAACATTATTACTTATTTTGCATGTTTGATTTTATTTCACTTCATCTTTACAATTCTTTACCTCTTGAAATAGTCATATTTTAAAAATTATTGCATAACCACCGTAGCCAACAACAACCGCAACATCATCGCCATCAGCATTCCACAACAACAAGTCACACAAGAGTCAAACTAAGAAATATTGAATTTTTATTCACAACTTAACAAGTACAGAAAGTTTCATGTAGATCTGTCTTTATTTCGATTTTTTATTATTTTTTAAAGTCAGTAGGTGTGAAACTGAAAGACACTGCAGAAAATACTTGGTATACAGTGGTAAGTAAGAGAAACGGAACGCGGTAGTAGAAGAGTTAAGGTAGCCAAAATCACATTTCAGCTTTATTTTGTATATCAGATGAAAAGACTTCTCATAGTTGATTATCATCTAATGCGTGAGCGCACACACACTACAGTAACTAATGTGACTATGAACGCTGTGTTTGACAGGGCAGCCTGAGTGAGGACGAAAGCGACTACTACTGCGCCCCTCTGTTCAAACGGGAAGAGCAGGAGGACAAGGACCTGGAGATGGCCATCAGTGTCCTTGAAGGCAAGGTCAGCACACACGACGGGCAACTCGCTGACCTCAGCACCGACGCCGCCAGCATCAAGGTCATTCAGGGCGCTGACCAGGTGTCCACCGACAAACAGGATTCTGCCGTCGTAGATGCCGACATCGGTGATGCCGTCCACACAGACCTGGACTCCAGCACAGCAGAAGAGAAAACAGACGCACCAGCTTCTCCAGCCCTGAAAGACAGTGAGGTGGCGGCCCACCCTGAGCCTGACACAGGCTGTGGAGCCAGTGCAGATGCAGAGGAGCGCAGACCTGCCGCTTCAGAGACAGGGGCGAGTCACTCTACCAGCGTGGAGAAGCCGACCAAGACTGCGGGCAGAAAGCGGAAACGTCACTCTCCCAGTCCAGATCCCAGCGACTCCACGCCACAGCCGAGTCCTCAGAAGGGGACTCCTCCGGTGGTGAATCATACCATGCGTACGCGGTTTTTCGACAAGAAACGGCCGTCGTTTGTCCTGCCATCCACGCCCAACAAACAGAGTCCCGTCAAGACAGAGCGCAGCCCTGCACGAGGGAGACGGGGGAAGAGGGCGGGGAAGGAGGGGGAGCACACGCAGAGAGGAAAGAAGCGAGGGAGGAATGATGCTGCGAGTGAGGAGGAGGAGGAGGACATCTGTGATGAGTCTGAGAGTGATGGTGCCTTAGACAGTGATGATGATGATGAGGAAGAAGGAGGAGGGAGGAAGCAGGGACAGGGAAGGACAGATCGGCGTGGGCGGAAAAAGACGACAAGTACAGGCCAGGGTGGGAGGAAGGGACAGAGGCAAAGCATGGGCAGCAGGCCAGACAAGCCAGAGTCCACAGAGGGGAAGGAAAAGAAGCCCAGCCTGAAAAACCAGGTGATTGTCATCACCAACCAGGAGGACCTGGACAAACTGACGCAGCCTCAGGCACGGCTGCCGGGTCAGTCCAGATGCCCGGAGATGAAGGTCAAGGTAGAGGGTGGGCTGGCCGCCGTGAAGACAGAGCCCAGCATCTCCGCTCTGGGGCTGGAGCCAGCAGAGGGCGCCCTGGCCTGCAGAGTGAGCGTGGTGAGGGGCGGGGACGGCAGCCAGGACTACGCGCCCCCCAGGAAGCGGCGCCTGTACTTCAAGAAGGTGGGCAAGAACTACGCCTGCGAGATGTGTGAAGCGGAGATGGGGTCTCGCAGCGAGCTGAAGCAGCACCTGCAGCAGCAGCACGGCAGTCGCCCCTACGCCTGCAGCAAGTGTCCGGCCACCTACAAGAACCGCAGCCACCTCAGAGTGCACCTCAACCGCCACGCCGAGGTCAAACCCTTCCAGTGCCCGCACTGCCCCAAAAACTTTGCCAGCAACTACGCGCTGACCGCCCACCTGACCACTCACTCCACGGACCGCCCCGAGGTGTGCGACGTGTGTGGCCGCTCCTTCAAGTCGGCCAAGTACCTGAAAGGCCACAAGCTGCTGCACCAGCCCGGGGAGAAGCGCTTCATCTGCCAGCAGTGCGGCACCCGCTTCAGCCGCAAGAGCAACCTGCTGAACCACATCAAGATCCACAACAACGACAAGCAGTTCGAGTGCCCGCACTGCCACCGCAGGTTCATCCAGTCCGGCAGCTTGAAGAGCCACGTCTTCCGCATGCACAACCCCAACCGCGCCCGCCCCTACGTCTGCGAGGTGTGCGGGGAGGCACGCTACGCCAAAGACCAGTTTGAAAAACACATGATGATCCACACGGGCACCAAGCCCTACAAGTGTGAAGTGTGTGGCGCGGCCTTCGTGCAGTCCAATGCTCTGAAGGGCCACATGAAGATCCACACCGAAACGGAAGGCAAGGCGCACTGGTGTTACGTGTGCGGGGCCGCCTTCAAGAAGTTTGCCAGCTTGAAGAAGCACTGCCACAAGATCCACAGCGAGTATCCCGAAATGACGATCGGCACAGTGCAGGTCATTGAGGTGCAGATCCAGCCTGAAGAAAACATGGACATCACTTTAGCAGAGACTACCTCCGAATGATAGTTATGTGGCGCTGGGTGTGTGCGAGTCGGTGAGTGCGGTTTAGTTAGGCTGTCATTTTCGTTTATTGACAGGTTTGTTGTTTTTTTTGTGTGTGTGTGTGTGTGTATGTGTGTGTGTCTGTGTGTGTGTGTGTCTGTGTGTGTGTGTCCGTGTGTGATCCTCCACCACATAATGAATCCATGTACTGGAGGTCAATTTTCAATTGTTAGCATGTTTTCAATCTGCAATAAAAGAAAAAGAAATCATGAAAACAGGAAATTGAAAATCGGACAAGTTTTATGTAAAGTTACTACAAATTAAAGAGCTAGACTCCAGGCTCAATTTTCAATTGTTAGCATGTTTTCAATCTGCAATAAAAGAAAAAGAAATCATTAAAAACAGGGGTTTGAAAATCAGACAGTTTTATGAAAAGTTATTACAAATTAAAGGTGCTAGACTCCAGGCTCAATTTTCAATTGTAAGCATGTTTTCAATCTGCAATAAAAGAAAAAGAAATTAAAAACAGGGGTTTGAAAATCAGACAGTATAATGAAAAATTATTAAAAATTAAAGGTGCTAGACTCCAGGAACATGAGAAACAGATGAGTTTTGCATCATCAGAGATGGTCAGGATGAGGGGTTGGGTGTTTTTAATGTGGGTTTTTGAAATGAAAGGAAACAGTTATTCCTGAATACTCCAAAACAAGATAGTTAAAAGCTGATAGTTTTCTGATTGATCGAAAACTTAAAATCAGCAACACCAACCACCACCTGCCTGAAATAGCTCCTGGGGGGGGGGGGGGGGGGGGGGGGGGGGGGGGTCAGGTGCAGTGTGGACTCATTTCATGGTGGAGGGTCACATTTAGTCCTCCTTGTTTGTCAGTAAGACCCATTCTGAAATGTGACACTCCACCACGTAATGAGTCACATTTGCACCAGAGGTCAATTTTTAGTTTATAACATGGTGTTAGTCTGCAGTGAATATGGTTTCAATACAGAAAACAGGCTGTAAATCGGACAATTCTGTGAAAAGTTAAATATTACAAATTGAAATGCTAGACTGCCGAAAGTGGCAAAATGAGAAATGGACAAGTTTTTTATCCTAATTGGTGGTGAGAATGAGGGCTTGGATTATTTTTAATGCGTTTTTAAAGCAAAAGGAAACAAAATTACACCTTGATACTTCAGTACAAGGTAGAAAAAAAGGGTTTTAGTTTTATGATCAAACAAAATCTCAAAATCGACAACCTGACCCCCACCCGCCTAAAATGGCTCCTAGCGGAAAAGTGGGTCAGGTGCAAAGCGACTCATTTTGTGGTGGAGTGTCACAAATGCAATGAAACCAATCAGTGATATTATGTGTGTCTTGACAATGTCAAATTCTGCACACACAACTCTTCAGTGAATGCTACAGTGTTTGGAAGAACTGTATCTACTCGCTTAGTTTTTCTTTCAGTCGTTTGATCGTGTGCAAGCTACGTCAGCCAGCAACAGTGGTGGCGGGTGGTTCACTTGTGAGTGTCTTCTTAGTCTGCGTGGATCAGCCAGCAGGCAGTATGTTATTGTTAGTTGAGAACCAGACTGCAACTTTTCCAGTCAAATTCCCTGGCCACCAATGAATAACGATAGAACTTGTCCGGAACAACATTAAGATAAGAAGTTTAGAAGAAAACAAAGGTGGTGTGTGACAACTCTGAAAAATTTAAACCATCTGAAAACTCAGCTTCCAACAGTGGTTTTATCCATTGTCCAATCCTGTTGAGCTACAAGCACAAGTACAAGAAAGCTGGCCTGCTTGCCTTTACAGAAACCTGGTTCAACAACACTGTACCAAACAAAAATCCTTCCCCCCATGCTTGTTTTTTGTTTGTTTGTTTGTTTTTGTTTATGGGGTCTTCCCATTCACTTCGACAGGGACAAACATGCAACAGGGAAGGAACAGGGAGGTGGCGTGAACAGGGAGGTGGCGTGTGTTTCTGTGTCAGTGAGAGATGGCATGGTGCAGGTGTGTATGTCATGGTCCTACTGCCACTGTGTATACAGAGGGCACACTGTAACTGTTTTGCTCCGACTCTTCTTCCAGAACTAGTTTTTACTTCAGTTTTCATCCAAAGCAAAAGTGGCCATAGCATTGGACTTGAAGCATATAGTAAATCACCTCCATGTGCTAGATTCAGCATCTCCTGATGCTCTAAAGTTCATGCCAGAATATTACTTGCTGCTTCAGTTCAGTTTTCCATACCATGCAGCCTCATGGTCATATTAACAAAATGCTGTCAAAATTTGACGTAGACAGTCAACTTGTTTGTTGGCTGATTGAATTTTTAACCAACAGACCATGCCATGTTTTTGCTTACAAAATATTTTCTTCAGTCAGATGTACCAGTACTGGTTCTCTTCTGGGTTGCGTTTTCTTGCCGCTTCTGTACATTCTATACACAGATAACTGCAGAAGCAGCTATGAAAATTCCTTTCTTGTGAAATTTGCAGACGACAGTGCTCTTTTTGTCTCTCTTATCTGGATCAGCCCTAGACCATGGCTCAGCCCTCACCAAGTTCGTTCATTAGTGTGATGAGTCCTATCTGGAGCTAAATGTTTCTAGAACTAAAGATCTTCCTATCGATTTCAGATTGGGTCACACTTCTGAGAATATTATTATCCATAACCAAGAAGTTGAAACTGTTTGAATCTATAACTTATAAGTATCTGGGAACTGTTTTTGATTACAAGTTACATTGGGATGCTAACACTGACTATAATTGTCATAAAGGGACAAGAACATGACTGAATGCGTACTTTCTTAGGAAGCTTAACTTATTTTTTGTTGATAAAAAATTCTGTTTTATAAGTCTTACATGTATAGAAGTAAGTGTTCTTTGTTGGTAAAGTAATCTAACAGTTAAAATCAAGAATGGTCTTCAGAGAAGTGTGAGAGTCTGTTAAAAAAATTACAGGAGAAGAACAAAAAGATCTCCAGTCATTCTACAATCAACAGCTTGTATGCAAAGCGACTGTCATCTTGGCTGATCATTCCTGTGCTTTGGTTCCAGAATTTTTTAGTGCCTCAACAGCAAAACAAACAGAAAAAGATATTTTTTTGGGTGCTAGTCGTTCAAATTCTAAATTTACATTTGATATTAACTGCTCACTGACTCAGTCTCGCATTAATTTTCTCTGCAACACTTGTCTGGTTATTAGAATATTACTGTTATATGACTGTGCAGTCAGTGTATATGAGCATGTGTGTGTGTGTACATGTGTGTATGACTGTATCACTGGGTGTGATCATGCATGTGTGTGTGTGCACGCATGTATGTGAGTGTGTGAGAGTGGTTGTATGCTACAGCCTTCATGTTAAAGAGAGAATGCATGTACAAGTTTGCGTTTGCATTGCAATAACTTTTCTTTTTATTTTATCCCCTTCAATCATTGTCTGCACAAGTATACTTGAATGAAATTGTGTGTGTTTGTGTGTGTGTGTGTGTGTGTGTGTGTGTGTGTGTGTGTGTGTGTGTGTGTGTGTGTGTGTGTGGCGCACACACATTCACACCCATGAGTTCATATTTATTTATAAATGTAAATGAATGTATGCATGTGTGTGTGTCACTTTGTGTGTGTGCGTTTGTGAGTGTGTGTTTGTGTGTAGGTGCGACCTGAAGTTATCTTGGAATGTTTAAACAAATACTAAATCATAGCTTTTCTTCATGTTTTTCCCCTAGATGATGATTCCTACTAAGTTATGTGCCTGTCGGTGTTGCAATTGCCCTCCATGGGATGATTAAAGTGTTTTTGACTTGACTTGACTTGGTTTGTCTTGTTTTTCCCAAAAGTTTTTTTTTTCAGTAATGGATGTATACATGAGTGGATTGGGGATGGGGGGGGGGGGTAACTCTAAAATTTGAAAGCGAAAGTAGATGGAGATATGTTTTTGTTGCTCTTTTGTGTGTATTTTTTTTCGTTTTGGGTGGGGGAGTTTTGTTTGGGTTTTTGTTTTGGATTTTTTTGGGTTGGTTGGTTGTTTTGGGTTGGGATGGGTTTTTCTTGTTGCTGTGGGGTGGTTTTTTGGGGGGTCATTTTTAACATTAGTAGAGATAAGTATTTCTTAAGACACTCACACACACAATATGATCAACACTTACACACAATAAGTGAGACTGTAAACCAAGGCCCCGTGGGCAAACACATGCAGAACATCTTGTGCACACGTTAAATCCTGTTCCGTTTTTTGTAAGAGTAGGCCATTGTGTGCCGGTGGGAACAGATGACAGAATTTACAAAACCGCATACACACGGGGACTGGATGTAAAAATAGCACATAAGTGCTTATTCCATTATCCTCGATATAAAAGAATCAAACAAAACAAACAAACAAATAAAACTGATTGAACATAATCATGTTTTAGTGACATGGGTTTTTGTTGTTGTTTGTTTCTTGTTTCTGTATCTCTTTCCCTTGGTGTTCATCATGTAATGCACGGCGGATTTCTGTGCCATCTTTCAATGCAGTGAACGTGAAGACCCCACCGCCTCCATTGTCACATCTCTTATTCTTTCACGTTTGGACTATTGTAATTCTCTTTTGGCTGGTCTGCCAGCATCATCTATCCACTCCCTTCAACGCATACAAAACTCTGCAGCTCGATAAGTCCTCAAAAAGAACAAATCTGAGCATATTACTCCACTCCTGCAATCTCTCCACTAGTTGCCTGTGCCACAGAGAGTAAAGTACAAGATCAGTACCCTCTGTTACAAATGTCTCCACAAAACAGCACCCTCATACCTCTGTGAATGTCTTCATCTGTACACTCCTCGTTCCCTCCGCTCTGCTGCAGATACCCTGTGCTTACGAATACCTAGATTCAACCAATCCACTGTTGGCCGTCGCTCTTTCTCTATTTCTGATCCATCAATCTGGAATGACCTCCCTCTCTCCCTTTGTGAAAAGCCTACTTACGACAGCTTTAAATCCAGCCTCAAGACATACCTATTTCAAACCTAAGATTATTCCCTCTTGTTTCGTCTCATATCTTTCCCTGCCTTTAAAAGCCAAAATTCCACCACCCTGCTGAAATGTACAAACTGTGTGGGTGTGTGTGCATTTGAATTTCTTAGAATATTGTGAATCATTGTTGTTGCTTGTGTAGGAGCGGATTGAATGGAAGCGCTCTGATTTGTAATTGCAAGATATAGCACTCTATAAATTCCATATATTATTATTTCTAGTAGTCTCTTGTGCTGATGCATCTGTGAATGTATATCATACATGTGTCCAGAGCTCTTTGGATCTATAGGTTTCTTCCGTGCAGTCTAGCACAGGTCTTGTATTTTAAAACAACCCCTGAAGTTGGAATGCGGTTACCTTAATAGTAGGGGAAAATTGTTGCATACTCACACAAAAACCTGCACTATAGTCACTGCAATAGACGATAGCCGTACAGGTAAACCTTGGATCTCTTGCCGTGGAATTGTAAGTTCTTGTTGTTTCAATTTTACGTCTGTTCACTCAAAGTGATATAAGACTCTGAGCACACTACCCATCTCTTGCGATATCTCCACTGGCTGCCTGTGCCACAAAGAATAAACTATAAGATCATTACTCTCCGTTACAAATGTCTCCACCAAACAGCACCTTCCTACCTCTGTGAATGTCTCCACCTGTACACCCCTTCTCGTTCCCTTCTGCTGCAGATTCCTTGTGCTTACGAATTCCTAGAGTCAGCCGTCGCTCTTTCTCTGTTTCTGGTCCATCGATTTGGAATGACCTCCCTATCTCTCTTTGCCAATGGTCTTCTTGTGACACTTTTAAATCCCGCCTCAAGACATATTTGTTTCAAACCTAAGATTTTCCCCTCCTGTTTCATTTTATAGCTATCCCTGCTTTTCAACAGCCAAATATTCCATCATCCTGCCAAAGTGTATAACCTCTGTGTGTGTGTGTGTGTGTGTGTGTGTGTGTGTGTGTGCATTTGGACTTGTTAGAACTATTACTTGCTATTGGTTGCATGACTGTGTAAGAAAGAGTTGAGTGCAAGCACTTTGATTTGTCTGTGTAAGATACAGCACTATATATAAATTCCATTTATTATTATTAAGACGGAAAAGTTTCCATATATACGAATGCATGGGAAAGAAGTTAAATTGAAAGACAAACGAGAAAAGGTCAGCGCAGTAGTTGTTCTCCTTTTGTCGTTCTCCAGATGTGAGTTCTTCAAGTCTGTCACGTTTTGTAGAAGAATGCAGATAGTATCCTGGTGATCACATCCCGTCTGGGGGTTCAGACAGTGCAAACGGTCCGCAAGTTAAGTTTACAACTGATACGTATTTTCTTCTGAGCAAGCACATACACAGACACAGACACACACACATAGCCTGCAAAAACTGAATAAATATGATTGATTCATTCATTCATTCACACACACAGTCTCACACACACTGTCACATACATTTACACACACACACACACACACACACACTGTGACACGCACACACACGGAAGGGGGGGGGGGGGGGGGGGGGGGCTTATTAGAGCATTGCGCTCGTGATCTGCTGACCCGGGTTCGAATCCCGTTCAAGGGGATATTTTGCCCTGGAGTTAACGCACGCAGAACATCTTGCGTACACGTTAAAAACCGTTCCGCTTTTCGTAAGAGTAGGCCATTGAGTGCCGGTAGGAACAGATGACAAAATTGACAAAAACTGCATGCACACGGGGAATGGATGTAAAATAATACATGAATGCTTATTCCATTATCCTCGAAATAAAAGAATAAATAAACAAAATAAATAACACATACATGCGCACATCAGCTCAGCGTCTGTTTAAAAAGGTGTAAAAGGTAAAGGTGTCCCATAACCTGTGTGGTCGTAGAGGAGTGAGGCATCAGAGACCTCAGGTTCTCTAGGGGCCAGCATATTGAGGTCAGCGCCCATCTCCTCTCCTTCGCTGCTTTACCTTCCCTGACCCTAAAGAGACAGGTACCCATTTACAGCTGGGGGACTGTCCTGAAACCAAGACGCACAAACGGTCACTCATCCAAGCTCGATGCTACTTAACACTGGCCGAGGGAAAACAAGTGCTCTGACCACTGAGCTATTCCAGTCTGTTTACTTTTCCCTGTAAATCCGATAATCCACACTGTGGCCAGATTTAGTCCGTACAGCAGCGAGGCTTATCAAACCTGGCTTCACATCAGGCGTCCAGTCTTTAGCCAACTCTGTGTGGTGACTAGGAGGAATCAAAGGATGTTCTACATGGTAGTCCTTCACCGCTGATGCCTCCTAGCTGAAAAGTAACCCCCACAACTCTGGCATGTCGGGCAATCGAGGAAATGGACAAACAAGACTACAAGACGATACACACAGCTTTGTACGCCATGGTGACAATGACGTCAGGAGGACCCGTAATGACGCACGAATGACGAATGATATCACGTGCAGTTGGGAGTGTCTTTTGAGGCTTAAGGAATTTGAAAATCCATGGGATTTTCTGGGCAAAGATAAAAAATGGCATGCGGATGGATAGTTCCTTGAGCTCAGTCCTTCCTCATAGCTGACATTGTGTGAATATGACTTGGTGTATACATCCTGATCCACACTCTGGGTGTTTTGCTATGTGGCCTTGGTGGATCGGTGGTCACTAATACCAATATTAATAGTAATACCAGTATTTTGTTATTTAAAGGGGAAAAAAGCGAAAACCAAAACAAAACCAAAATACACACACTCAGAAAATTCATGTGGGTAACAACTTACAAGCCATAAATAAGAACAATAAACAGAAACAGCATTCATCACATGAGACGCACGCACGCGCGCACGCACGCGCGCACACACACACACACACACACACACACACACACACACACGAGCGTGCCTACGCCCATGCCAATGCACAAATGATTATAACATGTCATACAACAAGAGCAATATGAATTGCCATGATGCACGTTATCTAGATATTATAAGAGCAGCTGAACTACACAGAAAGCATGACATTTTTGTCTTACCAACATTGACAAGTTGTTGTGTTACCTGCTCAGACAGATGTATCCTACCTTCTGTGACACAGACTGTTAAGTTTGACTCCTGTGGGTGCTGGTTGCAATGGAAACACAATAAAAATGTCCGCCAAATAAGAGAATAAACAAATGGAGTTGTGTCTGGTAATAATAATAATAATAATAATGTATGGAGTTTATATAGCGCTGAATCTTGTAAAGCAACAAATCAAAGCGCTCAGATGGCTTTTTTTGTAATGCGTGTGTATGCGGTTTTTTAAAAAAAATTTGTCATCTGTTCCCACCGGCACACAATGGCCTACTCTTTCGAACTGCGGGACAGGATTTAACGTGTGCGCAAGATGTTCTGCATGCGTTCACACACGGAGCCTCGGTTTATAGTCTCATCCGAAGGACTGTAGGTGCACCCAGTTTCTGTTATGTGGATTGAATAAAGAATGGTATGATTTCAATTTCGTCGACAGATTTTTCCCTCCATTTTTTTTATTTGAGTCTTTTTTTTTTACGAGGTTGGCCTTTCTTTTTCATGTTTCTATTTATTTTTTTCACTGTTCAGAGTCTCACGGCATCGTTTGTGACTTTTTAAATTTATTTTTCATTTCACGGTTATATCTCCTCTTCAGCCTGAACATGAACAGTCAATGTTCAATATTTCTATCTTCGTTTTTTGTCTGAATAATGATGGTGACGTTACACTTGTCTTTTTTTTTTTTCTTTTTTTTTGGGGGGGGGGGGGGGGGTGGGGGTCGTGGACTCAATACTGTACAAAGGTTTCATAACACGTTTTCTGTATGTAAGCACTGATAACATAGTACATAATACCCTGTCCTAAACCTCGTGGAATAGCTAGCTGCGTTTCTAGTGACCGTGGGGTAGGTGTAGCGTTTCCATAGGAATCTGGGGCAACTATGTTTGACTGGGATTAGGCTGATACACGGTGATGGTTCACTGTGGAGAGAATGGATGGGTGGTCTAGAGGTGGTCTAGAGGTAACGCGCCTGCCTAGAAAGCGAAACGTCCGGGTCGGAAGTGTGCAGTGGTTTGATCCCCGTTTCCGCCCAAAACTTTCCCCCATCCATTAGACCGTGAGTGATGGTCTGTAAAGTACTTGTGAACAGCACGAGCAATGCCACTGCTAAAATTTACATGAACGGCCAGCAACTGGAGGAGGTAGGCGCTTTTAAATACCTTGGCGCTACACTCACAAAGGACGGGCGATCGACGACAGAAATCAAAGTCAGACTAGCCATGGCAACATCTTCCATGACAAAACTCACCACCATATGGAAAAGTAAAGAGATCAGTTTCCCAATCAAACTTAAGCTCTACAAAGCCCTAATTCAGACTATCCTGCTGTACGGAAGTGAAACCTGGACATTGACTGCTGAAACAGCAAAGCGAATCCAGTCATTTGAAACAAAATGCCATAGAAAACTGCTGGGCATATCCTGAAGAGAACGAAAGGCCAATGAATTTGTCAAGAGCCAAATAACACGGCTGGCAGGTCCACAGGAACCCCTTCTCACCATCGTCAAGAAGAAAAAGCTGACATGGTTCGGCCACGTCACCCGCCACAACACTCTTCCCAAAACAGTACTGCAGGGAACACTCGAAGGTGGCAGAAAGAGGGGAAGACAGAACAAGTCATGGATGGACAACATCAGAGAATGGACCAGGATGAATGACTCGGCACTACTGCGCAGAGCCGAGGACCGAGATGGATGGAGGAGGCTTACCACGGCATCGTTTTTCGTGTCTCCTCCACGACCGCCAAGGTCACGGGACTGATGATGATGATGTGATGATGATGATGATGATGATGATGATGATGATGATTGATGGTCTGGGTGTTAGTCTTTCAGATGAGACGATAAACCGAGGTTCCGTGTGTTACACAAAATTATTTAGCGCGCGTAAAAGAACCCACGGAAACAAGAGAGTTGTCCCTAGCAAAATTCTGTAGAAAAAAACCCACTTTGATAGGGAGACAACTACAGTTGCAGACAGGAAACAGAAAAAGAAATGATAGGGGGCGCTGCTCTTGTGGCGACGCGCTCTCCCCGTGGGGAGAGCAGCCTGAAATTTCACACAGAGAAACTTGCCGTGACTTAAAGTGGTATAAATGAAATGAAAGTAAATGAACTCCGGAGGATGTACAAGGGATTGGGAATAATAATAATAATAATAATAATAATAATAATAATAATAATAAAATAATAATAATAACAAATAAATGGAACTTATATAGCGCTATATCTTGCAAAGGCAAATCAAAGGGCATGCATTCAACCTAATCTTACACAGTCATACAACCAATGACAAATAATTAATAGTTCAAACAGATATTACAAACATGGTATGCTGCAGACCAAATCTATGAAATAAAATTGCAATAGTCAAATGTTTTTCAAAAGCACACACACTCACACAGGTCATATACTTTAGCAGGGTGATAGGACATGGGAAGAGAATGTCTGGACTTAAAGGGGTTCATTTTGACTCAGGCCGCCAGCTATGTTTTTTATTTTTTTTTAAATTCTTTTTTTATCAGGGATAATGGAATGAACACTTATGTGCTTTTTTACACCCAGTCCCCGTGTGTATGCGGTTTTGTAAATTCTGTCATTATTGATGTAACTAGCCAAGTGCTGAGGCCCGCATTGGAATGATGTTATGCTTTGATATGTATTATTGTTATTATTATTATTATTATTATTATTATTGAGGTTGTCGTCATCCATGTTAAACTGTTTAACACAACAACCTGTTTCTCTCCATAGGCGTTTTAAAAAGTTTCTCTGAAGTCGGAATGTGGCTGCCTGTAAGGCGAGGTACTTGAAAATAAGCCACACACGCAAACGTTTCATCTGGTGTGTGTTTAAATGGCTTCACAATGATTCTCTCTCTCTCTCTCTCTCTCTCTCTCTCTCTCTCTCTCTCTCTCTCTCTCTCTCTCTCTCTCTCTCTCTCTCTCTTCTACTCACTCTTTCTCTCTCACCCTCTGCCTCTGTCTGTCTGACTGACTCTCTCTCGCTCTCTTTCCCTCTGCCTCCGTCTGTCTCTGTCTGTCTGCCTCTCTCTCTCTCTCCCCTTCTCTCTCTCTCTCTCTCTCTCTCTCTCTCTCTCTCTTCGCCCTCTCTCTCCTTCTCTCTCTCTCCCTCTCTCTCCCCTTCTCTCTCTCTCCCTCTCTCTCTCCCTCCCTCTCTCTCTCCCTCTCTCTCCCTCTCTCTCTCTCTCTCTCTCTCCCTCGCTCTCTCTCTCTCTCTATCCCCTTCTCTCTCCCCCCCCTCTCTCTCTCTCTCTCTCTCTCTCTCTCCCTCCCTCCCTCCCGTTAGGCACTGATATCTACAGGCTACACAGTCCTAATCCTTTCATCTTGGCCACTTTGATGGCGGGAGAGCTGTGTCCCAAACTGACAAACGGAACACAAACATGTCAGCCTGGGATTACACCCCAGACCTCCAGATGGCTACACTGGGGAGGAGGAGGTAAGGTGGGAGAGAGGGGGTAGGTTGGGTTTTTTTCCTTTCGTTTCATGGCCAGAGCTCGAGGTTAACCAACGGTGAAAGTTTTGCGTACGCGGACATTTGCCACCATTTACGTAGGCACGTTAGGACGGGATAGCTCAGTGGTCAGAGCTCTCGCTTTCCCCCAGCTAAAGTTAAGCAGCGTCGAGCGTGGTTACCAAGTTAGATGGGTGACCGTTTGCGTACCTTGGCTTCAGTACAGTCCCCCAGTCCACCCAGCTGTACTTGCCTCTTTAGGGTCATGGAAGGTAAAGCAGCGAGGGAGAGAAGATGGGCGCCGCCCTCAATATGCTGGCCCTTAGAGAAGCTGAGGTGTCTGACGTCTCGCTCCCCTACTACCACATAGGTTACGGGACACCTTTACCTTTCTATTGTGACTTGAGGGATGACACCTAGGTGAGTGCGTGTTTTATACGCTGTCATCCGTTCCTACCAGAACTCCAAAGGGAACTACAGCTCCTTACACTAAACAAACGTGTAACGCTGCAATGGATCCCTGTCCACTGTGGTATACCTGGCAACGAACAGGCTGATGATGAACTTGCGAAACAGGGAGCACAGAAAGAACAGTTGTGAAAGCAGCCTCCCCTTCCGTGAAAAGAAGACCATCATCAAATCAACGGCCCTACACAGAGTAGAGGACGATTACCACCACCTCGAAAGAGAAGAACAGGTCATCATTCTAAGACTCCGCACTGGGCACAACAGGCTAAATTACCACATGTCCACAAAGCTGAAACTCGTTCCTTCTCCCCTGTGTGCCTGTGGCAAAGAAAACCAGACTGGCGTGTACATCCTTCAGAGGTGCACACTATTCAGCGACCTGGGGAAGATTGTGTGGCCGACGGAGATAACCCTGCAAACTAAGCTGTACGGCCCACGAGAGGAGCTGGAAAGGACATGCCACTATTTTTCCCCAGACACATCTGACGGTGTATAAAGCGAACGAAAGAAGAAGATCCATTTCTACCGACACGCCATGGCCTACTCTTCCCAAAGGTGGAACAGGTGTTAACGTGTGTTGCAAGATGTTCTGCATGTGTTCGTACACAGGACCTCAGTTTATAGTTTCATCTGAAGGACTTTTGGGGGAATGGAGTCAGCACTGATGTTAACTCCAGGGGGAGAAATCCTCTCGCACAGGCGTCGGGACGGGATGGCCTGCTTGGTTAGAGCATTGCGCTCGTGATCTGCTGACCCGGGTTCGAATCTTGTTCAAGGGGATATTTTCCTCTGGAGTTAACATCAGTGCAGACACCACTCTCCCCAAAAGTCCTTCGGATGAGACTATGAACCGAGGTCCCGTGTGCGCACGCACGCAGAACATCTTTGCGCACACGTTAAATCCTGTTCCTGTTTTCGAAAGAGTAGGCCATTGTGTGCCGGTGGGAACGGATGACAAAATTGACAAAACTGCATACACACGGGGACTATATGTAAAAAATGACATGAGTGCTTATTCCATTATCCTCGAAATAAAAGAATAGATATGTCTCTGTGTGGAGGCTCCAACCAGCGTTGTCAAATCGTGAGCTCAACGCTCTTCTAACCGCGGGGCTACCCGTCCCCTTGAGTGTAAGATGACAGTGGTTTACCTGAAAACACAGGATGGGCCCATTGACAACTGATGCTTGATTTGAGGGTCAGGGGTTCCAGTCTCTTGTTGTTGCTGTTGTCACCCAGAATGTTGCACTCTGACTCACTCATCCCACCTGGGAATCACGGTGAGATTGAAATTGCACACTGAATGAGAAGTTTGCGTGTATGACTGTTTTTAAGTACCTCGCCATATTATAGCATACACACGGAGACTGGATGTAAAATTACATAAAATTATAGCATACACACGGGGATTTGATGTAAAAATAAATAAATAAATAAAAGAAAAAGCACATAAGTGCTTATTCCATTATCCTCGATATAAAAGAATAAAATAAATAAATAGACAGCCATACTCCGACTTCAGAGGATTTTTTTTTTGCTTCTTTAAAGGAGAGTGCGGGTTGTTATGATAAAAGCTGTGTCACGGCTGAAAGCAATCTCAACACAACATTTGACAACATAACAACAATCATGTTAGTGTAGGCCTTGGCAGTAAGCTGACATCAACAACTGACCCAGCTTTTTGCCTGGACCACGTTCCAGTCTTATTGGCGGCAGTAAGGATGGAAGAATGTCAAAGTCCTTCGGATGAGACTATAAACCGAGGCCCCGTGTTCGAACGCATGCAGAACATCTTGCGCACACGTTAAATCCTGTTCCGCTTTTCGGAAGAGTACGCCGTTGTGTGCCGGTGGAAACAGATGACAAAATTTACAAAACCGCATACACACGGGGACTAGATGTAAAAAAAATCA
Organism: Rapana venosa; assembly: GCA_028751875.1. NCBI lineage: Eukaryota > Metazoa > Mollusca > Gastropoda > Neogastropoda > Muricidae > Rapana > Rapana venosa. Next base: position 20,765,197 of record CM054164.1, read on the forward strand.
CATGAGTGCTTATTCCATTATCCTCGATATAAAAGAATAAATTTTAGAAAAAAAAAGAATAAAAAAAAGAAACCATGGTTGTGGATTGACCGTTTGTGTGGGAGACTCCAGTCAATGAGTACATGATTTGTAAAGTGTGTGATGAGTAAGGGTAGCCTAGTGGTTAGAGTGATGAATTCGCGAACAGCTGACGGGTGCGGGTTCCAGCCACCACCACTGAGGCATCAGTTCAATGGGGAGATTTCGCCCCTGCAGTTAACATCAGTACTGACTCTCAAGTCGTTTGGTTGAGACTTTAACTCAGGTCCCGTGTATAAACGCATACAGAACATCTTGTGCATGTGTCAATAAAACCCGTTCCGTCTTTGAGAAGAGTAGGCTTCGACGTGCGGGGAGGAAAGAAGTAGCATTTAAGTAAGTGTATCCGGTGTTGGTGGGGACGGGACAGCTCAAGTGGTCGGAGCACTCGCTTTCCCCCAGCCAAGTTAAGCAGCATCAAGCGTGGTTACCAGTTGGATGGGTGACCGTTTGCGCGCCTTGGCTTCAGTACAGTTCCCCCAGTTCACCCAGCTGTAAATGGGTACCTGCCCTCTTTAGGGTCAGGGAAGGTAAAGCAGCGAGGGAGAGGAGATGGGCGCCGCCCTCAATATGCTGGCCCTAGAGAAGTGAGGTCTCTGACGCCTCGCTCCGCTACGACCTTATAGGTTATGGGACTCCTTTACCTTACCTTTTTTTTTTTATCGGTGTTGGTGTCGTGTTTAACATCATCCCTGAAGTCGGAATGCGGCTGCTTTAATCGTTGGCAAACGGTCACATAGCCTACGTAAAATGTCGCCATTGGTGAACATAGGAGCTCTCGCAGAGAGACAGGGAAAAAAGTGCATGAAACATGTTTACACCCAAAGGCGAAATCGCAGCACTTGGTAGAGGGGGAAAATCACCTTCTTTCCCTCCTCCTCCTCCTCCTCCTTCTCGTTCTCCCTCTCCTCCTCCTCCTCCCCTTTCTGTTCCTCTTTCCTTTCTCCTCTCCTCTCTTTCTTTCTCTTTTTTGGATAGTCATGTGCTGTCCATCATGACACAGATTATGTAAATGTGTCAAGTCACGTGAGGTGCCATGTGAAAACCAGGACATGTTTTCCACTGTCACGTTTTGTGCGTGCACACTGTCACGTTTCCTGCGTAGTCACGTTCCCTGTGTAGTCACGCTTCCTGCGTAGTCTCGTTTCCTGTGTAGTGACGTTTCCTATGTAGTGACGTTTCCTGCATGGTGACGTTTCCTGTGTAGTGACGTTTCCTATGTAGTGACGTTTCCTGCATGGTGACGTTTCCTGTGTAGTGACGTTTCCTGTGTAGTGACGTTTCCTACGTAGTCACGTTTCCTGTGTAGTGACGTCTCCTGCGTGGTGACGTTTCCTGTGTAGTGACGTTTCCTATGTAGTGACGTTTCCTTGTAGTGACGTTTCCTATGTAGTGACGTTTGCTGTGTAGTGACGTTTCCTATGTAGTGACGTTTCCTGTGTAGTCACGTTTCCTGTGTAGTGACGTCTCCTATGTAGTGACGTTTCCTGTGTAGTCACGTTTTCTGCGTATACTTTCGCTTCAGTTCACGGAATTGAAATCTTAACAAAAGGAAAAGACAAAATAAAAAACACAAACACATAATCACGCACGCACGCACGCGCGCACATGCGCACACACACACAAACACACACACACACACACACACACACACACACACACACACGTAAACAAAACAATATATATATATGAGAGGAGAGAGAGAGAGGAGAGAGAGAGAGAGAGAGAGAGAGAGAGAGAGAGAGAGAGAGAGAGAGAGAGAGAGAGAGAGAGAGAGAGAGAGAGACTTTCTCTCACCCACCCAAAGGTTTATAATCTCTGTATGTTCAACCCCTTCCCTTTGCATCCCTCCCCTCCTCCCTCCCCCCCCCCCCCCCCCCCCCCCCCAAGCCTTCCATTATCTTCTTCCTGCTCCCTCCTTCCTGCTCCCTCCCCCCAAATTTTTTCTTTTCCTCAACATAAACTAAATCATCTCACAACATAAGCTCCAAATATAGATCACTATCTATCTATTCTCCTTGTCAAAGATCCTCTGTGTATATATCTGGCTATCTCACATACTTCTATCGTCTGTGTGGATCGTAGCTCAACCTGTGGCCCAAACAGAGACACGAGTATTTTCACTGGGAACGGGATAGCCTGGTGGTTAGAACATTGCGTTTGCAACCTGACGACCCGGGTTCGAATCCCGTTCAAGGGCTATTTCCCTTGGAGTTAACATCAGTGCAGATTTCACTCTTCCTAAAAGTCCTTCCGATGAGACTGTAAACCGAGGCCCCGTGTGAGAACGCACGCAGAACATCTTGAGCACACGTTAAATCCTGTTCCACTTTTCGAAAGAGTAGGCCATTGTGTGCCAGTGGGAACAGATGACAAAATTTACAAAACTGCATACACATGGGGACTGGATGTAAAGAAAAAAGCACATGAGTGCTTATTCCATTATCCTCGATATAACAGAATCAACAAACAAACAAACAAACAAATGAATGAATGAATAAACTGGTTTAAAGTGAATTCGTGGTCTAGAGGTAACCTTCCTGCCTAGAAAATAAGTGTGTGTGCGTGTGCGTACGCGCGCGCGCGCGCGCGCGTGTGTGTGTGTGTATGTGTTGGAGGGGTGGGGTGGGGTGGAAGGAGGATTTGAACCCAATTTAGGGCTTAACTTTTCCCTTCCCTACACTAGATCGACCTTGGGTGTTGGTCTGGATGCTAGTCTTTCGGATGAGGCAATAAACTGAGGTCCTGTGTGCATACTGATAGAATCCACAGCAATAAGAGAATTGTCCCTATCAAAATCCTGTAGAAAAAAGGTATATTTCATAGAGCAACAAAGACACATGCAGATAAGCTTGTTTCGTGTGTGGCGCTGCTCCTATGGCGACGCGCTCTTCCTAGGGAGAGCAGCCCAAATTTCACACAGAAATCAGCTGATACTGACAGTCTTATACAAAACAATACAGCGCAATACAATATGATAGAGTGCAATACAATACAATACAATACAATACAAGAGTGCAATGCAATGAAATACAGTGCAATACAATACAATGCATTAATACAGTGCAATACAATGCAATTCAATAAATACAGTAAAATACATTACAGTACAATACAGCGCAATACAATACAGTGCAATACAATACTATACAGAAGAATACAGTACTATACAGTGCAATACAATAAGTGCAATATAATACTATACAGAAGAATACAGTACTATACAGTGCAATACAATAAGTGCAATACAATACAGTACAATACTATACAGAAGAATGCAATACTATACAGTGCAATACAATACTATACAGTGCAATAAATACTATACAGTGCAATACAAAACTATACAGTGCAATACAATACTATACAGAAGAATACAATAGTATACAGTGCAATACAATACTATACAGTGCAATACAATACTATACAGTGCAATACAATACTATACAGAAGAATACAATACTATACAGTGCAATACAAAACAATGCAACACAATGCATTAAATACAGTGCGATACAATACAGTGCAATACAATAAAGTGTAATACAATACAGTGTAATACAATACAGTGTAATACAATACAGTGTAATACAATACAGTGCGATACAATACAGTGCAATATAATACAGTGCAATATAATACAGTGCAATACAATACAGTACAGTAAATACAGTGCAATACAATGCATTACAAGACAGTGCAATGCAATACAGTGCAATGCAATACAACACGGTTCAAAACAATAGAGTGCAATACAATGAGTTCAGTGAATTACAACATAATGCAATACAATAAAATACAGTGCAATACAATGCAAGACACTACCATGCAATACAATATACTACAACACAACACAACACTCTGCAATAGAATACACTACATCACAATACAACACTCTGCAATACAATACAATACACTACAACACAATACAACACACTGCAATACAATACAATGCACTATAACACAACACAACATAACACACTGCAATATAATACATACAATACAAGACAAAATAAATACGCATAATTATCGGCTTCTAAGTTGTCAGTTGCTCTGGCCGATCCAATCCCACCTTTTCCACTTAGGCCCTACACCACAGTTAGGACCATCACAGGCCGGGTGACACAGCCACAGGACTGGATTCCTACCACCCCCCCTCCACACACACACACACACACCCACTATAAAAGCAGGACCACACCACACCTCCACAGCTGACCTACCTAGAGGCCCTACCTTCCTTCTCCGCTCAGCCAGCATTTACTTCCGCTGCTGAAAAGAAAAAGAAAAACGACATCATCAACAACTCCGGCATTTATAGCAGAAACATCGAACTGAAAGAGCAGAGCAGTTCATCTTTTGTTTTCTTTCTAAATTCAGGAAAGCTCTAAGACTTAAACACAAAAAGTCGGTGAAAGAACTTGAGCGGAGAAAAAAAAATAGAAAAAGAAGAAAATAATCAACCCTGCAGTTCTACTCAACGTGGACTGCTACCCAAAATAAAACTGGAAAAAAAACCAACTAAATACAAAAAATCCCAAACAAAATAAAAGACAAAAACAAGGGAGCAGTGTGTTTTTTAAAAAAAAAACCACCATCAAAAAGAAGGAAGGAAAGAAAACCCCACTATCTTGTTCAACTAAGAAACGGAGGAATCTGCAGAAACACTCTTCAGGACTTTTTGCCTGCAAAGACTGAACCTGTGCCAAGTTGTCAGAGGTCAGCACAAGTGACGAAGATGGCGAATTTTCTGACAGGTAATGAACTGCAGTGTGCTAATGGTTGTGTTGCTTACAGCTTTGTGTACGTTGCTTACAGCTTTGTATGTGTTGTTTACAGCTTTGTGTGTGTGTGTTGTTTACAGCTTTGTGTGTGTGTTGCTTACAGCTTTGTGTGTTGCTTATATATTTGTGTGCGTTGTTTACAGCTTTATGTGTGTTGCTTACAGCTTTGCGTGTTGCTTATATATTTGTGTGTGTTGCTTACAGCTTTGTGTGTTTATTACAGCTTTGTGTGTTGCGTACAGCTTTGTGTGTGTTGCTTACAGCTTTGTGTGTGTTGCTTACAGCTTTGTGTGTGTTGCTTACAGATTCGTGTACGTTGCTTACAGATTTGTGTTATTCTTGATTACAGCTTTGTGTATGTTGATTATATCTCCATGTGTGTTGCTTTACATATTTGTGTATGTTGCTATATCCTTGTGTAATTTGCTCATGTTTTTATGTGATGTCGCCCGTGTCTTTGTGTGTGTTACTCATATCCTTGTGTTAAAGTCAAAGTCAAAGTCAAACTTTTATTTTCAGATGGTACATTGAATAAGCAGTGCATTTGCTTTTTTTCATCAAGCCATCTATCTAAAGAAAAAAAAGCGAGAAAAAAAGATAATGTATATGCAGACATAGAATAAAAAACCTAATCTATGGTAAACTATACAAATCAAATAAGAAAAGACAACAACATGCATATATGGAATTAAAAACAAAACAAAAACCCAGAAAAATATTAAACCATACAATTCAAATAGTGTGTGTGTGTGTTACTTATAGCTTTGTGTGTGTGTGTTGCTTATATCTTTGTGTGTTACTTATATCTGTGTGTGTTACATCGTTGTATAATGCTGCTTATATCGGTGCGTGTGTTACATATATCTTTGTGTGTGTTACTTATATCTGGTGTGTGTGTGTGTGTGTGTGTGGTGTGTGTGTGTGTGTGTGTGTGTGTGTGTGTGTGTGTGTGTGTGTGTGTGTGTGTGTGTGTGACTTGTATCTTTGTGTATGCTGCTTGCGGCTTTGTGTCTGTTACTTATATCTTTGTATATGTTACTTATATCTTTGTGTTACATCTTTGTATAATGTTGCTTACATCTTTGTGTGTGTTGTTATATCGTTGTGTGTGTTACTTATATCTCTTTGTATGTTACTAATAACTTTGTGCATGTTGCTTACATCTTTGTGTATGCTCGCATCGTCTGGTATAGTTTGCGTGTGAGATGAGAGTATGCTATTGCGAAGAGCACCCGAAGTCGTGGTCTGGCTGCTAGTCTTTCAGATGAGACTAGAAACCGAGATCTTTTGTGCATCACCCATTCATTGCACGTTAAAGATCCCACGGCAACAAAAGAGTTGTCCCAGGCAGAATTCTGTAGGTAAAAGAAGCCACTCTGACGGGGAGACAAGTACACACACAGACAATGACATCTCTGTTAAAAGATAAATAATAAATAGGTGATGCTGCTGTTGTGGTGTCGCGATGCACTTTTCCCCGGGGCAGAGCAGTCCGACCTTTACACTGAGAAATCAGCTGTGACTAAAAGTAGTATACAATGCAATATATTACAATACAATGCAATACAATGCAATGCAATGCAATACAAAACAATGCAATGCAATACAAAATAATACAATGTAAAGCAATGCAATGCAACGCAAAACAATACAAATGCAATGCAATACAAAACAGTGTAATGCAATGCAATACAAAACAATACAATACAATTCAATGCAATGCATTCCAAGGGGCACTCCAAAGCATCAACTTTAAATAATAATAAAAACTGTGTTCTTCTTTGCATTCTTCTTTTTGCATTCCTCGTTGCATTCTTCTTTGCATTCCTCTTTGCATTCTTCTTTGCATTCCTCTTTGCATTCTTCTTTGCATTCCTCGTTGCATTGTTCTTTGCATTCCTCGTTGTATTCTTCTTTGCATTCCTCTTTGCATTCTTCTTTGCATGCCTCTTTGCATTCTTCTTTGCATTCCTCTTTGCATTCTTCTTTGCATTTCTCTTTGCATTCTTCTTCACATACTTCTTTGTGGCACTGTTCTTCTTCTTCGCATTCTTCCTCTTCGCATTTTTCTTCTTTGTCGCAGTTTTCTTCCTCGCATTCTTCTCCCCCACCCCTCTCTGTCTGTCTGTGTCTAACCCATCCCCACCCCCACCCCCGGTTCGTGCTTTGAAAAAGAATTTCTTTACTATACTAACTGGTAGTATACTGATATATTCTTCAGTATGCGTGTGTGTGTGTGTGTTTTGTGTGTGTGTGTGTGTGTGTGTGTGTGTGTGTGTGTGTGGTGTGTGAGTGTGAGTGTGTGTGTGTGTGTGTGTGTGTGTGTGTGTGTGTGAGTGTGTGTGTGTGTGCGTGTGGGGGGGGGGGGCACGCGCGCGCGCGCGTCCGTGTGTGTGTGTGTGTGTGTGTGTGTGTGTGTGTGTGTGGGTGTGTGTGTGTGTGTACACATCAGGATTGGTGACGGTGATGGTGGTTGTGGCCTGGAACAGTGCAGAAGGCGCCCCCACCTCCCCCTGTCACTTTTATCGTAAGTATTCAGATATACTGTCCTGTGTGTGTGTGTGTGTGTGTGTGTGTGTGTGTGTGTGTGTGTGTGTGTGTGTGTGTGTGTGTGTAGTGTGTGTGTGTGTGTGTGTGATTCAGATTCAGATTCAGATTCAGATTCAGAATATTTTATTGCCATTTAAGTCATGTAGACTTATTTGACACAACAAAAACATCAACTATAATTATCTATTTTGGCTAAAAGTGATGTACACTAAAAAAAACATGTTGTATTCTACTTCTCTTTCTCTCTTTTTTCAAAACACTCATACACATATCTGATGATATCTGCTTGATATATATCAACTGTGATTATGTCACTTAATTTATGTACACAGTTTTTGCGTTCTTTGTCTCTCGTTTTGATTTTTAATAACAAATTATTTCTGAGTTCATCATATATGTGTGTGTGTGCTCAACTAGATGGTGATGAAGAGGAGGAGGGTGGTGGTGGTGGTGGTGGTGGTGGTGGTGGTGGCGGTGGTGGTGACGATGGTGGTGATGATGGTGATAATGATCATGATGATATGGTGATAATGATTATGATGATTGTGGTGATGATGGTTATGATGATTATGCAGCTGCTGCTGCTGCTGCTGCTGCTGCTGCTGATGATGATGATGATGATGATGGTCATGAGTTCTATTCTCACTGCCGCACGCTATGTTGAGGCCCTTGTAACTGTTTTCATATAACAGTAGTAATGATTGTTACAATACTAATGATTACAAAGATTTCCACGCGGGGATGCCCGAGGGTCTTTCTGTGTAAATAACATTTCCATATTCAAGAACTTTTCGCTAGAATTTTCCCATTTTCTGCCACTCTCTTTGTTTCTGTCTTTTTCTTACCTTCGTATCTTCTCTCTCTCTCTCTCTCTCTCTCTCTCCTCTCTCTCTCTCTCTCTCTCTCTCCCTCTCTCTGTACCTTTCCAGTCCATTCTCCTGACATTTAAAAAATAAAATATATTCAACCTTTTTTTCTCTCAACAATTTAGAAAACATTTTGTCTGTACAGGTTTAGTTTGGCGACAGAGCAATGCAATTCTAAAGCCTGGGATAGGCACAAGACATCAGTTCTGCAGTGTTAGTTGCCCAGATGGTAGTTCATGTCCATTTTTAGATGACCTTGAAGTGTCTAGCTGTATTCTTGACGCTTTTTTTGCAACTTGGAGATGAGTGAATTAAGGACGATGGGTGGTGCCCTTAGTATATAGCCTGGCTGTGTTTGCTTGAAGGATTAGAGCAGTTTCGGTTCGGTGTACCTGTCATTTAGTATGGCTTTTCTTTTCAAGGTGATGGCGTTTGGTGTTTGAGGAGATTAGTACAGAGCTGTGTGTGATCTTCTTAGCCTTGAGGTAACTGTTCTTGTCAGTGTCGCTATTTCGGCCGGTTAAAGCCCTGGTGTGACCTTCGTGGTCGGTGTGGCTGTAAACAGGTAATGCCATGGTCATACAGGGTGGAAGGCGGAGCCTGGTCGTCTCCTGTGTTTGTTGTCACTCTGCAGGCCTCAGCTGACACAGATTCCGATTTCGAGGCTGTTCATCAGAAAGTTTATGAGGGAAAAAAATGTCAGATTTGTATGAAAAAGGCTGGGGAATGGGATGGGCTAGGTAGGCAGGAAAAAAGC
>CM054164.1:20789231-20792230 GCA_028751875.1 Rapana venosa
TTAACGCGTGCGCAAGATGTTCTGCTTGCGTTTGCACACTGAACCTCGGTTTATAGTCTCTTCCGAAGGACTTATGAGGGGAGCTGAGTCAGTACTGATGTTAACTCCAGGGGAAAAAAACTTTCCCTTGAATGGGTGCCTGGGTGGTGGCTCGAACCCGGACCGTCAGATCATGGCTTTAACCACTAGGCGATCCCTCCCCCGAAAACATCATGTACAGTGCTTTGCTGAGACCCAGGCGGTGGCACACAACCACAACAAACTGGTGATGACAGCTGGCGTTTTTCGTTGGTGCTGTGTATTAGAAAGAATAGAAAAAAGGCAAAAATTTCTTCTTCTTTCTTCTTCTTCTTCTTCTTCTTCTTGGCAATTCTTAGCAGTTCTTCTTCTTCTTCTTCGCAATTCTGCTTCTTCTTCTTGGCAATTCTTCTTCTTCTTCTTCTCCTTCTCCTTCTTCTTCTTCTTGGCAATTCTTCGCAATTCTGCTTCTTCTTCTTCGCAATTCTGCTTCTTCTTCTTCGCAATTCTTCTTCCTCTTCCTCTTCTTCTTCGCAACTCTTCTTCTTCGCGATTCTTCTTCTTCTTCTTCTTCTTCGCAATTCTTCTTCTTCTTCTTCTTCTTCTTCTCCGCATATCTTCTTCTTCCTTTTCTTCTTCGCTATTCTTCTTCTTCTTCTTCCTTTTCTTCTTCTTCGCAATTCCGCTTCTTCTTCGCATTTCTTCTTCGCAATTCTTCTTCTTCTTCTTCGCAATTCCTCTTCTTCTTCTTTGTAATTCTTCTTCATCTTCTTCTTCTTCTTCTTCTTCTTCTCTCCGCATATCTTCTTCTTCCTTTTCTTCTTCGCAATTCCGCTTCTTCTTATTCGCAATTCTTCTTCGCAGTTCTTCTTCTTCTTCTTCGCAATTCCTCATCTTCTTCTTCTTCTTTGTAATTCTTCTTCTTCTTCTACTTCTTCTTCTTCATCTACTTCTACTTCTTCTTCTACTTCTTCTTCTTCGAAATTCTTCTTCTTCTTCTTCTTCGCAATTCTTCTTCTTCGCAATTCTTCTTCTTTTTCTTCTTCTTCTTCGCAATTCTTCTTCGTCGTCGTCTTTTTCTTCTCCTTCAAGCGCTTAAACAGCAACTACTGTTGTCTGCCACATGAGCGAAAAAGCGTTGCACTGCCGTTAAGCGCCTGACAAGTCAGGCCCAGCGCATCCGACTTCGGCATGGGAGAGAACTGTTATTTTAAGTCTTTCTGGGGGGGAAAGGCAGGAGAATGGACCAAGAAGGCAGAAAATAGACAAGAAGGAGGTGACAGGAAGAAAAGTAACAAGGCAGAAACGAAGAGAGGGATAGAAAAGAGGGTATTCCTATCAAAGAAATTCCAGAAGGTGATTCTATTTATACTGACAGGCATCCCCACAGGGAGAGAAATTTCTCGGTGTGAGAATGGGCTACTTCCCTTGGAGAGTGCACATCGCCACAAGAGCAGTGCCACCTTTTTGTCTTCTTCTTTTCCTGTCTGCATGTGTATTTGTTCTGACCTGTATTGTACTGTAATATCCCATTACTCCGCATCGAATCGAATCCTACAGTGTCTTTCGACTTTTTGTCCCTACAGAGCCGCCCTCGCCTTCCAAGTGTGTGGTGTGTGGTGACGTCACTTCCGGGCAGGGCTGCACGGCGCTGGATATGGTGTTGTCCCCCGTTCAACAATGCCCCCCGGACAAACCTTACTGCATGACTGATATCTATCAGCATCATGGACCTGTCAGATACACCAAAAGGTCTGTGTGTGTGTGTGTGTGTGTGTGTGTGTGTGTGTGTGTGTGTGTGTGTGTGTGTGTGTGTGTGTGTGTGTGTGGTGTGTGTGTGTGTGTGTGTGTGTGTGTGTGTGTGGTGTGGTCTTTCGATTCTTTCTTTGTCTTTTTTTTTTTTTTTTTTTTTTGTGTACGTGTGAGAGAGATGTTACAGGCATATGCGCCTTCAACGCCTGGGCTTTATCACAGTTCTTGATTAAACCATTGACGCTGGGGGCAACAGGAAAGTGAGAGGCCGTATGATCAGTGGCTTTCTTTCCCACTCATGGAATTCCACTTTACAGCTTAGTCTTTTAGTGATCGACTATGACTCTCTGACTAGGAGGCTTTACTCGCACAGTCCTTATGTGTTGCAGCCCTGGGGGCTAGTTGACCTTTGGAGAACATCTCCAAAGCTGACTATCCGTATACCCTCTTGGCCGAGAGAGTGGGGATGTACTGTGGGCAAGGCATCTCCACTATAATCAATTTTCTGCCCAATTTCCGAAACAGCAACTGCCTCCTCTGCTGTTTTGGAGGTCATAATCGAACACGACGGACAAAGATATATAATGTGTATATTGAGTCAAGACAAAATTATCTTTATTGAGGGTAAAAGATTTTAAGTTTAGGCAACATTTTTTGTTCATCCTGCCCTCACAAGATAAACATCAAGAAAACTGACTTATAAAAAAGCAAACAAAAGACAATGTTACATTAATGTTGAAAAGAACTAAACGGGAAAATGAGAAAAAATTCCAGACCTCACAATATAAGATTAAACAAAACCAAGACAGTACAACATGCGCTCAATCGGTGGTCTAGAGGTAACGCGCCTGCCTAGAAAGCGAAAAGTCCGGGCTCGAAGTGTGCGGTGGTTCGAACCCCATTTGGGCCCGAAACTTTTCCCCCATCCATTAGACATGAGTTGTGGTCTGGGTGCTAGTCTTTTGGCTGAGACGATTAACTGACGTCCCGTGTCTTACACATAATTATTTGGCGCACGTAAAAGAACCCACGGCAACAGGGGGAGTTGTCCCTGGCAAAATTCTGTTGAAAAAAACCACTTTGATAAGGAAACAAATACAGTTGCAGACAGAAAAAACCCCAAGGGTGGCGCTGCTCTTGTGGCGACGCACTCTCCCGGGAAGAGCAGCCCAAATTTCACGCAGAGAAACCTGCCGTGACGTGAAGTGGTATAGAATAGATAGAATACA
>CM054164.1:20792730-20802730 GCA_028751875.1 Rapana venosa
TCTCTGACCCTCGCTCCCCTACAAACACCTAGGTTATGGGGACACTTTTGCCTTTTTTTACCTGTTATCCCTGGTACTCAAATAAGGAGCTACCTTTACAGAGTGGTGGTGTTGTCACATTAATTTTACATAATTATTTGTTACACGTCACGATCCTGCACCCTACTGATTTACCAATGCTACTGTATTGTAGTGTATTGTATTGTTTTATATTGTATTGTGGTGTGTTTTATTGTATTGTATGTATTCTCTGCGTGAAATTCAGACTGCTCTCCCCGACGCGTCGCCACAAGAGCAGCGCCACTTTTTTTTTTCTTATTCCTCTCTGTATTTTTATTTGTTTCCCTATCAGAGTGGCACTCTTCTCCACAATTTTGCCAGCGAAAAAACTATTGTTGCCGTGGGTTCTTTTACGAGCGCTAAATTGATGTTGCACACGGGACCTCGGCTTATCGTCTCATCCGAAAGACTTAGCACCCAGACCACCACTCACGGTCTAGTGGATGGGGGAAAGTTTTGAGCACAAACGGGGATCAAACCACCGCACACTTCAAACCCGGACTTTTCTAGGCAGGTGTGTTACCTCTAGACCACCGATCCATCTGTCATCTACTGGTAGCATTTGCAAACAGGAAAGAAAATACAATTACAAACTACTGCTTATAACAAACGGATAAATAAAATACATTTTAAAAAAAGAAATTCTTGGCATGAATTTCCCTAAACGTACAAATAATTTAAAATGTCAGTAAAACTGCTAACTGAGGGGCGGGACAGCCTAGTGGTTAGAACACTGACCTCGTGATCTGACGGCCCGGGTTCGATCCACCACCAAGACGCCTGTTCTAGGGGATTTTCCCCCTGGAGTTAACATCAGTACCGACTCCCCTCCCCAAGAAAGTTCTTCAGATGAGACTGTAAACGGATGTCCCCTGTGCGAACACATGCAGAACATCTTGCACACGTTAAAAACTCGTTCCACCTTTGGGAAGTGTAGGCCATTTTGTGCTGGCAGGAATGGATGACAAAATCTGAAAAAACAACAACAAAAACCAACCACATGCACACTAGTGTGACGTTAGAAACGTCATCTGATAAGCCAGGATGGGGCTACCTTAACGGAGGGTAAACGGTTGTATACACAGCATCTCACCATTGGTCGATCCCAGAGCTCTAGCAGAGGAACCAAAAAAAGAAAATACCTGACAAAACATTTAGCTTTCTAAATATTTCCATAGTCTAAATGGCGGATTACCCAGAGAGATCAGTAGACAGCTGCATCTCCATACAGTTATTCCAACCCACCACACACCAGCATAATTGTCAAAGGGCAATGTAATGTAATGCAATGTGAAATAACGTAATCTAATGTCATAGCTCTATGCTGTTACACAAGTCTGAACGCTGACATCTGGTCCTTACCTAACCTAGCACAAACTTATCATTTCAGGACTGATCGAGAATGAATGTTGTCGATAATGACTACGATGAAGACCAAGACCATGATTTAGGGGTAATGAACTAAACTTCACACCCACAAAATCGAAGTCCTCACTAACAAAACCACTGTCAGACAAGGATTGAAAATGAAAACTGTTATCACCTCTTTCAAGCAAAAAATACAAGACTGGAAATCAAACTTCTCACCAATACAGTTCAAACTTGCAGTTGTGAAGATGAAAAAGAATTACGGTCATTACTGATAATGTCCAAAAACAGAATTCTAGAATTAAAGAGTGAGAGATCCTTACCAATAAAACCTGCTGTCCGGATTCCAGAATGAACGATTAAATCCTCACCAACACAATATACAGACTGGACATTTTTGGATTAAAAAAAAAATCCAGTTACGATGAAAGTTTCATTGGTCAAAATGAAACTCCGCCACTGAAGACCACATCTTACATACTGACCTAGGGCTGGTTTGATGAAAGATGATCACAATTGTACAACTGCAGTTGTCTGAACTGAATACGGCTGTCCACAGAAATCGAGTTCATGACAACATCCAACCATAGTTGGTCTGCCCCAGGGTTAGGCAGTCACAGTGCCGCCCTTCCCCCAACACTGAGGGCTACACTGACAACAACATGACGCTACATAACGAGAAACAATGAGTGACTGAGCATACATGAACTACGTTATCGCTTATAATTATAGGTGGTCCTGTGGATTTGATTCGTTTCGAAATAAAAACGTTCAAAACAAGGAGGAATTTCAGCAGGACCAGTCTCTCGATATTCGTGGATGAGTAATAATACAATGAGACATGTCAATACTACTGCGTGGTTAAAATTACCCCCCTTTTAGTTCTCTAAAACAACGAAAGCATGTTTTACCTTGAAAAACGTTCATCGGAAGTTATCTTCGACCCAAATTTGATTTGAAAACTGCAGCTGAGGAGAGGAGAAAGTTTGCCGGCTTCAATGTACCCTCCTCACAGGTTGAATACAAACTGCAGTTGTTTGGCGAGTTATGAATGTCAGACAAGTGGATGCCAGTCTGCCGACAGTGGTGCTGCAGCCGGGCTTTCGCCAAACTTGTCCAGTGTAGCGCCAGTGTCACGAAGTCCAAGAGGATTTAAAAAAACAAACAAAAAAACCTGTCATCTTCACCTCTTTTCACAATGATTACAGAACTGACAAAATTTTTTTGGTACCATCTCCCCCTTCCCCCCCCCCCCCACCCCCTTTTTCAAACTATGATAGAACTGACGCATTTTTCACCAAAGGATAACATAGAAGTGATGTCATTTTTGCTGACTTTTTTTGTTCTTGTTGGGGTTTTTTGGCAAACCAGAGAAGTGACGTCATCTTCACAGGCTTTTACGAAAAGCAGAATTGACGTCACCGTTACTGACCTTTCAAGCATAGTGAGATTCAAGCCATATTCACTGAGTCCACAAAAAGCATAACTGGTATTATCTTTGCAGGTTTCTTTTTTTTTGTGAACACAACGAAAAAAGTACAGTTTCATTTTCAATAAAAGTTCACAAAAACGACGTTCACGAATCACGTTCATAAACGACGTTGGTAAATTTATGGTCTCTGCATTGGTGTTTCCAAGGGCTATAAAAAAAAAAAAATTTAAACCTACATTCACTGTACTGTCACTGAAGTCCCCCAAAAAGTGAAACCCCCACCAACTTGTCTCAATTCCACAGTCACTGGTAGAAAAGTCATCCCCATTGTACACCTGACATCAAGAAAAACAGACCAGCCATCCAAAGTTTTCAGACAAGGAGCACTCTGAAATCTTGACAAGAAATTCCACGATTCCACGATTGGAATCATCATTGCACAGTTCCACAAGTCTGGGTCAGATAGCTCTAAGAATCGTGCTCAAAGATGCATTTGTAGTGTGGCTAAAATCCACAACACGGTAGTCCAGGACGTAACTAAGGCTGCGGAGCCAATGTGGGAAGAGGCGGAAGATGGAGCGGAAGTGAAGACTGGAGGACTTCCGGGTCGACTTCCGTGCTGACTTCCGGGGCTACTTTCGCTTTGTGAGGAGGGTGTAGGCTCTTTCTGCTCAGTCACTGGTTGGTCCAAAACAGGCTGAAAAAAGGAAAGCATCAGGGATTTTTTGGGTACAAGGATTTTTAACAATGTAACTACCCATGCATCCACACACGCCCACGTGCGCACAGAGGCATACGTGCACGCATGCCTGCAGGCATGTTCTCACTTACATACCGCCAATACCACCACCACCACCACCGCGTGCGCACACATACACACACACACACACACACACACACAACACACACACACACACACACACACATTCGTCTAATATCACTTTAAGTGGAAAGACGTTAGGGTGAAGACACGCACGCACGCACGCACGCACACGCACACGCACACCACACACACACACACATACACACACACACACACACACACACACACACACACAACACACACACACACACACACACACACACACACACACACGAGAGAGACAGACAAGGAGGAGGAGAGGGAGAGAGACACAGAGAGACAGAGAGAGTGTCTCTCTGTCTCTGTATTTGTATCTCTCTGATACAAATACAGAGACGGAGAGACAGAGACAGTGATTGACAAACAGACAGACAGAGGCATACACACACACACACACACACACACACACACACACACACACACACACACAACACATACCGAAGCGGAGGGTTCAGGAGGGGAAAGGTCACAGGAAGTGCTGTAGCGAATCATGGGTAAAATCAAGATGGCGACCAGCTGCGCCACCCTGTAGCCACACTGCTGACCCACTGTGTGACCCACACACTGCATGGCCTGAGACATGGACCTGCACACAACACAGCCCCCAATCCAATCCAATCCAACCCTATCCAGTCCAATCCAGTCCTGTTGTTTATAGCCCCGCCGACCACAGAGTCCATATCAGGGCTGTCAGCTCGTAAAATTTTAAATCTCAGATTTAAACTGTGCAACTATATACAGATTAAAACAGCAGGGTATAAAACCAACTCTACTGTCGTTCCTTGTATGCAACAACGCCCTGGTCAACCCTAAGGGTCAACCCAGGACGGGCACTGCGTTGTGGGGGGAAAAAAACCCACATCAACCACACACGAAAACAATGAGATAAAACCAAAACTAGAGTCCATTCTCCTGCCTTTTTTTCCAGAAAGACTTAAAAGATAACAATGCTCTCCCATGCCGAAGTCGGATGCGCTGGGCCTGACTTGTCAGGCGCTAAACGGCAGCTCGATGTATTTTCGCTCATGTGACATCAACAATAGTTGCTGTCTGAGCGTTCGACGACGACGACGACGACGACGACGACGAAGAAGAAGAAGAAGAAGAAGAAGAAGAAACGACCTTGTTCTTAGTGACCAACTGTAACACTTTTCATTCACATCAGACGGGAAAAGCCCGATTCTCTCACTAAGTTTAAAATGGTGGCCGGTGGAACATCACGAAAAATAATCTTTAGGAAGTGTGCACCTGCCCTCGACACTCATCACCATGGTGATGATCGGTGGTCTGGAGGTAACGTACCTACCTGCCTGCCTAGAAAGCGACAAGTCCAGGTTTCAAGCATGTCGTGATTCGATTCCCCGTTTGGGCCAGAACCCGCCCCCTTCCATCCTCTAGACTGTGAGTGGTGGTCTTGGATGAGACGATAAACCGAGGTTACGTGTGTTACACATTATTTAGCGCACGTAAAAGAACCCACGGCAACAAGGGAGTTGTCCCTGGCAAAATTCTGTAGAAAAAAGCCACTCTGATAAGGAAACATACTGTTGCAGACAGGAAAAGAAAAAAATGAGTGGCGCTGCTCTTGTGGCGACGCGCTCTTCTCCCCGGTATAGAGCAGCCCAAATTTCACGCAGAGAAAGCTGCCGTGACTTTAAGTGGTATACAATACAACACAACAATACAATACAATACCATACAAAACAATACAATACAGTGCAATACCATACAATACAACCATGGCAGTCATGAACATGGTGTGTGACGGCTATACGGTACACTACACTACACTACACTACACTACACTACACTACACTACACTACACTACACTACACTACAACACAACACAACACAACACAACACAACACAACACAACGCACTCCACTCCACTACACTACACTACACTACACTACAACACAACACAACACACACACTCCACTACACTACACTACACTACAACACAACACAACACAACACAACACTACAACACACACACACTCCACTACACTACACTACACTAACACACAAACACAACACAACACACTACAACACAACACAACACACTACACTACACTACAACACAACACAACACACTACAACACAACACAACACACTACACTACACTACACTACAACACACTACACTACACTACACTACAACACAACACAACACACTACACTACACTACAACACAACACAACACACTACAATACACTACACTACATTACATTACACTACACTACACTACAATACACCACACTACACTACACTACAACACAATACACTACACTACATACAATACACTACACTACACTACTCTACACTACACTACACTACTCTACACTACACTACACTGCACTACATTACACTACACTACACTACATTACACTACACTACATTACACCCATGGCAGTCATGAGCATGGTGTGTGACGGCTATACGGTACACTCCACTCCACTCTACTCCTCTCCACTCCACTCCACTCCACTCCACTCCACTACACTACAATACAATACACAATACATTACAATACAATACATTACAATACAATACAATACACTATACTACACTACACTACACTACACTACAGTACAACACAACACAACACAACACAACACACTACACTACAACACACAACACAACACACTACATACACTACACTACAACACAACACAATACACTACAACACAACACAACACACACTACAATACACTACACTACACTACACTACACTACACTACACTACACCACACTACACTACACTACACTACAACACAATACACTACACTACATACACTACACTACATACACTACACTACATTACATTACACTACACTACACTACAATACACCACACTACACTACACTACAACACAATACACTACACTACATACAATACACTACACTACACTACTCTACACTACACTACACTACATACATACACTACACTACACTACACTACACTACACTACACTGCACTACATTACACTACACTACACTACATTACACCCATGGCAGTCATGAGCATGGTGTGTGACGGCTATACGGTACACTCCACTCCACTCTACTCCTCTCCACTCCACTCCACTCCACTCCACTCCACTCCACTACAATACAATACACAATACATTACAATACAATACATTACAATACAATACAATACAATACACTATACTACACTACACTACACTACACTACACTACAACACAATACAATACAGTACAGTCATCAACATAGAGTGTGACAGCTATACGATACACTACACTACACTACAACACAATACAATACAATACAGTCAACAACATAGTATGGGACAGCTATACGATACACTACACTACTCTACACTACACTACAATACAACACAACACAATACAACACAATACAATACAATACAGTCATCAACATAGTGTGTGACGGCTATACGATACACTACAATACTCTACACTACACTACAACACAACACAATACAATAATAATAATAATAATAATAATAATGTATGGAATTTATATAGCGCTGAATCTTGTAAAGCAACAAATCAAAGCGCTCAGATTTTATTTCATACCACTTTAAGTCATGGCAGATTTCTCTCCGTGAAATTCGGGCTGCTCTCCCCGGGGAGAGCGGGAGAACGCGTCGCCACTTAGCGCTGCGCCACCCTTTCACACTACACTACACTACACTACAACACAACACAATACACTACACTACAGTCGTCATCATAGTGTGTGACTGACCCTACAGCCGAGTGGTTAAGACCGTTTGACTAAATCCCCTAGGCTCCATGAAATCGTTGGTGGGTTCGAATCTCTATGGCGGTGGGAGGTCTGGTGAATGAAGGGTGGGGATTTTAACCATCTCCTGGGTAGATACTTCCAAACTTGAATTCCGTGGAGTACCTGAAGGCAGAGTGCAGCAGCGTGGAGAAGGAAAATGCTCGACAAGGTTGAGGTAAGAACGTACTTTTGTTTCCCGCCGCTCTTGGTTGCAGAAGGTTGGGCAAGTTTCTCCATCAGAGCTGACAGTAGCCTTCAGGTCTTTGTCACAGGAGGCTTTGTCTTTCTTTCCTTCTTTTCTTTTCGTTTTCTATTCTTTCTTTTCTTTTCTTTTCTTTTCGTTTTCTTGTCTTTTCTTTTCTTTTCTTTCTTTCTTTCATTCTTTTCTTGTGTTTTCGTTTTCTTTCTTTTTCTTTTCTTTCTTTCAATTCTTTTCTTGTCTTTTTTTTCTGTTCTGTCTGTCTTTCTTTCTGTCTTTTCTTTTCTTTTCTTTCATTCTTTCTTTTCTTTTATTCGTTTATTTCGAGCATAATGAGATAAGTATTCATGTGCTTTTTTTTACATCCAGTCCCAGTGTGTTTGTAAATTTTGTCATCCGTTCCCACCGGCACAAAATGGCCTACTCTACCGAAAAGCGGAATAGGTTGTGATGCAGAGGACCTCAGATGGCATCAGCAGATTTGACAACAAATAAACCTTCATTATTCAGTTACTGAAAGAAAGACACCCACTAGTGACGTGACAGACACCAATGACGTATGGACAGACTAACGGACACACAGACACTGACATATGAACAGACTAACAGACACACACCACTGACGTATGAACAGACTAACAGACACACACACAGACACTGACGTATGACCAGACAAACGGACAGACACACATACACTAACGTATGAACAGACTAGCGGACACACACCACTGACGTATGAACAGACTAACAGACACACACCACTGACCTACAGACTAACGGACACACTGACGTATGAATAGACAAACGGACAGACAGACACACAGACGTACCGACAGAAGTGGTCAGTGTGCAGCAAGTGGACGTTGGCCAACAGACGGACGTTGCTGGACGTGTTCAAGTAACGCCGCAGGCACTGCAGAGTTGTCGGCCCTGCTTGCGCGATACACGACTGGTGGCGTGCGTAACCTGAGACCCCACAAGGTGTTGCCGTTATTGCTGTCAATATGGTCATTGTGGAAAATTATACTCCAGGACCTGTACATATCACTTGATATGACTTTTTTTCTTTTTAATTTACGTTCCTCTGCTAGAGCTTTGAACTTCACCAAAGTAAGATTTTTTGTGTATGCGGCTGTAGCCGCATTCCGACGTCGGAAATTGACTTGACTTGTCTTCTTGGGGGGGGGGGGGGGGGGGAGAGGACGTGGGGGAGGGGGGGGAGGTATCACAATGCCACACTGAAACATGGTGAATAGGTGGTTTGGAAGTAATGCGCCTGCCTAAAAAAATTTTAAAAGCGAGAAGTGGTGGTTCAGTCCCCGTTTGACCTCGAACTGTTCCCCCATCCACTAGACCTTGAGTGGTGGTCTAGGCGCTAGTCTTTCGGGTTAGACGATAAACTAGAGGTTCCGTGTACAACGCGCATTTAGCGCATGTAAAACAACCCATGGCGACTGTTCCTGGACAAATTATGTCTATAAAAAAAAGCCACTGTCGTAGGGAACAGATATACATGCAGGCAAGAAAAGAAAAGAGTTGGCCATGGTGGAGCTGGTCTTGTGGCGACACATTCTCGACTAGGAGAGCAGCCCTCATTTCATGTCGAGAAATCTGCTGTGACAGAAAGTGATGTCTTATACAATACAATACAGTACAAAACAGTACAACACAATACTATATGATATGATACGATACAATACAACGCGATACGATACGATACAATACTATACAACACAATACAATACAGTCCAATACAATGCAGTACAACATATACAATACAATACGATACAATACAGTACAATACAATACAATACAACGACACAATACAATACGATACAATACAATACAGTACAATACAGCACTATACAATACAGTACGATACAGTACAATACAGTACTATACAATACAATACAGTACAATACAGCACTATACAATACAATACAGTACGATACAGTACAATACAGTACTATACAATACGATACGATACAATACGATACAATACAATACAGTACAATACAATACATTACGATACAATACGATAAAATACAGTACAATGCAATACAATACAATGACACAATGCAATACAATACGATACAATACAATACAGTACAATACAATACAAAACCATACCATGCAATACCATATAATACAATACAATTCAATCCAATACAATGCAATCCAATACAATAGGTATGTACGTGTAGTTATTCTAAAACAAAATGTCTTGGTATACCTGTTATGATCTATAACACTAACGAAAGAAGATATTGAAACGAAATACAAGGTATTATATAACAAGACAAACC
>CM054164.1:20807730-20812730 GCA_028751875.1 Rapana venosa
CTTTAGTCCACACTTAGCTGCTCGCATTTCATAGAAAAACATGGGCCACATTTCTACAACGATGAGAACCAATCATTGAAAATCAGATGACGATACAGTAGATGTAAAAACACTGGAGTTTGTATGTTCTCCTTTTCTTTTCTTGTGTGTCAGCGAACATGTTTGAGATTAGATTACAGTCCCAGCGGTGTTATCCAGTTTATGGACTGTGGTGGCAAGTCATCCCACTTAGGCGCCACTCTGAAGCCAGTGTGCCAGGCCTGCGCGATCAAAAGAGTGCTGAAAGAGGCTGAGCTCTCCTGTTGCAACTAACATGTAAAGCGTTTTGATTTGTTCATTTAGCAAGATTCAGAGCTGTACAAATTCCATATACTATTATCATTATCGTTATAGTTGTTGTTGTGTATTATCATTTTATTATTATTATTATATTATTGACATGTCATTTCCTTTTCTCAGATGAAAAAGACTCATCACAAGGGAAGTAATCCAAAAGCTTTAGTCTGAAGCAATTGAAAATGTTTTCACCATGGGGAAATATTGGTGGAGGACTGTTCAAAAAAAAAAGTTCACTAACTGATACTCCATCATAATTATATAACGGTGCCAAAAAGGCCCAGGACATTTCCTGATGTGATTTGTTTTTCTTCCACAAACCAGATGACTACCAGAGAGAATTCTGACATATACATGTGATCGTCATCTGCTGACCCGGGTTCGAATCCCGTTCAAGGGGATATTTTTTAACCTGGAGTTAACATCAGTGCCGAGTCCACTACTCCCAAAAATCCATCGGATGAGACTATAAACCTAGGTCCCGTGTATGAACCGCACGCAGAACATCTCGTGCACACGTTAATACCTGTTCCGCTTTTCAGAAGAGAGGGCTATTGTGTGCCGGTGGGAACGGATGGCAAAATATACAAAGCTGCATACACACTGGGATTGGATGTGAAAAAGCACATGAGTGCTTATTCCATTATCCTCGAAATAGAGGAATAAAGAATAACTACTAACTAGTAACAATAGTAATTATAATGTTCAGGCTCCTTACAGTTGTAACACCGAACACTGTCATTTGATAAAAGCTCTAAGACGGAACAAATTACTCACAATCAGACATTGATGACAAGGTATAGTCACAGAAACATTTTTTTTACCATGATTCTTTAAAATCTAACTGTTTTCACACACAAAATGGAGAGACCCTTTCGTTTTTTCTCAGACAAAAAGATTACTCACAAGGGACGTAATCTAAATGCTCTCGCATCTGACTGAGGCCATCAAAATGTTTGCTTCATACAGAAATAGCAGACACTTCAAAAACAGCCCACACCAGCTCAGCTGCCAAGAGGTCAGTGGGTTGTTCGAAACTGTTCCTGCTGTTATGATTATTTGTTTTAGAACTCGCGTGTCAAGTGGGAGGAAATCTTACATGTGCTGTCTCCTTGCTGGATGCCATTACTGAAATGCCTGAAAAGATGGAACTAAGTTATTCAGATTCAGACATTGTTGATGATATCATAGCTGTAGATTTTTTTTTTTTTACCATGATTCTTCAACAATTTCACTTTTTCATCAAGCTGAGTACCCTTTCAACTTTCTCAGAAAAAAGAAAGATTTCTCACAAAGGGAAGCAATCTATAGTGTCTGAAGCAATGGAAATGGTGCGGCCATATTAACCTTCCAGTGCAGAAATAGCCCACTAGCTTATCTCCCCTATCTTTGCTGCTGCTCTACCTCTTGCACTGCCTAAAGAGGCTCCAGAAACAGGTCCCCATCATCTCCTGCTGTGCTTGTTGCTGGGAAGACTTCAGGTGTTCTGCAGGAGGCCTCCTGACGTGCACAGGTGCACCGCCTGCAGTTTAGTGCTGAAGGGCATTACCTTGTTGTGACGGCTATCTCAGATAAAGGGATCAGCTATGGGAGGTTTTATCTTTACGATCTGCAACTCTTTGGGAGTTTTGGGGTCGATTCTCAGAGTGCCTGGTGGATTAAGTTAGGTGAGTGAGAGGGGTGGGGAATGAGAGGGGTGGGGAGTGAGAGGGGTGGGGGTAGTGAGAGGGGTGGGGTGGAGGAGTGAGAGGGGTGGGGGAGCGAGATTTGGGGGGGGGGGGGGGTGTCTGTTTGATGTTGTTTGTTGATATTTTAGGTCAAGTATTTGCAGATCTGCCATTGTCTTACTCCCCGTTTGTATCTATTCGAACGCCATGGCAGATGATCGGATTTGTATTGTTCCTTGCCATGAGTACGAGGATCGCCAATGGTGAGATTTAGTGTGTGGGACTGATTTACCCACAGTCAAGGTAGCTGCATGCCCATTTTTCCGTTTGCTCGTGTGTGTGTGTGTGTGTGTGTGTGTGTGTGTGTGTGTGTGTGTGTGTGTGTGTGTGTGTCTGTGTTGTGTGTGTGTGTGTGTGTGTGTCTTTTCTTTCTTTTTTTTCTTTTATATCGAGGATAATGGAAAAAGCACTCATGTGCTTTTTTACATCTATTCTCCGTGTGTATGCGGTTTTGTGAATTCTGTCATGTGTTCCTACCGGCACACAATGGCCTACTCTGACGAAAAGCGGAACAGGATTTAACGTGTGCGCAAGATGTTCTGCGTGCGTTCGCACTCGGGACCTCGGTTTATAGTCTCATCCGAAGGACTTAGGGGGAGAGTGGACTCTGCACTGATGTTAACTCCAGGGGAAAATATCCCCTTGAACGCGAATCGAGCCCGGGTCGTCAGATTGCGAGCGCAATGTTCTAACCACAAGGCTATCCCGTCCCCAAGTGTGTGTGTGTGTGTGTGTGTGTGTGTGTGTGTGTGTGTGTGTGTGTGTGTGTGTGTGTGTGTGTGTGTGTGTGTCTGTGTCTGTCTGTGTCTGTGTCTGTGTGTGTCTGTGTCTGTGCGTGTCTGTGTGAACACAACACCCAGTGTGCATGTGTTTTTTTTAAAACTTCTCACCCGTTCCTACAGGCCAGAAAATGGCCCACTCTTCCGAAAGGGTTTTTCTTTTAAGTAGCGCGCAAGATGTTCTGCGTGCGTTCACACACACGAGACCCCGAGTTTATAGTCTCGTCTGAAGGACTTTCAGGGGAGTGGAGTGGGTACAGCTATCAACTTCAGAGGGAAAACCCCCTCCAACCCGGGACATCTCTGAGGTGGCTCAAACCCGTGATGCCCATCCACTACCCTGCAGATGATCCTGACAACAGGCAGTGTCCACATTTCGTCATGCATCCTCAGCGTTTTGTCAGTCACGGGCTGGTCTTTCAAACAAGGGGGACAGGACAGCCTGGTGGTTAGAGTGATGCGCTCGTGATCTGCTGACCCGGGTTGGAATCTCGTTCAAGAGGATTTTTCTTCTCACATCAGTGCCGATCCCACTCTCGCCTAAAGTCCTTTGGAAGAGACTGTAAACCCAGGCCCCGTGTGCGAACGCACGCAGAACATCTTGCGCACACGTTAAAACCTGTTCCGCGTTTTGGAAGAGTAGGTCATTGTGTGCCGGTGGGGACGGAGGGAAAAAATTGACAAAACTGCATACACACGGAGACTGGATGTTAAAAAAAAAGCGCATAAGTGCTTATTCCATTAACCTCGAAATAAAAGAAAGAAAAGTAAAAGAACATTTGAAAAAAATAAAAATCATAATTAAAACTTGTCATCACATTTATTAGTTGGAAGAATCGACACCCATACGACTCACGTACAGTGACAGGGTCAACAAACTTCGCGACTAGTGCTTCATGACTCGCGTTCATTGAGAGTGTCTTCAAGACTGGTCAGGGACACTGTCCTCCTTGTGACTCACATTGAATGAGAATGTCATAAAAAAAAATCCCCCCCCCCCCCCCCATGACTTAACTTAAATGGGAGTGTCATGCTAATTTTTTTTTTAATCATTATTCTTCCCACACCCACCCCACCCCACCCAATGACTCACGTTCAATCAGAGTGTCATCAAAGCAGAGGGCGTGGAGGGCGGGGCGCGCGCCCTGCAGATTGGTGAGGGCGTGTCCAATTGCCGTGGGGTCTTCACACTGCACCATTAGCTCCTCTATACAGTTGGCTGCTCGCATGTAGGAACTGTCCGCGCGCGCGAACACACACACACACACAAGCACGCACGCACGCACGCACGCGAAAGTGAACAAACACCCACGCACACACGCACGCACACTGAGAATTATTATACTTAGTACTATTATTAATAATATCGTTATCGTCATTATCAGAAGTAGCAGTTGTGGCTTCATCGTCATTATTACATCATTATCATCGTCGTCATCATTGTCATCGTCACCATCATCATCGATGTTATCATCATCATTGTTATCATCATCATCGTCGTCATGGTCATAAGATGGTTGTTACCACCATCATTCTTAAATCTTTCGGATGAGACGACAAATCGAGGTTCCGTATTCAGCGCATATAAACGAACTCACGGCAACATGAAAATTGTCCCTGGCAAAATTCTGTAGAATAAAGCCAATCTCAAAGGGAAACAAATACAGTTGCAGGCAGGAAAAGAAAAAAACTAATGGGTGGCGCTGTTCTTGTGGCGACGCGCTCTCCCCGGGGAGAGCAGCCCGAACTTCCTACAAAGAAATCTGCCATGACTTAAAGTGGTACTCAAGTCAATTCAACAGAAGAAGGAAGGTGGCAGGATGGTTAAGACGTACTCCTGCCTAAAAAGAAGACTATGGAGTTCTGGGTTCGATTCCCAGCCTTGCCTTTTCTTCCCAGTTTGACAGGACAATCGAACTGAATGTCAAGTCTTTCGGAAGAGGAGACTCTAAACCAGTCAGACCCGTGTGCTTACAGACTTGCGCACGTGAAAAGAACCCACGACAGTAGAAAATTTGAAAGAGCAGGGAGGTACCTCCTGACTGTCCTTGGAAAATGAATAGGTTCAATTCTCATTATATCCCCGAAGAAGGAATACGGCTGCCATTTAGGTAGGGGAAATTGTCGCATAGGCAAGAATATTACAATTGGGAAACTT
>CM054164.1:20820230-20835230 GCA_028751875.1 Rapana venosa
ATTTTCCATAAGCCAGGGAAATGTTACCAGGGGTTTTCCATAAGCCAGGGAAATGTTACCAGGGGTTTTCCATAAGCCAGGGAAATGTTACCAGGGGTTTTCCATAAGCCAGGGAAATGTTACCAGGGGTTTTCCATAAGCCAAGGAAATGTTACCAGGGGTTTTTCATAAGCCAGGGAAATGTTACCAGGGGTTTTTCATAAGCCAGGGAAATGTTACACACCGTCCGTTTAATTAAGTCACATAATTCAGGCATGCAAGTGTTACAGAACGTCTAATTAAGCCAGTGTTACACAACGTCTAGTTAAGAGAGAAAAGTGTTGCACAGGGAGGCGTTACACGAGGCGGGAATGAACAGTGATGAGGAGGAACATATAATTTGGAAGTGAGCGTCAAAAGAAGATGAGGAGGAGGAGGTGGTGGCGGTGGTAGGAGGTGGTTATAAAGGTGGTGGTATGGTTGGTGTAGTGATGGTGATTTCGGAGAAAAGGAAGAATAGGATAAAGTTTCAGAAAAAAAGGAGGAAATCGTGACAACAATAACAGTGAAATAGATGGTGCAAACACACACAAAAAGAAGAAAGAGGGTGGGGAGGAGGAGAACAACAACAACAACAACAACACAACAACAATAACAGTGAAATAGATGGTGCAACACAAAAAGAAAGAGGGTGAGGAGGAGGAGAGGAGAAAGAGGAGAGAGAAGAAGAAGAAGAAGAAGAAGAAGAAGAAGAAGAAGAAGAAGAAGAAGAAGAAGAAGAGAAGAACAGAAGAAGAAGAAGAAGAAGAAAAAGGAGGAGGAGGAGGACAGAGAAGAGAAGAAAGAAGAAGAAGAAGAAGAACAAAACAACAACAACAATAACAACAACAACAGAGATATTTTAAAAAATCAACCTTACTGACGTACAAAGCATAGGCATACACAACACACACACAACACACACACACACACAAACACAACAACACAAACACACACAAAACACACACACACCACAAACCCCACAACAAACCACACACAAAACACACACACAAACACACAACACACAAAACACAACAACCACACAAACACACACACACAAAACCACAAAACAACAAACACACACACACAAACACACACACACACACACACAACCACCACACAAACACAACACACACACACATTACACACAAACACACACACAACAAACACACCACACCACACACATACACACACACACACACATATACACACACACAATATACACACACACACATACACACACATACACAACACAACACATACACACACATAACAATACACACACATACACACACACACACATACACAACATACACAAACACATACAACACATACACACACAACATACACACACACATACACACACACAAACACACACATACACACCACACATACACCCATTCACACACCATACCACACACATACACACACATACACACATACACACATACACACACCATACACTACAACAACACACACACAACACACACATACACACACACACATACACACACACATACACCACACATACACACACACACATACACACACATACACACCACATACACAACACATACACACAAACTAATACACACACACATAACACACACATACACACACCATACACACAAATACACACACACACACACATACACACACAACACATACACACACAACATTACACACACATACACACACACATACACACACACACATAACACACATCTACACACACTACACACACACACTACAATCACACACACACATACACACACACATACACAACACATACACACACATACCACAACCACACATAACACACATACACACATACACACACACCACATAACACACATACACAACATACACACCACACATACAACACACATACAACACACACATACACACACACACACATACACACCATACACACACACACATACACACACATACACACACATACACACATACACACATACACACACACATACACACACACATACACACAAACACACATACACATACAACAACACACACAACATACACACACATCACTAACACTACACAACATACACACAACACACTACACACACACATTACACACACATACACACACACATACACACCACACACAATACACACACATACACACAACATACACACACACACATACACACACACATACCACACACATACACACACACATACACACACATCACACACACATCACACACACACCATACACACACACCTACACACACATACTACACTACAAATACACAACACATACAACACATACACAAACACATAACACACATACACACACATAAACAACACATACACAACACATACACACATACACACAACATACACACACACAAATACAAACACAACAACAACATACACAACACATACACACAATCACAACACAACACAACAACATACAACACATACACACACACATACAACACACACAACATACACACACACACACACATACACACACAACACACACACACCAACATACACACACATACACACAACACACACAACATACACACATACCAACACACCCTGTTGGCTATGGGAGGGAAACCATCTGCCCCACTTCCTCTGACCTTGTGCACTCCCATAACAGAGCAGAGCAGAGCAGAATAGACAGGAACAGAGCAGAGCAGAGCAGAACAGAACAGAGCAGAGCAGAAAAGAGCAGAACAGAACAGAGGAGAACAGATCAGAGCAGAGCAGAACAGAGAAGAGCAAAGAGGAGTAAGAACAGAGGAGACCAGGAAAGAAACAGACAGAATAGAGAAACAGAACAGAGCAGAACAGAGCAGAGCAGAGCAGAACAGAGCAGAGCAAAGAAGAGATAGAACAGAGGAGATAGAAAGGCAGAACAGAGCATGCAGAGCAGAACAGAGCAGAGCAAAGAAGAGCAGAAAGAACAGAGCAGATCAGAACAGAGCCAGAAAAGAACAGACAGAACATAGCAGAGCAGAAAGAGCAGAACAGAGCAGAGCAGAGCAGAACAGGCAGAGACAGGACAGAGCAGAGCAGGACAGAACAGAGCAGAGCATAACAGGACAGAACAGAGCAGAGCATAACAGAACAGAGCAGAACAGAACATAGCAGATCAGAGCAGAACAAAGTAGAGCAGAACAGATCAGAGCAGAACAGAACAGAGCAGAACAAAGCAGAACAGAGCAGAGCAGAACAGAGCAGAGCAGAGCAGAGCAGATCAGTAAGAACAGTACAGAACAGATCAGGACAGAACAGAGCAGAACAGAACAGAACAGAGCAGAACAGAGCGGAGCGGAGCAGAACAGAACAGAACAGTGCAGAGCAGAGCAGAACAGAACAGAGCAGAACAGAGCAGGGCAGAACAGAGCAGAGCAGAAGAGAACAGAGCAGAATAGAGCAGAGCAGAATATAGCAGAGCAGAATAGAGCAGAACAGAATAGAGCAGAGCAGAACAGAGCAGAACAGAATAGAGCAGAGCAGAACAGAGCAGAAGAGAGCAGAGCAGAATAGAGCAGAACAGAATAGGGCAGAGCAGAACAGAATAGAGCAGAACAGAGCAGAGCAGAATAAAACGGAGCAGAATAGAGCAGAGCAGTGCATAACAGAGAAAAGCAGAACAGAGCATAGTAGAACAAAGCAGAACACAGCATAACAGAGCAGAGCAGAACAGAGCAGAATAGACCAGAACAGAGCAGAGCAGAACAGAGTAGAATAGACAGCAGACAGAGCAGAGCAGAGCAGAATAGACCAGAACAGAGAAGAGCAGAACAGAGCAGAGCAAAGAAGAGTAGAACAGAGCAGACAGAACAGAGGAGAACAGAGCAGAGCAGAGCAGAACAGGAAGAGCAAAGAAGAGCAGAATAGAGAGAACAGAACAGAGCAGAACAGAGCAGAGTAAAGAAGAGTAGAACAAAGGGACCAGCAAAGAGCAGAGCAGAGCAGAACAGAGCAGAGCAAGAAGAGCAGAGGAGAACAGAGCAGAGCAGAGCAGAGCAGAACAGAGCAGAGCAGAACAGGGCAGGGCAGAACAGAGCAGAGCAGAACAGAGCAGAGCAGAGCAGAGCAGAAGAGAGCAGAGCAGAGCAGAACAGAGCAGAGCAGAGCAGAGCAGAACAGAGCAGAGCAGAGCAGAGCAGAACAAAACAGAACAGAACAGAGCAGAGCAGAGCAGAATAGAATGAGAGCAGAATAGAGCAGAGCAGAATATAGCAGAACAGAATAGAGCAGAGCAGAAGAGAAAAGAGCAGAGCAGAATAGAGCAGAGCAGAATAGAGCAGAACAGAATAGAGCAGAGCAGAACAGAGCAGAACAGAATAGAGCAGAACAGAACAGAGCAGAAGAGAGCAATGCAGAATAGAGCAGAACAGAATAGAGCAGAGCAGAACAGGCAGAACGAATAGAGCAGAGCAGAACAGAGCAGAACAGAATAGAGCAGAGCAGAATAAAACGGAGCAGAATAGAGCGAGCAGAGCATAACAGAGAAGAGCAGAACAGAGCATAGTAGAACAAAGCAGAACACAGCATAACAGAGCAGAGCACACAACCAGAGCAGAATAGACCAGAACAGAGAGAGCAGAACAAGGCAGAATAGACCAGAACAGAGCAGAACAGAGCGAGCAGAATAGAACGAACAGAGCAGAGCAAAGAAGAGCAGAGCAGAACAGAACAGAAAGAGGAGAACAGATCAGAGCAGAACAGAGAAGAGCAAAGAAGAGCAGAATAGAGAAGAACAGAACAGAGGAGAACAGAGCAGAGCAAAGAAGAGCAGAACAGAACAGAGCAGAAAAGAACAGAACAGAACAGAACAGAGCAGAGCAGAACAGAACAGAGCAGGCAGAGCAGAACAAAACAGAGCAGAGCAGAGCAGAACAGAGCAGAGCATAACAGAGCAGAGCAGAGCAGAAGAGAGCAGAGCAGAGCAGAACAGAGCAGAGCGAGCAGAGCAGAGCAGAGCAGAGCAGAGCAGAACAGCAGCAGAGCAGAGCAGAATAGAACAAAACAGAGCAGAGCAAAGAAGAGCAGAACAGAGCAGAACAGAACAGAGGAGAACAGAGCAGAGCAGAGCAGAACAGAGAAGAGCAAAGAAGAGCAGAATAGAGAAGAACAGAACAGAGGAGAACAGAGGAGAACAGGCAGAGCAAAGAAGAGCAGAACAGAACAGAGCAGAAAAGAGCAGAGCAGAACAAAACAGAGCAGAGCAGAGCAGAACAGAGCAGAACAGAGCAGAGCATAACAGAGCAGAGCAGAGCAGAACAGAGCAGAGCAGAGGAGGAAACGACATGACAGATGCTTCAGATGTCCCTCATGTTGACAAGAAACCAAACAACAGAGAGATGCACAACCATTTGTTGCATGTACATAGTGTTCAATAGTGTGTGAAAGAATGAAAACACGATCCACTTTTTCACCTACATCCACTTGTGGTGTCACGTTTGGTGTGGTATGGTATGGTGTGGTGTGGTGTGGTGTGGTGTGGTGTGGTGTGGTGTGGTGTGGTGTGGTGTGGTGTGGTGTGGTATGGTTGGGTTGGGGTGGTATAGTATGGTGTAGTGTGGTGTATTGTGGTGTGGTGTTGTGGTGTTGTGTGGTCTGGTATGGTGTAGTGTGGTGCGGTGCGGTGCGGTGTGGTGTGGTGCGATGTAGTGTCTTCTTCTTATTATTATTCCTTATAGCTCCTAACGGAGCATAGGGCCTCAACAGCGTCCCTCCACCTTCTCCTGTCTCTGGCAAGGGTCTTGGCCTCTTCCCATGTCAGG
Organism: Rapana venosa; assembly: GCA_028751875.1. Classification (NCBI taxonomy): domain Eukaryota; kingdom Metazoa; phylum Mollusca; class Gastropoda; order Neogastropoda; family Muricidae; genus Rapana; species Rapana venosa. Next base: position 20,826,026 of record CM054164.1, read on the forward strand.
CTGGAGTCTCTCAGCTCACTATGCAGGCTTCTCCTCCAGGTCTGTTTGGGGCGCCCTCTCTTCCTTTTCCCCTGCGGGTTCCACTCGAGCGCTTGTCTGGTGATGTTGCAAGGTCCTTCCGTAGGGTGTGGCCGACCCAACGCCACTTTCGCCGCCTTACTTGGACTTCCATTGGTGTTGGTTCGCCTCATCACAGGTCGGTACTTGGCACTCTGTCGAACCATCTGAGATGAAGGATCTGCCGGAGACATCCGTTGATGAAGGTCTGGATTTGGAGGAGCTGGTGTTGGATGACCCGCAAGTTTTTGACCCGTAGAGAAGCACAGATTCACGTTGGAGTTGAAGATCCTGAGCTTGGTGGTTGTGGAGATCCGCATTTGTTCTCCATACGGGTTTCAAGATGGCAAATTGTTGGGCGTGCTTTTTTATTCTTGCCTTGATGTCTTCGTCCTGTGCCTCCTGTCTGGCTGATCTTACTGCCCCAGGTACAAAATTTCCTGACACCTTACTGCTTCCCAGAGAGTTGGGGTGACAAGGAGCCTCTTGCTGGTTGTTGGTACGCAGTAGCTTGGTCTTCTCTTGACTGATCCTGAGGCCAAAACACGTCTAGCTGTGGTATCTAGGGCAGTGACTTTGCTTTGGATGTGCTGCAGGCGGTGGGATAGCAGAGCCAGGTCATCGGCAAAATCGAGATCTTCCAGCATTTGTCATGAGGGTCCATTGGATACCTTTCCCAGAACTTGCGTGGGGGCCTTTCCTTGTCACCCAGTCCAGCACCACAAGGAAGAGGAGTGGAGACAACAAGCAGCCCTGTCTAACGCGAAGAGTTTCCCGAAGCTGCCCGGGGGTCTTCCACCGTGGATGACCTGGCAGGAGAATCCTTCGTAAAGTTGTCTTATGATGTTGACAAACTCTTTTTGGCACACCGTAGTGGAGAAGGATGTTCCAGATTGCTTGTCTGTCCACCCCTGTCAAAACCCTTCTCAAAATCGATGAAGCAGGCGTAGAGAGGTGACTGCCATTCTAGGGACTTTCCACGATGATCTGAGGGTCGCAATCTTGGTCGGTACAGGAACGTTCTTTTCTGAAGCTGCTGTTCATCTCGAAGAGTCTTGTCGAGAGCATCTTTCATTCGGTCCAGGATGACTCTTGTGAGGACTTTGCTGGGGATGGACAAACAGGGTGATACCTCGCCACTTTCCACACTGGGAGAGGTCGCCGTGCTTGGGAGCTTCACAAGCAGGCCCTTCTTCCATTCTGCTGGCACCTCCCCATTTTGTCCAGATCAGTTGAGCAAGTGGTGTAACTCGTCAACGATGTCATTACCCCCCTTCCTTCAAGGCTTCTGCCGGAAATGTTGTCAATGCCACAGCACCTTGCCGTTCTTCAAGCTGCTGATGGCCTTTCGGATCTCTGTCCTTGGTGATCTCTCTCAATATTGATGTCGAGAGGGTCCCCCCTGGCTCCAGCTGAGGTTGTTCCTCTGGGGCTGGTCGATTCAAGACCTCCTGAAAATGCTCTTTTCCATCTTTTTTATTGGTCTTCAATAGATTTGAGAAGCTTACCACCCTTTGTCTCTGACAGGTCTGTTTGGGTTGCTGCGACGCCCGCTAAGAAGGCTGGTGGTGGCATACGGGTTTCTTGAGGTCTCCCTTGCCAGCAGCCTCTTCTCCCTCATCTGCGATGGCATTGATGCGAGCTCGTTTGTTTGCTCGTAGCTCTTTCTTGGCTTCTTTGCAAGTATGGAGTACTTGGCTGTTTGCCGCGCTTTTTTGTTGGCGGGTCGTGCTCGGTTCACTCTTGTTTGGCTAGCCTTCTCTCCCGACTTTTTTTCCAGGTCTCATCCTTGATCCATGGCTTCCTATTCGTCTGTGGTTGTCCCAAAACCTCATCACAGGCTCCCCACAAATGGCGTCTTTTGAAGGTGGTCCATTTGTGTTCCACTGTTTCTGTTTCTGTCTCCTCTGACTGGAGCACTTGGAAGCGGTTGTGAAGTGAGATCTGAAATGCCTGCTTTGTGTCCTCTTGTTTCAATTTTAAAAAACGTTGAACTTTTTCCTTGGATTCTGCAGAGTCTTTCTCGCAGCCAAGCGCAATCTTGATCTTGGTGACCACAAGATGGTGGTCTGACCTATGTCTGCTCCGCGTCTTACTCTTAGTCTTGTAGGGAGCTCCGGTAGCGTTGTCTCACCATGACGTGGTCTATCTGGTTCTCTGTCTGGTGGTCGGGGAGACCAGGTGGCTTGTGGCAAGCGGTGTGGAAAAAGCGTGCCTCCAATCACAAGGCTTTTTGGCAGCACAAAAATCAGCAAGCATTTCTCCATTTTCATTTATGTTTCCAAGCCCATGCGTCCCATCTCCCGCTCTCTATCAGGGGTTGTCAGTCCCGACCTTGGCGTTCATGTCCCCCATTGAGGATGAGCATGTCCCGTCTCGGAATCTTGTCTACTCCACTGACTGGAGCTGGGTGTAGAAGTTGTCCTTGTCTTCCCCCTCCGCCGGTGTTGGTAGGGGGTAGCACATGACAAGGGACACCTTCTGGAAGCGCGACTAAAACCGACGGTGATGATGCGGTTCTAAAACAGGCTCCCATTCCAGCGGCTCTTGACTGCATGCTTGGACAGCAGGAAAACCCTACTCCAGCTTCGTGATGGTCTTCTTCACTTTTACCGGAGTAAGAGCAAAGTTTCTCCCTGACTGTAATCTTGTCACTCCGTGACCATTCCACCGGACTTCAGACATTGCCAGGAGTTTTGAGGCGATATCTGTTCATCTCCCTCATGCCTGCGCCCCACCGTCGGTTTCGCAGAGGGTCCTCACGTTCCATGTTTCCAAGTAGGGCGGCCGACTGGGCAACAACCCGGGGACTTCATCAGGGGCGTCTCGGTGATGAGGGGTCGTCAGCCCTGCAGCTTCCTGACGGGGTTTGGGGTTGCATCGTGTCATAGGTTTCCTTGAAGGATCCCCAATCTCCCAAAGACTGGTTGGCACGAGTTTTGCTGTTTAAGGTTTCCGTAACAGGAGTTGTTTTACGGAGCAGGGTTGTTAGCCCTGTGTCCAACGCCCTTTACCTAGGGGGAAAGGTGCCTCCTTAGTCGCCTTTTACGACATGCCTGGATGGCGGCCAGGGTTCCTATTCTTGCAATGCTCGCTTTGCAAGCATACCCTGGGAGACCCACGGGGGGCGATGTAGTGTAGTGTAGAGAATTGTGTTGTATTTTATCAAATTGGATCGCATTGCATTATTGATTGTATTGTATTGTTCAAGTCTGAGATTTACCAATGGTGAGATTTTGCGTACGTGGCCTTTTTTGCCCACCATTTAGGTAGCTGAATTCCGACTTCGGGGATTATAATATAAAATTTATTATATATATATATATATATATATATAGATATATTATATATATATATAATATAATATATTTTATATTGTGGGGGGTGGGGGGGTCCCACAGGGAACAGTACAAGGAGGGAGACGAAAAGGCAAGACAGAGAAAACGATGGGAAGACAACATCAGAGGCGGAATGGCCTTGAGTGCAACGATTTGCTACAGAAAGCAAAATACTGCAGGAAGTGGGAAAGGGAAACTGGTAACAAAATCTTGTGATTTCCTCCCCCGGGTCTACAGACTGGACAAGACTTAAAAAAGGAAAAGGGAAGTGTTTTGTGTGTGTGTTTTGTGTGGGGGTGTGTGTGGTGTGTGTGTGTGGTGTGTGTGGGTGTGTGTGTGTGTGTGTGTGTTTTGTGTGTGTGTGGTGCGTGCGTGCTGCTATGTGTGTGTTAATTTATTTTATTGTTTTTTTTTCAAGGATAATGGAATAAGCACTAAAGGGGGGGGTGTGTGTGTGTGTGCGTGCTATTTATTTTTTTTTATCTGAGGATATTGGAATAAGCACTCGCGGTGTGTGTGGGGTGTGTGTGTGTTGTGTGTGTGGGGTTTGGTGGTGGTTGGTGGTTGGGGGTGGTGGTGGTGGTGCGTGGGGTGCTGTGGGCGTGTGTGTGTGTGTGTGTCGTATCCGCGTCGTTTGTGTTCCTTTTCTGCACAATATCTTTCCTCCATCGTATCAGTTCTCTTGCTTCTGGATTCACTTTCGCGCTTTTCACAAAACATTTTATTTTCTTTTAATTTCTTTGCTCCTCCTCCTCCTATCCCTCCCCCCCCCCCTCCCTCCCACCCCCCCTTCCACCCCCCTCTCCCACTCCCACCCTCCCCCACCCCCATCCACACCCTCAAAACCCTCCCACTCCACAGAGGACAATCAGAGATAAGGATGAAGCAAAAAAACCGAGTGTGGGGTGTGTGTGTGTTGTTGTGTGGTGGTTTTGTGTGTGGGGTGTGTGTGTGTGTGTGGTGTGGGGGTGTTTTTGTGTGTGTGTTGTGTTTTTGTGTGTGTGTTGTTGGTGTGGTGTGTGTGTGTGTTGGTTGTGTGGTGTGTGTTATGGTGGTGTGTGGTGTTTTGTTTGTGTGTGTTGTGTGTGTGTTATGTTGTGTGTGTGTGTGTGTGTTGGTGTGTGTGTTATGTGTGTGTGTGGTGTGTTTTTGTGTGTGTGTGTGTGTGTGTGTGTGTGTGTGTTTTGTGTGTGTGTGTGTGTGTTTTGTGTGTTGTGTGTGTGGTGAGGGGTGAGCGTGTGTGGGTTTGTGTTTAACGGTGTGTGTGTGTTTTTGTTTTGTGTGTGTGGTAGTGTGTGTATTTGTGTGTGTGTTTGTGAGTGCGTGTGCGCGCGTGCTGCCATGCGTCCGGTGTGTTTGTGTGGTGTGTGTGTGCGCGCGCCGCATGCTGCGTGCGTGCATGCGTGTGTGTGGGGTGTGTTTAAGTGTGTGGTGTGCTCGCTTGCTACCATTTCTTTGTGTGTGCTCCTGCTTGATGTTTATAGCTCATATCGTTTTCCCTCCCCTCCCCCACCCCCCCCCCCTACCCTCTCCACCCCCTTCCCCTCTTCCCCACCCCCCATCCCGCCATCTTTTCACGTTTGTTCATCCCCACAGCTACAGCCATGATCACATCTAGGGAATCGTTCTTGTATTTAACGGCTGTTCACTCTCAGTGATAATAGACAGGGGGAGAGGACTGGTAGCAGAAGTAATAGAAATTGTTAAGGAGAGAGATAGTCATGAAACAAGTTTGGTACAAAACCACAAACGTAACGACGCATAAACATGAAATTAGAAAAAAAAAAACAGTTTAAAGCAACTTTAAAGGAACGTAAAAACTGGGCTATGTAGAAGAGAGTTACCAATAGCAACATGAATATTTTCATCTAACAGAATTACATCTAAATTTTCCTCAGATGCATTTTTGGTCTAAAAAGGTTTTGGGCAAGAAAACACGAAGCATCTATGGGTGTAAAGGTTTGTTTGCATGTGCTTTATAAATCACTCATTCTTTCATTCATTCTTTCATTCTCGGGGAGAGTGACCATCAGCGAGCGTGGGTGGGGTAGGGTGGGGAGGAGGGACAGAACTGTGGAAGAAGAAGGTGGGGAAGGGAGGGAGGGAGTAGCCCGAGGAGAAGAAGAAGGGAGGAGGAGGGGGGACAATGACAATGACAATAGTTTATTGTGATAAGCATTAAGCCCATTCACAAGGGGACAGTGGGAAGAGGACTGGGCACAAAACACATATTTAACAAAGGAAAAGGATTAATTAATTACAGCCCAAATAGTCATCATGGCATGGCTTCCACATCATGGTAACAATTGCAACAAATGCTAATAATTATTGTAATCTGTGATTACTGTTTTTCGTACAGGGATTTTCAAGTTTAATGTCATTATCCCACTTCAATCACGGCACATCTCTACAAGGATTTACTTTGGGTGCAGCTGTGGCGCTCTTTGTGTTATGCTGTTTTATTTCTGTCTCCATTGAAAGTTTTTCGTTCATCCCTCTTATACTCCCCTTTAGGCGTTCAAACATTTCTCTGCACGTGAGAGCTGTTTCTTCAGTTTCACTTTCATCATTAACATATTTCACACTCTCAGCACATTCTGCCTCAATCACACTGTCTGCACACTCATCAATTATCTCACTATCATCCACCTCATCCAATACATCACATACATTTTCTTCCACTTCACTAACAGAAGTACCATCACACACATAATCTTTCCCTTCACTCATGTTATCACTGTCACATTCTTTTGCTCCATTCCCAACTTCCCCACATAACTGATCACTTTCTATATTGTCAAAGTTGACTGTCACTGTCTGTCTATGTCCTGATGTGTCATGTCAATCTGCTGACTGTCATAACAGCTACTTGAAGAAGCAGGGCAGGAATTATACATGAACACATCAACAGGAATGTCACTTTCTGCACGCTTTGCAGCATACACTAAACTGGGCGGGGTGGGTAAGAATAAACCGGAGGGAGATGGAACCTGTTCCTTCACTTTTTCATCACGGTTTGCTCTGTGTGCTTCAGCTCGTTTTCTGTCACAGGATACCTGGCTAAAACATTTCTTGCGGTATGAACTTTGACCTGGGGTGACATGGAAATGGCTGTCACAGTGTTTGCTCTTGAAGTGCAGTGTTCAGCATACACTCCAACATTGCTGGAAGTCCTGTGACTGGCATTTTGATACACAAAAAAAGAAAAAACAACACTTTACACACAGCTCACTCAAAAGCGTCTTGCTGGCAGCCAAGCAAGGGAAGCCCCTTGGAGTAGGGGGCGACAATTATGGAAAGAGGTTTCTTTTGTTACTGTTCAAAGACAGAGAGTACTGTTAGCTGAAAAACATGGAAGCTTTGGTTGGTTGATTGGTTGGTTGATTGGTTGGTCGATTGATGAGTTGTGTGGTTGGTTGGTCGGTTAGTTGGCTGGCTGGTTGGTCAGTTGGATGAATAATTGATTATTTTCCGGGGGGGGGGGGGGGGGGGGATGTCGCTCACTCCCTTGCTTGCTTGCTTGATTGATCGGTTACTAAGTTGGTTGGTTGGTTGGTTGGTTGGAAGACTGCTTCCTTGCCCGCTCTATTTTCGTTGTTGGTTAATTGAAGTTATCCTTTGGTACTTTTCTCTGTTGCACCTCCACAACCTTTTGGTCAGGTGTCCGGGTCAGTCCAGGCTGAAGGGCGTGTCCCAACACTGGTCACCTGACAGCCGGACATGGCAGAGGTCAGAGGTCAGGGCGGAGTGACAGGGGGTGTGGTCACTGCACGTGATGTCCGTCTGATAAAATACCTTTCTGTTTTCCCAGTCCTTCCTTCCTTCCTTCCCTTCTCTCTGTCTCTATGTATTTGCATGCCTGTCTGGGTTTTTTCCATCTTAGTCTCTGTCTGCCTTTGTCTCTCTGCCTCTCTTTCTTTGTCTCTGTCCTTGGCGTGCTCCAATCATGTGGTTCAGAACCAATCTCCAATAGTGTTGCTGTCAGCGTAGACCGCACTGGTTGCCTTGTTTTATAGAGGCGTTCTATGGCTCTGATATGGTTGGCACTGATGTTAAACAGCCTCACGGTTGCCCACAGAGCTGCATACCAAACAGCTACATTTTTATGTGAAAGATTATAATACTGTGAAAGCAATGTTTGTGATTTTACACTGTAAGAAATATGAACTTTGTACTGTTTTTCGTCAGTGCCAGAAATCTGTGATTAGTTCACAGCGTCACTTCCTCCACCCTTGCAGTTTAAAAAGCAAGACACATCTTCGTGTGCGGGCCCAGCGCTTTTCATTCTTTATATAATTATACCCCTGTTGTGCCATTAAGAAGGAAAAATCTCATCATTCGATAAACCTCAGAGCTCTAGCCGAGGAACAAGAGGGGAGGAGGAAGGAGAAGTTAGCAGCAAATTTCAGGCCAAATGGCTTCCTTTTACCCCATTACTATCTTATCATCCCCCCCCCCCTCCCCTCCCTTCCTCTCCCCTCACCTCCCCCCCCCCCCCCCCCCCCACTCCTCCAGAAGTTGTTTTTATCGCCTCCTCTCTGACACCTCTCACCAGAGACCTCACTACTTCACTGCTGTGCACGCTCCTCCAGAGGCACGTGACCGGCGCACGTGACTGTTATCCGGGCAGGTCGTGCCTCGCCCTGTGTGCAGCCACGCTCTCTCTGAGGTACCTACGCTCTCTGGGGACTCTTACCTCACCCATCAGTATGACTGGTACTTTTGAAGCCCTTTTTGAATAATCGTGTTTTGGGGGTTTTTTTTTATTGTTTTGTGTTCTGTTGGGGTTTTTTGAGGGTTAGGGACAGCCTAGTGAAAGGTGAAACGTGGACCATAACAGCAGACACTGAAAGAAGGATACAGGAAATGGAGATAAGATGCTTTTGCAAACTCCTTATCATCTCGTACAGAGATCACATCACTAATGAGCAAGTAAAAGCCAGGATTAAAAACGCCATCCGACCGTATGAAGAGCTTCTGACTTCAGTGAAAAGTCGGAAACTGAAGTGGTATGGGCACGTCACACGAACATCTGGACTGCCCAAGACTGTCCTACAGGGAACAGTACAAGGAGGGAGACGAACAGGCAGACAGAGAAAACGATGGAAAGACAACATCAGAGAGTGGAGGACTGGCCTTGAGTGGAAGAACGATTTGCTACAGAAAGCAGAGAACCGCGGGAAGGGAAGGAAGCTGGTTGCAAAATCTTCATTGGTGCCCATGACACTAGGGGATAGGTGAAGTGAAGACAGCCTAGTGGTTAGAGCGTTGCACTCGTGATCTGACGGCCCGGGATCGAGCCACCACGGAGGCAATGCCCGTTTTAGGGAATTTTCCCCTGGAGTTAACATCAGTACTGACTCCACTCCCCCCAAAATAGTCCTTCAGACGAGACTAAAAACCGAGGTTCCATGTGCGAACGCAAGCAGGACATCTTGCGCACATGTTTAAAACATGTTCCACCTTTCAGACGAGTAGGCCATTTCGTGCCTGTAGAAATGGATAGCATTTTTTGTAACCCGCATTTATGTAGGGGCCGTGTTAAAACATCATCCCCGAAGTGGGAATGCGGCTACCTTAATGGTGAAGGAAAATGGCTGCATAGGCAAAATTGGTGAACCTTGGAGCTCTAGCCAAGGAACGAAAAAAACAATTTAATCAGAGATAATCGTTTTCTCTTTTTTTTTCCAGCACGTGACCACATGACTGTGTATGCTGGTATGCATGCATGTATGTATGTATGCATGTATGTATGCACACGCTTACTCACACATGCAAATGCGCAGGCACACTCAAGATTGCACTCATGC
>CM054164.1:20840230-20850230 GCA_028751875.1 Rapana venosa
CAGAGACACACAGACAAGACAGAACAAAGACAGAGAAAGAGGAACAGACAGACAGACAGAGACAGACAAGACAGAGACAAAGACAGGCAGATAGACAAGACAGAGCGGGGGTCTAGAGGTAACGCCCCTGTCTAGAAAGCGAAAAGTCCGGGTCGGAAGTGTGCGGTGGTTCGAATCCAGTTTGGGCCCGAAACTTTTCCCCCATCCATTAGACCATGAGTGGTGGTCTGGGCGCTAGTCATTCGGATGAGACGATAAACCGAGGTCCCGTGTGTTACTCAAAATTATTCTGCGATCTTAAAAGAATCCATGGCAACAAGAGAGTTGTTTTTGGCAAATTTCTTAGAAAAAAGCCACTCCGATAGGGAAACAAATACAGACCCCCCACCCCCCAAAAAAGGGTGGCACTGCTCTTGTGGCGACGCGCTCTCCCCGGGGAGAGCAGCCCGAATTTCACGCAGAGAAATCTCGTGACTTAAAGTGGTATGAATAAATAAAATAAATAGAGACCAAGACAGATAGACGAAGAGACAGTGACAGAGACAAAGACAGAGACAGATACGAGACAGACACAGATTCAGACAGACAGAGAGACAGACAGACAGACAGACAGACAGACAGACAGGCCTTTCTCTTTGTAAGTTCGGCTAGACTTCCGAGGATCACCAACTGTGAGATTTTTGTGGTATACAAGTGGCTTTTTGCCCACCATTTAGGTAGCCGTAAACCGATTTCGGGGATGATGTCTAAATTCGACACCAGTGTGCATGCTGTTTGTTGTTTTGTTGTTTTAGGTTTTGGGTGTGTGTGTGTTGGGGAGGGGGAGTGGTTGTTGGAGGGGAGATGGCTGGGGTTTTTTTCTTCTTTTTTTGTTGTTGTTGCTGCTGTTAGGGGGGGGAGGGTTCGAGGGGGGGGGGGGGGGGTGCAGGTTTGGGGGTTTGGGTTCTTTTTTTGTGTTTATTTGTTGGGGGGGTTTTGTTGGGGGGGGGGGGGGGGGGGACGTTTGGGTTTTGAAAGAATGGATGAAAAGATACAGGGAAGAGAGAGGGGGGGTGCTTATAGGCTGGCTACTCATGTCATGCAGTCTGGAAGGGGGTCGGGGGCGGATTTCAAGGAAAGAGAGGGGGGGGGGGAGGGTCGTTTCTCGTTTAGAGCTGTGAGGTTCACCAATGGATGGTAAAATTTTACGTATGCAACCGTTTCACCCACCATTCAGGTAGCCGCATTCCGCCCTCGGGCATGGTGTCTGAACACCACACCTGTATTCATGTGTTTTTTCTTTTTAAATTTTGTCATCCATTCCTACCGGCACGAAGTGGCTTACTTTTCTGAAAGGCGGAACGGGTTATAACGTGTGGGCAAGATGTTCTGCGTGCGTTCGCACACGGGGGCTTCCTCGGTTTATAGTCTCATCCGAAGGGCTTTCGGGGAGAGTGGAGTCAGTACTGATGTTAACTTCAGGGGAGAAATCCCCTGAAATTGGCGTCTGTGTGATGACTCGAACCTGGGCCGTCAGATCGCAAGCTCAATGTTCTAACCACTAGGCTATCCCGCTTCCCCCATACAAACAGAGAGACTAATATCATATTATACTTATTTATATATATATATTTTTTTATGATAACCGAGAGGGTTATCCATGAACACACAGTGATGAACCGAGTATGTCAGTGATTTGTAGGCTTAACCAGATTTTTTAACAGAGCATATTACACACACATACACAAATAGAACACCTTGCGCCATACACGTTAGAACCCGTTCCGCTTTTCGGAAGGGTAGGCCATTGTGTGCCGGTGCGAACGGATGACAAAATTTCCAAAACTGCATACACATGGGGATTGAATAAAAAAATATTTTTTTAAAAACAGATAGATAGATAGATAGATAGATAGATAGCAGCCTTCAAGCCTTCGATCCGAACAACACATAGCAGCATAGCAACAAGAAGCTTAAATCTGGTATTGTGCTCAAAAGAAGACATCATTAATATGACGACTGCTGGACACAATACATGTCGTCCTCACGATATTGCTCAGTGCTGTTACCATTCTGAATTATTTTCACATGAAGAAAAATAAGAAAAAGAAATGCATGAAATGGGCAAACAATCAAGCAGCAAAAAATAGAGATAGATAGATAGATAGATAGATAGATAGATAGATAGATAGATAGATAGATAGATAGATAGATAGATAGATAGATAGATCATGCGTTCATACAGACAATCTAACAAACAAAATATTGCACATTAAAAACAAACATCCAAGCAAACCCTACCACCCAAACAGCAAGCAAACAAGCAAACAGACACCAGCAGACGAACAGACAGACAGACAGACAAACCTTAAACGAGAGAGATCAAAGTACTGCATGTAAGATCATGAGGCCACAACTTCAAACTCACAGTCCTTACCCATTTTGCTGTATAGGCTATAATCGAAGTGACCCTATCAATTATATGACGCCTGTTCTTAAAGCAACGCCACAATGAAATTCAAGAGTGAAGTGTGAATCTGAGTTGATTTATGCAAGAGTTGTTTCCCTGTGTTGCGCGTGCGTTACATGCAAATCGTGGAGTAGGACTTCCATTTTTAAAAGAAAGCTTGACGTGATTAGTGAACTGATCTCTGTTCAGTGGTGTGTGAGTGATGTATGCCTTCTTCTTCTTCATGGTGCATCGTAAACACGTGAACTGCAACATTTAGTGTTATTGTTATTACTATTATCCTCATTATTTTTGTTGTTATTATCTAGTAGTAGTAGTAGTAGTAGTAGTAGTAGTAACAGCATCATCATTATTATAATTATTTGCATTCTTCTTCTTCTTCTTCTTCTTCTTCTTCTTCTTATCATTATTATTATTATTATTATTATATAGCGCTATACTTTCTATTTTTTTAAATCAAAGGGCTTGGATTCAACCTAGTGTTACGCGTTAACACGTGTGAATCTAATTTCTTTTATTTCGAGAATAATGGCTCGAGTACTCTTTTTTCTTTTTCTTTTTTTCTTTTTACATCTAGGCCCCGTGTGCATGCCGTTTTGCACATATCTGTCATCCGTTCCCACTGGCACACAATGGCCTACTTTTCCGTAAGGTGGAACGAACTTGAACGTGTGCGCAAGATGTTCTGCGTGCGTTCTTACACAGAACATCGGTTTATAGCCTCAGGGGAAGGACACGTGTGTGTGTGTGTGTGTGTGTGTGTGTTGTGTGTGTGTGTGTGTGTGTGTGTGTGTGTGTGTGTGTGTGTGTGTGTTTATTTTATTCTTTTATATCGAGGATAATGGAATAAGCACTTATGTGTCTGTCTGTCTGTCTGTCTGTCTGACTGTCCGCCAGATGTTTGTTGTTTTTGTCTGCATGAATATGCTCTATATGTGAGCAGGGATGTTGTATGTATCACCACTGCCCCGTGCAATGGAGTAATGAACTTAAAGTGTATTTCTTTTTATCTCGTAAACCATGTCAGCTATTGGTATCTTGTAAAAACATGTCAGATAATCCAGTACATGATACTTTTCAAGTGTATTTCTTGTTATCTTGTAAAAACATGTCAAATAATCCAGTACATAATACTTTTCAAGTGTATTTCTTGTTATCTTGTAAAAACATGTCAGATAATCCAGTACATAATATTTTTATTCAAGTTTACTTCTTGTTGTAAAGCATGTCAAATAATCTAGTACATCATAGTTTCAAGCGTATTTCTTGTTATCTTGTTAAGCGTGTAAAATAATCTACTTCATCACTGTGGACCTCAACTCCGAGTGATTTCTTATGTGCACACAAACGTCTCAGATAATTATGTTTTATTTGCGTGGAAGTCGTGGTACAGGACTGACATAAAACAAAATCTTCCCCATATATACATTAAAGTTTGGGGTTTCCTCCATTTATCATATCATCAAGTGAGATTTTTTTTTCATAGGGGTTTTTTGTTGGTCTTTGGGGTTTTTTTGGTCATTTTCTTTTCCTTTTTTTGCTTGGGTTTCTTTTGAGGCTTTTTTTTTGTTTGTTGTTTTTTTTCTTTTTGTTTTGTTTTGGGTTTTGTTTTTTTGTTTTTGTTGTTGGTTTGTTTTTTGGTGGGTTTTTTGTTTGTTTTTGTTGTTGTTGTTTTTTTGGGGGTCCTTAGCAAGAGCTCAGAGGTTCACCAATGGTGAGATTTTTGTGTATGCAACGCCACCCCCCCCCCCCCCCCCCCCCCCCCCCCATTAATGTAGCTGCATTCCGACTTCGGGGATTACTTTTTCATTTTGAAGTAGATTTAGCTGTAGGCCTTAACTAATCGTCCATTTGTTTTGCGATTATTTTGTTTTCTTTTTTTATTAACTTTTGTTGGTTTGGGGTTGGTTTTTTTTTTATTGATTTGCTAATAACCTACACGAATGTTTCTGTTTTGAGATAATTGTAATTGTTTATCGACTTTCTTCTCGTTGGCTTTCTTCCTGTAAAACAGTGCAGAGTTCTGGAGGTAAGTTGAGAATGGCTGTACAAATCAGGTTCTTGTTGTTTGTTCAAGTAAACACTGTCAACACAAAAATTAGTATTAATGTTTTACGATTTTTTTTAAAAACTTTTTATCAGTTCACATTTATTAATTAATATGACTTGCTGTTCTTCCTTCAGACGTTGATTACTTTTTGTTCCTTCTTTTAGGTAGCTTTTAAAGTTGGGTTGTTTTTTTTTGGGGGGAGGTTAGGGGATTTTTGGAGAGGGGGGGGGGGGGTTGGCTGTTGTTGGGGTTTTTTAATTTTGGTTTTGTTTGTGAGTTTTTTTGTTTTGCTTTGGTTTTTGTTTGTTTTGGGTTTTTTCGTTGTTTGGTTTTTTTGTTTTTTTTTTTTGGGTGGGGGGTGGGGGTTGTGCTAAAGAGTTCATTAGCTACGCACCAACTTTAAAAACCCTGACACTATCTTCCAACACGCTTCAAAGCGAAAACGTACCACACAAATGACCCTAAGCAAATTAACAACAACAAAAAACACCCAAACTTCACTCACTCACACTCACACACAAAATAAGATACAGAAAGGCAGGTTTACACCACAACCAACCAAACCAACCAAAAAAAAAAAAACACCAGTACTCACTCCCTGAACATCAAACAGCAGAAGACGACACAGCCAGAAATCACCTCAACCACTTCACTATTAGCGAAGGACTTGAAACCACCACTCCACACTCACACACTCACACACACAGGACCAGACTCCTGCATGTACTTTTTTCTCCCTCAGGTCCTGGAGCAGGTGTACACGCTCTCCCCCACTCGGCCAACGACAACAAACAGGGGCCCGCGGAATGAGCCAGGGAAACGGAGTTTGCTCACACTTGTTCCAACATCTTGGGCTTTGGCTACAGTCAGGCAAGAAGGGGCGGGATGCCAGCCATAGTGGGGGTAGGGAGGGAGTGTGGGCGGCGCCGATTGAAGTGAGCCTGGCCGACACACACACACACACACACACTTCTTTAGCTAGTGAGCGGACTACTCGGTTTTGCGTGGTGTCCTTAAGAGGTTGGTTTGGCGTGAACTGGTTCAGAGCCTGACCAGTGGATCGGTGGCCTAGAATGCGAAAAGTCCGGGTCGGAAGTGTGCCTTGGTTCGATCCTAGTTTGGTCCTGAAACTTTTCCCCTACCCATTAGAATATGATTGGTGGTCTTGGTGCTAGTCTTTCGGATGAGACGATAAACCGAGGTCCCGTGTGTTATATAAAAATATTTAGCGCACGTAAAAAAGCCCACGGCAAAAAGAGAGTTGTCCTATGATCTTGGCAATATTCTGGGGTTTTTTTAAAAAGTCACTCTGATCAGGAAACAAATAGAGTTGCAGACACGAAAAGAAAAAAAAAGTAGTAGGTGGCGCTGCTCTTGTTGCGACGCGCTCTCCCCAGGGAGAGCAACCCGATTTTCACGCAGAGAAATCTGCCGTGACTTGAAGTGGTATTAAAAAGAGACATAATAAACGATGGCAGCCACGTTGTACTGAAGTATTAGGGAGTCTGACCTTCAGGAAGACGCTATGGGGCCATGAGAGCAGAACCAAGAGCTGGGAACATTTTTATTGCACGACCAGTTCGGCTTTTGAACCATAACTCATTACCTGCTCGTTATTTTCACTGTATCGGTTTGTGTGATTCAGATTCAGATTCAGAATATTTTGTTGCCATTTAAGTCAAGTGAGTGAGTGTATGTGAGTGAGTGAGTGAGTGTGTGTGAGTGAGTGAGTGTGTCTTCGTGTGCGCGCAAGTGTGTGTACATGGGGGAGAAGTTTGGTAAGAATCTACACTTGTTCATTATATGGGAAGGGAAGAGGGAGGGGAGGGAGAGTAAGGGATGCACGCATGTCCATGACCATTGGGATGTTGGGTTTGTGTATGGTAAATTCTTCACACTTAAACTGAATAATCATTACAAATTTTTAAAGTGGAATGGTGCATCAAAATCTTGCAAGACCTAGGCATGCAGTGTTGAATGCCTATAATTATCTGAAACCATCAACAATGCTCACTTAAATGTTATGCTTTTCTGTCTCCATGACTGTGTGCTACTACCTGTTGCTGAGAAACAGTATCTGTCTTTACAGTTGTGATTAGTGTTTAAACGTCGTATGGTCTTACCTTCAGTGGTCAGAGCACTCGCTTTCCCCCAGCCAAGGCTAAGCAGTATCGAGCGTGGTTACCACTTGGATGGGTGGCCGTTTTGCACGCCTAAACTTCAGTACAATCCCCCAGTTCACCCAGCTGTAAATGGGCACCTGCCTCTTTAGGGTCAGGGAAGGTAAAGCAGCGAGGAGCAGCGATGGGCGCCACCCTCATTATGCTGGCCCCTAGAGAAGCTGAGGTCTCTGACTCCTCGCTCCCCTATGACCACATAGGTTATGGGACACCTTTACCTTTACTTCAGTGGTGCTGCACCTGCCACAGTTCCTCTTTATGAGATGATAAAGTTGTTTTGAATCTTCAGTCTCTGTGAGCGTGAAAATTGGTCAAACTCAATGAATTTTTACGGCAAAGTTCGGAAGTACACTTTTTGTTGTTGTTGTTCCAATTTCTACTGAGTTTGTGTTTAATTAATTACTGCGTTATTTTTTGATCGTGTGTATTTACATCTGTGCTGATATTAAGACAATGCGCTTAGCAGTTTTACATATAATTTCTGGTTACTTATGGATCAGCTTCGCAAAGTTGAACGACTAGTACCAGCTAGGGACAGGAGAGCCCTTAAGGACACTCACACACACACTGCTTACAGTTAAGCCTGAAGCATTTTCGGTTTTGTATGAGTGTGGATGGTTAGGATGGTTGTTTTCTTTATATTATTTTGTGTTCCTGTTTTTATCTGTCTATGTCTATGTTTGTTTGTCCGGCTGGCTCTCTCTCTCTCTCTCTCTCTCTCTCTCTCTCCTCTCTCTCTCTCTCTCTCTCTCTCTCTCTCTCTCTCTCTGTGTTATGAAGTCGTAAGGCTTTAGGAAGGTTTTAGTTCTTAGTCTCCTGCTGTGGGTTTGTTTTCACTTGTTCGTGTTTGAACAGATATAGTTTACCGTGCGTCTTCTCAGTGTCCATCATTCCTGTGATCACCCACCCCCCCCCCCCCCCCCCCCCCCCCCCCCCCCCCCCCCCCCCCCCCCCCCTTCTTTCTAATGTATAGGGAAGTGGCCTGCTCATGAATAAATCATTAATTCAGAGTTCTCTCTCAGACAGACAGACAGATAGATAGATAGATAGATAGATAGATAGATAGATAGATAGATAGATAGATAGATAGATAGATAGATAGATAGATAGATAGATAGATATCTGTGTGTGTTTGCGTGTGCCTGTGTGTATGCGTGCGTATGTGCGCGTGTGCCTGCGTGTTAGCCTCTCCTTCCTTCCCCCCACCCCCCTCTCCATGAAAAAAGTATATAAATGCTTAGTCTGTAACCTTCAGAAAATAAAGATCATTCATTCTGGTCACGGGAATTTGAACGAAGCTGGAACACACCTTTTCATCATATTGTGCTTAAATCCTCGTTATTTCCCTCAAAATTCCAGTTACTAGTCTTCCAGTGACTGTGGAGAAAACCCTGACTGACAACACAGTCTGTAGTTGGAAGGTATCAGGCGATAAAGATCAAACTGTTTTTATTCTTCAACTGAAGTCAGACAAAGCAGTGTCAACACAAAGTATGGTGGATCCTGTTTTAAACCAAGGCACACAGGTTTGATATAAAAGAAAACCACGCTGCCAGGTAGCTGGGACCAGAAGAGAGCAACAAAGCAATACCATCAGAAACAACTAGATGGGGATGAGGACCATCCTGACAAAGAACTGTTTGTGCTCCCTCTCTCCCTTCGCGAAAAGCCTACTTATGACACTTCAAGACTCACCATCAAACTCTTGACAAGGTCCAAAATCAAGCACTAAGAATCATAACAGGGGCAATGAAGTCTACACCAATCAACAAAATGGAAGAAGTGACTGGCATTCTTCCCCTATCTACAAGAAGAGAACAGAAGGCCCTGATACAATCAAAGAAATACGAGTGCACTACAGATCACCCAATGAAGACAAGGATAAAACAACTATCCTCAGGCAGGCTAAAGCGATCTAGCTTTGCCCTTGAAACTAGAGGCCTAGTACGAAAATACCAAGCAAAGCTTCCAGACCATGTCGAACCTCTCTCTTTCTCTCTTGACACACCACCATGGGAAGAAAGAAGAACTGATACCAAAGTAAATACCTCTGTCCCCCACATAACAACAAAAAATGAGCAGAGCGAAATTGTGAAAAAGACTCTCACACTAGCCATGTTGGAATAAAGATACCCCCAAGAAAGCTGGATTCACATATACACCGATGGATCAGCAACTGATGCTGTCAAGTGTGGAGGTGAGGGGGTCTACATTCAGTACCCTAGTGGAGAATGGCAGGCTGAAGCTATTCCAACAGGCCTGCATTGTACTAACTACAAGGCTGAAGTAGAAGCCCTGATCCATGCAGCAAATGTCACCAACAGCAGAGTGGACAACAACACCCAAGTCGTCTTCCTGACTGACACACTCTCTGTGCTGCAGTCCTATAATGCCGGACAACTGAAAGATCTGGAGAAGGCACTGCACAGCCTTAACGCCTTACGCATAGAGCTCCAGTGGATCCCCTCCCACTGCGGCATTAAAGGAAATGAACAAGCAGACAAGATGGCCAAAATAGGAGCAATAAAGGAGCAAGAGAACAATCCTGTCAACCTAATGGAGATGAAAACCATCATCAAATCTCTCTTTAGATCACCACTCAAACCAGACCCTTATCACCAGCTTTCACGACAAGCACAGGTGGTCATTTTCAGACTACGCACAGGGCACAACAGGCTGAATAAACACCTCCACAGAAAATTGAAAATTACACCATCTGCTATGTGCCCCTGTGGGGAAGAAGAGCAGGATACTGCCCACATCCTACAAGACTGCAGGACTCTCCAGACGCTAAGGCTGGAAGTGTGGCCTGAGCCCACGCCTCTGGAGCAGAAACTGTAGGCACGGTGGATGACCTGCAGTCAACCGCTGAATTCCTCAGAAGATCTGGACTCACAACATAACCCAGGCAATGCAGAGAAGAAGAAGATGACACTTTTAAATCCAGCCTCAAGACATACCTAATTCAAACCTAAGACTTTCCCCTTCTGTTTCATCTCATAATTATCTGTCTCTGCCTTCAATGACTAATTCCCATCACCCTGCCCAAGTGTTTAACCTCTATGTGTGTGTGTGTGTGTGTGTGTGTGTGTGTGTGTGTGCGTGTGTGTGTGTGTGTGTGTGTGTGTGTGTGTGTGTGTGTGTGTGTGCGTGTGCGTGTGTGTGTGTGTGTGAATTTGTAAACACTGTTAATCATTGTTGGCTGCATGTGTAGGAGTGAGTTGAATGCAAGGGCTTTGATTTGTTTTTACAAGATATAGGCTACATGAATTCAATTTTTCTTATTTTATTATTGTTGTTGTTGTTGTTGTTAGAGCAAAC
>CM054164.1:20855230-20870230 GCA_028751875.1 Rapana venosa
GAGAGAGAGGAGAGAGAGGAGAGGGGAGAGAGAGAGAGAGAGAGAGAGAGAGAAGACAGACAGACAGACAGACAGAAGAAGACAGACAGACAGACAGAAAAGGTAGGCAGGGAGAGTGAGACAGAGAAAGTCAAATTAGTCAAATTAAAATTTTGATTTCCGAGGGTTAGTAGAATAAGCAAAACAAGAGAGGAAGAGACAGACTGGGCAGACAGAAAGACAGACAGAAAGACAGACATATACGCATAGACACAGACAGACACAGACATAGATACATACACACACAGAGAAAACAAACAGAAACAGACACAGACATACACAAACACAGAAACGGGACACAGACATACAAGACCGGACACAGACACAGACACAGACAGAAACAGACATAGACAAACACAGAACACACACACATACACACACACACACACACCCCAAAACACCCACACACACAAAACACACACACACACCACAGAGAGAGGAGAGAGAGAGGGGAAGAGAGAAGAGAGAGAGGGGAGAGAGAAGAAGAGAGAGAGAGAGAGAAAGAAAACCCCAGACAAGACAGAAACAGAAACAGAATCAGACACAGACAGACACAAAGACACGGAAAGAAAGAAAGACAGAGACACAGATAATAAACAGACGCAGACATAAACACTGACATAGAAATAGACACAGACAGACAAAAACACACATACACCACAGACAGAAACACACACACAACACACACCCACAACATACAGACACACAGAAAAAACGCACATACAAACACACAGAAGAAAACGCACATACAGACACAAGCAGAAGAAAAAAAACACATACAGACACAAACACAAACACAAACACACACACAGACCACCCCACACACGCGCGACCAAACCCCACACACACAAAACACCCCCACAAAACCCCACCACCACACAGAAAAAAATACCACATACAGATTTCAAACAGAAACACAAACACACACACACACATACACACACATATACCACATCCCCCCATACACACCCCACACACAACACACACCCACACAACACACACACACACAAAAACACACACACACACACACACCCACACAACGGACACAGACAAAAAAAGACAGAACCCTATAATATCGCCGTTCCATAGTGTTGTTGTTGTTTTTATAACTGTCACTCTCATGGTCAGGGGAGAGCACTCGGGCAGCTGTCCTTTTTCGCATCTGTTCTGTCAGCTGCGGGGGGAGGAAGGGGGGGGGGGGGGGGGTGCTGCAGGCTGTCAGCTGTCTGTCTGTTTCCCAATCACAGACTGTCAGGAAAACAGTTGGGGGAGGGGGGAGGGAGGAGGGGGAGCGTGATGAGGGGGTAGCAGCTACAGGGGATGGGGAGAGGGGAGGGGGAGGGGATGTAAAATTGGCAGAGCGCGTTTGCTAACACGGAAAATTCTGTTTCTTCTTCTTCGTCGTCGTCGTTGTCGTCGTCGTCGTCTTCTTCTTCTTTTTTCTGCTTTGCATTCTTCTTTGCAATTCTTCTTCTTCTTTGCAAGTCTTCTTCGCAATTCTTCTTCGAATTCTTCTTCTTTATCTACTACTACTACTACTGCTGCTGCTGCTGCTGCTGCTGCTGCTGCTGTCTGCTCTACTGCTCTGCTGCTGCTGCTGCTGCTACTGCTGCTGCTACTACTACTACTATTACTACTACTACTTCTTTTTACTATTCTAATATCTACTATACTACTTACATATTCTTTCTTCTTTGCAATCTTTTCTTCTTTGCAGTTCTTCTTTTACAATTCTTCTTTCTTTGCATTCTTCTTCATCTTTTTCTTCATCATCTTTATCTTCTGCTTCATCTTTCTTCGCATTCTTTATCTTCTTCGTCTCAGACAGCGACTTCGGCGTGGGTAAGAGCTGAAAACTTTAAAGTCTTTTTTTTCGGGAGGTATTGGGGGGGGGGGGGGGGTGGTAAGGGGGGAGAGGGAGGCAGGTGAATGTACCAAGACTGAACGTGTCATGTCATGTATTTGTGTTGTGTGTGTGTGTGGGGGGGGGGGGGGGGGGGATATCATTATTTTTCGTTGCCCGGCTAAAGCTCAAAGTTCACTCAAAAACTTTAGAGTATGCGACTGATTTTACCCACGATAAAGGTAGCCGCATTCCGACTTCGGGAATGATGTCTGAACACCGGTGTGAATGCTTTTTTTTTAAAGATCTTGTCATCCATTCCTACCAGCAATGGCCTACTCTTCCGAAAAGCAGAACGGGTGTTAACATGTGCGCAAGATGTTCTCTGTACATTTGCAGACAGGACTCAGTTTATAGTCTCCTCGAAGGACTTTCGGGTCGGTGCTGATGGTAACTCCAGGGGAAGAAATTCCACGAACCGTGCTGCAGTGGTGGCTGGAACCTGGATCGTCAGATGGTGAGCTCAAGGCTCTAACCACTAGGCCATCCCGTTCCCCGGCCGAGTGTTAATCAAGTCAGGTTGTGGCGTATGTGAGGGGTTACTTTCATGTCCTTATGTTCAGCCCCCGTTTTGTGTTTTCTAAACAAATAGTGTGTGTGTGTGTGTGTGTGTGTGCGTGGTGGTGCGTGCGTGCGTGCGTGCGTGCGTGGTGCGTCTGTCTGTGTCTGTCTGTCTGTCTGTTGTCTCTCGTCTGTCTGTCTGTCTGTCACTGTATTATTTCTAACACATAGCCTCATGATTTCTAAGATTAATAACAAGTTGTGAAGTTTGTCAGACATTTCATGGCGTGTTATCTCCTCTGTCAAACAGTTGTGATGTTTCCTTCACCCACAAGGATGGTGAAAAGCGAATGTCTGAAGGCTGTAGAGATATTGCAACATGGTTTTCCCAGAGTCTGTCAAGTTACTGGAAGGTGTTTCCTAACTTTTTGTACAGACAGTGAAATACATGTTTCCCTAGACTCTGTGAAGATAGATATTGCACTGTGTTTTCTTGAAGTTGATGAGATATTGATGTCCATTAGTACGTGGCAAAGAATTCAGTCCTTGAAGTTTGTGAATACATTGATATTTGTAAATACGTGGCAAAGAGGTCAGTCCTTGGAGTTTGTGAATACATTGATATTTGTAAATACGTGACATCGATTTCAGTCCTTGAATTTTGTGAATACATTGATATTTGTAAATACTTGGCATTGATTTCAGTCCTTGAAATCTGTTAATGTATCACAATGTATCTCTCTGTGAACTCTGGAAACCAATAGCAAAATGTTCATCAGAAAGTTTCGATCATATTCAAAGCGTCCACTAAAATGTTTTACAGACATTGCCATACGTTTCCCTAAAACCAAGGGGGACGGGATAGCCTAGTGGTTAGAGCATTGCGCTCGCAATTGACGACCGGTTCGATTCCCGTTCAAGGGATATTTTCCCCTGGAGTTAACATCAGAGCAGACTCCACTCTCCGAAAAGTCCTTCGGATGAGACTATAAGCCAAGGCCCTGTGTGTGAACACACGCAGAACATCTTGCGCACACGTTAAATCATGTTCCACTTTTCGTAAGAGTAAGCTATTGTGTGCCGGTGGGAACAGATGACAGGATTTGCAGGACCGCATACACACGGAGACTGGGTGTAAAAAAGCACATAAGTGCTTATTCCATTATCCTCGATATAAAAGAATAAAATAAAATAATAAAAATATAAACCAAAAAAGACATTGCCAAGAAATAAAGTGTTAGTCAGAAAGTCTCTGACGCATGCATTCAACCTCTGGTGAAATGTTTTACAGAAGTGTCTGTGTTTCCCTATAATCAAAACAGGTATTGTCACGTGTTTCCCTGAAGCCGAGAAATTGTATTGCAATGTCTTTCCCTACTCTGAACAATCTCTTACATCTAGTCAAGACATTGCCATGTATGTGAGTGAAGTGTGTGAACACACCGAACATCAGTCAAAACCATTGTAATGTTGGTTTTTCTTCCAAAATTCTTCAGCAATATTTACACCTGTCGGGAGACTGCGATTTTATTGCCTAACATGTGTCCCCAATGTTTTGTTAAACCTGTCAAACTTGACTGCACATCTATCTTGTATGTTTTCCCACAAGTCAAGAGATGGACCTGGGGAAAAGAAGACTGCATCCAGTATGTGTGTGTGTGTGTGTGTGTGTGTGTTGTGTGTGTGTGTGTGTGTGTGTGTGTGTGTGTGTGTGTGTGTGTGTGTGTGTGTGTGTTTGTGTGTTGTGTGTATGTGTGTGTGTGTTGTGTGTGTGTGTTGTGTTTTGTGTGTGTGTGTGTGTGTGTGGTGTGTGTGTGTGTGTGTGTGTGTGTGTGTGTGTGTGTGTGTGTGTGTGTGTGTGTGTGTGTGTGTGTGTTTCAAGATTTATTCTTTTTTTTAAAATTCTTTTTATATCGAGGATAATGGAATAGGCACCTATGTCTATTTTTACATCTAGTCCCCGTGTGTATGCGGTTTTGTAAATTGTCATGTTCCCACCGGCACACAATGGCCTACTCTTACGAAAAGCGGAACAGGATTTTAACGTGTGCACAAGATGTTCTGCGTGCGTTCGCACACAGGGCCTCGGTTTGTAGTCTCATCCGAAGGACTTTGTGTGTGTGGTGTGTGTGTGTGTGTGTGTGTGTGTGTGTGTGTGTGTGTGTGTGTGTGTGTGTGTGTGTGTGTGTGTGTGTGTGTGTGTGTGTGTGTGTGTGTGTGTGTGTGTACGTGTGTGTTCACACGGAGTCAGACGCTTTCCTCAACTCTCCTGGAGAACTTTTGCCCCTTGTTTCTGTACAAAGGTTCCGATGACAAAATGGCAATGGGAAAGGTCGATAACTCTCACTTCTTCACCTGGCTGTCAGGAATGATGCCCCTTGATCTTCCCAACATAAACTGAAGTGTGTGATGTTTTCTGTGGCTGTGTTGTTTTGGTCTTTTGTATTCGGAGGGGGGGGGGGGGGGGGGGGGAGGCGGCAGTGTGTGTGTGTGTGTGTGTTAGTGTGTGTGTGTGAGTGTGTGTGTGTGTGAGTGTTAGTGCGTGTCTGTGTGTGGTGTTTGTAAATGCGTGTGTTTGGTGTGTGCGCACGCGCGCGCAAGCATGCGTATGTGTGTGTGTTTGTGTGTGCGGGCGTGCGTGCGTGCGGCGTGCGCTTGTCGGTATGTCTGCCTCAGTCTGTGTCTGTGTCTGTTCTGAAACATCCTTGTTCTTCTCCACCATGTGTGTTACCCAGCTTAGCACTCTGGGAGTCACCCAGACTATGCACCCTGACTCAGTCACCCCACCTGGGAATCACTGTCAGAATGCAAGTACACAGTCTAGAGGAGAAGTTTGCCCCTGTGACTGCTTTCAAATCTTCTTCTTCTTCAAGTGTCCGGTCTGGTCCTGCAAACATCGACGATCATGGCTCTCCATTCTTCCCTGTTCTCGGTCCCTCTCATGAGCTCATTGTTGGTGCCCTCTTTATTCGTTGCGAATTTGTTTAAGCTGTCTTAAGCTTTCAAATACCTCGCCATATAAAGATATATTGGATCGGTGGTCTAGAGATAGGCCTAATGCACCTACTTAGAAAGCGAATAGTCCGGGTTTGAAGTGTGCCATGGTTCGATTCCCTGTTTGGGCCAGAAACTTTTCCCCCCATCCATTATACCATGAGTGGTGGTCTGGGTGCTAGTCTTTTGGATGAGACGATGAACCGAGGTCCCGTGCGTTATACATGATTATTTAATGCACTTTTTTTTTAACTCACTGCAACAGAAGAGTTGTCCTTGGCAAAATTCTGTAGAAAAAAAGCCACTCTGATAAGAAAACAAATACAGATGCAAACAGGAAAAGAAAAACAGTAAGAATGGGTGGCGCTGCTCTTGTGGAGGCGCGCTCTCCCCGGGGAGAGCGGCCCGAATTTCAAGCAGAGAAATCTGCGTGACTTAAAGTGGTATGAAAATAAAAATATGGAATAGAATAAATAAATACATGTTTCCCTGAACTCTGTGAAGATATTGAGATGGTTGTGTTTTCTTCAAGTCTATAAGCTATTAATGGCGTAACACTAGGCAGTAATAACCGACTTATGATGATTTTTTTTTCTTTAAAGATAAGTGTAAGTTGATATGCAAAAGGCTTGTTACGGTTGACGACAAACTCCACGTAACAGAACATAACACCTCAGCATAACAATATTTGGTATCGGCTTTTTTGGTTAGGTTTTTTGTTTTTGTTTTTGTTTTGGTTTTTTGTTTTTTGGGGGGTCGGGGGTGTTGGGGGGGGGGTGTTGTTTAGTTGGTTTTTTTGTTGTTTTTTGGGGGGATGGTTGCTTACTTCAATAACTGACAAAGCTTTTATCCTGGACTACAGAATATTGTATTACATTCACGGATTGTGTGTGCCTTGGAAGCGTTATATACTGTATTGTATTGTATGGTATTGTATCGTAATTTTTGTGATGTATTTGTATTGTATTGCATTGCATTGTATTGTATGTATTGTATTGTATGTATTGTATTGCATTTTATTGTATGTATTGTATTGTATTGCATTGTATTGTGTTGTATTGTATTGCATTGTATATGTATGTATTGTATTGTATTGTGTTGTATGTATTGTGTTGTATTGTATTGTGATGTATTTGTACTGTATTGCATTGTATTATATTGTATTGTATTGTATTGTATTGTATTGTATTGTATTGTATTGTATTCCACTTTCAAGTCACGGCCAATTTCTCTGCGTGAAATTCGGGCTGCTCTCCCCGGGAAGAGCGCGTCGCCACAAGAGCAGCGCCACCCATTTTCGTATTTCTTTGCCTGACTACATGTGTACTTGTTTCCCTATTAGAGTATCTATTCTACAGAATTTGCCAGAGACAACTTCCTTGTTGCCGTGGGTTCTTTTAAATGCGTATTGCACACGGGACCTCGGTTTATCATCTCACCCGAAAGACTAGCACCGAGACCACCACTCACGGTCTAGTGGATGGGGGGGGGGGGGGGGGGGAAAGTTTCAGGCACAAACGGGGATCGAACCACCACACACTTGAAAGCCGGACTTTTCGCTTTCTAGGCAGGTGCGTTACCTCTAGACCACCGATCCATGTCTATACATGTTCATGTGTATGTCTGTCTCGCTATCCATCATTTCACCAGTCTATCTGTCTGCCTGTCGGCTTGTCTCGCTATCCATCATTTCACCAGTCTGTCTGTCTGCCTGTCGGCTTGTCTCGCTATCCATCATTTTACCAGTCTATCTGTCTGCCTGTCGGCTTGTCTTCCTACCTGTCTGTCAAAGGTAAAATCTTGATGGATGTATAAAGCACTTTCACAAATAACAAGAAACCACACAAACCAACCAGCCACAAAAAGCCCATCTATATCACCCTCACTAATAGTACCACGGAAATAACTAACCTGTACGGGCCCACAAGAGGAGCTGGAAAGGACATGCCACTATTTCTCCCAAACAATCTGACCGTGTAAAAGAGCGAACGAGAAAAGAAGAAGAAGAAGAAGAAGAAGAAGAAGAAGAAGAAGAAGAAGAAGAAGAAGAAGAAGAAGAGGAGGAGGAGGAGGAGGAGGAGGAGGAGGAGGAGAGAGGAGAGAGGAGGAAGAAGAAGAAGAAGAAGAAGAAGAAGAAGAAGAAGAAGAAGAAGAAGAAGAAGAAGAAGAGAGAACGACGACGACGACGACGACGACGACGACGAGAGAAGAAGAAGAAGAAGAAGAAGAAGAAGAAGAAGAAGAAGAAGAGAAGAAGAAGAAGGAGGAGGAGAAGGAGGAGGAGGAGGAGGAGGAGGAGGAGAGACTAATAGTACCCGCAATCTTTACACCTGTCTAAATCCTCACACTACAAACCAACTCGGGAGTTAATCACAGGTTGATTTATCCCCCCACCCCTTTCAACCAGCCCACCCGTAATGATAACATCGCCTTTCAAGTTTCTGCCCAATGTGAGGAGACGTCTACAAAGACTGTACTGGTTATCAGGAGCAGAGAAACACCACAGGGTGTCCATGGCCTGCAGTGGAGTAGGAATGGTGTTTCCTTTGGACATCTTTAGGCTGCACACCGGTATTAATTTGGGGGTCATGTAGTATCTTCTATACAGTGCGAGTGGGGGGGAAAAATGTTGGTAATTTTCACAGATTTTTTAAAGCATGAAAAAATGGACTGTGCACTTGTTCATGAGATTGAGGACATAAGAGCAATACCAGGTAGTCACGAGAAAGTTGGAAATAAATCATCAAATGAAGATTGCCTGTATTCCTACATCGTTGACTCTGCGCATGCATATTGTGGTAAGGAAGCTAGCATACGACAAAGGACTGAGGGGGTACAGTGTTTGCTGAAAAAGTGAAAAATTTCAAACCTACCAAATTTGTTCAAAATCACATGAGTTTTGAGTCAGAGGCTAGTCTTTCACAAAAAGTGGTGTTTATTTCTGTGGATGCCTTAGTATGTGCGGTATGAATATAAGAGTCACATAGAAAAACAGAAGGATAAGAGTGATTTTTTAATACTGGTGTGCAGCCTTTATGAAGCCTCAAAGATGGCTGCAATGAGGTTACACTCCACCTTTAGCTTCCGGGTGAAGTAGTATCTTCTATAGAGTACTAGTCAGAAAAATGTTCGATGATTTTCACAGATTTTTTGGGGGGGTATGAAAAATTGCGCTTCGTACTTGTTTTGGGGGGATTGAGGACGTAGAGCAATACCCAGGTAGTCATCAGAAAGTGGGGAAAGGATCATCAAATGAAGATTGCTTGTGTTGCTACAGTGTTGACCCCAGCATACATGCTGCTGTGAGGTAGCTAGCAGACTACAAAGGCCTGAGGGTATTTGCTGGGGGAAAAAATCCAGACCAACTAAATATGTGCAAAATAGCGTTTTGTGTCAGAAGTTTTGTGTCAGAGGCTAGTCTTTCACAAAAAGTGGTATCTATTTCTGTGGATGCTTTGGTAGTACAGCATGGATACAAGAGTGGCATAGAAAAACAGAAGGAAAAGTAGCACCTTGCTTCACATGACTCTCTTTCTCTGTCTCTCTCTCTCTCTGTCTCTCTCTCTTTCTGTCTGTGTGTGTGTGTGTGTGTGTGTGTGTGTGTGTGTGTGTGTGTGTGTGTGTGTGTGTGTGTGTGTGTGTGTGTGTGTGTGTGTGTGTGTGTGTGTTTCTGACATCATGGACTGAGAACTGGGGGTTTAGGTACAAGAGGTTACTGGTTATTTTTGTCAACAAAAGAGCAGAGCATTAAGTGTGTGTAGGTGTTGGAGAGGGAGGGGACAGGAAGAGGGTGAGAGGTGTGTGTGTGTGTGTGTGTGTGTGCGTGCGTATGGTGTGTGTGTGGGTGGGTGAGAGAGAGAGAGAGAACTCACAGAGGATATTAACAAACATGCATTGAAGCTGACCAGAAGGTGGATCAAAATTCTATTTTAATTTCGTACTAAGATCATGGGGGCGGGATAGTCTGCTGATCAGTGCGTTGCACTCGCGATTTAACTACCCGAGATCAAGCCACCACCGAGGTGTGGATTTGAGGGATTTTCCCCTGGAGTTAACATCAGTTTGCTTCCACTGCCCCTAAAGTCCTTCGGATTTGACAAGAAACTGAGGCTCCTCTCTTCTTGAACATCAAATACTAGATAATTGTGATGGGATAGCTCAGTGTGGACACTCAGTAGTCACAGAACTTGCTCTCCCCAAAGTTAGGTTAAGAAGCGTTCAGTGTGGTTGACTAGTGGTTTCGTGACCGTTCGTGGACCCTGGCTTAGGAACAGTCTCCCAGTTCTCCCAGCTGCCCTCTTTAGGTTCATGGAATGTAAAGCAGCCGGGGAGAGGGGATGGGCGCCGCCCTCAAGATACTAGCCCTTAGAGAAGCTGATGTCTCTGACACCTCGTTCTCCAACGACCACATAGGTAATGGGAACACTTTTTCTGACTACATAGGAATATCCATCAGCACACAGAGACTGCAGTACGAACAATGCAACGAACTTCAACGGATGCAGAACAAAACACCCACAAAAAAAACTAGAACAAAAGGAAGCAACACAAAAACGCTGTAACTCTTCACTTACTTTTTACGCCTGTTTTCCAAGAAGGAATGTATATTCTGAACACTTGTCAGAAAGCAAATGGCATTGTTACGTTAAGGGGACGGGATAGCTCAGTGGTCAGAGCACTCGCTTTTCCCAGCTAAGGTTAAGCAGCATCGAGCGTGGTTACCAGTTGGATGGGTGACCGTTTGCGTGCCTTGGTTTCAGTACTGAGCGCTTTGATTTGTTGCTTTACAAGATTCAGCGCTATATAAATTCCATACATTATTATTATTAGTACAGCCCCCAAGTCCACCCAGCTGTAAGTGGATATCTGCCCTCTTTAGGGTCAGGGAAGGTAAAGCAGCGAGGGAGATGAGATGGGCGCCGCCCTCAATATGCTGGCCCTTAGAGAAACTGAGATCTCTGACACCTCGTTTACCAACGACCACATAGGTTATGGGAACACTTTTTCTGACTACATAGAAATATCCATCAGCACACATGGTTTCTGCAGTGTGAACAATGCAACCAGCTTTAACGGAGGCAGAACAAAACAAAACCAAAAACAAAAGCCAAAAAAATCAGAACAAAACGAAGAAGCAACTGGAAAACGCCGTAACTAACAACCCTCTTCACTTTCCCCTTTACGCCGTAACTAACAACCCTCTTCACTTTCCCCTTTACGCCGTAACTAACAACCCTCTTCACTTTCCCCTTTACGCCGTAACTAACAACCCTCTTCACTTTCCCTTTACGCCGTAACTAACAACCCTCTTCACTTTCCCTTTACGCCGTAACTACCAACCCTCTTCACTTTCCCCTTTACGCCGTAACTAACAACCCTCTTCACTTTCCCTTTACGCCGTAACTAACAACCCTCTTCACTTTCCCTTTACGCCGTAACTAACAACCCTCTTCACTTTCCCCTTTACGCCCGTTTTGCAAGAAGGAATGGATATTATTCTGAGCACTTCTCAGAAAGCAAATGGCGTCGTTAGGGTTAACGAACAGCAGAGGAAAAGTGTGGTTGATGACAGAGCTATACCCCTGTAACTGACTGCAAGCTGGGAAGGAGAGCGGGGCAGTGAACGGCCTTTCGGCTACACACCCGTATTAAAAACTCACTTTTCCTTCTGATTTCCTATATGACTCTTATATTCATACAGCACGTATTAAGGCATCCACAGAAATAGGTTTTTTTAACCACTTTTGTGAAAGACTAGCCTCTGACTCAAAACTCATGTGATTTTGCACAAATTTGGTGGATTTGAATCTGTTTTAAAGTTTTCAGCAAACACTGTACCCTCTCAGTCCTTTGTTGTCTGCTAGCTTCCTTACGCGGGGCCAACACTGTAGGAACACAAGCAATCCTCATTTGATGGTCATTTCCAACTTTTTCGTGACTACCTGGTATTGCTCTATGTCCTCAATTCCAAAAACAAGAAAACAGCATTTATTTCATACTTTTAAAAAAATCTGTGAAAATCACCCCCAAATTTTTTTCCGACTGGCACACTATAGAAGAAACTACATGACCCGTATCCTACAACAGGAGTGTAGCCTTCGCCTCTGTCATCCTGTTTAGTGCGGCTCTTCTGGCTCTGAAACCAGTTTTCCTTCCTTGTGCGTCATCAGCGGCAGAGAGTGACTTCCCTTTTTATTTGAAGAATGGCTTTTGTTGTGGAAACAAATGGGATGTGTGTGGGGGATTGGGTGGGGGGGTGTGTGTGTGTGTGTGTGAAGGGGGGGGGGGTTGTGTTGTGTGTGTCTTCATCAATTTAACATCTGTTCACACTCCTTAATATTAAGTGTGTGTGTGTGTGTTTGTGTGTGAGTGTGAGTGAGTGAGTGAGTGAGTGAGTGGGGGGCACGCTCGGTTGTGGGGGGGGGGGGGGGGGAGTATATGTTCATATTCTTTTTTCTTTGCTCTCTTTCCTTCATTATTTTCCTTCATTGTTTCTATGCCTTGTTTTGTCTTCCTCTTCTCTCTCTCTCTCTCTCTCTCTCTCTCTCTCTCTCTCTCTCTCTCTCTCTCTCTCTCTCTCTCTCTCTCTCTCTCTCTCTCTCTCTCTCTCGCTCTCTCTCTCTCCCTCTCTCTCCCTCTCTCCCCCCCCCCTCTCCCTCTCTCTCCCCCCCCCCCCTCTCTCTCCCTCTCTCTCTCTCTTGATTTTTTTTTGGGGGGCTGTGTTTTTTCACTTTATTTGTTTTGTTCTTTCTATCTGCTGTTTTGTCTCTTGTTCGGCTTGTCTGTCTGTCTGTCTGTCTTTCCTTCTTTTTCTTTTCTTCCTCTCCTTATGTTTTCTTTCTTCTGTTTTCTGTATTTTCACTTTGTTGGTTGTTTTTATATTTAGTGTGTAATTTCTCCTCATTTATCCGTTGCTTTGTTTTTAGTTGTTACTGCTGTTGTTTTTCTAAGTCATATTTTTGTGCTTTTTTCTTAAATTGTCTTTTCTTATTTTCTCTCTTTCTCTCTTTGTATCTTCTCTCTCTCTCTCTCTCTCTCTCTCTCTCTCTCTCTCTCTCTCTCTCTCTCTCTCCTTCTTCTTCTTCTTCTTCTTCTTCTTCTTCTTCTTCTTCTTCTTCTTCTTCTTCTTCTTCCTCTTCTTCTTCTTCGTCTTCTTCTCATTCTTCTTCTTCTTCTTCTTGGCGGATGTTCTTATAATGTTGCATTCAATTTAATGTATCCCCCCTTCCCCACCAGTTTTTCTGAATTTTGTTGATTTGTTCAAGGTAGAGTTTCCACACTTTTTGTCTGTTGTTTATGTTTTCTGTTGTTTTTATTTTATTTTGTGTTTAATTAATTCCAGTTTGTTTTCTTTTTGGGCAGAATTGTAAAAAGGCCCTTATTGTGCCTTGTTCTTTACCCATTAAATATTCAATCAATCAATCTTCTTCTTCTTCTTCTTCCTCTTCTTCTTCTTGTTTTATTCACGCTGTCTCTCTCTCTCTTTATTTCATTTTCTTCTAGGTCACTTTTCTTCTTCTTTTATTTTTTCTTGTAGTCTCTCGTTATATCTTTTTGTTTTTGTTTTTTACCTGTTTATGTTTTTTCTTTGTGTGTCTCCTTTCTGTCTTCTGTTCTATCAGTTTGATATATCTAGAGAGAGAGAGAGAGAGAGAGAGAGAGAGAGAGAGAGAGAGAGAGAGAGAGAGAGAGAGAGAGAGAGAGAGAGAGAGAGAGAGAGAGAGAGAGAGAGGTGTCTGTCTGACTGTCTGTCTGTCTGTGAATTCTTCATTGTTCACTTCTTTCTATTTTCATGCATTTTTCCCATTATATATTTGGGTACGCGTTAACATGTTTCTGCATCAGCTAAGTATTGTTGTTACTTATGGATTTCCCTCGTGGAGATGATGGGGGCCTGTAAGTATTAAAAAAAATTAGCATCCCTATCTTCTGGAGATTGTATACTAGGAATTCCCTCTCTTCTACCACTCTCTTTCTTTCTGCCTTGTTCCTTTTCTTCCTGTCACCTCCTTCTTGTATGTTTCCTGCCTTCTTTCTCCATTTTCTTTTTTTCAGCAAGGCTTCAAAAATAACGATTCTCTCCATGTTGAAATCGGATGTGCTGGGCCTGGCATGTCAGGTCAACACCACACATAGAGCGCACGTTTAAGAACCCACGGCATCAAGAGATTTGTCCCTGGAAAAATCCTGTCGAAAAAGTCACTTTGATTTGGAAACAAATACTCTTGCAAACACGGGGTTTTTTTTAAAGGATAGCCTGTTCTTGTGGTGATGCGCTCTCCCCAGGGAGTAAGTGAAGGTAAAGGTGTCCCATAACCTATGTGGTCGTAGGGAAGTGAAGCATCAGAGATCTCACTTTTCTAGGAGCCAGCATATTGAGGGCGGCGCCCATCTCCTCCCCCTCGCTGCTTTACCTTCCCTGACCCTAAAGAGGGCAGGTACCCATTTACAGCTGGGTGAACTGGGGGACTGTTCTGAAGCCCTGGCGCGCAAACGGTCACCATTCCAACTGGTAACCACATTCAATGCTGCTTAACCTTAGCTTTGGGAAAGCGAGTGCTCTGATAACTGAGCTATCCCCCCTAGCAGTCCGAATTTCGTGCAGAAAAATCTTCGGTGACTGAGAGTTGGTATACGATTCAAATCAGTTCAATTCAACTGCCATAGCACAGCATCATATCCTATCCTTTTCATTGTATTTTTGCTCGTCTTATCTCAGCCTACTTATTTTTTGACAGAATCTTCCCAAGGTTAATTCTCTTGTTGCCAGAGGTTCTTTTATGTGTGTGAATAGCGTGTTCCCAACTTAGTAAGATCTCTCTCTCTCTCTCTCTCTCTCTCTCTCTCTCTCTCTCCCCCCCTTCCTCTCTCCCTCTCTCTTGCCAAATATACACACACGCACGAGCACACATGCACAAATGCACGCACACACATATGCATGCACACAAGAACGCACAGACACACACATACATACACGCATACACATGCATGCACACACAGACACACACGCGCGCGCGCGTGCGCAAGCACTCAACACACAAATATCTACACCCACGTCTTCACGAACGCACGCATGCACACTCTCTCTCTCTCTCTCTCTCTCTCTCTCTCTCTCTCTCTCTCTCTCTCTCTCTCTCTCTCTGTCACACACACACACACACACACATACACACACACACACACACACACACACCAAACACACCCAACAAACACACACACACACACACACACACACACACACACACACACACACACACAACACACACAATTTCTATACACGCACATACACACACGCTCGCTCTCTCTCTCTCTCTCTCTCTCTCTCTCTCTCTTCTCTCTCTCTCTCTCTCTCTCTCTCTCTCTCCTCTCTCTCTCTCTCTCTCTCCCTCTGTGTGTGTGTGTGTGTGCGCGTGTGTGTGTGTGTGTGTGTGTGTGTGTGTGTGTGTGTGTGTGTGTGTGTGTGTGTGTGTGTGTGTGTGTGTGTGTGTGTGTGTGTGTGTGTTGCTGTAACTGTTCCACTAACCCAAATAATTTCGGCTTCGTAGTTTTACGATTATTGCATA
>CM054164.1:20875230-20897277 GCA_028751875.1 Rapana venosa
TGCAACATGTTTTGGAATGTTCATTATATACACACACCCCCTTCATGAGGGGCCAAGGCCTATAATGAATAAAACTTTCGCATTCGCATTCGCATTCTCTGTCTCTCTGTCTCACTCTCTGTCTGTCTCTCTGTGTATACAACTATCTCTGTTCTGTTTCGTTTATGCATGTTTTCATTTTACCTAATTCTTTAGACATTTCGTTATTGTTTGTTTCATTGAATGGTTGGTTGGTTGATTCATTTACCTTTTGAACTGAAGGCTGTATAAAATAAAATGAAAAGCCACCATTGTGCTTATTCTTTTCCCTCAATAAAAATGTTCATTCAATTCTCTCTCTCTCTCTCTCTCTCTCTCTCTCTCTGACGGTAGGGAAAGACTCCTTTTCCCACACGATGTTGACCAGAACAAGCCTTAGAGAGCACACTCCGCTTCCCGGCTCATTCCGCGGGCCCCTGTTTGTTGTCTTTGGTGGATGGGGAGAGAATGTACACCTGCTGGTTGCTGTAAAGGACTGGGGGGAAAAGTACAGGGAGGCTGCTTTACTTGTGGTGGATACTTTTAAAGAGCGCTGTTTTCAGTCAAACCCTTCAGCTGATAATTGACCCTTCTAGTCATTTCGGTGTTTTCTTTTTCTGGGTGGTTTTTTATATCCTCTCCTCTGTGGTGCGGCTGGAAAGAGGGAAAGACTGATATATTGTTTATTTATTTATTACTCTTTTATTTTGAGGATAATGGAATAAGCACTCGTGTGCTTTATTTTTTAACCAGTCCCCGTGTGTATGCAGTTTTGTCAATTTTGTCATCCGTTCTCACGGCTATTGTGGTGTCCCATGACTGCTGTTGATGCCATGTTTTTCTGTGTCCCTAAATGTATCCCATGATTGGAAAAGCTACCACTATTATGAGAAAATGTTTTAGTTTTACTTTATCTTTCGATATTTTAATTATACAGGCTGACTTTGTTTTCATTCCTCCGCTACAGCTTCTGAGATTCATCAATGGTGAGATTGTATGCGATCGTTTTTGCCCCATCCACCATTACGGTAGCCGCATTTCCACTTCGGGGGAACTGCGTGGTAAGGTAAAGGTAAAGGTGTTCCATAACAAATGTGGTCGTAGGGGAGAGAGGCATCAGAGAGCTCAGCTTCTCTAGGGCCAGCATATTGAGGGCGGCGCCCATCTCCTCTTCCTCGCTGCTTTACCTTCCCTGACCCTAAAGAGGGAAGGTACCCATTTACAGCTGGGTGAACTGGGGGGACTGTACTGAAGCCAAGGCGCGCAAAGGGTACCTGCCTCTTTAGGGTCAGGGAAGGTAAAGCAGCGAGGGAGAGGAGATGGGCGCCGTCCTCAATATGCTGGTTCCTGGAGAAGCTGAGGTCTCTGATGCCTCGTTCCCCTGCAACCCCATAGGTTATGGAACACCTTTACCTTTACCTTTGTGGGGGGGGGGGGGTAGTTTTTTTGTTTTGTTTTTGGTGTCTTTTTGTATGCTTGTTTGTTTGGTTTAGTTTGATTTGGTTATTTGGTTGGTTGGTTGTTTTTGGTGGATGTACTTTTACAAGAATGTTTTCTTTTCTTTGATTTGCATGGTTTAACATTTTTTAGATTTTCTTTAATTCTATGTATGCAGGTATTAATCTTTTCTTTTTCTGAATTGTATGGCTTATCAATGTTTAAGTTTTTTATTCTATGAATGCATATGTATTATCATTATTTTTATATAGAAGGCTTAATGGGGAAAAAGCAACTGCACTGCTTATTCAATGTACCATCTAAAAATAAAAGTTTGACTTTGTGTCTTTGACTTTCACACACACACACACACACACACACACACACAGGTTCTAACATTTGATCAAGCTGTCATACTTTGACACTTTTGGAATCTGATTATTCCCCTAGCTTGTCATTCATCACCACTGGCCCATGGTCATTAAGTGCGGGGCCCTGCCTCTGGATAATCACAGGCTGCATGAGCTGCATGACTGTGATTGTGCTGGTTCAGACACTTTCCCCAGAAATGTGATTGGACACGCCTTTCACGTGACATGCACGTGGCTGCACGTGACAAAGGGCGACAACACAGGAGCAAAAAGGGGAGTTAACCTCATTGTAAATTGGCAAAGTTTTGTCATGCCCTTGGCAGGTAGGAATTAAAACTTCTCCGCCCATCATTGTCAGAACTCTCTCTCTCTCTCTCGCTCTCTCTCTCGCTCTCTCTCTCTCTCTCTCTCTCTCTCTCTCTTTGGATTCTTCTTCTTCGCTTCTTTTTCTTTGCATTGTTCTTTGCATTTTTCTTCTTCTTCTTCTTGCATTCTTCTTCTTTGTATTCTCCTCTTCATTCTCCTCCTCCTTCTCCATCTTCTTTTTCTTCTCCTCCTCCTCTTTCGTCCTCCTCTTATCTTTCCTCCTCGTCTTTTTTTTTATTTCTACCCTTGTATTGCAATATTTTCAACTGACAATTGTGTCGTCTGAATTTAAAGCTGACATTCTCCAGTATGGTGTTTGTCTTTCAAACACAAAGTTCACACCAAGCTGTTCAGCCTGGAATGACTGATGCACTGTAATGCTGTCTCGAGTGAGTTGAGTGTGCAGGGTTTCATGTCTTCACCAGGGGTGGGATAGCCTAGTGGTTAGAGGGTTGAGTTCATGATCTGATGGCCCAGGTTCCAGCCACCACTGAGGTACGGATTGAGGGGATATTCTTTCCCTAGAGTTAACATCAGTTCATATGTGTAATGTATTTGCTTTCTTTTCCTACCACGAATCTCACCATTGGTGAATCTCAGAGCTCTAGCCGAGGAACAAATAAAAGAAGTTAAAAGTTAAGTATACCTCATTTTTTTAAAGCAGGAAGTGACGTTTGGTCACGTGTGTGGAAATGTGGCCAATGCAGGAAGCGAAACGAATAATGATAGTCAAAGTCAAGTCAGATCAAAAACACTTTAATCATCCCATGAAGGGCAATGACAGTAGTATAGTGCTGGTGGGGAAGTCAGGTAATATAAATGTAGGAGTGTGGGGGTGGTGATTGTGTAGTGGGAGAAGGGGGTAGAGGAAATGGGGCTGAAGAGGGGGTGGGGGGGGGGGGGGGGTTGCAGGATAGCTGGGTGGTTAGAGCGTTGAATTCGCGATCAGATGGCCTGGGTTCCAGCCATCGCTTATGAAACCGATTGAGGAGAATTTTTTCCCCTGGAGTTTACATCAGTACCGAGACCATTCACCCGTAAGTCTTTCAGATGAGAGAGACAGAGAGGGGGTGGGGGGCTATAAACCAAGGTCCTGTGTGCGAACGCGTGCAGAACATCTCGTGTACATTTTATTTTTATTTTTTTTTTTTAAATTTTATTCTTGTATATCGAGGATAATGGAATAAGCACATGTGATTTTTTACATTCAGTCCCCGTGTGTATGCCGTTTTGTAAATTGTGTCATGTGTTCCCACCGGCACACAATGGCCTACTCTTACGAAAAGCAAGAACATGATTAAACGTGTGCGCAAGATGTTCTGCGTGCGTTCGCACACGGGCCTCGGTTTATAGTCTCATCCGAAAGGGAAAAGTGGAGTCTGCACTGATGTTAACTCCAGGGAAAAATATCCCCTTAAAAACCTGTTTCACTATTCCGGAAGAATAGGCCATTGTGTGGTGGTAGGAATAGATGACACCTTTATTTTAATGTATGTACACAGATGTTCAAACAACAGCCGGGAGCCGGAATGCAGCTACCTTAATGGGCGACTAAAAATAACGGTCGGGTACGCCAAAAAAATCTCACCATCGTTGAACCTCGAAACTCTAATGAAGGAACGTGGGGGAGAGAGAGAGAGGGGGAGAGAGGGGGAGAGAGAGAGAGAGAGAGAGGAGAGAGAGAGAGAGAGAGAGAGAGAGAGAGAGAGAGAGAGGAGAGAGAGAGAGAGAGAGAGAGAGAGAGAGAATGAATTAATGAATAAGCGCTTCGATTTGTTTGTTTTTTTACAAGATTCAGCGCTATATAAATTCCATATATTATTATTATTATTATTATTAATGAATGAATGAATGAATGAATGAATCTTCATTTTTCAAGGGTAACAGAAAAAGCATAGGCATACTTTTTTCTTTCATCCGGCCCTTGCCCTGATTAGGGACTATCAACAAAACAAGGGGAGCAAAAACCCTACTACAACAACGACAAGATGATTTAAAAAAAGATAAGTGTATATTTAACACTAACATAATCCCTAACTGACCTGCACATTAATGAGAGAGAGAGAGAGAGAGAGAATCGGATTGGGTGACCTTTTAGTGGGTCTACTAGGGCTGGACGGGTCTATAGGAGGATAGGGGGGGGGGGGGGGGGGGGGGGGGGGGGGGGGGGGGGGGGGGGGGGGGGGGGGGGGGGGGGAGGGGGGTGGAGGGGGGGGTGGGGGGGTGGGGGGGAGGGGTTAAGGGATAGGTGGGAGGGGGATAGGGGGGTAAGAGGAGGATAAGATAAAAAGGAGGAGCGGTGTGATGATGTGACTGCAGTACAGGCTGTTTGGAGCTAGGCAAGGCTAGGCTAGCTCTGCTCCATCATCAGTCCACACCAGGCTGGCAGTGTAACGGCAGTGTGCAGTCAGTTATCAGGGGCAGCTAGCTATGGCTGTCAGTTGGGCTGCTTCCCTGTTTTGTGTCTGCCTGGTTGTTATGTCTGTCTGTCTGTCTGTCTGTCTGTCTTTGATCATTAAATCTTTTTTGTTCCTAGATACGATGGTTTGATAAAGAAAAAGCAAATGCATTGCTTATTCGGATGAGACTATAAACCGAGGCCCCGTGTGCGAACGCACGCAGAACATCTTGCGCACACGTTAAATCCTGTTCCGCTTTTCGTAAGAGTAGGCCATTGTGTGTCGGTGGGAACAGATGACAGAATTGACAAAACTGCATACACACGGGGACTAGATGTAAAAAGCACATGAGTGTTTATTCCATTATCCTTGATATCAAAGAATAAATAAATAAATAAATATACCATATGATAATAAAACTTTAACTTAACTTCAACACACACACACACACACACACACTCAGGCACACACACACACTCTCTCTCTCTCTCTCTCTCTCTCTCTCTCTCTCTCTCTCTCTCTCACACACACACACACACACACACACACACACACACACACACTTACACACGTACACACAGAGATAGACATACAAACAGACAGAGCGGGAGAGACAGACAGACAGAGACAGACAGACAGAGAGGGAGGGAGAGACAGACAGACAGAGATAGACAGACAGACAGAGACAGACAGACACACAGAGAGACAGACAGAGAGACAGACACACAGAGAGACAGACAGAGAAAGAGAGAGAGAGATTCTTACTCGAGGGGTTCCACACCATCTAGTTTACTCCAGCGGGGAAAAAGAGACAATAAAAATGTCAGCTGTGTCTGTGTCATGCAGTGATTGGGCTTTTACGCCGTCATGCCGTGGACTTGACACAGACACAACTAAAGCAATGAAGTGTGTGTGTGTGTGGGGGGGGGGGGGGGGGGGGGGTGGAGGGGGGTTGTATGTGTATGTGTTTATATATGTGTGCGTGTGTTTTTGAGTGAGTGAGTGAGTGTGTGCGTGTGTGTTTGTTTGTTTGTTTATTTATTTATTCATTCGTTTGCTCTTTTAATTCGAGGATAATGGAATAAGCACTCATGCGCTCATCCAGTCCTCGTGTGTATGCAGTTTTGTAAATTTTGTCATCCGTTTCCACCGGTACACAATGGCCTTACTCTTCCGAAAAGCGGAACAGGTGCGCAAGATGTTTGGTGTGTGTGTGTGTGTGTTTATGTGTGTGTTTACGTGTGTATATGTGTGTGTGGATTGTACGGGTTTGTGTGCATCTGGGTGTGGTGTGGTGTATGTGTGTTTATTTGTGTGTGTATATGTGTATACATATATATAAATATATAGATATACAGATATAGATGTGTGTGTGTTTATTTGTGTGTGTGTGTGTATGTGTGTATGTGTGTGTATACATATATATATATATATATATAGAGAGAGAGAGAGAGAGAGAGAGAGAGAGATGTCTGTGTGTGTTTGTGAGTGGGGGGGAGGGGAGGGAGGGGTGGTATGCGTGTGTGTGGATTGTGCGGGTGCGTGTGCATCTGTGTGTGGTGTAGTGTGTGTGTGTGCCTGTTTATTTGTGTGTATATGTGTATACATATATATATAAATATATAGATAAGTATATAGATGTGTGTGTGTGTGTGTTTATTTGTGTGTGTATGCAGAGAGAGACATTGAGAGAGAGAGAGATGTCTGTGTGTGTTTGCGAGTGGAGGGGGGGGGGGGGAGGGAGAGTGGTATGCGTGTGTACGTGTGTGTTGACTTCTGTGTGTCCCTGTCTTTCTGTCACTCTGTGTGTGTGTTGAGGGAGGGGGAGGGGGCGTTCGTGTGAAGCTTTTGTTTGCTTTATTGTTAGTCCTGGGGTTTTTTCTTCACCTTAAAGTCTGCGACTTTCCGTTCATCCATCTGTCTTGATTCATTTCCTATCACTCACACAGTCAATCAGTCCAGCATTGGTGATGATGCCTATATCTTGGGGTGGGTGGGGGGGTAGAATGGGGGGGGGGGGGGGGGGGGGGGGTCGTTGGCTAGAGCTCCGAGTTTCACCAATTTTTTTTATATTATTTTATACCACTTTAAGTCACGGCAGATTTCTATGCGTGAAATTCGGGCTGCTCTCCCCGGGGAGAGTACGTCGCCACAAGAGCAGCGCCACCCATTTTTTTTTTCTTTTTCCTGTCTGCAACTGTATTCATTTCCCTACCGGAGTGGCTTTTTTCTACAAAATTTTGCCGGGGACAACTCTCATGTTGCTGTGGGTTCTTTTTCGTGCGCTAAATAATTATGTGTAACATATGGACGTCGGTTTATCGTCTCATCCGAAAGACTAGCACCCAGACCACCACTCATGGTCTAATGGATGGGGGAAAAGTTTCAGGCCCAAACGGGCTACGAACCACCGCACATTTCCCACCCGGACTTTTCGCTTTCTAGGCAGGCGCGTTACCTCTAGACCAGCGATCAGGACAACAGCCACATTTAATGGAGAGATTCTTACCTATGCGACCATTTCTGCCCACATTTAAGGCAGCCGTATTCCGACTTCCGGAATATGTTTACAACACAGCCCACCATGAAGGCCATATAAAAGCGTTTAACTTGTTTAGATTTCAAATTCCGGTTTGAATGTTATAACTACTCACAAAAGTAAATTTTCTTTTTCTCATTAGTTTCATCTCCACTCACTACGAGGTGATTTTAGACAGTGGTAAAAAAGGAGGTAAAGGAGTCCCATAACCTATAAGGTCGTAGGGGAGCGAGGCGTCAGAGACCTCACTTCTCTAGGGCCAGTATATTGAGGGCGGCGCCCATCTCCTCTCCCTCGCTGCTTTACCTTCCCTGACCCTAAAGAAGCAGGTATCCATTTACAGCTGGGTGAACTGGGGGAACTGTACTGAAGCCAAGGCGCGCAAACGGTCACCCATCCAACTGGTACGCTCGACGCTGCTTAACTTGGCTGGGGGAAAGCGAGTGCTCCGACCACTGAGCTATCCCGTCCCCAGACAGTGGTACATTCACGTTAAGAATGTACAGGGGGGGAGGGGGGGAGGGATGAGGGGAAGGGTGGACGGATGGAGAATGTAATGGATGTTGATAAGTCTGTAAGATTACATTTACAGTAACTCTCCTAATGGTGACTGGCAAATACTTTCTACAACTAATACTGGGACATGCGACTTGGAATTATACAGAAGACTTTTGATATTTCCATATTTTTAACTGAAATCTATTCCTTTGCTTTTATTCGAGGCACTGAGTACATGGCGATCAAACAATATAATGAAGGACTGATATCATAGCCGAACAACTGCAGAAACCTTTTTTTTTTTGAATTCACAAAAGTAAAAAACCCTATAGTCAAAACTAATTGCTCAGTCGTTACTGTGTCGTTACGTGGTTCTTGTCTTAAAGTGGAAAGGCTCAACGGAGATAAGAACTCCTCCCTCGGTCTGGAAATTTCCTGTGGAAACTGACCTTCACCTTTCCTTCACCAGGTGGTCTGGCTGTCAATGCACAGACTGCAAATCGCGAGACAAACGATTCCAGATCGGAACGTTCCTGCTATCTCGTGAGAGTATGCACATCGGTAAATTAAAAACAATGTGCAAGGTAGTTTTTAAAATAGTGCACAGTTTGGATCGGATTCGCGCAATTGAACGTCTTAATCCAGTTAGCGACAATAAAACCAGTTAAGGACACCATGGTCGTTCTTCATTGTCATAGCCAAGCTGACCTCAAGGGCCAAACCAAAGCAGACGATCCATCTTCTTTTTGGGCCTGTTTATATATATATATATATATATATATAGAGAGAGAGAGAGAGAAGAGAGAGAGAGAGAGAGAGAGAGAGAGAGAAGACAGACAGACAGACAGCAGACAGACAGACAGAGAAAGAGAGAGAGAGATGAGAGAGATGAGAGAGAGTGTGTGGGTATGTGTGTGTGTGTGTGTGTGTGGTGTTGTATGTGTGTGTGTGTGTGTGGTGTGTGTGTGTGTGTGTGTGTTGTGTGTGTGTGTGTGTGTGTGTGTGTGTGTGTGTGTGTGTGTGTGTTCCAATGCTGTCTTCAAATTTTACATTTATAATGATTTTTTATTCAAATCTTTGGCAGCATGTTGGCAATGATGAAGGAGTTGTGATGGTTATCTCCCCCTGTTTTCCTTCACCACTTTTGCCGTGCGTGTGTTGTGTGTGTGTGTGTGTTCGTGTGTGTGTGTGTGTGTGTGTGTGTGTGTGTGTGTGTGTGTGTGTGTGTGTGTGTGTGTGTGTGTGTGTGTGTGTGTGTGTGGTGTGTGTGTGTGTGTGTGTGTGTGTGTGTGGTGTGTGTGTGTGCGTGTGTGTTTCTCCCTGTCAGCTTGTTTTCCTTCAGAAAAAAAAAACAACACTTTTTTTTTAAGCGTGTTTAAAATTCTGCCTTCAGCCTTTTTAGACTTCAGCTTTGGCCTGTCCACTGAAACGCGAGTGATGGAGTGTCGGTGCTAGTTTTTTTTATCAGATGAGATGATAAGCCCAGATTCTGAGTGCAACATGCATAATTAGTGAACGTTAAGCACACACACACACACACACACACACACACACACACACACACACACACACACACACATATATATATACACACACGCACACACGCACGCGCGCGCGCACACACACAAGAAGTTGTTTCGCACACACACAC
Source organism: Rapana venosa (assembly GCA_028751875.1). Taxonomy (NCBI): domain Eukaryota; kingdom Metazoa; phylum Mollusca; class Gastropoda; order Neogastropoda; family Muricidae; genus Rapana; species Rapana venosa. Next base: position 20,884,510 of record CM054164.1, read on the forward strand.
ACAACACAAAGATTCAAGATTCAAGATTTAATTCCTTTCACACACACTCACACACACACAACACACACACACACACCACAACACACACACACACACACACACACCACAAAGAAAGTGTTATTCCCAGCAGAATTCTATGGCGAAAAAGTCACTCCTCTAAAGAAACAAGTACCCAGTAAAAGTTTCCCCAAAATGTAATGGAGGGCGCTTCACTTGTGGCGACTTGTTCTCTGTCAATAGAACAGCTGAAATTTCCCTCAGAGAAATCTGCCTTGCCTTAAAGTTGCATACAATACAATACAACACAGTGCATTACAGTACTATGGAATATACTGCAATATAATGTATTACAATCCATTGCAGTGCAATGCAATACAGTGTTATAAATGTGCTCATTAGTAAAACAGTACAATACTCACAACACATACACATACTACAATACGCACAACAAAATACAACACTACAAATACAACAATACAGTGCGCATCACATCAACAAACTCGATGAGTACTATAAACCGATGCCCGTGTGCGAACGCACGCAGAACATCTTGCGCACTTGAAATTCCTGTTCCGCTTTTCGTAAGAGTAGGCCATTGTGTGCCGTGTTGGAAAGATGACAGAATTTACAAACTCGCATACAGGGGACTGAATGTAAAAAAGCACAGAAGTGCTTATTCCATTATCCTCGATATAAAAGAATAAAATATAAAAAATAAATATAAAAGAAAAGAAAACAAAAAAATACAATATAGATACAACACAATACAGGACAATACAATACAACCCAATATGACAAAGATAATACAGTATTATCGAGTACAGTATCGTACAATTCAATGCAACGCAATACAATACAAAACGTTACAACAGAAACCACTGGAATACAATGCACAAATGACCATTAGGAAAACAGCCCCATGAAGCAAAGGTGCAGCAATATCATGATATAGCCACAAAACCCACGACAACTGCACCACCCATCAGCTATGGCCGCGGGTATGGACCACGCCAGCATATCCTGTCAGTCTGTGTGAGGAATAACGCCCTACACCCGCAACCATTACCTGCTTCCACCACCACAACTCACCTCCACCACCCACCTGACCACCACCACCACTACCCACTCCCAACCACCCACAACCACCCCACCACCATCCCCACCACCACTACCCACTCCCAACCACACCCCACCACCCCATCACCATCCCACCCCCCACCCTACCACTCCCACCACCTCACCACCACCACCACCATCCAACACCCCTACTACCACTATCCACCACCATCCACCTCACTCATCACCACCACCATCCACTCCATCCCCCACACCACCCCCTTCACTACCCCACACCCTACCATCATCCACCACCCACCACCACCCACCACCACCCCACCCCACCACCACCACCACCGCTACCCATACCCACCACCCAATCATCACCACTCCTACCCCCCCAAAAAACCCAGTCTGGAGTGGGATGGTCTTCACCAAGTTTTGACACACCCCTAACACACACACACACCCCACTCTTGTGTCCTAAACTGGTTTTTATCGTAAAGTGGACAAGCTCAACAACAGAGGAAAGAACTCCTCCTCTCCTGGTCTGGAAACTTTCCTGTGGAAACCTAACCTTCTCCTGTCCTTCACCAAGTGGTCTGGCTGCCAACGCAACAGACTGCAAATCGCAAAGGGGGACGGGATAGCCTAGTGGTTAGAACATTGCCCTCGCAATCTGACGACCCGGGTTCGATTCCCGTTCAAGGGGGCTATTTCCCCCTGGAGTTAACATCAGTGCAGACTCCACTCTCCCCCAAAAGTCTTTCGGATGAGACTATAAACCGAGGCCCCGTGTGCGAACGCACGCAGAACATCTTGCGCACCACGTTAAATCCTGTTCCGCTTTTCGTAAGAGTAGGCCATTGTGTGCCGGTGGGAACGGATGACAAAATTTACAAAACCGCATACATACGGGGACTGGATGTACAAAAAGCACATAAGTGCTTATTCCATTATCCTCGATATAAAAGAATAAATAAATAAAAATAAATAAAAGCAAACGATTCCAAATCTGACAATTCATATTGTCTTTATGAGCTGTGAGGATCCGGTGCCGAAGCAACAAATTTTCCCAGGGAAGTTGGGGAATATTGCGTTTGTTGTTGTTGTTGTTGTGCGTTCCCCAGCTTTACACCCTGGGAGTCACCCAGAACACGCACTCTGACTCACTCATCCCACCTGGGAATCACTGTGAGATAGGAAGTACTTCGGATGAGAAGTTTGCGTGTATGACTCTTTTCAAGTACCTCGCCATAATTATAGTCAGCCATACTCCGACTTCAGAAGATTTTTCTATCACTTTAAAAGGAGACTGCAGGTTGTTATGTTAAGAGCTTGTCATGGCTGAAGGCAATCTCAACACATCATTTTACAACATAACAACATTTTAGTGTAGGCCTTGGCAATTAGCTGACATCAATAGCTGACACAGCTTTTGGCCTGGGCCAAGTATGTACGTTCACAGTCTCGATTGAGTTTTTCTTCATGTCATATTTTTTTAATTGTCATTTATTTGGATCGTTCCAATTCATATAACGTCTCTTCACAAGTTGTGATAATTATAAGGAACAAGTTTTGGATCGTGTTATCAGAATTTATCTGTTGATGGAAAACGATTTACAGAGCAGTTTTAAAATGCTGTCCAGTTAACGTTTGGACCAGGTTCGAGCAGCTGTAAACTGTCATCCTGGGGGAACGGGATATCCTGGTGGTTAGAGCGTTGCACGTTGCGCTCGTGATGTACTGCCCCGGGTTCGAATCCCGTTCAAGGGGATATAATTTTCCCCTGGAGTTAACATCAATGCCGAATCCACTCTCCCCACAAGTCCTTCGGATGAGACTATAAACCGAGGTCCCATGTGCGAACACACGCGGAACATCTTGCACACATGTTAAAACCTGTTCCGTTTTTCTGAAGAGTCCATTATGTGCCGATGGGAACTGATGACAGAATTTTCAAAACTGCATATATACAGGGACTGGATGTAAAAAAAACCACGAGTGTTTATTCCATTATCCTACAAATAGAAGAACGAAAGAAAGAAAGAGAAAGAGAGAGGGGTAGGGAGGGAAAAAGAGAGAACAATTTTAACAATTTGAATGAGAGAGAGAGAGAGAAAGAAAAGAAAGAAAAGAAAAGAAAAGAAAGAAAGAAAGAAAAAGAAAGAAAGAAAGAAAGAAAGAAAAGAAAGAAAGAACAAGTTAGGGACAGGAGTACCATTTTTTTAGACACACACGCACACACACACACACACACAGACAGGGTCTGCACCATGATATTTTCAGCCTAGAGCCTGAGACTCATGAGAGAGAGGTGAGAGAGAGAGAGAGCGAGGGGGAGAGAGAGAGGAGAGAGAGAGAGGAGAGAGAAGAGATGGTTGGGGAAAGGGGGGGGGGGGGGGGGGGGGGGGGGGAGGAGAGGAGGAAGATGAGACAAACACCTTCCAGTGCAGGCAGGACTGACACTCCAAGAACAGACACAGCAAGGTCAGGCAGGTGTGCTGTGCCTTTGTCAGTCACTTAGGAACCAGAACAGACACAGCAAGGTCAGGCAGGTGTGCTGTGCCTTTGTCAGTCACTTAGGAACCAGAACAGACACAGCAAGGTCAGGCAGGTGTGCCGTGCCTTTGTCAGTCACTTAGGAACCAGAACAGACACAGCAAGGTCAGGCAGGTGTGCTGTGCCTTTGTCAGTCACTTAGGAACCAGAACAGACACAGCAAGGTCAGGCAGGTGTGCTGTGCCTTTGTCAGTCACTTAGGAACCAGAACAGACACAGCAAGGTCAGGCAGGTGTGGGGACTGTGCTGTGCCTGTGTCAGTCAGCATGAATGGAGTTCTCCTTCATTAATTCACTTGTTCTTTGTCACGTTCTAAACTGTTACCTTTGTACCTGGGGTTTGTTTGGTCTGGTTTTCTTTGTTTGTTTTGGGTTGTTGTTAGTTTTGGTGGTGGTTGCTAGGGGGGGGGGTGGGATTTTTTTTTTTTTTGGGGGGGGGGGTTGTTTTTGTTTTGTTTTGGGTTTGGTTTGTTTGGGGGGTGGGGGTTCTTGTTAGAGGCCCGAGGTTTATCAACTGGTCAGATTGTTTGCGTATGCGACCGGTTTATTTTTTACACGAACATTAAGGTAGCCACATTCCGACTTCCGGGATACAGTTGGGAAATGAACCTACCAAGTTTGCCAGGACAGTCAGGAAGTACCTCCCTGCTCTCTCCGATTTTCAACTGGCGTGGCTTCTTTTGGTGTGCATGAGTCTGTAAGCACGCAGGTGCGATTGGTTTGGTGTCTCCTCCGAAAGACTTGATATTCAGTGTGATTTTCCCGTCAAACTGGAAAGAACGGGCAAGACTGGGAATCTAACCAAGAACCTTACGGTGTAGTTAATAGGCAGGTGAATGTCTAAACCTTCCTGCCATCTTTCTTCTTTAGACCATTTCATTTTCATGATTCCAACATTTGCAAGGGCAGGAGGGTGTTTAGAAACAAAGAAAGAAAGAAAGAAAGAAAGAAAGAAAGAAGTACTGATGTTAGTTAAGTCCAGGGGAAAAGAAAAGATCGCCTGGAACAGGTGCCTCAGTGGTGGCACGAACCGTCAGATCGTGAGTTCAATACTCTAACCACTAGGCTTCTTGTACGTGCGCTAAATAATTGTGTGTAAGTCACGGTTTATTGTCTTATCCAAAAGACAAGCACCCAGACTACCCCTCATGGTCTAATGGATGGGGAGGAGAAAGTTTTGGGCCTAATCGGGGATCGATCCACCGCACACTTCCGACCCGGACTTTTCGCTTTCAAGGCAGGCGCATTACCTCTAGACCACCGATAAGGACAACAGCCACTAAAGACAGAACAGGGACCGGTGTACTGAGAGAACGCCTGGTATCCCAATGAGGAAATGCCTGGTCAAGTTCCACACAGGGGAGCCAAATAGTTCAGGCCAAAGCTGGAAGGATGGATGACCAGCGTGCATGGTGGCTGTGTATGTGTGGATCTGTGTATGTGTGGGTATTGGTGGGAGGGGGGGGGGGGGAGGAGGAGGCTAGGGCATTGCCTCTCTGGCTGGCTGGCTGTCTGGCTCTCTGAAGGTGGCAGGGTGGTTAAGATGTTCGCCTGCCAACAAGTAAACCGTGAGGTTGTGGGTTCGATTCCCAGCCTCGTCCTTTCTTCCCAGTTTGACCAAAAAATCGAACTGAATGTCAAAGTCCTTCGGATAAGACTATAAACCGAGGCCCTGTGTTCGAACGCATGCAGAACATCTTGCGCACACGTTAAATCCTGTTCCGCTTTTCGGAAGAGTAGGCCACTGTGTGCCGGTGGAAACAGATGACAAAATTTACAAAACCGCATACACACGGGGACTGAATGTAAAAAAGCACATGAGTGCTTATTCCATTATCCTCGATATAAAAGAATAAATAAATAAATAAAATCTCCTCTCTCTCTCTCTCTCTCTTTTCTTCTCTCTCTCTCTCTCTCCTCTCTCTCTTCCACTCTTGTAAGACTAGGCTTGGCCTAAAATCTTCACCCTTGCGTATTAAACTATCATTCCTTCATTCATTTATTTATTCATTCATTCTCTCTCTCTCTCTCTCTCTCTCTCTCTCTCTCTCTCTCTCTCTCTCTCTCTCTCTCTCTCTCTCTTCTCTTCTCTCTCAAAACCAAAAGTACAAACAAAACAAAAAAAGCAAAACTAAAACAAAACAAAAATACAAACAAATTTAAACAACCAAAACCAACCAATCAACCTAACAAACAAAACAAAACAATAACCCGAGCAAATTCAGATCAATTTTACTGTCGTTCACAAAGCAGGAGCCTCTTCACCATACACAATTACCAAGCGTTCCATCAGGCAAAATATCCAATTGGAGTGGAACGATTTGCTACGGAAAGCACAGGACCGCAGGGGCGGAGGAAGCTGGTTGCAAAACGTTCAGGGGTGCCCCTACGGCCTACGGGATAGGTGAAGGCGAGGGATATTTGCCAAAGGCTGCAAAGTGCTCTAACCTCTGAAGTCCGCCTCTTTGCTGAACAATCCTTCATTTTATGCAAAGTAGTGTGGGGAGGGAAGGCCTAGCGGTTAGAGCGTTGAGCTCCTGATCTGACGGCTCCAGTTCGAACCTCCACCCGTTCAAGAGAATTTTTACCATGGAGTTAACATCAGTGCCGATTCCACTCTCCCCAAAAGTCCTTCGAGTGAGACATTAAACTGAGGCCCCGTGTGCGAACGCACGCAGAACATCTTGCGCACACGTTACAACTTGTCCCGCCTTTCAGAAAAGTAGATCATTTTTGCACGGGTAGAAACGAACAACTTTTTTTTTAATATAAGCATGCAGCGTCGAGCGTGGTTACCAGTTGGATGGGTGACCGTTTGTGCGCCTTGGCTTCAGTACAGTTCCCCCAGTTCACCCAGCTGTAAATGGGTACCTGCCCTCTTTAGGGTCAGGGAAAGTAAAGCAGCGAGGGAGAGGAGATGGGCGCCGCCCTCAATATGCTGGCCCTAGAGAAGTGAGGTCTCTGACGCCTCGCTCCCCTACGACCTTATAGGTTATGGGACTCCTTTACCTTTAAGCATGCACACTTGTTTCATGTTTAGACATTATCCCAAAAGACAGAGTGCAGCTACCTTAAAGGTGGGGGTAAACGGTTGCATACTCAAAATCTCTCCAATGGTGAACCTCGAAACTCTAGGGAAGAAAAAATATCATCAAAGAAATTAAAAGTAGTTAATTTAGTGCGTGTGTTTCATGTTAGTCATGGGTGTATCTCCTTTAATATGAGGCTAATACCTTTATGGAGTCAGGATAGCTCAGTGGTCAGAGCACTCGCTTTCTCCAAGCCAAGGTAAAGCAGCTTTGAACGTGGTTACCAAATGGATGAGTAACCGTTTAGCACGCCTTAGCTTCAGTACACTATCCCACTTCACCCAGCTTTAAATGGGTACACCTACCTTCTTTAGGGTCAGGGAAGGTAAAGCATCGAGGGAGAGGAGATGAGCGCCACCCTCAATATGCTGGCCCCTGGAGAAGCTGAGATCTGTGATATTTCGCTCCTCAACGACCACATAGGTTATGGAAACACTTATTTTTAATAACTTGACGTGATGAAACGCTCGTGACTCGTGAGTCGCAAATCCCTGTTATGGGAGCAAGACGGACATCATTATATCAGCCATGGTCTATCGCCTTGAGGTAACCAAAGACCTATGTCATGCTGAAAATAAACTGCTGTACACGTTGTGACATTTACGAGGCTGAAGGAAACCTTAACAAGGCCCATAACCTTCATAAGGGGAGAGCATCGAGAGTGAACAGACGTAACAGAACCATGACAGATAACAGACTGACATATGAACGGGATAGTCTAGTGGTTAGAGTGATGCGATTGCGCTCTTGATCTGCTAACCCGGGTTCGAATCTCGTTCAAGAGGATTTTTCCTCTGGAGTTAACATCAGTGCCGACTCCAGTCCTTCGGATGAGACTATAAACCGAGGTCCCGTGTGCGAACGCACGCAGAACATCTTACGCACACGTTAAGACCTGTTCCGCTTTTCGGAAGAGTAGGCCATTGTGTGCCGGTGGGAACGGATGACAAAATTTACACAATTGTATACACACGGAGACTGGATATAAAAAAAAGTACATGAGTGTAATTTTGTTATAACATGAATGTTGTTTCTGTTAGGGTTTTTTTTTTTAATTCTTTTATTTCGGTGATGATGTGTTTTGCTTACATCTTAGTCCCCGTGTTTTGGCAGTTTTGTAAATTTTGTCTTCCGTTCCCACCGGCACACAATGGCCTACTCTTACGAAAAACCGAACGAGAGAGAGAGAGAAGAGAGAGAGAGAGAGAGAGAGAGAGAGAGAGAGAGAGAGAGAGAGAGAGAGAGAGAGAGAGAGAGAGAGAGAGAGAGATGTTATTTATTTTATTCTTACATTTCGAGGATAATGGAATAAGCACTCATGTTCTTTTTCATCCAATCCCCGTGTGTATGCAGTTTTGTAAATTTTGGCATCCGTTCCCACCGCACACAATGGCCTACTATACGAGAGACAGACAGACAGACCGAAATACAGAGACAGACAGAGCGAGAGAGAGCGAGCGAGAGGAGAGAGAGAGAGAGAGAGAGAGGGAGAGAGAGAGAGAGGAGGGAGAGAGGAGAGAGAGAGAGAGAAAGAGAGAGAGGAGAGAGAGAGAGAGAGAGGAGAGGAGAGAGAGGAGAGAGAGAGAGAGAGGGGAGAGAGAGAGGGGAGAAGACTAGAAACCGAATCTAAACTATTATTTTCTTTCTTTTTATCTCTTTCTTCTTTCTTTTTTGTCTTTTTTTTCCACTTCGCGGTCTATTTTCGCCTCTCTCGACCTCTGGTTTCCTTCCCAAACACATCTTTCGTTTATTTGTTCACCCCTTCACTCACTTGTGCACTCACACATCGTGCTAATTCAGGCTTTTGTAGTAGTAGTAGTAGTAGGTGGTGGTGGTGGTGGTGGCGGCGGCGGCAGCGGCAGCAGCAGCAGCAGCAGCAGTAGTAGTAGTAGTAGTAGTAGTAGTAGTAGTAGTAGTAGGCAGCAGCAGCAGCAGCAGAAGTAGTAGTAGTAGTAGCAGCAGCAGCAGCAATAGTAGTAGTAGTAGCAGCAGCAGCAGCAGTAGCAGTTGTACTAGCAGTTGTTATTGCTGCTGATGCTGCTGCTGTCATCGCTTTTGTTATGATTAGGGTAGTGGTCGTGGTAGCAGTTGTTGTTACAGCTGAGGTAAAGTTCTCTGTATAAAAACTAGAGCTGTTTTCCCTAGGGAAAGCGCATCGCTATTAACACAGTACACTGCCATCTTTTTCTTTATTCTCTTCATTTTCTTTCTTGTCTGTGGATGTAGGAGTTTATTTTCCCACTGGAGTGGCCTTTACTTTTTCTTCGTGTTTCTTTTGCATGTAGGCCTACCTAATTAATGTAACGGTATAGCTCAGAAGTCGAAGCACTCGCTTTCCCCAAGCTAAGGTTAAGCAGCGTCGAGCGTGGTTACCAGTTGGATGGGTCACCCTTTGCGCGCCTTGGCTTCAGACAGTCCCCCAGTTCCCCCAGCTGTAAATGGGTATCTGCCCTCTTTAGGGTCAGGGAAGGTAAAGCAGCGAGGGAGAGGAGATGAGCGCCGCCCTCAATATGTTGGCCCCTGGAGAAGTTGAGGTCTCTGACACCTCGCTCTCCAAACGACCACATAAGTTATGGGACACCTTTACCTTTTATGTATGTTGTGTAAAGCCGCATGGTACTTCCTTGTCTCGTCAAAAAAATAAATAATAATACCCCGAACCTTTATAGCCAAGTGAATGGACAGAAAATTCAACAGTAGACGGGGATTAAGCCCGTAGCCACTCACTTTCTAGACTGATGGAAGCAACAGACTGCCAGATTGATAATCCTCCTCACCCTCACCTCACCTTTCCCATAGTTCGTGGACCGTGGGGGCACCACTGAAGATTTTGCAACCAGCTTCCTCCACTCCCCGCGGTCCTCTGCTTTCCATAGCAAATCGTTCCACTCGAGGCCAGTGAGCGCAACTGCCAATCCACTAGGCCCTAGATGGAAGCCAGGTACACCACCATTTGATTAGGGAAAGGAGGAGGGCGGGGTAGGGGTGGGGGTGGGGAAGGGGTTGTTAGGATATGCATCCCCCCCCCCCCCCCCACCCCCCTGAACTTGACTGGTTTGTAACATTCCAAACCATTAGCGCGTTACGGTGTAGGCGTTCCTTGTAAGCCTGTACTGGGCTCTGTGAAAGTGAAGACTTGGTAGCATTTCAGAACTTTGAAAAGATGAGAAATTGTATTTAAAGCTATGATATAGGATTATTCAAGTTGAAGAAGTTGTGTCATTTTAAAACCTTTCTAAATTAAATAATACTGCCACTTGGTATGTGTGTGTGTGTGCATGTGTGTGTGTTTAGTTTATTTATTCTTTCATTTAGAGAATAATGAAATAAGCAATCGTGTGCTTTTTTTTACATCTAGTCCCCGTGTGCATGCAGTTTTGTAAAGTTCTCATCCCCTCCCACTGGCACACAATGGCCTAGCTCCTATGAAAAGCGGATCAGGTTTTAATGTGTACGCAAGATGTTCTGCATGCGTTCGCATACTGGACATCGCGGTTTTTTTAGTCTCATACGAGGGAATTTTGGGAAGAGTGGAGTCGGCACTGATGTCAACTCCAGGGAAAAATCCCTTTGAACGGGATCCGAACCCAGGTCAGCAGATCACGAGTGCAATGCACATTATGCAACGCTCAAAATAACCAGGCTATCCCGTCCCCCTCCCGTTGTCAGAGAGAGAGAGAGAGAGAGAGAGAGAGAGAGAGAGAGAGAGAGGAGAGAGAGAGAGAGAGAGAGAGGAGAGAGAGAGGAAAGAGAGAGAGTGAGAGAGAGAGAGAGAGTGAAAGAGAGAGAGAGGAAGAGAGAGAGAGAGAGAGAGAGAGAGAGAGAGAGAGAGAGAGAGAGAAGAGAGAGAGAGAGAGAGAGAGGAGAGAGAGATCTACACAGTTTTTCCATTTACCAAGATTGCATAATGGAGATACCCCCACGCCCCTACCCCTCTCTCTCTCTTCTCTCTCTCTCTCTCCCTCCCTCCCTCCCCCCCCCCCCCCCCCCCCCTCTCTCTCTCTCTCTCTCTCTCTCTCTCTCTCTCAACTCTCCGTTTGTTTAGACGCACATGCACGTGTGACACTCTGCAGAGACCCAGTGCCGAAGCGGTGTGAGTTTTGCACGTGCAGCTATATACACTGTCATGAAGCATGACGGTGTTTTGCAAGCGGTTCACTCATTTTCTTGTCAGACCAAGGAGATGATGGCGAATCCACGTTTGAGAAGGGAGGTGAAGAACCGGGGAAGATGAGATGAGGAAGATAAGGGGAAGAGGGGGGGGGGGGGGGGGGGGGGGGGGGGGGGAGGGTGCAAAAGCTTGGGAGAGATGGAGGAGGGGGGAAGGGATAGCACTGAGTGTGGGGTCATTTTATTTAATTTATTTTATTATTCTTTAAAGCTCTCATGTGTTTTTTTACAATCAAGTCCCCGAGTGTGTGCAGTTTTGTAAATTTTGTTTTCTGTTCCCACCAGCACACAATGGCCTACTCTTTCGAAAAGCGGAACGGGTTTTAACGTGTGCGCAAGATGTTCTGTGTGCGTTCGCACACGGGACCCCGATTTATGAGGGAGGGGGGGGTGGAGTCGGCACTGATGTTAACTCCAGAGGAAAAATCTTGAACGAGATTCGAACTCGGTTCAGCAGATCACCCTAATCACCAGGTTATCCCGTCCTGGTCAACTGGGTTTTGAACCTGGACACAGCTCATATTGGGTTGTTGTTTTTTAAATCTCGGATTCCCCACGAACAAAGCACTAAGCCAGCGGTATTGACCTGTCTTCCTCCCATCTTCTCCCAGTTGTGCGTAGTTCCTTATATATTTTGCCGCTGGGGCTATCTGTGCCCCTTTTGTTCAAAAAAGAAAAAGAAAGAAATTTGTTGTTGTTGTTGTTGTTAGTTCCCCAGCTCTGAGGTCCGTCACCCAGAATGTGCACTATGACTCACTCCTCCCACCTGGGGACTACGGGATAGGTGAGGTGAGGTGAGGAGGATTAGCAATCTGGCAGTCTGTTGCTTCCATCAGTCTAGAAAGTGAGTGGCTACGGGCAACTTTCTATACTAATAATAATAATAATAATGTATGGAATTTATATAGCGCTGAATCTTGTAAAGCAACAAATCAAAGCGCTCAGATTTTATTTCATACCACTTTAAGTCACGGCAGATTTCTCTCCGTGAAATTCGGGCTGCTCTCCCCGGGGAGAGCGGGAGAACGCGTCGCCACTTAGCGCTGCGCCAACCTTTCACCCTTTTTTTTCTTTTTTTTTTCTGCAGCTGTATTTGTTTCCCTATCAGAGTGGCTTTTTTCTAAGAATTTTGCCAGGGACAACTCTCTTGTTGCCGTGGGTTTTTTTACGTGCGCTAAATAATTACGTGTAACACACGGGACCTCGGTTTATCGTCTCATCCGAAAGACTAGCGCCCAGACCACCACTCACGGTCTAATGGATGGGGGAAAAATTTCCGGTCCAAACGGGGTACGAACCGCCGCACACTTCAGACCCGGACTTTTCGCTTTCTAGACAGGCGCGTTACCTCTAGACCACCGATCCACCACTATACTAGGCTATAAAGGTTCAGGGGGATTTTTTTTGTGTTGTTTTTTTGACGAGACAAGGAACTACCATAAAAGGTACGTGGTCGTTTGGGGAGCGAGGTGTCAGAGACCTCAACTTCTCCAGGGGCCAACATATTGAGGAGAGCGCTCATCTCCTCTCCCTCGCTGCTTTACCTTCCCTGACCCTAAAGAGGCAGGTACACATTTACAGCTGGGTGAACTGGGGGACTGTCTGAAGCCAAGGCGTGCAAAGGGTCACTGTGAGATTGAAATTAGCACAACTGAATGAGAAGTTTTGCGCGTATGACTGTTTAAAGTATCTCGCCATATAGGCAGCCATACTCCGTCTTCAGAGGATACATGGATTTGAATGGGAAGTAAGAGTTAAAATGATGAAACAAATAAACAAACAAAAAAGACCCGATTGCTCACATTCAGTTTTCTAAAGAAATAATCAAAGAGGATGGTCTTGACTTTGACTTATGCCTCTTGGTTCTTTGGGGGAAAATAGGGGGTGCAAAA
>CM054164.1:20897777-20962777 GCA_028751875.1 Rapana venosa
CGGAATGTTAACTCCAAAGGGAAAAAATCTTGAACGAGATTCGAACTCGGTTCAGCAGATCACCCTAATCACCAGGTTATCCCGCCCTTTGGTCAACTGGGTTTTGAACCTGGAAAACAGCTCATTTTGGGGTTGTTGTTTTTTTAAATCTCGGATTCCCCACGAACAAAGCACTAAGCCAGCGGTATTGACCTGTCTTCCTCCCATCTTCTCCCAGTTGTGCGTAGTTCCTTATATATTTTGCCGCTGGGGCTATCTGTGCCCCTTTTGTTCAAAAAAGAAAAAGAAAGAAATTTGTTGTTGTTGTTGTTGTTAGTTCCCCAGCTCTGAGGTCCGTCACCCAAGAATGTGCACTATGACTCACTCATCCCCCCTGGGACTACGGATAGGTGAGGTGAGGTGAGGAGGATTAGCAATCTGGCAGTCGTTGCTTCCATCAGTCTAGAAAGTAAAGTGGCTACGGGCAACTTTCTATACTAATAATAATAATAATAATGTATGGAATTATATAGCGCTGAATCTTGTAAAGCAACAAATCAAAGCGCTCAGATTTTATTTCATACCACTTTAAGTCAGGGCAGATTTCTCTCCGTGAAATTCGGGCTGCTCTCCCCGGGGAGAGCGGGAGAACGCGTCGCCACTTAGCGCTGCGCCACCCTTTCACCTTTTTTTTTTTTTTTTTTTCTGCAGCTGTATTTGTTTCCCTATCAGAGTGGCTTTTTTCTAAGAATTTTGCCAGGGACAACTCTCTTGTTGCCGTGGGTTTTTTTACGTGCGCTAAATAATTACTTTGAAAACACACGGGACCTTCGGTTTATCGTTCACCCGAAAGACTAGCGCCCAGACCACCACTCACGGTCTAATGGATGGGGGAAAAATTTCCGGTCCAAAGGGGGTACGAACCGCCGCACACTTCAGACCCGGACTTTTCGCTTTCTAGACAGGCGCGTTACCTCTAGACCACCGATCCCCCAAACTATACTAGGCTAAAGGGGTTCGGGGGGGATTTTTTTGTGTTGTTTTTTTGACGAGACAAGGAACTACCATAAAAGGTACGTGGTCGTTTGGGGAGCGAGGTGTCAGAGACCTCAACTTCTCCAGGGGCCAACATATTGAGGAGAGCGCTCATCTCCTCTCCCTCGCTGCTTTACCTTCCCTGACCCTAAAGAGGCAGGTAACACATTTACAGCTGGGTGAACTGGGGGACTGTCTGAAGCCAAGGCGTGCAAAGGGTCACTGTGAGATTGAAATTAGCACAAACTGAATGAGAAGTTTTGCGCGTATGACTGTTTAAAGTATCTCGCCATATAGGCAGCCATACTCCGTCTTCAGAGGATACATGGATTTGAATGGGAAGTAAGAGTTAAAATGATGAAACAAATAAACAAACAAAAAAGACCCGATTGCTCACATTCAGTTTTCTAAAGAAATAATCAAAGAGGATGGTCTTGACTTTGACTTATGCCTCTTGGTTCCTTGGGGAACATAGGGCTGCAACAACACCCCTCCAACGAACTCGGTTTTGGGAGATCCTCTTCAGCTCGGCCCATGTCATTCCGGCTGCCTTCGTTTCTTCGTCAACACTTCTGCGCCAGGTCTGCTTTGGTCGACCAACTTTCCGCTTCCCTTGTGGATTCCAGTCAAGGGCCTGTCTGGTGACATTTGACGCAGGCTTGCGGAGTGTATGGCCGATCCACCCCACTTCCTTTGTTTAATGATGGACTAAATTTGGGGTTTGTCTGGTCCTGTCCCACAGTTGTTTGTTGGATTGACTTCCGGCCACCTGATGTTGAGGATGTACTGAGGCATTTGTTGGGTAAAAGACTGGAGTTTGTGGGTGTTGGTTTTTGTTACCCGCCAGGTTTTCTGAGCCCAAAAAGTAGGACCGATTTGACATTGGTGTTTGTAGATCCGAAGCTTTTTTTGAAATGAGAGGGCTGTTGACCTCCAAATTGGGCCCCGAAGGGTGTTGAAGCGTGACGGGCTTTGTTGTTTTCGGCACTTGATGTCTTCATCTGTTCCCCATCTTTACTGACACACTGCCCAGGTAAATAAACTTGCTGACTTCTCTTGAGGGGTTTCTTGCTGCAGTCGCACTGGGTTCAGTGTTTTGTTGTTCACCCTCATGATCTCCGTCTTCCCCGATGTTGATTTGGAGGCCAGTCTTTTCAGCTTCGTCAGCAACACGACAAAGTTTCTCTTGTGCGTCTTGTTGCCTGTGGGAAGAAGACTGATGTCATCTGCGAAGTCCAGGTCTTTCCAGCTGCTTATGAGGGTCCACTGTATGCCGGTTCTCCTGCTTGCTGGGGGGCTTGCCGCATTATCCAGTCAACCACCAACAGGAAATGGTTGGCGACAACAGACAGCCCTGACGAACACCGGTCTGTACGGGAAGGCTTCCGTCAGTTTCCCTTCATGGATGACTTGACAGGTGGCATCTTCATATAGCTGCTGGATGATGGTGATGAACTTTTGGGGGAAACCCATAGTGATGCATCAGTTTCCAAATGACATCTCTGTCGACGCTGTCCAAATGCCTTCTGGAAGTCGACAAAGACAAATTATGGGGGGGTCTGCCACTCCAGGGATGCTAAAAATGATGATGCGCATTGTGGCGATTTGATCTGTGCATGATCTGTCTTGCCTAAAACCTGCCTGTTCATCCCCAAGTGTCTTGTTCCGTGCTGTCTCAGTCTGTCTAGCATGATCCTTTGTCTACTTTCCCGGGATGGACAGTAGCATGATTCCTCTCCAGTTGTTGCAGGAGGACAGGTCCCCTTTCTTTGGCCTTAACGAGATGGCCTTTCTTCCAGTCTTCTGGTACACTCTCTTGCTCCCAGATCTTGTATAGGAGTGGGTATAAACATCTCTGGAGGTTTGGGTGTCCGCCTTCAGTGCTTCAGGTGGTATACCCTTTTGGGCCTGCTGCTTTGCCTGATTTGAGTGATTTTGATGGCTTTGGTGATCTCATTCTTGTAGGGGGGCTTGTTGATGCCAAGGATTTCAGTTGGGGGGGATGCAGCGGCTGGGTGGTGCCCGGCTGTGAGCGTTTCTTTGAGGTGTTTTCCACTGCTCTTGGTCCCTCCTCACCTGGATGGTATTGGCCATTCTACTTTGACAGGGCAGCTAGGTTTGTTGGTTTTTTTTCCGAGGGGGTTTTCGTGATCTGTACAGTCTCTATATTTCTTTGGGCCTGCTGCAGTCTCTGCTTCCTGAGTCAGTTCCCAATGATTTTCTCTGTCTCTTCTTGCATTTCTCTTATGCCCGGTTTTTGTCCCAGTAGCATGCTTGCAGTTCCTGTTTCTTTTCTTGATTTTGTGTTTGGTTGATCTGATCTTTCAGCTGTTTTCTCTCGGTGATCAGTGCCCAGTTTTCTGGTCAGCCACTCCTTGGATTTTCTTGTTCTCTTTCCCAGACTGTGGGGTGGTGTCTTCCAGGTCTCACGTAGACTCTGCCATTTTCTCTTCGACTGTTTCCCTTTCAGCTGGGAAGCACACTGAAGGGTTTTTTCTCAGTTCGAGCCTGAAATTCTTCTATTTTTTTTCTCTTTCTCAGGGTTTGCACATTGAACTTGTGTTTATGGCTTCTGCCGGGCGTGTAGGCTTTGAGCTTGGTCTTGAGGGTGGCAACAACAATGGGTGGTCTGATGGCGGTCTGTCCGCGCTTCACCCTGACATCATGCAGGGGCTTTCCTTCTCCACTTTCGCCCGATGGTGAGTGGTCAAACTTGGGTTTTCTGTCTTGCCATCGGGGGAAGTCCATGTGGGCTTTGGGACTTCTTGGAGGAAGATGTTTCCTTTTAATGACCAGTCGTTAAACATGCAAAATTCTGTGAAAAGGGTTTTCCATTTTATTTTGTTCTCCAGTGCCATGTTGCCCTGAAACAGTTCTGTTTGTGTTGTCCCTTCCCCACTTTGGCATTCATGTCTCCCATTAGTATTTTTTTAGATCCCTTTTTTGTGCTTTGTCCATGTGGTCTGGACTTGTTCAGAAGAAGTTTCTTATCTTCTACTTCTTATTTGTTGGAGCGTAGGCACTGAAAAGATGGTAACCTTTCTGCTTTTGAGTTGAAAACGGCGTGAGGATCCGTGGTGACACGGTTCCCAGGACAGCAGTGCTTGCGTTGCTTCGGTCTCATCAGCAGCGCTACTTTCCCTTGTGTGGGGTGGCTCTTTCCCGTCCCGAGTAGATGATAGATGTCTCACTCGAAGCTTTTTCTGCCCGGTTTCCTTCCATCTGGTTCGCACAGGCCAAGGATCTTTGTTTGTACCTTGAATTTCCTACTCACCTGTGTGTTTTCCGGTTTATACAGGGTTCTGATGTTCCAGGTCCCTATCCGGTTGTTGACTTGGTTGTTAAAAGAGTTGTCGGCGCACTGGCTTCCCGAAGGCTTTCACCACCCACGCGTCATAGGCTCTACCAGAGAGGACTCTTCCCCAACCATGTCGCTCGTAAGAGGTATCGTTGCAGTTTCAGTAACAGAAGTGGGTTTTTAAGTGAATGGGTCGTTAGCCCAATGCACAACCCCCAACCTGGAGGACCAGGGTGCATCGTTTAGTCTGGCTCCTCTCCCCCAGACCTGTTGAGCATGGTTGAACCTGCCAGAGGCCGAAGCCCCCGCCCACATAGCTCTGGGGGTCATTGAAGCACGCAAGCCATCCCACCACGACAAGGTGATACACCATCGGGACAGAAAGAGGATGGTCTAGTGGTGATACTAATAACACATAAAAATCATTGTGTCGTATTCCACTTTAAGTCACCGCAGATTTCCCTGCATGAAATACAATACATTTCATAGGCTCCTCTTCCCAGGGAGAGCGCGTTGCCACAAGAGCAGCGCCCTGTCAGAGTGGCTTTTTCTGAAGAACTTTGCTAGGGGCAGGTCTCTTGTTGCTGTGTGGCTTTTTACATGCGCTGAATAATTATGTGTAACAACACAAGGACCTCGGTTTACTGTCCCATCCGAAAGACTAACACCCAGACCACTCATGGGGGTCTAACGAATGGGGGGGGGGGGGGGGGGGGGGGGGGGGGGGGGGGGGGGGGGGGGGGGGGGGGGGGGGGGGGGGGGGTGGGGGGGGGGGGGGGGGAGAAAATTTAAACCCAGGATAAAACCACACCACACTTCCACCCACCCTAGACTCTCCCCCCCCCCCTCCCCTCCCACCCCCCCCCCCCCCCCCTCCCCTACCTAAACCTCTACTCTGCTACCCTTCCCCTCACTACCTACCCCCTCCCTCAGCTACCTACCCCTCCCTTACCTATAACCCCCCTTCCCTACCTATCCCCCCCCCCCCCATCCCCATCCCCTCCCCACCCCAGCTACCTACCCTCCTTACCTATAACCCCTCCCTTACCTATCCCCCCCCCCCCCCCCAGCTATCTACCCCTCCCTTACCTATAACCCCTCCCTTACCTATCCCCCCAGTACCTACCCCTCCATTACCCCTCCCTTACCTATCCCCCCCCCCCCCCAGCACTATCTACCCCTCCCATACCTATAACCCCTCCTTACCTACCCCCCACTACCTACCCCTCCCCATTACCCCCCCCAACCCCCCTCCATTATCCCCCCCCCCCTACTACCTACCCCTCCATTACCTATCCCCCACACTAATACAAACCCCCCCCCCCCCCCCTGCCTATCCCTCCCTATCCCCCTCCCTACCCTTTATCTATCAACTCACTTCCCCTCTACACACTACTACTCTCCCCTCCCCAACTACCTCCCTATCTATCCCCTTCCCCCCCCCCACCCCCTCCCCACCTATTCCCTTCCCCTCCTTCCCTCCCCATTATCTATGCCCCAGCTATCCCCCTCTCTCTCTCCCTGCTACCTATCCCTCCCACCCCTTTATCTATCTCCCAGCACCCTCCTACCCATTCATCTTCCCATTAAACCCACATATCCCCTTATTCTAAATTTGGGGGAGGGGGTTAAACCAACAATAACAACTACAAAACAAACATCACAAACAGTGGAAGATAGACAACACACCTCCAAAACTTCGGAGGATTAGAAGTTAGGGGGGTGACCCCAACAGGGATCTGAAATTCCTAACTGAACTGCTAAAGGTAATGCAGGTGCTTTTTATGACATATCATTAAACTAACAATTCCGAACTTTAAGGGTGTCTTTTCCTATATCTGTTCAGAAATTGAGAAGAAGAAAAAAGCTAATTCCAAATCTTTCAGTTTCACTCTGTCCTTGTTTCACATAGGTAAACAGTCGAGTCTACAATTTTGTATAAAAATTGCTGCTTCATTTTCATTACATACAAATTTGTATGTGGACATCTGAACGATTTTAAACAATAAAGAGGAATATAACTGTTTATGATAGCATATGAAGGGGAGGTAATATTGTTATAAAAATAGGATGGAAGTTTTATCACGCACATAGAATGTGTTCCCTTGTGGGGATGCCAGGGGCCTGTCAGTATAAATAGCATCCCCATCTTCTGGAAATTCTGTGCTAGGAATACCCTCTTTCCTATCTTTCTTCTTTCTTGTTCCTTTTCTTCCTGTCACCTCTTCCTTGTCTATTTTCTGCCTTTTTTGGTCCATTCTCCTGCCTTTTTTTTCTAGAAAGATTCAAAAGAGAACAATTTCCTCTTATGCTGAAGTCAGATGCGCTGGACCTGACTTGTCAGGCGCTTAACGGCAGCGCAACGCATTTTCGCTCATGTGACAGAGAACAGTTGCTGTCCAAGCGTTGGAAGAAGGAAAAGTAGAATGTGTTAAAAAAAATATAATAATAATAATAATAAACACCAACAACAACAAACGCTCCAGTTTAGCAACTTTCATATGCAGCCTAACGTAACATGTGTAAAATAACTTACACCTTTGAAGACAGCTGTCACTAGCAAATTTGTTGGAGGAGGGGGGATGGGTTAATAAATCCAGGACATACTCGGCATGGCCTGCTTTCTTTGGCCTTACGGGATGAAAAAATATATGTGACTGTTTTTCAGGTTGGTTGTGTTGGATGTTTGAAGGGTGTAGGTCTTGATCTTAAAGTTGTAGTGAAAGTTGTTATAGTAATTGAAAGGTAAATTAGGTGAAAGTCTTGACATAGTCCGTGGTCAGTAGGGCAATAAACAACAAGAAATAAAAATCATCGTCATCATCATCATCATCATCATAATGATGATGAGGAGGAGGAGGAGGAGGATTTATATAGCCCTATGTCTTGTAAAATATCAAAGTGCTTGCATTTAACCTATTCTTACACGTGCAACCAAATCACAAATAGGTTAACAAATTCAAATTTACACACACACACACACACACACACACATTACGAAGGTTATACACTTTGGTCAGTTGATGGGAATTTTGGCTGTTAAAGGCAGGGACAGATTTGAGATGTAACAGAAGGGGAAAGTCTTAGGTTTGAAATAAGTATGTCTGGAGGCTGGATTTAAAAGTGTCATAAGCAGGCTTTTGACGAAGGAAGAGAGAAAGGTAATTCCAGATCGATAAACCAGAAATAGAGAAAGAGGAATACACACACACACACACACACACACACACACACACACACACACACACACACACACACATTTTCTACACGTCATATGCAAACACCCCGCTGTGCACACACAAGTTGTTAGAGCGCACAGGTACATGATACGATATTTAGACGCGTTATGTTTATGGACACATACAGTGGGAGAGACTCGAAATTCGAAATGATTTATTCAGTACAGGCTATTGCCCTTACTGAAGGGGGTACAATACACCAGTTTCAAAGCCAAACAGTGGCCAGGTGTTCCAAATATTAATCTGTAAACATGTCATTTTCAATATGGAGATCAACATAAGCACAACATTTTGACAACAAATGGTTTAAGTAACCTGAAAAAAGAAAATCATCACTGTTTTGATTATGTTCATTTCAGTTGTGTCATCTATAAGCTTTATACAAATAAGTAGACAACAAAATAACATTATTACACTTTTACCTGTGTCTGATATACACAAAACGACCATGATCTTCACCAGCACATAAACCACGTTAGAATACATACATTCAGACTGATACACATAATTATTTATCATATATTTGCCATGCTTCTATATCAGTAAACCTCGGAGCCTCTATAACCAAAACATGACCTGCCTGGTGGTTAGAGTGATGCATTCGTGATTTGCTGACCCAGGTTCGAATCTCGTTGAAGAGGATTTTTCCTCTGGAGTTCACATCAGTGCCGACTTCCACTCTCCCCAAAAGTCCTTCGGATGAGACTAAAAACCGAGGTCACGTGTGCGAACACAACCGGTTCCGCTTTTCGGAAGATTAGGCCATTGTGAGCTGGTGGGAACGGTTGACAATATTTACAAAACTGCATACACAAGGGACTGGATGAAAAAAAGCCCCCCCCCCCCCCCCCAATTCATTTTCTAATTCACGGTATATTTGAACTAACACAAGGACTTTGGATGGAAATTTTCCGTTTTTAATCGACACCAGCTGTAACACCAGTGGGCATGGTTTGAGGAAAAGAAAGGAAATGCCAATTTTGATCAGAACCATCAACTAGCCTAATTCCTGAATTGTAAACTTTAGTTTTCTTTTATTGATTATTCCAACATTCTTCTTCTTCTTCTTCCTTTGCGCTGCCTGGGTTATATTGTGAGACCATATCTTCTAAGGAATTCAGCAGTTGCCTGCAGGTCATCCACAGTACAGTTTCTGCTCCAGAGGCGTGGGCTCAGGCCACACTTCCAGCCTTAGCGTCTGGAGAGTCCTGCAGTCTTGTAGGATGTGGGCCGTATCCTGTTCTTCTTCTCCACAGGGGCACATAGCAGATGGTGCAATTTTCAATTGACTGGCATTCCTCCCCTATCTACAAGAAGAGAACAGAAGGCCCTGATACAATTCCAACATTGATGTAGTAATGACAATGTACATCGACCTGACCCGGATGTAGGCCTACTGAGGGGACAATTATTAATGAATGGAGGTATCATAAAGGGACATGTTACAGTTTGACAGATGTTTCTGGTTTCAATTCTGCTGCTGCTGCTGCTGTTGTTATTGCTGCTGCTGTTGATTTGTTTTTGCAAGATATAGGGCTAAATAAATTCCATTTATCATTAGTATTATCATTAGTATTATTTTCATCATCATCATTGTTGTTATGATGTAGTAGTAGTAGTAGTAGTAGTAGTAGTAGTAGTAGTTAGTAGTAGTAGTAGTAGTAGTAGTAGTAGTAGTCTGCTGCTGTTCCTCTTGCTATTGTTGCTTCTGCTTTTGATGATGATGATTCTGCTGCTGCTGCTGCTGCTGGCTACTAACCAATGGATTTCTCAGTGATGATAGTAATAGTATATTTTGTTTTCCAAACAATTGCCTATCGACTGCTCTCAGTTTATATCCCTTTGACGTTGTGTCAGCCATGAGGTAGTCTCTGTAATCGGGATGAGCGTAAATAAAAACGAATGCATTGAAAGAAATCAGTGAAAAACTCTGTTGTGAAGAACCAGGGTTTGGCGAATAAAGGGAACTAATCCATCCAAAGGTTATGGTATTTTCATAAGTTGCGTGCCTTGCACGTTCATGACGGCACATCCGGAGAAGTGATGCGATGCCAGTGTCGTCTGCCTGCCACTTGCAGAGTTTTTCAAGACAAAGATGCCAAACAGTTGATATGCTGTTATTGTAAACATTTCACATGTGAGTATACTTTTAGAAGTGACTAGCTTTGCATACAATCGGCATGCGTCTTTGAAAAGTTGCAGAATGAGAACGAGCGTTTTGGTTTTTTTCCCGTGCAGCGTTCGGGCATAGTGAAAGTCCAACCAAAACAAAAGATGAAGACTGTGAGGAGTAGGATGTTTGGTGTTGGTTACGTTATACCGTTACTGAAATCGCCTAAAATTTAAAGACGAGTACATTTCTACAGCTGAACAGCAAGTTTACTTATATTACAGTCCATTGCCTGCAGGGAACGCTTAGATATTAATTTTAGAAAGAAACGGGATGTGACTGCAGAATTCCAAGCAGCAGCAGGGTAAGGTCGTTACTGTGAGGCCCTGGTGGAATTAATATTTAAATAATATATAAATGCAATGTGGTATCTATACACTTCAAAATGCATTCGTTTCTGGGATAATATCTGAAGACCAGCTGCAAGCTGGGTTATAGAATGCTCCCCCCCCCCCCCCCCCCCCCCCCCCATGGGGGTGCTGGAGGCTCTTTCACTCAGTAAAAATAGCATCCCTACCTTTTGGAAATTCAGTGCTAGAATTTTCTATTTTTCAATCCCTCTCTTTCAATCTTTTTTTCTGTCTTTCTCCTAGACTTTCTATCACCTCCAGCAAGCTTATTGTCTGCCTTCCCAATCCATTCTCCTGCCTTTTTTTCAAGCAATTTTTTTTTTAATATTGTTTTCATATCGAATTTTCATGATTTTGCCTGTATTTTTTGGTCTGGCAACCAGGTAATGATATTTAGAACACTTGGCTGGGCACAGGACTTTCATTCAGCAGTGTTATTCGCCCATTTGGCATTTTTATGTATATTTTTTTACTTTAAAATGTTTGTTTTTGTTTATATTTCGTTGTAACCTGGGGATGATAAAGTAAGCAGATTGGTTGGTGCCCTCAGCACAGGCTGGTTTATTAGTCTAAAGGGAATGAAATGATTTAGGTATTGTGTTATTCAATGTTGTTTTTTTATCAGATGAACGGTGTTAGATATTTAAAGTTATTAGGTTGTGTTGGTCTTGAAGTGAAAGTTACTGAAGCCATTGAAATGGAATAAGCCTTATAAGGTGACAGCCCTGATATGGCTTTTGAAGTTTTGTTGAACAATATGGAATGGAATGGATCATAGAAGGCAAGACTTTGGCTCAATTTCCAATCTGTGCATATAACATGCAAAAAGAGCTCCTCTGGGAAGTAGCATTGAGGGGAAAACTCAACTCTTTCAACAAGAAAGATGTCAGATCTCTCAGGGGTCTATAGGTTTAGCTATGGTTAATTTGCATTCTTACCACTCACTGGTAGCCCCCTTACATTATATGTACAGTACAAAAGTATGTGTGCAAGTTTTGTATATGTGCACATGTCTGCAGGTGTGTGTGTGTGTGTGTGAAAGTCGAAGTCAAAGTTTTTTTTCCAGATGGTACATTGAATAAGCAGTGCAGGTGCTCTTTTTCATCAAGCCTTCTCTCTAAAAGAACCAAAAAGAAAAAATCATAATATATGCATTATAATGATTATATAGAAGAATTTTTTTTAATAACAAAAAAGAAGAAGAAAAGAAAAACTGACCAAAACAAGTCATGCAGATTAAACAAATAGGCAAAAAAAATCTTTTAAAAAAGATTTGTTTTAAAGCACTCCCACATAAAAAAACAAAGAACAAATGCTCACAGACGCATACATACACACACTCAAACACACACACACACACACACACACAGTCACTCTCTCTCTCAAGATTCTATTGCCCTGCCAGAGTGCGTGACCTCTCTTTGTGTGTGTGTGTGTGTGTGTGTGCGTGCGTGATGCACATTTGGACTTGATGGAACTATTAATTGTTACTTGTTGTATGACTGTGTAAGAATGAGTTGAGTGCAAGCGCTTTTTGTCTCTGCAAGATATAGCGCTATATAAATTCAATTTATTATTATTATTTGAAGTTGACCTGGGAGATCATAAAACCTCCTATCCCTTGTTCACCAGATGCCGCCAAGATTTAAACCGACGACTTCATGGATCCATGGGATTGAAGTCGAACGGTCTTAACCACTCGGTTATAGCATCCATCACACCTCTTTTTAACCCTCTTGTCCCCGATACGGCCGCAGCCGACAGTAACGGAAGCCGCCGCTAGATTCCAATACGACCGCAGCCGACAGTTGGTGCTGCACAAGTAGGCAGTACTTTTCCATCAGACACAGACCTCCTGGTTTTCACACTATGTGTCTGAAAATTGGTGGGCGATGCAGGGAGGGTGTCAGAGGGTGCCAGTGATAAATTTAGACCACTAACATGCATGTAGTGGGGAGGGAAGGAAGAAATAACAGCCAGCAACCGGAACGATTTTCAATTGTTGCAGCGTGGCGGAAAAAAATGGCGTTTTCTTTGGTAGCAGACGATTCATCTGATTAGTGAGACGATTAATTGAATGTTATTGTCTTGGAAGTAGAAACATTTAAACGAGAATGGCTAAGTGAGTCCGATATTAAACGCTTACCAGGAAGAGGAGGAAGGAAATGCTGCAGTTAGGGAGAAGAGTGAGCCAGAAAATAACGTGCTACACAGCACATTCCTGACCTGTGCTACACACATGACTGTGGAGAAATTTGACCTCCTGACCGGTCCACGGCATAGACGCCTGAAAATGTGATGCCTTTTGACTGTTTTCTTACTATTACCACACTTTTGCATTGAAACTGCAATGGCAGAAACGAACAGATATGCCGATAACGAAAATAGCAAGAAGGAAAATAAAATAGGTCTCTGATCTGCCAAGGTACGACAGGTGACAGTAATCTATAATTTGTGCTTTTTGTGATGTGATGTGACCCTGTGCCACCACTATGACTACTTTAGAGACTACCAACATTAAAATTTTGTAGGGTTACAGAAGTTCTGTGTTGTTTCGAATTTGTCACACCTGTGCTGTGACACTGGTGACAGTGTGACAGTCATGTACAATAATACACTTCTGTACACTTAACAAACATGTGGTAGCGCACGCAGATATGAACTGCAGTATAAAGGTCACATGTTGATTGAATATGACTTGTTTTCAAAAGAAAAAATAGTTAAACAAAACTTCTGTCTCCTCAACAGGTGCTATGGGGAAATTGTGTGACACATCCTTGAAGTACTATTGCACATAACCATTGGTAAACACATCAGCTGGGTATCAGTTCCTTATTCGACACTAACATGCATGAACTATTGTCAAATCCATGCAGGATTTGCTGTTTTATCATATATACCATACTTTTACCTGTAATTGATGACAAATAAGGTGACATTGACAAGACATCTGGTGACCAGACACATAAACTTGTGCCTAAATGCAAGTACAAAGACATACCTAGCTTGTGACAAAATTTCAGTTTGTTAGCTTGTCATGCACACACACAATTGTCTTAGGAGTAAAGTAAGTCAGTTGGGGGTAGAAAACCTGCAAAGAATTCAAAATCTACAGGCAGTTAAGCTCTGTAGAATCCAACAACAAGAGGGTTAAATGTATTTTTAAGTGGGGCGGTTGTTGAGAGTTTTCTGTTTTTCCATTCTGTTTGAATTGAAACTTCAAGTTTAAAACATCAGGGTATGTAATCATAACATTACTACAATGAACTGCATGACCAGGCTGATATACTGACTACAGTTGTTCACTACATATGGACAAAGGCAGTATTGTATTTTATCATTTTCTTCTTCTCTGACAGCAACATCAGACGCTCAGACAGCAACTATTTTATCATTTCAATTTTAATCCTTGATGGTAATCGAGGAGGGTCATGTTGGCTTAGCGGGTTGGACCTTTGACACTTAATGCACAGGTGACAGGTTTGATTCTCATTGTCATCTGCCTAGGGCTCAGTCATTCATTCTGTCTCAACATTCCCAGTCAGGATTGTTTGTTGCCCAGCTCTTTGTTTTTATACAAACCGGGCTCAGATATGTTTGCATCTTGGTCAGACAACAGGATGACATTTTATGCTAACAGTAGCTCTATGCTGACCATTTTTCTTTCAAAACAAATCACTAGAAGACATTCTTCAACTCTGGACTGTGTGTATATATATATATATATATATATATATATATATATATATATATATATATATATATATATATATATATATATATGCATTTAGTGTTTGTGATGTAAAGAAATGCAAGACTGCTTTTTCACATCCAGCCCTTCTTTCTTTGGTTATATTAGAGTCCCAGCAGAGGTTGGTTTTAGGGTTGGTTTTGTTTGGGGGGGGGGGGGGGGGTGGTTGTTTTTTTTGGGGGGTTGGTCCCAACCAAGTTAGTTATAAATCTGATTTAGGGACTGTATCAACCAATCACCACCAAAAAGCTCTCTCTCTGTCAACCTACTTTGTCTACAGTACCTCCAACCCTACATAGCAGTTTCACTCTACAGTGTCTGTGTTGTGTTTCAGGTGATGATGACCCAGCCCCCAAGCTCATTCTGGTCTGTCAGCAGTGGCGGACTGCCCCATCCAGGCATTATCCAACACAGGACCATGATCCCACTCGAGCAAAACCAACAATGCTGATCAACCACAGATGAGGAAAGCCTATCAGTGACAGCCAACCCAACTGTATTGTCCAATCACAGATGAGGAATGCTGTTCATTTGTATATATCTCACCTGTGCCAACCAATCAGAGATGAGGAAAGCCCGTCCATCATGGGCTACTCTTCTGTGACATCCAATCACAAATGAGGAAAGCTTATTTTTGCCTATCAACCAATCACAAATGAGGAAAGCTTGTTTATTTTGCATATCAACCAATCGCAAATGAGGAAAGCCTGTCAGTTGTAGACATCTCACACATACCAAGCAACCCCATAGGAACGCTATTTATTTTGTTTAGCTCCACTTTGCCAAAGTGATCGTTATGAATCAGGAAAACCTGGCCATTTTCCATATTTGGCCTAAGCCAGCAATCATGCCTGTCTGTCGTACACTTCTCCTCTATGCAAAGAATCAAGCTGGCTTTTCTTGCACGCTGCACCACAGCCAGTGAAACTGCTTGTGATGTCAACCTTCTCTGTATGTGACATTGGAGCTCTTAGTTTGGTTTAGTTCCTGAATGACTGCTGGACAGCACTTCTTCATTGAAGTTTCATTCGTGGTAAGAAACATAGTATGCAGAGTTGAAAACCATTTTCTGTGGTTTTGTGATGATGGAAGCAAAGACTAATGACAGTTTGGGGAACTGAAAACTGATATATACAGGTTATATATCAGGGGTGACGGTGCAGATACCAGCTGAAGTATCGGCACATCCAGGACAGCTGAAATTGACAGTTTAGGAATGGAAAGACCCTGTCAGTTGTCTGCAGACAGTGAACAGGGCAACTCTTCAGAAAAGGCCTCCAGCGAACAGGTATCAGACAAGAAGTTTGTGTGTGAAGACTGTGGCTATTCCACCAGTCAGTGCAACCACCTGAAACAGCACAAGCTGACACACTCCGCTGACAGACAGTTCCGCTGTACGCAGTGTCACAGCGCCTTCAAGCACCCCCACTACCTCAAGCGACACATGAGAATCCACACAGGAGAAAAACCCTACACTTGCAAAGACTGCGGCGCTAGCTTCACCCACTACTACTCCTGGCAGACGCACGTGAAGACCCACACTGGGGAGAAGCCCCACTTGTGCATGGAATGTGGCCTGGCATTTTCGGAGCCCAGTAACTTGCAGAGACATCGGCAGACCCACAGCGGGGAAAGACCCTTCCTGTGCTCCCAGTGCGGCTTGGCCTTTGCGCGGGCAGGCAACCTGAAAACTCACATGCAGGTTCACAGCGGAGAGAAACCCTTTTCCTGCAGCCAGTGCCCGGCCGCCTTCAGCCGCCTGACCAACATGGAGCTGCACATGAGATCCCACAGCGGGGAAAAGCCCTTTCAGTGCCCTGACTGCGGGGCCAAACTCTCCTCCTCCGGGGCTCTGAAAACGCACAGGAGGATCCACACTGGGGACAAGCCTTTCTCCTGTGACACCTGTGACTCTTCTTTCAGGCAGATCTCGCACTTGCAGAAACACCTTAAAAATCACCATGTCAAAATACCCCAGGCAGTGACAACAACGGACATGAGTGGAACTGGCAACGCCCCGTCACAAACAAACTGCACTTTTAATCCAAACATCACCTTGATTGCACCATCGGATGTCCAGGTGAGTGTGGTACAGACTGTCCAGAGAGCAGGTGGAGGGGACCAGGTGTGCGCTTCTGTGTCGGCCACGCCCTGTGTGCCGGGCATTGTGACCCATCACCCCGTTCAGAGTCTGTCTGTGTCGGAGCAGAGCTGCCTGCAGAGCCTGGTCATGATGCGCTATCAGGAGGCCCAGCCACACATCACCACCCACATGCTGCATCCACAGCCGCTGGTACAGTCCACCCCGGTCGTGTCGGCGGTGACTCCAGTGCCCTACGTGGTGCAGGACACGGTCCCCGTGCAGCAGGCCATGGCCCTGCAGTGGCCAGGAAGGCCGGTCAGCAGCGTCCTGCAGTCGCAGGCCATGCCAGCGTCGGCCGCTTCGCTGCACGGCAAGCAGAACCACAGCTTCATGGAGGCTGTCCGCATGCTGCAGCAGACGGTGACGAAGACTCAGGGGGCGGACCCAGGCTTTGGGGGCAAGAGTGCAGACGCAGGGATGGAGAACCCAACCCTGCTGAACGAGGGTGTATACCACAGAATAGTCTCCCCTGAAGCGATGGCCACATGCGCAGAGATGAGGATGGAGAACCAGGCGGTGTTCAGCGACCGTGTGCAGTACGCTGTGTCGTCCTCTCACCGAGAAGACCAGCCTATGTCCAGTGCACTGGGCAATGTCTTTCACAACGTCATGTCAGGTCAGCTATCAACAGACCTTCAGGCACAAAAGCTGTATTCTAAAATGCTGGGACAAAGGGAGAATGAAAAAGGGAAATGTAACGGAGACCTAGCGTTTGCTAAAAGCCTGCCCTTTGAGGTGGCAGTATCGGGAAAGGGCTACAACTGGATGAAAATCCACTGTGTGCCAGGAGACCAACAAGCGCAGAGACTCCTTTCTCAGTTCCACACAAGTGGACAGGGCTGCAGCTCTTCACAGGGGGTAAAACCTCCTGCCAGAGAGGGAGCTTACGTGACGGTGGATGGAGACATGAATGCCGAGTTGTCAGCTTGTGGTAGCAGTTCAGAAGGCCTGGAAAACTCTATAGATGTGTCCATTTCTCCTGAAAACGCCAAGAGTTCATCCTCCCAGACTGGAGCAGACAGCAACGTGACTTGTTTTGCTCCGTCTCTCTTGCAGACTGTGGAATGGAGAGCAGATATGGGACAGGGCGGTGTTCACAATACACAGTGTACGCCCTCTGTGAAGACAGGTCTTATGCCCTATGTGGTTGGTAGCGTTCAGCAACTGTTTGTCCACAATGCAGACTGCAGAGAAACCCTGATGGCAGATGCCTCCAACAGCAGCGAAACATCGGTCCTAGGCAGTCATGTAGGGTCAGAAAAACCTGGTGGACACACTTCCAACAAAACAGCTGTTGGGGAAACAGTGCAGCAGTATCCACTCTTAAAACTGGACAGCGCAAATGAAGAGAAGAAAACTCAGGACAAAGACAAACGCTTCGTATGTCCACACTGCAGCAGAGGTTTCACGCGTGCAGGCAATCTCAAGGCCCATCTGATCACCCACACCGGGGAAAAGCCCTACACATGTGACCAGTGTCCGTCGGCGTTCAATCGGCCTTGGAACCTGAAACTGCACAAGCGATCCCACTTAAGGGAGAAAGCCTTTGTCTGCAAATATTGCAGTTTAAGCCTCAGCACTGCAGGGGCTTTGAAAACCCATGTCACAATTCACACTGGGGAAAAACCATTTTCTTGTCATGTTTGTGAAGCTTCGTTCAGACTGGTGCGTCAGTTGCAGAAACACGCAGCCACGCATCATTCCGCGGTGTCTTCTGCGGGTCCAGTGTCTGGCGCAAAATGCCTGACCAAGAAAAAAACCAGCCATGCAGAAGGCACTGCCAGCTTCCAAACCAAAAAGCCCTTGAGACCCCCCAGGAAGAGCAGTACTCGAGAGAAACTTTACGGGTGCAGAGAGTGTGGTTTGCAGTTCACAGAACGAAGTAACCGACAGCGACACATGCTGATACACACTGGGGAGCGGCCGTTCCTGTGCGCGCAGTGCGGAGCGGCCTTTGCCCGGGCAGGGAATCTGAAAAGCCACCTGACCATCCACTCGGGATACAAGCCCTTCGCCTGCCACAAGTGTGACGCAAAGTTTAACCGCTCCTGGAACTTGAAGCTCCACCTGCGGTCCCACACAGGGGAGAAGGCCTTCCCCTGTCTGGAGTGTTGGGCCAACCTCAGCTCCTCCAGTGCCTTAAAGACTCACATGAGAATCCACACCGGAGAGAAACCCTTCGACTGCAAGAGCTGCGGGGCCACGTTCCGGCAGTGCGGGCAGTTGCAGAAACACATCAAGATCCACCACACCTTCACCGAGCTCTTTGCCGCCACCATCAACATGACAGAGACTTGCTGAGCACAGTGAGTAAGTAGCCTGCTGCAGCTGTTGCCCAGTTTTCTCAAACAAAAAGCCTGTATAAAGTATGAAACTCCACATACAAAGTGTCTGTTGAAGTACAAAACTGCACACCACACACACACAAAATGGAGTGATGTGCTTCACATGTATAATGATCTGTGTAATAATAAAGTCATACAAAAACACCTCAGTGCCAAATAATCCTCCTTGAGAGCTGTGGGGAACATTGTGGAGACTTTGGAGACAGAAAATTCCCCAAATGTTTTAAGATATCTCCTGACATTCAAACAGAGGGTTTCCTGGTTCTGCCATTGCCAGTGTTGGCCAAACCTTGTCCAGCAAGGTCATCAGCTCCATGGCAGACTCTCGTGGTGTGGCTCTGTGGTTCTAGCTGCCTTCAGACTTAAAGACATTGTGGGAGTTGACTGCATCTGCAGGAATTTTTTTTTTCCAAAACAGGTACCTTGACCACTGAAAGCTGACAAACTGCTGGAGTAAGATCAGAGAAGCAGGAATACTTCCGAGCCAGGGCCCTTTGATCAAAGGTTTTGGGAAATGGTCCCCACATCTGGGAAACTAATCGTAGGTTTGACTGTACAAAGTACAAAACTTGGTGTCTTGGTTCGGTTTTGACTCTTTTTGGCTTAACAGTTACTTTTCTTGTGAGAGTATCTGGTAGACACAATGTGTATGTGTTTGAAGTGGGGGGGGGGTGTTGGCGAGAAAAATGCCTGATTAAAAAAAGAGTTTGAACAATACCTGAGATTCTATAACATGTATGCTTAACCTGGATGAGAATGAAGGTAATGCTGAAAATAGACCACATTTTGAAGAAAGCAGAGCAAGTTCTGAAGAAGAAGTTTTTGAAAATGTACCAAATAAGATTGAGCCAGCACAAATTGCCAGTAGTCATTATAGTGTAAGGAATATCCATACAAACATAAAACCATCCCCCTTTTCATTATGTCAGCCAGAAGCTGCCAATGCAATAATAATGATATGCCTGAAATGTTTAAAAAAATGATTTAGCATCCATTGAATTTTTTTCATGAAGCATACCAAATTCAGTGTACATTAAATTTCATTCAGGCTTCATTCAATGGATTTGCTTACAAGCAGTCAAAATTCTGGCTTTTTTTCACTGAAGGCCAGCACACTGATTTGTGTGTACCGTTCCATAACAGTAGTGTGAAAGATCATAAAATAGCTTGTCGTTGAAAAAGGAAGAAATGAACTTCCTAACGCTCTAGAATCAGTAAGTTTTCTTCTGTGCTTTTCACCTCATCTTGCCAATTTCTAAGGGTCTGTTAAAAAAAAGAAAAGGACTGAAAGTAAAAGTTGGTCACTGCAAGTGAGTTAATGACACTTAAATTGCACTTTAGATTTGTTTGCTTTACAAGATTCAGCGCTATATAAACTCCATTCACTATTATTATTATTAGATTGTTAAGACATTGAGTTAGTGGGTATCAAATATAAAGTGTCCGTCCCTCATAAGTGGGTTTTATTTTTAATCTTTTTATTTGAGGACAATGCAATAAGCACGCATGTGCTTTTTTTTCATTGAGTCCCCATGTGTATGCAGTTTTGTAAAATTTTTGTCCATTCCCACCGGCACACAATGGCCTACTCTTCCAAATAGTGAAATGGGTTTTAACATGCACAAGATGTTCTGCGTGCATTCACACTCGGGACCTCGGTTTATACCTTGGTCTCATCCAAAGGACGTTTGGGGAGTCTACACTGATGTTAACTCCAGAGGAAAAAGCCTCTTGCACGAGATTAGCTTGTGGAGATACATAAAAAGTATCAACGTTTTTTATGTCATTGGTTGATTGAGATGCCTTTGGGTTCAGGTCACACTCAGACCAGCAAAATCTCTTCTGACTGGCTGCATTTGAAAGAAAAATAGGCTAGCATGGCTATTATAAGCATGTAATGTCACTATGGTGTCTTACTTAACTCTTTCTACCCCATTTATGAGTATTCTTGTAAACTTTGTCCAGCGCTATTTCCCCATTCACGAGTATACTTGTAACACGGTTATTTCCAAGAATTACTCGGTCTGATAGCTTAAACTCATTTTCAAATTTTTGTTTAATGCCACATTGGCACTTTCTGTTCTGTGTGGAGTTTCCATTGATCTATTGCCTATCTATTAATATGAATAAGTGCTCAGAGCGTCTGTTAGCTAAAGAAGCCACACAGGAAGTTTGTGAGTGAATTGTGAACTACAATAGCAATGAATCTGAGGATTCGGCAAAATACCATGCTGATGTTAGTAACCATGTGAGTGACTATGGAAGTGATGAAGACTGGTAGATCAAACGCTCTATGGAGTGATCAATGTAGGCGGGGCGAAGTACAGTCATGCCCACTGACGATCACTGATACTCTTTGGAAAATTCAATGTAAATTCCTACAGTTATTGCAATCAATACATAAATAAGTATCTATGCTGAGTTGCGAAGGCAGAGATGATAATTATGTCACTGAGTGAGTGTTTTTGTAACAAAAGCTACTCACATACGAAGCCATGTGTGCTTTGAAATGGTATGCATGGTATGGTCTTTGTTTTAGTTTTTTGTTTTTGTTTCTCTTCAGTGGTAATGTTTCATTTAATGATTTCTATTGAAAACTGTACAGAAAATGTTTTTATTGCTTTCTTTTTTTTTGCCTTGGTTTCTCAAAGCTTTGTTTCATATTAGCAAAATGTTTCTTTTTTTATGTTTACCAATTTTGTTACTTACTTCAAACAAATACTTATTTTTGACTCAATATCTATGAAAACTGGACCATTGGTACTTCATTTACATGACATTAACACTGTGACATTTGAAAACCATCCATTTAATAATTCAGAAGTTAGCACTTGTTTTCTCAGCATGTTTGTGTTTGCATGCACACCTGGCTGCACAGCTGGGCAGGAGGAGAAAACTCATGCCACACAAATGGGGTAGAAAGAGTTAAAATGCCCCCAAAAAATCTGAATCTCAAATTCCTGATCCAGTATGTTCATGAAATACAAAGTGGTTGGGTGACAAATTATTCCCGTTAAGGAATATTGGGAGAGAGTGAGCTAATGCCTCCACTGTCCCAACTAAGGTT
Organism: Rapana venosa; assembly: GCA_028751875.1. Classification (NCBI taxonomy): domain Eukaryota; kingdom Metazoa; phylum Mollusca; class Gastropoda; order Neogastropoda; family Muricidae; genus Rapana; species Rapana venosa. Next base: position 20,919,155 of record CM054164.1, read on the forward strand.
GGCATCCTGGGAGGCAGAAAACAGATGTCAGAAACCTCAGGAGTGACCTTTGAATTTGAAGTAGATTCTGAGACTGAGATCAGATGCTCAATAGCAGAGCTTGGATTCAATTAACAGCTGCAGGCTCAAAGATTTGTTCTGATTTATTTACCACTTTGATTTGTTTTTACAGGATATAGCACTATATAAATTCCATTTATTATTATTTAATTAAAAGACAAAGTAGATCGATGGTCTAGAGGTCTAGAAAGTGAAAAGTCTGGATCGGTAGTGTGCAGTGGTTTAAATCCCGTTTGGGCCCAAAACTTTTTCCCATTCATTAGACCATGAGTGGTGGTCTGGGTGCTAGTCTTTCGGATGAGACGATAAACCGAGATCCCATGTGTTACACAAAATTATTCAGCGCATGTAAAAGAACCCACGGAACAAGAGAGTTGTCCCTGGCAAAATTCTTACAAAAAGCCACTCTGATGGGGAAACAAGTATAGTTGCAGATCAAAACAAAACAAAAAGGGGTGGCACTGCTCTTGTGGCGATGCACTCACCCTGGGGAGAGCAGCCCGAATTTCACGCAGAGAAATCTTGTGACTTAAAGTGGTATAAATAAATAAATAGCAGAAAACAGTCTAGCTAGAGTGATTCTCAAAAAATGTGGTGTAGTGTTTATATTGTGTGTTAATGTCATCTCGTTTTGTCTGTTAAGGGTATAGACACTGGTTTTAAAGTGACCAAATTTATGTGGGGTTTGTTTTGCTTCTTTTTTTTTATTTAAAAAAAATGTAGAATGCTAATATGGAGATTTTTCTTTGTAATTTTTTGTTATATTTAGTTTGTAGAACATCTGTATTTGTATGCCACTTTTAAGTCAGCAGATTTCTCTGTGTGAAATTCAGGCTGCTCTCCCCAGGGAGAGCACATACATCACAAGAGCAGCGCCACCCTTTACTTTTTTTTTTCTTTTCCATTCTGCATGTGTATTTGTTTCCCTATCAGAGTAGCTTTCTTTCTATGGAATTTTGCCAGGGACAACTCTCTTGCTGTGGGTTCTTTTAAGTGCACTAAATGCGTCTTGCGCATGGGACCTTGGTTTATCATCTCATCCAATAGAGCACCCAGACCACCACTCACGGTCTAGGGAAAAGGTTCAGGAACAAACGGGGATCAAACCCAGACTTTTCTCTTTCTGGGCAGATGTGTTACCTCTAGGCCACTGATCCACATATTCTCTGTAAATATGGGCTTTGATTTGTTTGCTTTACCAGATTTAGCGCTATACAAATTCCATACATTATTATCATTATTAAAACACAGGTTTCTTGTATTTGTTATAGATAAAATGGTTTACAAGTTTGAAACATGGAGTTTTGGTGGTCATATTGGATTGTTTCTTCCATGGCAACGGAGCATAAAACAGTAATTAATGGATTTTTAGGCTTTGCAAGTGATGCCCTTTCAATATTTGGGCTGTATGGTCTTCCCAAAGTTGGAATGCAACTACCTAAATGGTTTGGGGGGGAAGGGAAGTGGACTCTTGCGTGTATACACAAAAATCTCACCAGTGTTGAACCTTACAGCTCTAGCCAAGGAACAACCAACCAATGAAAAAAAAAAAAAATGGTAGACTTATAACATGACCTTGTAAACAGAATTTATCAGTTTTGACCCCAATGTCCCACCTTCTCATTTTGTCTGTTAAATTAATGTCATTTTATTTTTCCAGTCTCTTCTTCTCACATTCACTTTGCGTTTGGGAGAAATAGTGGCATGTCCTTTCCAGCTCCTCTATCAGCCACACAATCTTCCTCAGGTGGCTGAATAGCATGCACCTCTGAAGGATGTACATGCCAGTCTGGTTTTCTTTGCCACAGGCACACAGGGGAGAAGGAACAAGTTTCAGCTTTGTGGATATGTGGTAATTTAGCCTGTTGTGCCCAGTGCAGAGTCTTAGAATCGTGACATGTTCTTCTCTCATTTCATTTCCATTCTTTCCAGACATTCTCAGTAAGGATTGCCCCTTCCTGGGTTGTTGTTTTTTTAACAAATTAGATTAACGGCCTCTTTCTGAAAAGTCTATGATCATAACTTCTCTTCTGGGACATGATCTTGAGTTCTTTTCTTGTGTTTTTATTGTTGTTGTTATTGTAATTGTGTCAGTGATCATTGGTTTTATTTTTATCTGTGAAATTTGCTGAGGGATTCTTTTTATGGATCTGATATAGTACAGATTGTACATTTTAACTGTTTGTGCCTGGGATGTGTGCATTATTATATTTAGATGTGTAGTAGCCTACTTTATAGATTATATATAATGTAAATGCACAAAATGTTTTTTTCTTTGAGGGACTTCTTTGTTGTTGTATTACATACGTATATATCAATGAGTTCGCAATAATAGATTATTTTGTTCTGGATATCTCTTTGTTATTGCTTTTTTGGGGGGTTTTGTTTGGGGGGGTTTTGGGGGGAGGGGGGTCATGTATGATTAGGTCTTGGGGACCCATGTACAGTATGTGGCATAAAGAAAACCCGCATTAACTTTATATCCAGTGTGCATTTTCAGACACATTAAAAATGCTTGACACTGTACAAGTTCAGCTTACATACTTTTTTTTTTTGGTGCCTGAATTGTAGGTGGCTTCTAAAGACATGATTTGAGAATTGGTGAAAATGACCATATGGTATTTTATGATATAACCATGATAATAATGATGATGACAATGATAGTTACAACAGTAATGATGATTTTTTTCTCTTTCTTTCCTCAGTTTGAGCCCTGGGCTTCACCAGTGGCGAGATTTCACAAATGCCACTGTTATTACCCACAATCTATATGCGACTGTTATTACCCACAATCTATATGCGACTGTTATTACCCACAATCTATATGCGACTGTTATTACCCACAATCAAGATAGCCACATTCTGACTTTAGGAATAGTGTCTAAACACTACACCAGTGTGCATGCGATTTTTAACAATGTTGTCATCCGTTACCTACCACCACAAAATGGCCTACTCTTCCAAAAGGTGGAACTGGTTTTTAATGTGTGCGCAAGATGTTCTGCATGCATTCGCACACGTGACCTGGTTTATAGTCTTTCAGAGGAGTGGAGTCAGTACTGATGTTAACTCCAGGGGGAAATCTCGAGTGGGCTCTTTGGTGATGACTCAGTCCTAGTCCATCAGATCATTAGCACATCACTCTAACCACTGGACTATCCCGCCCCCACTTTCCAAGCAAGTCAGAGAAGCGAATGGCTGTGGAAAGGTGCCATAAACAGGACAGACCTATAAAGCATAAACTTAGTCCATAGCACGTGGACTATTGGCAGATTCGCTCATTTTTCAGCCTGCATTGTATTGTATACCACTTTCAGTCACAGCAGATTTCATTGTGTGAAATTAGGGCTGTTTGCCACAAGAGCAGTATTACCCTTTTTGGGTTTGTTTTTATTTTAATTTCCTTGCTTTCATTCACTATAAGAGTGGGGGGATTTATTTAAGAATTTTTCCAGGGACAAATCTCTTTTTGCTGAGGGTTCTTTTAAGGGCACTGAAACATCTTCAACTGAAAATTACGAACCAGTATGAAATTATACAAAAATAGTCAAAAGCATTCTGCTTCCCACCTTTTTGCCTGTTCATCCTGCAGGATACAGTAACGTTGTATGTATTGACGGAGAATGAACGGATGAGGTGAAAAGTCTGTGACCAGATCTGTAGGTCACTGTGCGGAGATTTCCCTTCACACCACCTCTTTAACTGAATGGAATTGCAGTCCATTTCACACCTCAGCTAAACTGTGGCACACTATTTTGACCATATTTTAAAACTTTAGATATCACTCTCAGATTAATTAAACCAAACATGTATTTCTGCTTGTGGAATATCCTTTAAAAAAAATAATTAATTTTATGCTGTTACCACAATCTTCCTTTGAAACTGCAACAGCAGAAGTGAACAGGTGTGCTGGCCAGAAAATAGCGGCGAAAGGAATACCTGATCCACAGTGGACACTTTAGACTTACTTGCCTGCACCATAGCGGCCCTTGTATTCCTAACATATGCTGTTTGAAACTTTCACAGGCTGATGGTGTAGAGTACAAGATGCTAAAAAATTGAGCAAACGTACGTACATGTGTGTGTGTTGCAGGCATGTATGCATGATTGCGTGTATACAAGGCATGTGTCTTTGGTGGTATCGACAGTTGCACTGAATTGATCCTAATCATGAGGTGGTCAAAGAATTTATCATTAAGTAAACTTTGCACGTTTGAACATGTATACATCAAATTTTGTGAGTGCACTTTGTTGCTAATAGGCTACCATTATTTATAAAGGGGGTAAAGGGTGTCTCATAACCGAGCGAGGTGTCAAAGCCCTTACTTCGCTTGGGGCCAGTATATATAGTTAATAGTCTATCCCCACCTTGCAAAAATTGCATGCTATAAATTGTTCTTTCTCTTCCATCAGTCTTTGGGTTTGGTGGACTGTGAATTTTTTGGTGTGGGTTTTTTTTGGGGGGGGGTATGTGTGGGTTTTTTTGTTTGTTGTGTTTTTTTGGGGGGGTTGTTTTGTCTTGGTTTCTTTGTTGTTTTGTTGGTGGGTTTTTTTTATTGTGGGGTGGGGGGGGGGGGGGGGGGGGGGGGGGATTTTCAGCTGTGCATATCCTTTTTTTTTTCTTTTATTTGGGGGGTCCAATTTGTGATGTCATTTTTCTGGCTTGGTGTAGGCAGTGAAATTGTTTAAAAAACAACAAAAAGCTGGGATGTAAGCACCTGAGGTCATTTCAGCAGTTTTTCCTGCCTGTATAGCCTTGCTGAATTTATCAATCCATATCATCATCCGTCGCCACTATCATCAGTACAAGCTCCACAAACTGCCACCAGGGTTCGCCATCTTTCTCTATTTCTGCTGAGTTCTACAATCTCCTGTAGCCCTCCCAGGCCACTGACCTCAGTGATGTTGGCAATGTAGGATGTTGGTGGTCTGTCTCTTTTCCTTCTGCCCTCAACCTTGCCTTGGAGAACCTACTAGGTTAATAGAATTTCCTATGCATGACCAACTCTTCCTTTTAGAAATTTTATTGGGATGTTGGGGGTGGGGGGTTAGTTTTGATTTGTTTTATTGGGTTTTTCTTCCTTTTGTTTGTGGCAATTTTTCAGTGTTTGAATAACTTGAGTATTCAGTGTGGTTAACCATTAACTTTGGAGGAATTGATGCAAAGATTTTTTATTAATGGTTGGTTTCTGTTTTGAGGTTTTGCTTTGTGTGTGGCTTATCATGGTATTGTTTTTTGTTGTTTTGGGGGGATTTTCAATCACTGTCCTGAAATGTCTACAGCAGTTGGCTGAGCTGTAAACAATGCAAAAGCAGCATGAAATGACATTAAAGTAATAATTTGCAACAACCACCAAAAAAGAAACGTGTGGATGAAAGCTGGAGAGTATTTTGTGTGTATAGATATGAGAGTAGACTACAGCGTTATTTATTCATCTCACTGTGATATTGAAGTCTTTTTCTCTTCTCTGTGTTCCCTTATTGGGTGGGGAGTGTAGCGTCTCCTCCTGTGCCAGTAACTCTGGAGGTCTGCTTGTTGGCCGTAGCCCAAAGACTTCCAAAGAGGTAACAAGGAAAAGAGGGTTGGACAAGACCAATTGCCTGCACCCACCTCCCCACACGTTTTTCTTCTTGTTTATTTGTTAACCAATTTGGGGAGGGAGGGGTGTGTGTTGGGTTTTGTTTTGTTGTTTGTTTGTTGTTGTTCTTTTGGGGGATGTTCAGTTCAAAGATATGAATGGCTTTAGGTTGAGCTCATTTTATTTATTACACTTGTCACACACACACATGGAATAAATGGAAATGCATTGCTTATAAATGTAATGTACCATCTGCAAATAGAACTTTCACACATATACACACACAACCTCTCTCTCTCTCTCTCTCTCTCTCTCCTCTCTCTCTCTCTCTCTCTCTCTCTCTCACACACACACACACACACACACACACACACACACACAATTATTCACTTTCACAATATTTATTTTCAAACAATGCAAATCTAAGTAACCAGTAAACCTGCATATTGATGCAACATTTTCAACACCATATATACAACTCTTTGATGGACAAAGTAAAACAAAAGGTTCATTAAATAAAGACAAACCCAAGGGTAAAAAACTGATTATGGAAATACCACTTTCCATCAACCAACAAAATCAGAGAGAATTGGATAGAGCCTGTAACATGACTTCACAGAGAAACTCCAAAGCAAAATAGTGAAATGCCCAAAACAACTGCAGGATTGAAGACACAACTGCCAAAGATAGAAACTTGGACAATTTCACATTCCCTGTACCCCAAAGACCTGAAGCAACACCATTTAAAAACCTAGATGACTTGAAATAACACCATTTTTAAACTGCAATGACCTGAAGCAATACCATTTTTAAACCCCATTTCCAATGGGAATGCCAGGGGCCAATCAGTATAAATAGCATCCCCACATTCGGGAAAATCTGTGCTAGAAATTTCTTCTTTTCTATCACTCACTTTGTTTCTGCCTTGTTCCTTTTCTTCCTGTCACCCCCTCCTTGTCTATTTTATGCCTTGGTCCATTCTCCTACCTTTTTTCCAGAAAGTTTTAAAAATAATAATTCTCTCTTAAGCCCAAGTTGGATGTGCTGGGCCCGACTTGTCAGGCGCTTAACGGCAGCATGACGCATTTTCGCTCATATGACAACAATGGTTGCTGTCTGGAAGAAGAAACCCATGAGCTGAAGTAACACCATTTTAAAATCTAGATGACCTGAAGTAACACCACTTCTTAAAAACTGATTTCCCTAGTCTAGTCTACCAAACACAGCAAACCCTCTTTCTCAGACAATGGGAGGTAACTGATCTTTTACCATGACAAAGACAGCTGTCCAGTGACAAAAAGATCTCTGTGCACACTGTCCACACATAGGTTCAGTCAGTCTGTCTCTGTCATCCTGCCCACACCTAACCCCAAAACTGTTCCGATCCAAACATGTTCCTACATGTCAACATGTATCATGGTCTGATAGGGTGCTAGTACTAAATAATGCCAAACAAATGCTATGAAGTCTTTTTTTCATATTTGTTATTATTTGCTGGTCATCCTCGTGCCCCCCCCCTCCCCTCCCCCCTTTACACACTGAGGTCAAATCATCATTCAACATGCACAACAACTTGATTCCTGTTTCTACAACTACTGACTGTGAAGTCACTTGCAAGGCAACCTTCCATACAGAACTGAAAACCAATCAATTGAAACTATCATCCTGCAAACAGAATTTAATATAAATCAATCTTCCTGCATGTATACAGAATTCAACATACACCAAATTCAGCCATTACATAACAGACCATAATAATGAAGACAATACTTTTTTTTCATACTTTCTGATGAACAAAATACTGATGATACGAGTTCTTCAAGTAGAGTTTATAAAAAAAATTTTTTTAATTAAACCCCAACTGCTTTGCGTGATAGTGAAAAAAGAAAACCAACAAAAAAACAACCCCATAAAAATGCAGGTATGACGAATAAAGGACTTCTTTCCCATCCTAACTGAATAGAGAGACAGATGGCTGTTTCTTCACAAAAATCTTCCATTCTCATTCTGATTTCTCATTTGCAGTAGTGACACGTTTTGCCATAAGAATCACATTTACACACATATATCTATACCCCTCGCCCATCTGCCCCCAAATGAAAAAGTAGATTAGTGACTAAACTGCAGGTTAGTGGAAGTATTTATGCAACTCGAACATGCAACACAAAAAAAGGAAAATCTTTAATCAGTACACTTCAAAAACATACCATAATATAATACAAAAGTCTTACATTTTTTAACAGAACATTTTTTTTTTAAATAGTACAGAACTTTTTTTTAAACATGAAAAAAACCCACTGAACCCTAACTTGAGCATAAAGGAACATTATCAAAGAAACTTCAACCCAGACCAAACCGTCTGAAAAACCATTTCCATAAAGCCAATAAAAAACCAACCCATCATCTTTCTCATAGTGACTTTGAACAAGAGCAAAGAAAACCCCTTCATGATAACATCTGTAAAAAAAATATTAAAAAACCCTTAACCAGGAGAGAAAAAATCTAAAGGAATTCTTTGCTGTAACGTCCTTAAATGCCAATAAAATAACTTTTTTGTGTGTACAAGCCCTTAACAACAACACAAACAAAATGAAAAAGTCCCTGAAAAAAGGATATGTACAGAAAACACTGCTGTTTTTGCTATCATGATGATGGGCAGCCTGAGGGTGGTGGCCTGATGTTTCTGGGCCAAGTCAGTCCAGGAAGAAGAACCACCTTTCCCTCACAGCCTGTCCTCTCTTCGCTCATTTATTCAGAACACAGCTGTCACCTGCAGGCTGGGCTGATACATCAAGCCACCCATGTCACTGGCTTCAGCCTACACTTCTTACATTCATTTGGAGTTTGGGTTGAGGGGCAAGGAGATGAGAGCTAAACGGCCAACACTGACACAGCGATGCATCCCCAAATTTGCGGCCAGCATCTTAGTAAAGATAAACGTCTTCCCCCCACCCCCCACAAAATCTTTCTTTTTGATACTCTGAAGAACTGTCAGTACACTGGACCAAAGTAAAGTTGACCCATGCTGCAAATTCACTCATATAGATATTTTATGTTGTCTTTTTTTTTTTTCAAAATAGCAGCTCTATTCTGCACTTCATTCCTGTGACAATTTTGACCATTCATCTTACTTGCTCTCTCTCTCTTCCCTCTCAAATCAGGATTCCCAGGGACCAGTGTTTATGACCAAAAACACTTTGTAAGGATTTTGAAAGAACCACTGTTGCATTTTGTAAGAATCTATGAATGACTTGAACTGTAAGAATGACAGTTTCACAGTTTCTAAGAACCTACACACGGCTTGAATGGAAAGAACCAATTTTACATTTTGTAAGAATCTAAGACAGACTTGAATATACAAACCCATTTCACATTTTGTACAGACCTAGGATGTGCATGCTCATTTTCAGCTTTAGTCAGGACCAAAATCTTCAACCAGCCGACAATCTTGAAAGGAACTAGGCCTCAGTATTTCAGGACATTTTTTTTCACTAAAAACAATAGATCACTTTCAAATTTGCACCATAAAAATTGCCCACACTTACAAAGCAAGACAAGGATCAAACCAACAACTTAACTCAAGCTTTCAAGCTTAGCCTTGACATGAAGCACAGGCTTGGAAGATGCTAAGACCAAATACTACCTCAGAAAATGTTATAGATGGGCCTAAGGCACCGACCATTTTAGACCAGGCAAGGAATCAATGTGAGCGATCGAAAATCCTGGAAAGGCCTGACCTGAAACTCCCTCAAAGCCTAAGGACTTGGCTGCTGATGAAGCACTAGAGGTCCCGGGGAACCCTGCTCTCTCGCTCTCTCACCCACTCCAGTACTCACCGCTTAGACTCCCTTCGCCATGTCCCCCAATACCGTGAAGAAGCCAGGACAGGACAGGAGGGAAAGGGGCACTGTTAGTTACACTTCAGAAGAGAGTGGGGGGTGGGGAGGGATAAGGGGACATAGAGAAAGCTCCACCAACCTGAAAGAACAACAGACAGTGTTTACCACAGAAAAAAATTCATAAGAACCAAAAAAAAAACCGCTAACTACTCAGACATGGCCACATACGGACTATAAAAAAAAAATATTAAAAAAATCATTCTGAACACACGAAAGTGCACATTCTTCATGAAGTTGATGACACATTCGCATACATCCAATGCTGCCTAACTTGCACGCAAAGAGTACAAACCAGTTACCACCCATTCCCCTCACACACCCAAAAGTCTTACAATCCACACACGGCTACACTGTTGACGGGACTCTGCTCTCATTTCTAGTTTGCTTCAAGTTTCAACACGCTTCCAATTTTTTCTCTCTTCCTTCCACCATTTATTCCTCTCTGAAAAGGTTGGTAGCTCCTCTACCTCCCCTTCCAGCTTCGTTTCCACCAATTACTCATGCAGTCAGTCAGTCAGTCAGTCAGACACTGTCTCTCTCACAACTGCTCACCGTTCAGCTGCCATCAACCAACAGGAAGGTCTGGAACAGACAAGGTGCAATCTGGCGTTAGTGGATTGGCACCCAATTCTGACTGACAACATGTCGTTAGACCATAGTCTCTCTCTCTCTCTCTCGACCAAAGGGAATTAACATGTACAGTTCAAAATCCTTTCGCTCCAACACGCAAATCTCCTTTACCTGGTGGTAGCTTTATGATCTCAAAAATTGCTTCTCTCAACCCATGGAACTTTCCAGAAGATGGAATTCAATAAAAAAAATAATTAATTTTAATTGTAAAAACTCGTTTTCAATTGTTGTTTTACCTTTGATTTCGACTTGGTATCAAGTTTTGTCAATATGTTTTAATAAAGTCAGGAGTAAAGAAGAATTTTCACGCCTTCGTTTTAAAACATTTTCTCATAGTAAAAACATTTTCTTGCTCACTTTAGTTCTGTTTGCTGCAGTAGTAGATGCCTTCATTTAGTTTCATCTTTTTCACTTTTTTTGGTTGTGTGTCTGAAGACTTGAGCGCTTGTCTACTACGCCCTCCCCTTCCCCTACACCTGATTTCATTTGTACAGTACCGAGTAGTGATGTGTAGGCCCCCATCTCTCTCTCTCTCCACCCATAAAAAGTCCTCACACACTCTCTCTCCAACAAAAAAGGCCTCTAGCACTGTCATTCATGTGAAGAACTCGCAACCTTGCAGTCAGAGGTGTTCTCACCCCTTTATCTCTCTAACCACCCCCTCCCATCCCCTTGTTTTTTCCCTCCACCCCTCAGATGGCCCCTCTTTTCATGCGTCAGAAGCATCCTCCCTCTCTCTCTCTCCCGTCAGTTCTCTCTCGCCAGACATCATCAGAAGCACCTTGTGGCTTCGCCGTCCCCCGTTCCCCCAGGAGAGAAGCGCCACCTGACGCCCGCAAGCTCCACGGTCGTTAGTAGCCGTAGTAGCCTCCACTGCGTGAGCTGTAGTTCTCCTGCTGCCCGTAGCTGGCCGGCTGCGTGTAGCTGCTGCCAGTTTGGCCATACCCAGACTGCCCAAAGCTGCTCTGTCCACTGTACTGACCCCCCTGAGTGCCAAAGCTGCTATCCTGAGTGGTAAACCCACTGCTTTGGTTCGAAAACCCGTTCCCCTGGTTCGAAAACCCCGTTCCCTGACTGGCAAACCCTGTTCCCTGTTGGTTGGAAAACCCACCAGCCTGGCTGTTAAAGCTGGGGGGGGTCTGGCTAGCAAACCCAGTGGACTGGGTGGAAAAGGCGGCGGCCGCCTGGCCAGCAAAGGCCGCTGCCTGAGCCTGACTGGCATAGGCCGTGCTCTGCTGCCCGTACCCCGCTGTCACCCCCCGCTGGCTGTTGGAGTAGTCTCCAGCGCCCTGATAGGGGGTGCAGGTGTAGGTCTGCTCGGCACGCTCAAAGTTGTTAGTGGCCGAGGTGGTGGCAGTGCTAGTGGGCATCATGTACCCCTGGCCTGGCACAGGGGTGCCGTAGGCAGAGTCATCCAGGGCAGCCTGGGCATAGCCAATGTTGGACATCTGGCTCAGGAAGTTCATCCCAGCTGCATGGGACAAAACAAAACAAAACAAACAGAAACACCTGTGTTAATAATAGGCCGTTTTGGGTGACCTGCAAGTGTAGAACACTTCCCTTCCCTTAATTAATGCACGCATGTTCATAAACACACCAAACATACACTCACTCTCACACTCGCACACATGCACACACACACAAACACACATATGTACATACACTCCTCCTCTCTCCCTATTTCTGTCATCAAATTGGCATAAAAGACGTGTATTTTTCAGGCAAGATGCTGCATCTCAATTCCCAAGTGTGGTGTTGGTTATAGAGCTCGCTCCTGATCTGAAGGCCTGGGTTTGAGCCACCAACCAAGGTGCCCATTTGAGGGGATTTCTACCCTGGAGTTAACATCAGTACCGACTCCAATCCCCAAAAAGTCCTTTGAATAAGACTATGAACTGAAGTCCCGTAGGCAAATGCACACAGAACATCTTTCACACATGTTAAAACCAATTCTGCCTTTCAGATGAATAGGCCATTACATGCCTGTAGGAACATATGACATTTTTTAAAATGCATGCACACTGTCTTTACCAACAGAAATATAAGACTCAGCACCAAAATCAACACTCCGAAAGCCTACATATGGTCCATCCTTCTGTACGGATGTGAATGCTGGACGCTGACAAAAGACCTCGAAAGAAGTCTTGAAGCAGCAGAAATGTGGTATATCAGAAGAATTATGAAAATATCATGGACTGAAAAGAAGTCAAACGAAGAAGTAATGGAAATGGCCGGGTACAAAAGATCCCTACTCAAAACCATCAGAAAAAGACAATTTTTTTGGCACATAAACAGAGCTGATGGAATAGAAAAGCAAATATTGTGTGGAAAGATTTGTGGTACCAGAGACAGAGGAAGACAACGCACAAAATACACAGACAGTCTGAATAGCTACGCAACGAGGAAAGAATCCCCCAACAATGAACTCATCAGGAGAACTGACACAAGAGAGGAATGGAAGGCCATGATCGCCGATGTCTGCAACAGACCTGGCACATGAAGAAGAAGCACACTTGGGTCATGTCTAGACATAATCTCCGCAAGTAGAATGTGGCTACTTTAATGGTAGGCAAAAATGGTTGCATTGGTAAACCTCTGAGGTCTCCAAGGAATGAAAACAAAAAATTCCTAAGTGGAATTTCTGGGACTTCTCTGTGGATTTAGTAGCTTTCATGACATCCAATTACACCAAGAACATTTTGAAACTATTATCACAAAGGAGAATAAGGCATCCCTGGAATGGTTACTATTGAAATATATGTATACAGACAAAACCAAATACTGAACAATACCAGGTGATGCCTGTTACAGCTAAACCCATACTGGCTCTGGTTGGAATTCTCTGGTTACTTTTGAAAGAGCAGCTGTAGGGATTTCACTTGTTGGGTTTCACTTTTTTGGGGGAGGGGGGGGGTTAAGAGGAGGGTGATGGGTTCCTGTGGTCTGGACGTTTTCTTTAGGGGGTTAGGAGAGGGGCGTGGGAAGACGAGTTGTGCATTTGGGGGTTTTATTTTTCCTTTGGGCGGGGGGGGGGGGGGGGGGGGGAGGTAAGAGACAGGTCACAGTAGTCTGCTCTCAGCTGCTATTCATTACATCCCAGCCCAGCTGGTGCTAATTATAGCAGGAACTGACCACACTTAGACCAGGTAAATGGAAGGGGCTCTTGTTGAATGTTTGATTTGCATACTGTGGGGTTGGTGCTTTTTTTTTCCTGAGGGGGAGGGGGGCAGTTTGGTCTGCTGGTTACATTGAGTTCTGAATTAATACTATCTAAGTATGAAAAAGTACATTTATTTTGTTCCATCATGCATTCCGACTCATGTTCCTTCAAAGAGTGCTGTGCCAGCATCTGTTCTCATATTAAAGACTTTAGAAACCGTGAGGACAGACCAAATGAAGGCCAAGCCAGTAGCACAAGCCTAACCATCACACTGAAAGGTGCAGCCTTTATTGCACCGCATCCTCTATCCCAAAAAATACTCAAGTCAAAACCACTTGTCCTTCTTCAACCTGTCACCAGTGACCTGGTGGTAAACTTATTTAACACTCTTCTCTTGAAAGCAAGTTCCAGGTTCAGATGCCATCCACTGTAGGACTGTTTTTCGCCATCCTGCTAGTAGACGATGGATCGGTGTTAGTCTGGATGCTAGGTATAATAAAAGAAGCCACGGCAACAGGAGAGTTGTCCCTGACAAAATTCTGAAGTAAAAGCCACTCCCACCAGGCAGGTAGACTGGAAAAAAGAATGGGGGTGCCAATATATAAAAGCAGCTTCAGTGATGACAGACACTTTTACACATGAGAAATCTGCCATGAACATAGACTTTACACTTTGGCCTTTTTCTTCTAAGCTTTTCTCAGAAGGCTGGCAGGTCTTTTGTTTCTAGACGTAATCATCCATGATTATTACAGCTTTTCTGTACTTGCATCCTTCTTTAAGAAATGACAAACCACACCCTGCAGCTTACTATATTATAGGTGTTTGGTTTCCCAAAAAAAACACTAACCTTGAAGGTGGGGGTAGTCAGTAAGTGAGTAATATTCCAACTAAAGGCCAATCCACAAAAGACCCAAGACTCTTGGCTACTTTAGGAAATGGCAGCTCGTAAGTTAGCACAGAATGCCAAAACTCCTGAAGCCATTCGCACAAATTCGGGTCCCATTTCACTAGTCACCCAGAGGCCCATCTTGACAAGCCCAGTGCCAATACACAATACCTTCAGATAAACCTGCCAATACCCACAGCAATCCGCCAGGTCACTGGTCAACCTACCCACCACAAACAGGGAAAATCACAGATCTTGTCACTATGATAGATCCCACACCATCTCCTGCCAAAAAATGTCCCAACTAAAATATTTTCTATTCCGCTTATCCTAGTTGTGACATGTACAGGTTTCCTGCTGCCATTTGCCGTGGCACCATTTCTTCAAAACCTATAATGTTCCAGAAAAGGCAGAATCTCAGAAAACATTAGCATTAAAATGGAAATGAAATTAAAGGTCTTAAAGGAAATGGAAATTAAAGGTCTTCATTGCTGTTGTAGCAATGAAGACCTTTAATTTCCACACATATTGGAACAGTTCCAAAATTTTGTATGCCTCAACTTACGACTGAGCAGAGCAGAATTGGTCTTCAGGTGTCTCACTCTACAAAATGGAATGTTGCGTTGATGATGATGCGTTTTTGCTATTGTAGCATTATTTTAGCTTGTTTCTGTTCTGTCAGTTCATCTCTGACATGTGTTTCTAGAACCCGAAGTCTGCATGGCAACAACTTAATGGGTCCTCAATAACAGTTTTCACACATTAGAAATAAGCACAAGTCTTTGCTGTTTACTCAGTGGTTTTTGTCTGAAAACTCTGACTTTATTGCACTAATTCTTTGAAACTACTATCATTTTTGTAATGATTTTAAGCCATACGTACTTGATCTGTGATTTTGGTGGCACCACAAATAGACTGCTTCTCCACAGAAGTTTAGCTTTTATCAGCTCCTTTCCATATTTGTGAATCAATTTACGTGGGATCTTTTTTAACCTCCCCTATCTGTGTTCAGAATTCATGATTACAGTCTAAAACAATGAGTGGTGGGTAGTTTTGAAAACACCAAAAATGTTTGACTGGGTTTGGGTTTTTTCCCACCATGAACAGAAACAAAACTTGTGAACTACCCATACAGACTGCTGTGCTTGTTCACGAGCTTGTCATCAGGTCACAGGGCTATACAACTTCAGATGGACCCTGTGAGAGATTACAACCTTACAGATGATGTCACAACCAACATGCATAGGTCTCTTTTCTTTACACAGTCAGCAGAAGTTACTTGAAAATATTTTTGTTCCACACAAAATATGTTATTGGAAAAAGTTACCATGAATCTTTTACATGGTGTAACCTGTTCAGGAAGGACTTTGCACAGTATGACAACCAGTCTCACAACAGATGTACAGTTGTTCTGCCAATTACAGCAGTCAGCCAGAACTGCAGCAAGCTGTGCCTGACATGGGTCAGAGAACCAGATTTTTATCTTGCCTTGCAAAATACTGCTTTTGATTTTCAGTTTGATTAACCAATTAGTATCTGAAACCCTCACTTCAAGAACAGATTATTCATTTGCAAATCAAGAAGAATTTTTTTTAAGGGAGACGTTGAAGACAGATGGAAACAAATGTCCAACACATCCTTCACCAGTGAACAGAATGGGTCAGGATGAAAGTAGTGTGTATGGCTGCCCATATGCATTTGTCTTTTTGTTCAGTAAACTGTATAATACTTATGTTAGTGAGCACTTACCGAAAAATAATGAATAATTCCCCGGACACTTATCACAAGATCAATATCCCTGATTAATGGAAAGATTTTCATGATCTCAGGATGCTAGGTCTTAACAAATCTTCAGTAAAATACACTCTGAATGCTTTATTGCTTCACAAAATAGTCAACATACTACATACAAGCAACAAGCCCTTTTTAATAAATACAAATTATGAAGACTGGAGTCAATGTATGTTTACATAACTGAGGAAGACTTAAATGTCGATTTTTGCTTTGTCAATGCCACATGGTTTAACTTCTGCTTGTATCTTTTGTTTTTATATCCCACTTCAAGTCACTTGATTTATCACGAAATATTAATGTTTTACATGTATGTTCCCATTAACTTCCATGTTCCAACATTCAAGTTTATCATGTGAAAGAGAAAGAGCACTAGAGCAAGTTTTGCCTCTAGAACCAGTAGGAAAGAATAAGTGGTTCTTGAAATTTACAAGATAAATAAGACTCAGTTTTGAAAGTGATCAGTATAATGGCATTTCAGCAAGTTCACTAATGCCAAGCAAAAAAATTCTAATATCAGCTGTGAAAATAGATTTCCCTTTATAAGGTCACAAGCATGCTTTATAACACTCCATAGCAAAAGAAACAGAACAGTTTTCTTCTAACTTTATATTTTTACAAATATTTTCTTGCTTCATAGCCATATGAAATTAACAATCCAGTACCTCATGTGGTTTTCCATGTCAGTGTGTACCTAATGTGAGTGGTGACCAGAACATAATAGCTTGCAGGTTGAGCCATATGTCTGCAGTTGGTAAAAAATGCAAGTGGAACAGACTTGAGCAGTGTACATGCTCCTGTGATGTTCTACAACCTGTTTTATATGCTTTATGTCGTTAACATTTGATTGACGGAAACAATGAAAATAGGGAGAAACAAGGGAACAGACCCATTTTCCCCCTCAACCTATGCACTCTGTGCATGCACATGAGTAAATGTTTTCTCAGTCACTGAATTTTCAGTATTTGTTCAGCCTTCATGGTACATGAATGTGTTCTCTGCGTGCGTGCGTGCGTGTATGCATGTGCGAGTTGTGTGTGCGAACGTACATTCATGCATGCATGTGTGTGCGCACACATGTGTGCATACATGCATTTGCATGTATATCATGAGTGTCTTGCAAGAGGTACATTTGTAGATGAAAAAAACAATGCCAGGCATATTCTCCTGAAACCTTCACGAAGTGTTTTTCCTACAATAATAGCAACAACACCAGTGTTTGTTTTTTAAACCCTCATTGTGACCAGAATCTGGAGGCTAGTGTGCAAGACCTTCAAATCACGTAGCTACTGATTATTGTCAAATGTCCCAAAACAATAGTTTCTAATAGCCAACCCCCCCCCCCCCCCCAAAATGCCTCTCCCAAGAAAGTAAGCTTTTCTTTATTTGCTTAACCCAAATATTTGATAATTCCATTTAGTGCTGTTTTCATACAAAATTACTCAGTTGAAATACCAATGTTGTTTGAAAAATGCTCAAAGAGAAAAAGCCCATCTTTTACATTGCCCAAAACCAACCCAATCCAATCTATAGCCCTGCCAACGGTGGAGGCCATATCAGAACCATCATGTGTTTAGAACTTTGACATTGGGTTCATATGACAAATGATAGACCGAACACATTCCTTTGCTTTTACTTCATTTCTCCCCTTATTCATTGTCATCTGAATGTCTACACTCCATAGTTCTTGCTCTCAGCTGCATAATCCAAACCCATCCAGTCTTTTTTCCCTTTGGATTCACTCCATTCCTACTTGTTCATGGTGATGAGGGATGGAAACCTTTCTTACAACTCTCATACCCAACAGTCATGCCTTCAGTCAACCATACAGTCAGCGTTTGTCAAATTTGTCATGTCCTTTAAAACTGGATCACTTTGACATCCTTGCATTATTTGTTCCTGGGGAAGCCATGTCTATTGCTATCTCAAAATGTGGCTCGCTCTAGCAGCACAAGAAACAGCTACTTTTCAATCTATAGCACTATCCCTCAGACCATAATTGCTATCTCAAAATGTGGCTTGTCTCTAGCAGCATAATAGAGCAACTTTCCCATCTACAGAACTTTCCCTCAGACCATACGCTGCCTTATAAGTATATTAAAACTTCTTCCACTTTTCTTTCTAAGGCAAACACTCCAAATCAGATATAGCAGGCAATTTTACTGAAAAAGTCACCCTATTATGCTCAATGAGCTTATGATTTCACTGCTAACCTTTCCATCAAAATGCCTGTGTTACATCTCAAACTCAAAATGTATTGACACTTTGTTTACCTGCTGTTAAGTCAGTCACCAATCTGCTAACAGTTTTCAGTCTGTAAACAAACTAATTTGGCTTTATTTCAAAGTATAAACTGATCAACTTCTTTTGTAAATTCAGTTTATGTTAAGAATACTATACAGTACTTAAGCTGCATTCCTGGATGTGGCATTTGGTCTAGGTCACCACAAGGCAGTCTGAACTATATAGATCCTAGCTCCTATCACTACCTCTACATTTTCGTTGAGCAACTGCGACTTCAGGGATATCTAATGTCCAGTGTCCATGTTCTATCTCTATTTCTTTCCTGGGGTTCCAATGCCCTGAGGATTTCAGCTTCTGGCTGGGGACCTAAGAATACATCGTTTTAAAGTCTCTTGTCATTCTGTCTTGTTTTCACAGAGCCACACTTCTTTCTGTTCCACATTCAAAAGCCTTGCACATTCCCATATATACCACACTCAGGTCACTCCAGTTTCTCACTTTCACCACAAAAACCACTTTCCTTTCTTTTGACTTTTTTCTTTCTTTTCCCAAAATTGTCTCTTGGCAACCACTCAACAAAAGATGCTTTGCACACAACTCTTTCTCTCTCTCTCTCCAATGTTTGGCACTTTATGGTAGACATCTTGACACACACAACAAAGCCAATTTTCTTTCTTTTTCTCTCTCTCTCTCTCTCTCTCTTCTCCTCTCTCTCTCCTTCTCTCTCTCTTCACACACACACAACACCGAAAACACACAACACACTCTCACTTTCCAATAGAAACTTCATTGAAACACAACACAAACATACAAATTAATTCATGAAAAAGGGAACTCTGTTCATTCATCCAGTTTTCATAGAGCTGTCAGCCAACTTTTCATGCTCTTTTCGCTTTGAGGATTAATAAACACTACCAATACTTTTTCAGCAAACCTCTATGCATTTCGCTCTTAGAATTTAATTCCTCAAACCAATTACAAAATATTACTTGAAAAACAGGACTAGAAGAACATCTTCAAACATGAACTAAAATTTATCAAAAAAAGATCTTTTAGCCTTTGGATCAGTCCTTTCGATGGCCGACTCGGGCACAAATTTTGTGCAAAATGCCTCCCCCCGACCCCAAATGAAGGAAAAAGTTTTCTGGGGGAAAAGGCCTCAAAGAGGACAAAAATTGTTACACTTGACCGTCTTTTCTTCATTTGTACAAGATACTTTATATCTTGACAGTTTCAAAATCAAAATGATGGAATCTCTCTGAGAAGCTCAACCGAATGTCGTTTTGAGTCAACATTTTTACTCTACATAAAGCTAATAATCACCAATAAACTGACAATGGCTTTACACATCAAACACTGTCACAACACACACTCTCCGCTTGAGGCTAGTGCAGAAACAAGACACCATTTCACACTCCATCCTTTCCGTTACAATCCGTTTCCAAAACACACGTGTTACACCATGGCTTTCATCCTTTTGATTCATTATCTTTCTTCTCTCCAAATTTGTTCCTTTTTATGACCTTTTTCCTGGTCATTAAATACAGCATTTGATTGTACCTCAAAAATAAACAACACAGATTACAATCACCAGAAGTTACAAAAAACAAGGAATTGAGAAGGGTTTGGGAAAACTCTGACTTGAGAAGGGTTTGGGGTTTGGTTGATTTGTTTTGTTTTCAGAGTTTTGTCAAGATTTCTCTTTTGTTAAGGGTCTTTCTTTTTTTAACATTTTTTCTTAAAGGACTTTTTTTTCAAGATTAAATAACTCTTCTTTTTTTTTTAAACAGTACAACATATGCCATGTGGTAACAAGTGTTTACACAAAATATATCCATCCATCCATCCTGCCGATCTTATACAGTTTCATCTTTCAATGTTCTTTCTCTCTTTCCCCATCCCTTCACTCTTCCCTGTCCCTTTCTCTCTCATCTCTTTTCATCAACAAGTTATTTTATGTACACACACACACTGAAGACTTTCTCAAGCTCTCTAGGGGCAATACATCTCTCACTTGCACTGGGGAAAACTCATACTCATCTCTCTCATTCCATTATCAAAACATGACAGCTTCTGCTCTCTCTCACAAAACTATGTGACCACACTCATCCCAATCAAGCAGTCTTCCTTCCATCAGTCTAACAGTCGCTCTTCCATATCAGACTCTTCCAGCCTTTCTCACTTGTCACAGTCGATCTTGCAGCCAGGTATGTTCCATTTCCAGTCGCCTTATCTCATTTTGGTTTCTGCCAAGAACTGAGCTACAATTCCACATCACTCCTCATCCCCACCCTTTCAACTGTACACCGAGATCTGGGCTCTTGCTTTCACCTCAAGCTTATAATTCTATACTCTTTATTTTCTTGGTTCTCCCCCACTCCCCTTTTCTAAAGACTTTCTTCTGCCTACAGTTGATGAATTTTTCATGTATAATGTGTGCCATAGATTGTGATAGTGGTGTGAAAAGCATCTGATGACCAATTCTGCTTCCTCACATCTGTCCATCCAAAAACCTGCCCTGCCATCTTTCACTTAGCTTGTTCCTAGCTTGTTCAAAGTACAAAAGTCTTCCAGCATGCCTGCTTCATGCACTAACATCGAGTGGAGAGTGAATCCATCCTGAAGGGAAAGCAACCAATATGTCCAATGAACCAAAGAACGCAACAGAAGGAAAGGAGAAAGCTGGTGAATGAACTGCTCTAGCCAACCCTCCATCCAGGATCCACACACATTCTCCCCTGCCTAGCTTCCTCCCTCTAATGCCAGCCTAGTTCCAGCTCCCAGAGCGGCCACCCCAGCCGCTTGCAGAAGTATTGGAATCAGAGGTGCCCCACCATGAGCTGGCCCCACCACTACTATGCTGGCCTCCTCCCAAGCCCCCTCCAAAGGGCATGTTGGACCCTCCCTGCTGCTGGTGGTCACTGCCTGAATGCCCTCCCTGCTGACTGCCCATGTTGAAGTTCCCTCCCTGACCCGAAAGCATGGCCTGAGCAGCAGCCAGCATAGCAGAGTTCAGCATATTCATGTTCAGTGGACCAGCAGGTCCATCCCCCTTTCCGGCAGGCCCTCCTCCCCCCCGACCAAACCCACCTGCACCAAAGCCTCCCTGGCCACCAAAACCTCCAAAGCCACGGCCCATCCCTGACCCCTGCTTGTCAGGTACGCCCGATTTGGGGGCTGCATTGCTGATGTGAACCGACGTGCCCTGGATAATGTGATCTTCCCCACACATACTCTGGGCCACGTCAGCATCGGCAAAAGTCACAAAGGCAAATGCACGGAATGGTTTAGGGATGAAGACGTCCACCACCTCGCCGAACTGCGAGAAATAGTTACGCAGGTCATCTGCTGTGATGTTCTCAGTGCAGCGCCCGATGAACACCTTGCGGTTCATCATTGAGGCCTGACCTTCCTGTTAACACACACAAACACAGGGTCAGAGGCGGCATATAACATCATATCCCCCAACCCTCCACACCTAGTCCTACCTTTGCCTACAGTATTTACTTTGGCTATCCCATTTATCTGTCCAAGTTACAAATTATGCCACCCCCAAACCTAAGTCTTACCACGTATGACTAATTTTTTCATTATTACGGGATAACACCCTTTTTACTCCTCCACCCCTTGTCGCTTCTGTGCCTCTTGAACATGCACTTGTGATGGGCACCCTCTCTGTTATCAGCCTTAAAGTTGTTACTTTACAATCTCCACGTCCATGGTTCCTTTCTGTTGGCAAAACCCCAACTTCTATACAGCATCTGAAACCATAGCTATAGGAACAGCACTGCCAGCGAATGATTCAAAAGTGTACCTTTATCCCCTCTCCTATTTTACCCTTTCTTTCATTTTTTCCACTCTCCTATTTTCAGTTACCCTTGGGATACTAAATATGTTTTATACTTAGCTGCTAAATCCAAGTTTACATCATCTTGACAAATATACAATATACAAAAACCCTATTTTTGTTAAACTGATGCGCCCAAAATGATAGTGTTCACACCACACAGTCAAACACAATACTCGCTTACAAAGTGCTTTCTTACTGTTGATAAGCAAGCAGTGCCACATCTCATAAAAAACAAAAACCTCACACACTCAACCACGCATTACCATCCGTGCATACACGCACACTCACACTCATACACACACAGGTCTAGGTCTGAGATCACTCCACAAGAGCTGCAACAGCCTGTGTTTAAAGCACAACAGTAATTACAACAGATTGATGCCATTAGGAAAGAAAATTGATTCAGATTCTCTCACCCACACACATGCACATAAAGGATATGACTAAGCACCAATAATCACAAGACTTTCAGCTCCTCTTGATCAACACTCGTTTGGCTAAAAATACTGCAAACTGGCCATGTGCTTCAAGAACAACTAAAAGCCTGTACTGGTCAGTCAGAAGACAGCCCCAATGCACTGTATTGTCCTTCAGGTCAAGTTGTGGAACACCTTTTCTACAAAATTTGTCTCTTAATGATTTAACGATTATAATAATAATCATGTAATACAAATACTGGAGCAGTCATAAAAGATAAAGTGAATTGAGTCTGTACTTCCTGCAATATGTGCATTGTGAGTGTGAAGAGATACACCTACAGCCGCAAATAAACTCCAACTTAGCTTTAAAACCAGTAGCACTGAGACCTACGATAAGATTTTTCCCACTAAAAATACTTCTATAAGGTTTGCGGCAGCGATGCTAACGACTATCACTTATGTCCACCCCAGACCAGGGGGTCTCTTACATTTTGAGTAGGTGCCTGTTGCCAGTCACTTTGAAACATGTTGTAATTGCTCATGTTTTCCTGCAACAGCAAACATCAATGTCAAAGCATCAGGTCATCACCACTTTCCAGTAACGAAGTGCATGCATACAGGGCTCCCCAAGGTCTGCAGACATTTTATCATAAAGTAATCCTCACCCTATGTGAAAGAACAGAAATTGCTCTGCAGCCCATTCCTCATGCTTAGCACCTAGAGACTGTTGGTTTTCCTGCTTTTTTGAGGAATGATGCATGAACACATGAAACATTCCAACAATAGCCATTATGTTTTCCAACGATCATTACGGTTTGAGCTGCTACCATGTCAAAGCCCTAAACAGGAACCAATTCACAAAATATATTCAGTTATGAACCTTTGACTAACTTGAAATCTACAATAATTTCCCCAATTCTTCGAGTAGAATTCAAATCATACATCAGCCACGTTAGATTTGACAATCAATTTGTCTCAAACTCATCTCTCTCACTTCAAGTTCAATCACCAAAGTCATAAGTGCACACACTACTAGGATCACTTACATCCACATGTGAACCTGGATACACATCTTACGGCATTTTTTCAGCATGAAAAC
The DNA here is from genome assembly GCA_028751875.1 of Rapana venosa. NCBI lineage: Eukaryota > Metazoa > Mollusca > Gastropoda > Neogastropoda > Muricidae > Rapana > Rapana venosa. Next base: position 20,942,772 of record CM054164.1, read on the forward strand.
CATACAACTGTTGTATATGTGGGATGCAATGTAAGTGTCCATCTTGGGAACACCTGTGATTTTTTCCCTCCAAAATTTGCCACAAACCCCAATTGCCGCCATTTGCAAAATGCACGTATACATAGAATTGTGGGAAGTCTTGATGCTTCTATTTTCATGAAATATCAGGTGAGACTGAAGGGCATTATGATTGTTTTAACACTCTGAAGAGCCTGTCATGACGGCAGGCATTTGGGGGCTTTTTGCCCACAAGGCCCAGGCACTTTTAGACATTGTGCCTAGCAAAGAAATAAAATATACAACAGTTTTATTTCTATTTAACTCTCCTACTACCGTCGGCGGGTTGACCCGCCCTCTTACTACTTGATCCGCGAAGCCGCAGGCGGGTGTGCCCGCCGGATACCTGGGGACACCCGTGTCTCCCTTTGCGCTATTTATATACCATGGTCTCACACCCCTTATCGCTTTAGACATGCGCAGTGAGCTCCCAGATAGTGTAGCTGCCGCCATTTGCAATTTTCGCTTCAGTTGATCGATTTTTGTGCCGATTTTTTCGATTTTACGGCAATATCATCCAGTAACGATTTTTGGAGGGAGCTGCATCAATATGGCGACTGCTTCAACAAACTTTTTGGAGGATTTTCTGTGAAAATAATGGCAGAATCTGAACTTATGTGGACTGAAATGGACTTAGAAGCTGAACAGAGGATTCAAGAGTTGCAGAGTGGAATCGATGTGCTGTGTTTATTGGCGATTCGAGTGATGAAGATGACTATGACAGTGGTGTAAACAGCGATCCTGCCGAGGGGGCCATATGACTGTGACTGGCTTAAAATGAAAGAATTTCGTGAAAATTGTGGCTCCAGAAACTCGCAAAATGATGCTAGTGACTCATGGGTAGTATGATGGGGGTTTTTTCTCAGTTTTTCACTGACGAAGTGCAAAATAAAATTGGAACAAACCGTGACCTGATTTCAATGGCTGTTTGTTCGTCAGCCTGTATGCTTGTTTGTGACTGTGACTGCATGTTATTCTAATATTATCTGAACATTATTACTTATTTTGCATGTTTGATTTTATTTTGCTTCATCTTTACAATTCTTTACCTCTTGAAATAGTCATATTTTTTAAATTATTGCATAACCACCATAGCCAACAACAACCGCAACATCATCACCATCAGCATTCCACAACAACAAGTCACAGAAGAGTCAAACGAAGAAATATTGGATTTTTATTCACAACTTAACAAGTACAGAAAGTTTCATGTAGATCTGTCTTTATTTCGATTTTTATTATTTTTTAAAGTCAGTAGGTGTGAAACTGAAAGACACTGCAGAAAATACTTGGTATACAGTGGTAAGTAAGAGAAACGGAACACGGTAGTAGAAGAGTTAAAAATTAATACCTTTAGTGATTGTAAAAACTGGTAAAGCACACTTTTTGGTTACATCACGTATCTGATAATACAACCCTCAACTACTTCAACCCCATAAAAAAAAAAAACTGCAGTAGATCATTCTCCACCATTAATTCTAAGTCTCCTGCAAAGGATAAAGTGCAAATGATCATCAGTAACTGACAGCGGGTGCAATGCAAAGATCTGTTCTTTGTCTTTTCCACATGTAAGATCTATAAAATTTTCAACAGGTAAACTTTTAATCCCTTAGCATAACACTGTTGAACTTTTTTTCCCTCTTGTAACTGAAAACAAAATTCAGCCCTATTCATTACAAAAGAAAAAAAGAGCAAGAAATGACGCTAAGGAAAGAGACAGTAGGGAGCCCTGCAGACATAACACTGGAGCAGCCATTTGCCTGAATCAATGCAGTCAAGTCGAATGAATCAGCACCTGGGGGAAAAAATGGGTCATTTATGTCCCATGCAAGGGTGAAACACACTGCAGGTCATAGCATGCCTGTAACTTCATAGACCATGTGCATGCACAACAATGAAAATAAAGCAAAAGTACACCGACTGTACAAGCATGGACTTTCAACTAAGACTTAGACCAAGCCCAGTCAGATGACACTGGGTTAAACATTCTTTTTAGCTGTCAGCGAATACATGGTCCAAATCTTGGGAAACATGAACAAATATTCTATAACAGCTATCGACACACAAGTAAAAATATAAACAAAAGAATTTCTAAGCCCTTCCAGCATCCAGGCAGAAGCCAGTCACTTGAAAATTGAAAAGTGTGTCCTCTACTTCACCAACACTGCGCATTAACTGAATCCTGTTTCCAGTGTTCCACACATGTCAAATCATATACTTAGCACTAGGGACAGCTCAAAACCATGCAAACTAAAATACTGCGATGGTATGACACTAGTTCCTTCCCTTTACAAACATAGTCTTTTTACACACACTGGTAAATTGTTGTAAGGACTGTTTGATTGGGTGGAAGCCTGTGTTCTCATGCATGCATTCAACTTGCAGTATATTATAGTCTCACAGCACCTTCACCACAGCTATACCACCCACAGTTCCTGTCACACTGTGCACTTTCCTAGTAAAGCCTTTTGGCTGATGTGCTAACCGCGTATCAGCCCTAATATGCTATGGCGCTGCAAGCAGCTGTGATCATTGCATACTGATTACGGGAAGGGAGCAATGGGATGCAGCCAGTGGTCTCTTGTTCAACACATCTGACACAATAAGTCAAAATGCAGTCAGCTTTCCCCTGAAGTTTGTAAACAGGGCAACCTACAGAGAATTTTTTCCTTATTACACGGAACATGACAGTGATGAAAAAGAAGTAAAAATCACACTAACAAAAAAAAGCTCTTAACATTTATCAAGTGGTACTGAATACTAATGCAGTTGTTGAAAAAAAAAATTTTTAAGATTACAACTTATGAGACTTCAAGCTCTTTGACAAAAGTGTTCATCCCCTCAAATGTACATGCATGCAACACATTAATACCATGAAAGCAACAACAAAGTACTGAATCACAGTTAAAACAGGTATACATTCATGAAACAGCATTCAGTTTTCACAGATGATGTTCATGAAATTTCAAGGACCTCTACGCTTACATTTTGCACAAACAGATTAAAATACTTTACCATTTATTCCTCAAAATACATGGCACATAATTGTAAACTAATATGCTTATAAATTATAGTATCCATCAAATAGCATGCAGGTGACCAACAAAAATAGAGACATGGTAATACTACTCTAGGTAGGTAGCGGCAGCAAAAATTTTTTATTTAGTTATGGCTTATATTTTTGCTTTAGAAGTAAAGATCTTATCAAAAGAAACATAACACACAAAAAAGTAAGCTGATATCTTAAATAGTTTTCGAGATATAGCCTTTTGAATTTTGACCCTACCGTGAAGTGCACAAAAATTGTATAATTGGCCGATTTTGACTCATCATATTTCTTGCAAATAAAAAGGCACACACTCAAAACATCAAATTACCTCTTTTATTTACCACAGAGAATAAGAAAACAAAAAATGAAAAGAATCTGTTAGGTAAAAAAAAATTTTTGGAGCACCAAAAAGGGGAAAAAACCCCATTTTACAAATTTTCGAAATTTCACAATGTACCATATTTGGGACCATCATTTTCAAGATTTTTCTATCATTCTTCTTTGAAATTGTTTGTATGTATTCCTGCATATATACAGATTATAGCTAATTTTTTTGGGAAGGGTTTAGGGTCATCCCTTTAGCAGCTATTTTCCCTCAAAGTTGGAGGAAAAAGGCCCAAAATGACCAGTGCGGAAGGTCATTTTAGGAAAAATTAAAAAATATTTTCATAACTTTTGAATGAATAAACCCAATTTACTTCAAATTGGAGATAATTATTATTTATATTGTATTCTATAGGTTGACATTATTTGATTAAAAAATATTGTAAAGGGGAAGAAAAAAATTGGTTACATTGGTTTTGAAACCCAATAATTATGATGAAAAATGATGGGGACCGACAGGAACCTGCAACAATTCTGGACTACATGGAATCAAAGTTATTTTAGATAAAAACACTTTGTTTTGAATTTTTTCCCCTGCAAAATGACACTGTTTTTGGCATTATTTTGTCTGTATATTGTAGGTGAAGCTGTGCACATGGTCGTGTGCATGCGTGCGTGCGTGTGCGGTGTGTGTTGCTTGCTTTAAACCATAAGGGAAAAACCGCAAAACCAAGAATTGAAAAAAAAAAAAAATGTCTCTGAAGTCTAGTAGGCTGCCTATTTTGAGGTTTTTTAAACATTTCATATACACAAACACCCAGTGTGTACTTGAATCATAATCTCACTGTGTTTTCCCAGGTGAGGAACAAGCAACACAAAAATAATAAACTAAAACACAAAACAAACACAGAACATTCTGTGTGACCCCAGCTGGTGAACAATAACAGCAAAAATAACAAAGCACAAAACAAACAATAAGTCCAATTTTTAAAAACTGGTTAGTAGGACTGATGAGGCACATTACTAATTATTTTGCAACCAGTTTTTGAAAGCCTCATACTTCCTTTCAAGTCTGTTGGCTGTTCACAACAAAGATGCATCCAGATGTAATGATGGTGAAGATTCCAAGATCCAGCAACATAACTCTAGAAGATTTGGTAAAAACTCAGGATGTCTTGACAAACTAAACATACTGTCTCCTCTAATCAGACACTGGTTTTTCCAATGAAGTTGATGTCTGCTTTGGTCTCATCCATTATTTTGATGACTTCACAGATGTAAAAGTCATCATCATAATAGATAGCAACTATTTCCCCCAAAAAATTTTGAAAAGTTGCCAAATTCGTAGCAAACATTCTCCTTTCCAGATCCCGGTTCTGAATTTGTTTGTTTGTTTAAACCATTGGTGCAAGCTTGAAAAAGATCAGTTTTTTTGGGTTTTAAATTTTTCCAGCTCAAAGATAAGTCCAATGCAGGGTTGAGAACATCGACAATCAAATGGTAATTCTCAAATAAGATGAGTTTAGCCAATCTCCTTTGAAGATTGCCCTACATCTTCATCAAAAACATGGACTTCAGTCAGCAGGAAAACCCTTTTGAAAATCAGATTCTGAAAGTGTTGACAGATTTTATTCTTTTGCTGCTCTTGCACTGCTCTCATCATAGTCTTTAATCTGTGCTTGGGGCTCCACCCCACAATTTATGCAAAAAACGTTTCAGTTTCAGCCCTTGAACAAAAAAAAGCTTTTTCAGATCAGCATAGGTATCATCCTTGAAATGTAAAAATATGCACACTATATAATATAATGCAGTTTTGAGTATGTGAACTGAATGACAAAGTGTGTGCGTGGGGTGTGTGTGTGCGCGCATGCTGCATGTAGGTAGACTAGTTTCAGTAGTTGGTAACTAATCACCAGACTACTGAATCTACTGTAGTTTTAGATGAATTAGAAAAAGAATTGTGTTTTGGGGTGGTTTTTTTTTGTCTTTTTTTATTAAGGTACTGTAATTTTTTTTGTGTATTTTATTTATAATGAACTATTTCTAAGCCACTTGTTTGACTTACCTTTTATTTTACTAGTTCAGTATCTTGAATCATTGATTCATCAGTCTGAACTGTCTTAATATTATCACACACACACATGCAGTATGCCGCACACGTTTCTAAGCCGCATTTCACTTTATCTTTACTTTCATTGAATCAATGATTCATTGGTCTGAATGTGTCTTAAATTGATAATGATATTTTCACACACACGCACCTGTGCGTGCGCGCACGCACGCCGCACACACACACATTCTGATCGGATCGCGAAGTTGCAGCAGACGACTTTTCCTGAATTTAAAGCGGAGTTACTTCCGTAGTAGTGATACCAGGTACAGAAAAAAAAATAATTTAAATACTAATTATTGGCTTATGTAAAAAAAAAAATTGTAAATCAAAGGATTTTTCTTGCCTGGAATGCATTTTTTAATTTTAATTTGAAGAAAAACTTAATTTTGATTAAATGGTAGTGACCGTGACACGTGTATAATTTTAAACCGTTCGCGTGACTGGAAAAATGTTTTCACATTGAATCAAAAAAAAAACAAAAAATAAAAAAAAAGCATAAAATTTTAAATTGACAGCCAGTGGTCTCTTGTTCAACACATCTGACACAATAAGTCAAAATGCAGTCAGCTTTCCCTGAAGTTTGTAAACAGGGCAACCTACAGAGAATTTTTTCCTTATTACACGGAACATGACAGTGATGAAAAAGAAGTAAAAAATCACACTAACAAAAAAAAGCTCTTAACATTTATCAAGTGGTACTGAATACTAATGCAGTTGTTGAAAAAAAAAATTTTTAATATTACAAACTTATGAGACTTCAAGCTCTTTGACAAAAGTGTTCATCCCCTCAAATGTACATGCATGCAACACATTAATACCATGAAAGCAACAACAAAGTACTGAATCACAGTTAAAACAGGTATACATTCATGAAACAGCATTCAGTTTTCACAGATGATGTTCATGAAATTTCAAGGACCTCTACGCTTACATTTTGCACAAACATATTAAAATACTTTACCATTTATTCCTCAAAATACATGGCACATAATTGTAAACTAATATGCTTATAAATTATAGTATCCATCAAATAGCATGCAGGTGACCAACAAAAATAGAGACATGGTAATACTACTCTAGGGGGAAAAAAAGCTCAAGTTGTTACATACCAATTATTTCATTTGAACCAAATGGTTAGAGCATTGAGCTCACAATCTGACAGCCTGGGCTACAGCCACCACCTTAGACACCCATTCAAGAGGATTTTACTCCTGAAGTTAACGTAAGTATCAACACCACTCCCTTCCCCTGAAAGTCTTTTGGATTCACACTATAAGCCAAGGTCCCATGTGTGAACACATGCATAACATGTCCCGTCTATAATGAAAATGAACAGGAATGATAGTAAAGCTATTTACATATCTCCATTGCATGCCTATTTAAAAAGAAGCATAGATTCACAGCTTACTATTAACAAAAGTAGAGCGATTCTGTTGCTAGACAGGAAAAAAACAATAAGGCCATCAGTCTAATAAGAATACAGAATATATCCGCAATTCACACAATCTCCTACACTTAAAACACAATCATCATTTCACTTACCCTTGAGTTCGGGAAGGTGACGTCACACCAGCGCCCGTCTATCATGTGTCGCTGTGACATGCACTTCACCTGTGACTCCGTCTCAGCAAAGCGAATGAATCCAAAGCCTTTTGATTGTCCTGTGCGTATATCCCTCTTTACCTGCATACCAATGCATCACAATTGTACAATCAATAAGTCCACTTGTTTTCGTTCAGCTTTCAGAATTTGGTTTCTGACACTATTACTGGATGTCTAATTCTATCTTTCATTCACTGTTGTTTTGCCCTACCCCTCAAAATGATTTTTCCAACTCTTCCATTCTAAACTTGCCACTTCTTTGTGGCTCTGTTGTTATGAAGTACCAGAAGTACTTGATCTATTCTGGGCAGTATTCCCACTTTACTGCTGAAGATGAAGCACTGTTGTTTATTAATGCAAATGAGCAGTGCTCCCTTTAACTCTTACTTATTCACTGAAGGTTGCCATTTATAAAATAATTTTTAAACTTTTACTTTTTGGTGACTTTCCTGGGAATGCCAGAAAATAACTATGCAAGCACTGCTAACCAATTTTTTTAAAGTTTGTAAATCTAATAAGATTCACTTGATGGGGGGAAAAAACCCAACCCCCCATACGTCACTCAGAGCAACAGTGGGGAAAAAGGGGACTAGAAGAAAAGCATAGGAGATGACAACTGCTGATGTATGGTTTGTAGTGGGAACAACTGCTGATGGTTGGTTCGAGGCAAGAACTACTTAATGTCTCTTCATTAAACCTTTCCTTATACAGAGCAGCTGCACCTGTTTTTTCTTCAGCCGCAAATAGACAGCAGCACACAAATCCCTGCTGATCTTGCAATTTTGGCAGGTTTTTTCATTTATTATAACTTCTTCATCATTTGGACCACATTGAATATATGTATTCAAGTGAAAAGATTCAAGTAGATGACAATAGAAACTGTATGTGATGTCATTAAGACCCAGAGGTTTGTTTGTTGCTAACATATTATGTTCAAGTGCGACAACCCAGTCTATAAAAAAAACTGGATATTATCATCTCCGTTGAGCCTGTCTACTTTACGACAACAGGCACTTAACACACATGGTATTCAAGTCAGCCAGATTGGAAAAAACCCAAAGACAGTTGCTATTTTTTAGCATAAAACTCGGATTGAATAATCCGGATATTGAGACGTGGTAATATAAGCTTACTTTGACTTTACAAGGTTATGCAATTGAATGGTTGCTTGTGCCCTAAGGAAATTTTTTGAAGGCTTTACACACACAAGCAACGAAGAATCGAATGGGTTTAAAAGTATTTTAATTTTTTCGACCCGGAGTTCGTTTCACAAAAATGCGGCCAGTGTTTAGAATTTCTTCAAGCGTATTTTCGAGCTTTTTTACAAATTGACAGCGAGGAGGAGTTTTAGAGGCTGGATTTGGTTGAAATAAACAATGAGAGAGACGATGAGGTAAGGATTGTGGAATATTTTTGAAAAACTTGGTAAAAATCGATCGCGATCGGACTGAATCGAGCGGTGCTAGTTTTGCTGGATGGACTTTTTCGCTACTCGGCGATTTCGACGTCACAGATTGTTTTACTTTATTTTGACGCAACGAGGCTTCGAAATAACTGTTGTTGAGTCAAGTCGCTATGCTGCTGATACTTTGCATCACATGAAATCAAGCGATCTTTGTATTTTTGTCATAGAAAGCCACCACTTCGCACATTCCGCCATGACGGTCGCGATGGCGTCGATCCTGTCGCTGAACTTTTCCGAGTATTTGGTGACCGATAAAGCGATACAAACTCCTTATTTTTTGAAAACTAATGTCAAGAAATAGTGTTTACCTAATCATGACATTTATGCACCGCAAGAACTTTGCTTATCGTGTTAAAATCGATCCGGGGCCCTGACAGTGGAACAGTGATCGGTAGTGCGAACATGATTTTTTTTTTTTGATTTTTTTTTACATAATCATAAACACTACACACTATTATAAAATTATACTCATTTAAAAGCATATTATCTCTTCTTTCCAGTGATCTATAGCTTAACACATTTAATTCAGTTTTATATATCAATATCAAGGGTTGTTTGAGCCCACCATGCTCCAAAACAATGCTAGCCAATGTTAATTCAGCCAATAGAAGTGAGGCTTGTTGCTGTTTATTTAGCGCTACTAGGGTTAACACACATGGTATTCAAGTCAGCCAGATTGGAAAAAACCCAAAGACAGTTGCTATTTTTTAGCATAAAACTCGGATTGAACTTAATGACGAGTATGTGCCAGACAGTGGAAATATTCCTCTTAAGTTATGACCAGTTACTTTGGTTTGATTGTAATGGTTTGTGTATAGGATTATTTTTCTTAAGCTGCTCTACACAGCACAGTACATGCTATGCACAGCATCAGCTCAGGAGAAAGTGGTTACACACGAAGGTGTGCGGTGTCAGCATAATGTTAATGAATGCACAAGTAACACTCTGTCTCATCGTTACACACGAAGGTGTGCAGTGTCAGGATAAAGTTAATTAATGCACAAGTAACATTATCTCATCTGACCGAATAGCATCTTCACCCCTCACCCTACCCTTGTCACATCCGGAGTCCAAACTACAGGCCTTTCTTTCTATAATTTAACTATAGCTTCTATGGCTTGGTGGATTATGCCCTGATTTTAAAAAATGTCACCTGCTTCAGATTGCGGATTATGCCCTGATTTTAAAAAATGTCACCTGCTTCAGATTGCAACTCAAGTCATAAATGATGGGCTGTTTATTCATTACTTACATTCGGCCACATACCTTTTGTGACAGTGAAACTGAATAAATTTATGGAGGAGGTCAAGGTTCGCATGTCTGTAATAAACAAGCCTTGTTCATTTCTGTATTCAGTATCCATGGTGATTTTTGAAGCAAAACTTCTAGATAACTGAACTTTGTTGCTTTTTGCATGTGTATTTTTGGAAAGTGTCACAACCTTGTGCAAGTCTAGTGAACCCATCCTAGCCAAAAGACTTCAAAGAGTATAGACTATGGTCCCTGTCACGTATCTCCTCAAAAGGACCTTTAAAAAAAAAATTAAGTAGAATAAAACTAAATTTGACCAAAATATTCAGGCTATGTCTAAAACAAACCCATATTTAATATGATTTTTTTTGTATTATTATTCATTCACTCTTTCAGACAGGCTTGATATGGAGTAAGCACTTAAGTGAAAATGCCCTGAGGCTAGTACAGCAGTAAGGCCATGTAGGCAATGGATCATGGAATTCCAGTTTATGCTCAACAGTTCTAAACTAAAGATGATCTTTCTCTTACCTGTGCCAGGACCAGATCTCCAAACTGTCCAAAGTATTTCTTCAGGTCCTCCTCAGTGCTTTTCCATGGTAATCCCAGAACAATGAGATCTGAACACTTTTGCTGGCCCTGCTGCTGCCGCTTTTTGGCTGGGTTGTCATCCATTCCATTCTCCCCTTTCCTCTTCTGGTCTGCTGCAACAGTCAAAACTGATCACCATCTACATTTCTGATCTGCTTCAATCAGTTTTAGATCTACTCATGAAAAATAACTGACTTGCTCCTTGCCTCTAAAACAACTCCCAACAAGCTGTTTGCTAAGCAGTGGTGTTAAGATGACCTGTACTTCGAAGTTCAATAGACCCTGATGTCTCTGCCTCCAGAAACATAACTTTTAGCCTAGGAGGAGTTCACCTCCTATTCCTCTAAATTCAAAATGGACTTTCCTTCCTTCATCTTCAATGCTTCTCTTGTTTCTCCTCTTTCTGTTGTTAGTTGAACTGGTGATCAAGATTACACAACTAACAATTTACAATGGTTTATTCCCATTAATTTTAACTCTTTTGAGCAATACAGTATTCCCTCAATGCCAAAGGAAGTAAATCCGTAACACATGCACACCCTGACTACAAAAACACTTTTTTTTAAAATTCTGAAAATATTAAATCTAAGACATCAATACACCTACAACAGTAACTGTTTTCCATATGTAGCTGGTTCAAGAAGGGATGGCATAGCCTGGTGGTTAAGAACATTGCACAATGCACTCGTGATCTGCTGACCAATGTTTGAATCCCATTCAAAGCGATTTTTTCCCCTGGATTAATGTCACTGCTGACTCCATTCCCCCATACGGATGAGAACATCTTGAGCACATGTTAAAACCTGTTCCACTTTTCAGAAGAGTAGCCTAGTAGGCCATTGTAGGCCAGTAGAAATGACTAACAAAATTTACAAAACTGCACACACACAGGGACTGGATGTAACATACTATCACATTATAAGTGTGCTTAGTTCATTGTCCTCAAAATTAATGAATTTTTTTCATTTCCTGTGTTCTTACCAAATGCATAAAAATGCTGAAAAAAATAAAGACATCCCTACACCCAAAACACTGTTTTCCATACGTAAAAACTGGTGCAGGAGAGAGGGAGGGGGGATCAAGTCAGTGAGCAGAGGATCATGTTTATATTACATTAACTGGGTCACAGCTCACAGGTACAATTGACTTCAGACTTGATGTGTGGATATTGCCTTCATAATACAATGGTAGACATGGGATTTCAGTCATCCAAAAAAGGAAATTTTCGCCTCAGAAAAAAAAGAAAAAAAAAAGAAAGAAAACCCCACCGGTACTTGCAGCAGGCACAAACGTCCAAGTAATCTTACAGACACCATTCAAAATCCATTACACCAGTTTGGAAATCTGGGAATCTTATCACTTATCATTCCTTCATAAGTCAATAAAAAAAAAATTCCAAAAAAAATGTCATCTGAGTGCTTTGATTTGTTGCTTTACAAGATTCAGCGCTATATAAATTCCATACATTATTATTATTATTATTACTTATACCAAATACCAAGTTTTATCATAATGAAATATTTCTTTTTAGTAATTATGTGAAGTGTTACCTCCAACACCCCCCCTCCCCCCCCCCCCCCCCCCCAAAAAAAAACCCAACCCAAAACCCAACAAAAACAAAAAAACACAAACTAAAGAGCTTCACAACTGTTTCTTTACTCAAATTACTGTGAGATGCTCTGAGACAGGTCAAAACAAGAAAAGACAGACATGGCATTACAAACTGGATGTTATGTTAAAACAATAATGAATAAATAAACCAAAAGATTTTGGGACACCAAAAATATTGTAGATTTGGAAAAGAAAAAAAAGAATAAAAAGAAACCGATACCAAAGAAAAACAGAAATGATGATCTCTACTTTAGTGTCAAGCACCGTTGATATTTCTGAAATTGATACAAATGAAAAATAAAACACACAAAATGGTGCTCACAATGAGATTGGAGAATAATTTACCAGCTGTTTTATCCTTATTACACTGGTTTTCTTACAACTTTTGCAAATCAAAGACCAACGAATGCTTTACTGTCTAGCAATAAGTCAGTAGCTGATTAACTAAGGCATGTCACACGTAACACTAAGTTTTAAAAGATTATCATTCCAGACCCACTGTGCCTATGTTTAGAGACAAACATTGCTCATGACAGCATATCTTTAAAACCTTGGCATAAAGTGGTGTGTAATGCAGTCTTTTAAAAAAAAAAATGTTGCATTGGTTAACCTGTGACTGCACGCATTGTTAGTCACATCAGGGTTTGTCACAAGGGTCACCATTATGTGACTACTGGACTGAATTAATGGTTCATGTACTTTATTAACTTTAAAATAAAGAATATTCTCTTAGGTAAACTATATGCAGAGCTTGTATCTGGACAGCGCTTTTTTGCTTAGTGCAGAAAACTTTTTGGGATGGATAGTGTCCTGCATGACAGTGGCACTATTCAGTGTTATCTAACTCCCTTTTGAATGAACTATTCCAACTTTCAGTGTGTAGTTATGTTCAAAGACAAACACATCAGAACTTATTTCCTTTTTTACTTTTAAATTTATTGACTTATAAAGGAATGATTTGTGTCACATCACAAGTAACACTATTTTTTCATGTCTTTAAATGTGATTTTTTTCAAAAAGAATCTGAAATATGATCTTTTCTGTTATAAAATATGAAGACTGGATGTCTAAACTTAGTATAAATCTGTTTCACATGAAAGTCTGCTGTAATTTAATTTTCAGCAGTTGAGGCACCTTTTGAGAGTTGGTCATATATATAATAAGAAAACTATGTCAACAGCATCAGTGTCAAGTGACTACCCCAAACATGCCAGTGTCCTCTTTTCCCTTGTGATTAGCTTGGCCACAAAGCCAAGATGCACTTGTGGGACATGGAAGTTTGTGTATTCAAAACTAAGAATAACATTGGGGGTTCTTTTTGCAGAGAATTCTGGTTACATAAATATAAGTATTGACATACTTTTGTTTTTCATCCGGCCCCTGCTCTGAGTAGATACTATCAATATCACAACAAATAATTTCCAGTTTTAACAAAAAATTTTAATAAGCAAGACAGAGATGGAAATTTAGACATGGGTGGGGGTGCGCAGAGGAAAATTTCCAGTTTAATACTTGTCTCTAGAGATAAATCTAGACTTTTCGAAGCTGCGGATGTGCTTATCTCATTGTTTTGTCTGCTGTTCAAATTAATTTTTCTTCTGACAGCAGAAAAAAAATTTAATTGTGCAGAAAGAGGTGGATATCAAGAACTGACAGCAGAAATTCCACCCAAAAGTGGAGAAATACCATACCTGCTTGGGTTATTGCTTCACCTTCTACATCAGCATGGAAACATCTTTTTCTTGTTGAGGTCTGTGTGTCTATTGGACATCATTCAGCCTGTAGACCTATTTTTTTTGTTTTCATACTTTCCTCAAAATCAGATTGTGATCACCTATATCACTTTATCTATGGTTAGACTTTAACAGTCTTCAGAGTTTTACCTTTTTCTTGGGTTTTTTGGGGGGAAGAGGTGAGGGGGTGGGGGGGGTGGGGTTGAAGCCTTGTATTTCACTCAGTTACTGTCAAGGTGTGGAGTTTTTTTTCACTAGTTTCTGCCTCTTAGTAAACTTCACGAAAAGTGGGAAAACAACCGATTCAAACTAAAGTAAAACTGCCCAAAACGGCAAAAGTGTGTCCATCTTTCTTTAAAAGAACTGACTCACCTCAAGATGTTATCCAAATTAAAATTTACATCATCATGCTTTCTTACAGACTGATAATAGCGATATTGTGTCATTAGCCGTGATTAGGGGTTTCGACACTTGGGTCCTAGCACGCACACATCACGAACACATCTAGGCCTATCTGTCTCGACTTTCTATCAACCGTCATAAGTGATACGTGGTCTCAAATTCAATGATATTAACGAAAACATTAACAAATATTCATACATACTTTTGGGGAAGACGGCAAGGTACTGGTGATTCCCCCATAAGCCATCGGGGGGATATAGAACTCCGTCGGCTAAACGGATTCCTCGATAGGCTCCGGTCTCCGACTTGTATTTCAAGCCACATGCTGCTGGAAATTGCGCCGAAAGTGTAGTCAACAACAAGGTCCCATCATCTTCACTAGGAATCTCAATAATTTCCTCACTTGTTTCGTCGACAACCTGAATGAACTGAGACATATTTAACAAAACGCAAATAACAACGAAATGAACAGTCACCAAAACAGTCAATGAAGTCACACGTCGTTGTACCGGTTTCCTTGAAAAGATGGCGTTGAGTTCGGATAGGAAGTAAATTTGTCGCCTAGTGCGCTTGCCCAGCATATGATTAACAGCTGCGCATGCCCAGTGATATTGAAGGTGTGGTTTTTGGACAAAACCCTTTAGGCTCTATGGTGACAGCTTTCCAAACCCTCCACAAGTCAGAAATCTGAAATGTATAATCACAAAAACAACTATCATCGCATGTGAAGTACAATGTTGGACAAGCCCCTTCCCACACCACCATTTGAAACTATGATTTTTTTTAAAATTAAAATAGTGATTTTTTTTTTTTTTTTTTGGGGGGGGTGTTCCTCAGTTAGAGCTCACAGATGGTGAGATTTTTGCATGTACGATTGTTTTTTTCTTACAATTAGGGTAGGTGTGTTCCGACTTTGGGGATACAGTTGAGAATTGAATCTATCAGTTTTGCTTTTCTCTTTCACACTCTTCCGTCGAAATATCCCATGACAGTAAGTAGTTCCCTGTCTGGAACTGTGTTGTCCTTTTCCTATTCCAGTTCGTTTTTTGTTTTGATCCCTCCTTTTTTTTCTCTCTCTCCTTTCAGTATCTTGAGCAATAAGTAATCCACTACTGCTTGCTAGGCTGGTCGTCATAAGGGTGTCCCGGGATGGTCTCATGCCTACCGTTGCGGTCGTGTGAGTAAAACCCACGCCAAACATCTTCCAAACCCACCAATCACCTAGCCTACTTTGTCTGTTTCCACCTCCCACGACATAGACGACATGGACAAGGGGTTGGACTTAGGACTTTTGGATTCCTGAAGGAGTACGCAAAATCAAATTATTCAACTGAAAGCGTGTAGGATATGGAATCTCGTTACAGCTTGAGTTGAAATTTGGCAAATTGATGTTAGAAAAAAAAATGTCTAGACAATTTTTTCAGACGTTTTTACGGAATAACAGGTTCTGTTATGCTAAAGAAAACTAAACTACAATAAATGGGCAGGGCAATGAGAATTTCATAAATTAACGTTCATAATGTTATAATTTTCCAAAATGTACGCCAGCCGAAATAGCTCAGTTGGGAGAGCGTTAGACTGAAGATCTAAAGGTCCCTGGTTCAATCCCGGGTTTCGGCACGGAAAATCCGGTGGTTGGCAATCTTTTTATCTTAATAGTGAATGTCATTTTTTTTACTCATATTTTTAAAATTGATTGCCAAGTGCTTTCTTTTTTTCAGTATTTTTAACATGCTACAGTCTCCACCCTTTGTGTCTAAAGATTTGTGGACTATTTGTAATGCACTGTCTAATGTGCGTGTCAGTATTGTAATTGCCCTTCATGGGATGATTAATGTGTTTTTGACTTGACTTGACTAGACGCGAAAGATGATGGGTTCGATTCCTGTCTAAACTGTTCACTGAACCAAAAGTCCGATGAGACGATAAACCAGTCCTATTCATGTACACATGAACCAAGAACCCAGGCAACAAGACTGAGGGCCAGCTATAGGCTACCTGCCAAAATCAATTCTGTGGGGACAAAAGCTTCTCTCTGAATGAAACAAGCACATATGCAGACAGGAAACATTTTAATTTCTTGCGTGATAAAAATAAATAAATAGATGAATTATCTAAGAGAGAGAGAGCAGAGAGAGAGAGAGAGAGAGAGAGAGAGAGAGAGAGAGAGAGAGAGAGAGAGAGAGAGAGACATTATATTGTGCTAGGTTTTTCAACACATTCACAAACGGGTAGTTGAGGGACCCCTCCAAAATCGAAAGATGTAACAACAAAATTAAACCCTCTACAATATTAACGATTCGTTGCCAGTGGTAACCAAAACGCGGTATTGTTTAAACATAGTATGGATGTCACTGGTACCAGGCCTAACTGGCTGATAACCGATATGGTAGCAGGACTTAGGAACTGTCAGAGAGCAACGTTAGCAATGTGGTTGTACTGCTGGCTGCTCACTCACTGGGTGTATGGGGAAGATGCCGGTCTTCAGCTGCTTTCTTTCATGACTGGAAGTCCCTGTCCATTTTGTTTGCAAGTTTTTGTAAATGTCCCATCAACATCTCCCAATCTTGGGAGGACACAGTGGTGCTGTTTTGTGCCTTCTTGACTGCGGTTGTACTTTCTAAATTCGTTTTGATTGGTTTCATTCCCTTGCTATTCTCTGTCACATCTTCCATAATTGGATTCATGTGCCCTTGGGGTTTTCTTGAAATAAATCTTGAATCTTGAATCTTCCATAGAGCTGTACTCTGTCAGTGTCACAGGCGGTAGTGTGTGTGTGTGTGTGTGTGTGTTACTGCACACAGTCATGACATCTAACAATCTTTGTCAGTGTCAGAATCGTCACTCCAGTCTCTAAGTGTCATTTTACAAGGTTGCACTGTCAGGGACATGGAGTCAACATCACACAAGCTGGATGATGGATGTTAGGGAAAGTGAGTAAAATACTATGTTACTGATTTTTTAAGTGGAAAATGTGTTAAAAGGGATGGAAAGTATTGGAGAGAGAGAGAGAGAGGAGAGAGAGAGAGAGAGAGAGAGAGAGAGAGAGAGAGAGAGAGAGAGAACCCAGAAGCGAAAAGGCAGTTTTTGTATTGTTTTGTTTTGGGTTTCTGTTTTGGTGTGGTGGTGGTGGTGGTGGTGTGGGTTCTCTTTTTATCCTGGTGGGAGGGGGTGGCTGAGGGGGGGGGGGGGGGGGGGGGGGGGGGGTCCTATGAAGAGAGATCTGTAAAGTATCCAGGGGGAAAAAAGAGAAGAATAAAGAAAGTTATGGAGCTCCATGATCTGAATGCAAGGAGAGAAAAAAAGGAAGAGAAATAACACAGAAAAAAAAATTAAAGGAAAAAACCAGATCTTTGTTTCTCTTGAGTTCTTCTAAGCACTGCCCGTCAGATGGACGGTGGGGGTAAAAAAGGGGGGAGGGGGGGGGGGGATGGGAGGTGTCAGTTTCTGCAGCATATCAGTTGCGCGAGTTTCTGCTGATCCGGGACAATGTTATGCATGTTCTAAGAGGTTGGGTACTTTGAGAAGTCTTCACATTAATGGTATCTTGGAACTGGTTGCTGAGTATTGTTCTTGCAACTCAGGGGGATTCAACACGTGTGGTGAGGGAGTCAGAATAGTGTTCCATGACAAGGAAGGAAGGAAGGTTGCGGGACGGTTAAAGACGTTTACCTGCCTAGCAAGTAAACCGTGAGGTTCTGGGTTCGATCGGTGCATCGGTGGTCTGGAGGTAACACGCCTGCCTAGAAAGCGAAGTCCGGCTCGGAAATGTACGGTGGTTTGAATCCCGACACTTTTCCCCCATCCATTAGACCATGAGTGGTGGTCTGGGCGCTAGTCTTTCGGATGAAACGATAAACCGAGGTCTCGTGTGTTACACATAATTATTCAACGCACGCAAAAGAACCCACGGCAACAAGAGAGTTGTCCCTGGCAAAGTTCTGTAGAAAAAAAGCCACTCTGATAGGGAAACAGATACAGTTGCAGACAGGTAAAACAAAAAAATAAAGGGTGGCGCTGCTCTTGTGGCGACGCGCTCTCCCCGGGGAGAGCAGCCCGAATTTCACGCAGAGAAATCTGCGTGACTTTAAGTGGTATAAATAAATAAATAAATAAAATAAAGATTCCTAGCCTCGCCATTTCGTCCCGGATTGATGAGAAAATCGAACTGAATATCAAACTCCTTCAGATGATACTATAAACCGAGGCCCCATGTACAAACTACGCGCAGAACATCTTCCACACACGTTAAAAACCCCGTTCAGCCTTTTAAAAGAGTAGGCCATTTTGTGCCAGTAAGAACAGATGACTTTTTTTTTTTAAACTGCATGCACACAGGTGTTTAGACACTACCCCTGCATTTGGAATGCGGATACCTAATGTGTGTGGTGTGTGGGGGGGGGGGGGGGGACGGTCGCATACGCAAAAATATCACTATGGGTGAACCTGGGACCTCTACACGAGGAACAGGGGAAACAATCCATGACAAGCTCATGGCAGAACAATGAATAGGTCTACATTGCATTGAAGGTGAACAAAAATCCTGTAGTGAGGGTATGTTTGCCTGTGTTATAGTGTGTCATTCTCGGAAGGAAACAAAAATAACAGCCTACATAGCAGACAGGGATTTTTGGTTCTAATGGGGGACGCTCGCCCTTGCTCTTGTGGCCAGGCACTCTCCCCGGGAAGAGCAGCCCTAGTTTCAAGCAAAGAAATCTGCTGTGACTCTGAAAGTGGTATACAATACAATACAGTACAATACAACACAATGCAATACAACTCAATACAACACAACACGATACGATACAAGACAAGACAATACAATAGTTTCATGCAAAAGAAGATTTTAAACTTCCAACATCCTCTAGTAGCAACAACCAATTTCATCCCACAGAATAACCTTTCTGGAAGTGATTATGAATTCATTTTGAAAACGTAACAAAAATAAATCATTTTTTAAAAGTTTGTTGAAAAAAGCCAACATATTTAATCTTTCTTCTATCAATTGCTTTGTAAACAGTGTCTTTATCAGTTATATATATATTTTTTTATTCTTTTATATCGAGGATAATGGAATAAGTACTTACGTGTTTTTACATCTAGTCCCCGTGTGTATGCGGTTTTGTCAATTCTGTCATCTGTTCCCACCGGCACACAATGGCCAACTCTTACGAAAAGCGGAACAGGATTTAACGTGTGCGCAAGATGTTCTGCGTGCGTTCGCACACGGGACCTCGGTTTATAGTCTCATCGAAGGATCGGTGGTTTAGAGGTAACGCACCTGCATAGAAAGCGAAAAGTCCGGGTTCCAAGTGTGTGGTGGTTTGATTCCCCGTTTGTGCCCGAAACTTAACCTCCATCCACTAAACCGTGAGTGGTGGTCTGGGTGCTAGTCTTTTGGAGGAGACAATAAACTGTGATCCTGCGTGCAACATGCATTTAATAATAATAATAATAATAATAATAATAATAATAATGCATGGAATTTATATAGCGCACTTAAAAGAATCCACGGCAACAAGAGAGTTGTCCCTAGCAAAAATTATGCAGAGAAAAGCCACTTTCATAGGGAAACAAATACACGTGCAGACAGGAAAAGATACAAAAGATGGGTGATGCTGCTCCTTGGGACGAGCAGCCCAAATTTCAAGTAGAGAAATCTGTCCTGACTTGAAGTGGTATACAAGACAAGACAAGACAATGCAATACAATAGAATACAATACAATACAATGGATGTAATAATCCAAACATGACAAGAGAGGCGTTAAACCCCATAAAATGAAGTATGAAATAACAGGCTATCTATC